>BSBN01000530.1:5890000-6515000 GCA_027924645.1 Cunninghamia lanceolata
TATCAGGGTCTATGGATATTACATCCTTAGACACTATATGGCCCAAAAGCTTACCCTGGGTGACAACAAAGATACATTTCTTGGGGTTGAGAGACACCCCAAACTCCCTGCATCTTTGGAAAAATTTCTCTAGATGCTCCATGCGATTTTCTCCCTTCTTGGAGAAGACTGTGATGTCATCCAGATAAATTAGGATGAACTTGTTTATAAATCCTTTGAAGGCAATATCCATTGCCCTTTGAAATGTGGCACCAACATTAGACAAACCAAATGGCATATTTGCATATGCCATGGTTTCCCATTTGGTTGTGAATGATATCTTAAATCTATCCTCCTCTCTAACAAAAATTTGGTTATAGATAGAGAAACCATCTAATAATGAAAACCTCTCTGCCCCTGCAATAGTTTGTAAGATTTAATCCATAGAGTGTAGAGGGTAATGATCCTTCAGTGAAGCACGATTTAGGTCCCTGAAGTCTACATAGAGCCTGATTTCTTCGTTTCTCTTTCTCACAGGTACCAAACTAGCAACCCAAGTAGAATACTTGATAGGGAAGATAATCCTTGCTTGTATGAGCTTAGAAATCTCTTTTCTCATGAGTGGCTCATTTTTTGGATTTATGGGCCGTTACTTCTGGCAAATTGGCTTGCAGTTGGGATCCAGATCAATGATATGTTGAGCCACATCTAGATTGAACCCTTTGAGATCCCCATATGTCCATGCCAGGATATCACCATACTTCTGGGCAAGTTTTATGAATTTGTCCTCCTCTGTATCACCGCATACTTTTCCCAGCAGCAACTCCTTATCTTGGGTGACAGTCACCTGTTGGTAATCTTCTTTCTTGAAGGTCATGTTATTTTTCTCACCTTTTAACTAATCATCATGATTGAAGATAGCCTCCAGGGTAACCAGACCTTTGGGGAGCTTATTTTATTTGAGCTAGATGATCTGATCACCATAGGATTCCTATAACCTAGGCTGCACCATGGAGGAAAGCTCTGCTTCATTTTGAATAAAGCTCACAATTTGCTCATTACTATCAAAGATCTGCCAATGAGTATCATTATCAGGAACGGATGGCCTATTTACTATTTTTACATGCTGATCAAGACCTTGAAACAAGTCTTTAGGTGGAGAAAATTGGCCCCCCACCATTTCTAGTTGATTGACATCAGTATTTAATTTCCTTGGGATCACCTATAGGTTGAGGGCATCAAAACTCTCACATAGGTCCCAAACTCTATGTCTATAGGCTCTTAAAAGATGATTTTTTGTAGCACACCTCTCTCTGACTTGGTTAATGACCAATTTAGTGTCACCAAAGATCTCCAGATGCCTGATTTTATTCTTTTATGCTATTAGTAGGCCATGGACCAATGCCTCGTACTCTGCTACATTATTCATGAAAGAAAAGTGCAACCTATGGGAAAAATGCAACTTCTTATCAGTCAGGGAGACTAGGAAAACCCCTGCATTGGCTCCATTTTTGCTCTTTGCACTGTCAAAAAATATCTTCCATGGACTGTTGGAGTCATCATTTGGCTTGAGTATAGAAGGGACTATAGGATCCCTTTCATGGATTATGTAGTTGCCTAGGTTGGTCACCTTAATGGTATCATAAGGGTCAAAATTTTCATGATCCGTAGCCCACTTATCTAGAAATAGGTTAAGGATAGGAAGAGGTGAAGGTTTTGCCTTAGTAGGTTCTAGATCATGCACTTCCTTGCCCTTAATCATTACATGTGGGTTCACCATACTGTGGTCGTAATTCTCCACATGATAGCCTAAAATTGGTTCAGCCTTGATGGTGAACCATGTGCCATATCTAGTCCTCAGAAGCATATGAGACCAGTTAGAAGAAAGGTAGCTACCTACCTTTGTTGTGAAATCTCTTGACAGACAAATAGCAAAGAAAGGAGGAAGATCAATGACTGAAATGTCTTGTTTAAAAGTTAGGTTAGGACAGGCATACACAGTCACGTCCAACCCCTTGATCACTCCTATAGTGTTTACAGAGGTGCCATCCAATTGTAATACTCCTGATGAAACAGGGATATACTTCATACCTAATGCATCTACAACTTTCTTGGGCATGACTAAAACACTAGCCCTAGAGTCTATCATGCAATTGTGTACCAAAAATTTGCCAGTGATCAAAGACAAGTAGAAAGGAGATGGTTTCTTGACTATACTCACTTGTTCTTCATTTAGTGGCATGAGACTGGTAGGAGCCTTTTGTTTTTGCTTAATTGAGGGATCTGATGTTGCTAACTCAGCTAATGGGAAATGCCTTAAAGCTTCTTGTAATAGGTCTCTCTAAGAGGGGATGGACATCATTTCCCACATAGAAACATTTATGTTTGTTTTCCTCATCTATTCGACAATATTTAATGGAATAGTGGCTACCTTGTACATTAAGGGAATCCATGTTCCCTTCTTTGGTTATTCTACAGCTAGATCAGGCACCTTTGAGCCTGATGGAGTTTCTTTTGCAGTAGTGGATTTGCTACTCTGAATTGGAACTGCGGCACTGGCCACTTTTGTCTTTGGAATAACCTCCTTTTGCAACACAACAGGCATGGGACTAGCCTCCAACTACCTCTTCTTTGACATGATGTTGTCTACAATGGGCATAACAACACTATCCATGGGCTGATTAACAACACAAAAATCCTCTGCAGTCCATAGCATCATGCTGGCATTAGGGGTAGCCTCATTTGATGTTTTAGGATGATTATTTTCTATCTCTAATAATGACGCCTGATGAGTGTGAATGTTTTGCACCATTAAGGCTCTTTCTTGTGTAGTAATGGCACAAGTAGACTCGTTGTGAGGTTGGTTGCAGGGATAGCACCAATCTACCTCTTGGGCCAGATTATTCTGAATAAGGACTAAAGCCTGCACTGGATTCACAACTGGTATTTGTTGGATAGGCCTAATGGTTTGTAAGGGTTATGCAAGGTTAGGATTTTTGTATCTATTTTGTTGGTAACACTAATTCCAGTTCTGATTCCTATTAGAATTATACCCATGGTTCCAATTTTGGTTAGATGATTGTCCTAGATTATAATTCTGATAGGACCTAGGAGTAGTTTGAATAGCTATACTATTCACCTTGTTGGTTAAATTGGACATTAGGGTCTTTAGGGCACTTTCCTCCTGAGGAAGAGAGGCTGTTGAAGCCTTAGGCTTTGGGATAGGAGCAATAATGGGTTGCTGAAATAAGGAATCCAACTCTGGAAAAAGTAGGATAGGAGGTATAGGAGCAATTTTCCCATCTTGTATTAAACAATTTTCAGCTTTCAAAGCTATCTCATAACCATCTGGTAGGGTCATCGCACCCATTGATTGCATCATTACTACTGTTGGCAATCAGGATTGCACCCTTTTCTAAGATAAAATTAACGATCCTATTGCAACATGGAAACACTCTCAGATTGTGGGTAATCTATGCTGAGAGCAAATCTTCAGAGTGAGCTAGTTCTCATTATGAATTTTCCTAATCTAAATGACTCGCGGAGGGAAAAGGGATAGAAGGATAACTGAAATGAAAACATGTAACTGAAACTAACTCCTAAGGTGATGCACAATTACTTAAACTCCTACTAGATCTTACTCACAATCAATTCACAGAACTTAACTCTCACAACCCCTTGATTACACTTAATTCATTAATATTTCACATGAAGGTTCATAAGAACACAACATGCAACTTGAATTAAATAATAAACTTGCATACCCATCACAAAATTCAAGACAAAACAAAGGATAAATAACTATCACAATGTAGTATCAAATCAATTTACAAATAAGTAGATAGATGGGAAGGAAAACTGTTGCTCTATAAACTGGAAGGAATAATGAGTACAAAGAAATTGAAGTACAACTCTCTAAGTTTGAGAGGAAGACTCTGAAAATCTAAACTTTTATCTCTAACTCTCTAACTCTGACCCCCTTGAAAGAACTAACTATCTATCATATATCCTATGGAATGATCTCCCTCAAAGACTGGAAAAAAGCTCCTAATAATAGACATGCTAATCCATTTTCGAGTTGCTCAGAAAAGCCAAAAAATGGGCCACCAAAATGCCTCCAAACTATGTGTGAAAGCTGCCAAAAAGATCCTCCCATGTGGCCCCACCAAAAATTTGCTTTGTCTACGTAGAAAAGCTCAATCCCTGTCCATACCTGCCCCAAAATAAAGCAAATCCAGAAAAGGATATTTGATTTGCTTTGTTTGTTTTAACTACATAAAATGACAAAATATTAAAAGCAATTTAGAAAGAATATTGCTTTAATATTTGTCTTACAATAGATTGTAGCTTTACTCTATATCTTGATTCGATTTGATTTTTATAAAATGATATGATCATATGTGGCATTTCACCAAGCATATTACATTTACATGGCAATTGATTTTTCTATAAAAAAGTATAAAACTATATCAAGGCATAATATATAATTTTACAAAAAATAAAAACCTTTGAGAGCTTATCTCCATCTGGTTGTGCAAATAATCTCTGAGGCATGTGGACCTATCTCATGTTCCAAAAGATTTACAAATTGTACTAAGGGCATATGACCTAGGCAATAAACATCAAAAGGCTTAAAGCACTTGACATGTGTATTATCTTCAAAAGGGACACAAAATGTTTCATAAGGTATTAAACCTCCATAAGATGCAAGGAAAGACCTATAGTCTTCTGTGGTTTTCAAGCAGTCCTCGAGTTTTTGAGACTCAGGCAAAATGCAAGATATTCTTAATACCACAATGGGTATTAGCTTGGGCCATGAAAAAAAGTTCAAATGTGATAAATGCCCACATTCGACTTAGGGAAAAAGGAACCCCTAATGACAAAACACATTTGCCCTATTCTTTCAGGCTCATTTTCACTTTTGAAGTTTTGGAAAAAGCTCTAATGTGGACACCATGAAACCCTAGGGTTCAAATATAAAATTACTTCCTTTTGTTCTTACAAAGCATTTCTATGGAATTTCCTGTAGGGAAATGAAGGCATATTTTGTCCTCGGTCTCGAATCATGACTTTTACTTCATTTGTGAGACATTCTTGGGTTTAAAATCATGGTTGTCTATTTCCTCTAATACTCTTTGCTATCTGTGCTCCTTTGTCGCCTTCTCTTGTGTTTTGGAAAATCTTATGTGTTGAGGCCAACACCATGATAGGGTTTGGACTGAAAACAAAACTTGACACCTTTGCATTGTCCATGGATATCATACATAAAATGAAGGTAAGCCATTGTTTGCTATAAATGTGACTCATATTCTTAATTTCTTTCCATTTCCTGAGATGAAAATGGCTTCTCAAGCTGCGACATCTGCATTGTTTTTTATGGATTTGTATGTGTTGTTTACTGCCACTTGGGATGCCATGATTACAACTATTTGAGAGAAAAATGAAACAAAAGAAAAGAAGAACCCTTCGGCTCTGAGTATTTGGCAAGGTGAGTCTAATTTCTTGAATCCTTCATCATTTGAATCTTACATGGCTTTCAAAGGTCGTGACCATATATGATACCTCTATATATTAAGTGTTTCCTTAACATTATTCTTGATTAGGCTAAAACTCTTCTTTTCCTTTTGTATCTGTACTTTGCCTTTCCTTATACAAAAAGAAATAATGAAATCATGGCAAGATGCAAACTAGATTTTGCTTGAATGGAAATGGGTTTGATTTACTAAGAAAAACCTAGTCTTGGAGTCGTGGCTAGAAACAGACATTTTGCAACCATTTTCTGAATAAAACCCTAGATGGGTTAAGCAAGCATAGTTCCATTTTATCATTTATTTATGTATCTATCTGTCACCCATGCAAGATGTTTAGGGTTTATGATATTTTGTGATGAAGATTGCATATTTTGGTCATGGCTATGCCGAACCTCCATTGCTTGAATACCTTCATCTCCTCTATAATATTAGCTTGTCATTTTGAAAACAAAAATGGGCTTGACCCATAATGAAGAAACCCCTCTATATTTGGTTGTGTATAAAATCTCATATGGGTATTATTCTACCATAAGAAAAGAACCTCTGTCAATTACAGGCTGCAACCTGCATTATATTTCTGAGTATTCTTTGATGTGAATTGAAAGGGCACACAATGGTCTTTCACCAGTCCTTTCATATGTAGAAACAATGAATTTATGATTGCACTTTTCTTCCTGTAACATGGTAGCATATGGACTTAAGAAGTCCATTTCTAGATAGCATATAAATGTTTTATTACTCCTTCCTATAGCATTATATGAATATTATGGACCCCTTTTTGTTTATGATGAAATATAATAGATAGAATGTATGTTGTTATCTTTACTTGAATCATTATGTAGCATTGAAATTGCAGGGTATACTTGATAACCACATAGTCATTACCTCATTATGCTTGACTGATAAATGTGACACTTTCTTTCTTTTTCTGCAACATATGAACCATTGAATTAGATCTAAGATAACACATATTACTTTGACATATTGTTGCAATTGTTATGCTAATGTATACAACCCCTGTAGATGAATATGGGTGTTGCAACCTTACTATCACCACCACTTTTGGTAAGGTGCGTTTTGATCTCCACATATCCTTGGCAATGTTCTTTTCAATCTATAATATGTGGTATAATCTACAATCTATTTCATTATAACATATTGAATTCACTGATATTTTGATTATAATGTTTGATGGAATCTCCTCAATACAAACTGCAACTACCATCTTGACAATCAAAGGCAATATGTTCTGTGTATACCTTGCAATTATGCCATCATGGTTGTCCATCTGCACTCTTCTATTGTTCAATCATGCATATACCTGATACTATTCTCATGCTAGCATATGACTAAAACAGTCATACATTACTGAATAATGAACTTCATTTACATTGATTTAGCATACAAATATTGAAACTATACCTGATGTTCTGGTTGGCCCATACATGGATAAATGATGTTCATGAGAACAGAGGTAGACACAAACCTTCCTCTTGTCACTCTTGAGGCATAGAAAACAAAACTCCTTCTACAATGGCAGGGTCCTTGATATGAGCTGTGCTTTATGAATTTATGTGTTCCATCAATGACTGGTATCTCCATTTGATCTCTGTGACACCTTCACTCTTTTCATGGCTATTTGGCTTTGATTTTCTTCAACTACAACATGGCATATGTCACTTGTATTTCTAGTTTACTGTATCATTAATGGCATGTATCTTAACTGTCCTATATGTGTTCATTTCACCCTTATGGTTTCACTTCATTCCTTGAATTGTAGTCATGAGTGTGTACTATTCTCAAAACCAATGTACCTGATTAATTTGATACCCTTCAGTTCAGTTATTCAATTTAAGAAATATGAATAATGATCCCTATTCCATTCCAACCCCTTTGAGATTTAAGGGGTAGCATGCTGGGCTCATCCCTTGTGGGAGCCTACTTGACGCCACATGCTGATATGTCTTCAAATAGCTACATGACTTATCCTATATCTGCACATGAAACAAACATGTTAGATAAAACAATGAAGTTCATTGATTGTTTCATTTCAATCTCTTCTGTATGTGAATGATTTATTTATGATCTAGTGCATTATAGGTAATGTCTTATGCCTCTTCCAATAGGCACATAGGGAACTCAGAACCGGAGCTCTAACAAGTCTTTTTCCAATTTTGCAGGTTCTTATCAGAGATCAGGAGCAAGGATAGAAGGTATCCTCAGAGATCGAAGACACTAAAAGGTAATGATGGCTATGATCCTTCTCTCTTCTATCCTTAGATGCATAATATATTTCTTATATTTGCTCCTATTCAGCTATTCCCACAGCTTGTGTGGGACATTTGATCTATCATCTTCTCATTCAATGCAATGTTTATTTATTTTATGTACTTCATTTGTAAAATAGATAATCATTGTAGTGAAATGAAATAACTTATCTCTTATACACCCTTCTGCAAATGAATGATGATCTGAAAATTCTTTCTCTATCATGACAATGAAAACTAAACTCCACATGTACCTTAGATTATGCAAAATAAAACATAGAAAAAAAATGTTAAAACCTTCACTCTAAAAATGAACTTGTTGTACCAGCTCTACCAATTTGAGCTGTAAGTGAAAAATAGTATAATTTCTAGTGACTTCTGCTATATGCTTGCTTGCTAAGCATTAGGACTAGTTGCCTTAAATATCCATTGGGCATTGAGTCACAATCTGCTCTTCTCAAACTCAGAAAACACTGGAACTCAACACTCCAACCAATCCAAATAGCAGCAGAAAACAAAAAAACAAACTGAAAACAAACTAGAAAGCCTTGGTGGCTAGAAAACATGTGTAACAACACTTAGGGAAACAAAGAAACTGAAAGGAAATGTGCATGAAGCACTTATTAACTGAAAATATTAAATCTAACCTACTCTAACCAGCCAAAGAAGTTGATCAAACAAAACCATTTACTGTTTCAAGAAAATAATTGCCTCTCCTTCGTAATTTGTGATACTCCATAAACTTGTGAGTTGTTGAAAAGAGGTGGAGTAAAAACACATATCCTGCAAATATCTGCAGCACCTCTCTGAGAAGGAACATGTAGTTACTAACCCACCTAACTTGTTTGGAAAACTGGTCAAATGAACAAGTAGATTTCCCAACTTGATACCCTTGGTGATGATCTAGATCAGTGTCACTATGAGGCTGCTCCTTTTTGTTGACTTCCAACCTAGCCAAATATCTAATAGGACATCTTGTCAATAAGACAAAATTGAAACAATCCTTCCTATTTTTACTCTTGTCAACTCCCTCCTCATCCACAACTGCTTCTTGTTTTGGTTGAATCATGCTTTTAACCTTGTGCTCCACAACCAAGCAGTCCTCATTTATTTTCCCATTGATTAGTATTCCAACAATGTCACTATCATCATTTTGCTGCTCAGAACTGGGCAGTTGGTTGCTACAAGAATCCAGTAGAGTGGCAAGCTATTTACAAGCCAAACAGTCAGGATCTTGACAATCAAGCATAAGGCTCCTTTGAAAAGGCTGATCAACTTTAGGTTATCAACTTGATTGCCCATCAAGGCAAGCTTCTTTAGTCTCATTCATGGTAGGCTCTTCACTATGGTGCAATGGGAGCTCTGAGAACAAACTAGATGCCTCATCCTCATAAAGAATCTGATCTGATTTAACCTTGTGTTCAGTGTGGTAGTCAGGGTCTTCGTGCAAAATAAGCATGCTAGATTCAGAAACAAAACTATCTCCTTGCTCCTCAAACTGAAATGAGGCTTCAATCTCATCATTGCCTTTATGAAACAATAGTGCATCATTTTATCAATATCTTTTTGCTGTCCCAAATTAGCTGATAAGTGGGATTCCTGCATGCTGTCTTCATCATCACCAACATAAGTGGGGAGCTGATCAAACAAGAAAACTGTATCATCTCCCTTTTCCAGTCTATTCTCCATTTGAACCTGAGCAATGTGTCTTTGCAAATGAAGACTTTCGCCCTCTAATCTCTCTTCCTGCTTTGATTCATCTTATAAAAAGCATTAGAAAACTTGTCAAAAGAATCAAATTACAAAAGGGTTCAGTGGCAAGTTTCAATCAACTCCCGCTATGCATGCATTATGTTCAAATTTAGTTGGGGATGCAGCACAAACAATAGCAACCTCTTGCTCCATATTTGATCTTTCAGCTGCTGGCTTGAAATTTGAGATTTTGATTGGCTTGGGAGGGGTAGCCTTAACAAGATTCAGCATTTTATAATCAGGATACTACCAGGGTTGTTCAAAATTTTGATGACTTGGCTTAGGCTTTTGATGTGGTTGAAATTGAGGATTAATGGACTTTTGGCCTTAGGGCTAATCCACACCACAAAATTTAGTGCCTTACCAATTCATTAAAACCACCTCAGGGTTATAATTTCTTCTTTGGCCCTATGGATCATTTTGGAAAGGTGGCCTATTTGGCTTATTAGACTAATACGAGGCTTGGTAAGGCCTATACTCTTGACCACTATGCTTCTTGAAACTTACCAACTCATTCACAATGGTTTTTAGTGCGTTTTGAAGTCATTGGAATTCTTGAGCTTAGACTAGGACAATAGCCTCTTGAGCTGTAGCTTGGTTTCCTATTGCTAGAACTATTAGGACATCAGCCAAAAGGGGAACTACCATGGGCACAGGTCACTATATTTCTAGAAAAATGGGTAAGGGAGGCCTTGGGCCTCTTTTCCTTGCTTGAATAAGGCAGTTTTCTTCTCTAACAACAATTTCAAAAGCATCGAGAAGGGTAGATCCACCCAAAGACTAAATCATAATAGATATTTCGCTATTTAAATCTCTAAGATAGAATAAAAAGGCATGCTATGGTGTAGGATTTACCGTTGCAGGGATCATATCCCACATCTTCTAGAAGTGGTAATTGAAATCAAACATATGTTCGTGTGGAGCCCTCTTGACGGTACTCAACTGCTCCAGCAGAGACAAAAGATCAGATTTATCCTAAAAATGTTGATGTAAACCATCTCCTAGATCATCCCATGATGTGATTGAGCCTACTGTGAGTCCTCTAAACCACTACAAAGCTTTACCTTTTAGTGATGCAGCCAATAATTTGACCACTATGTTCTCTTAGGTAACATTATGTACCGAACACAGCGTTGCCACATCTTGAATGTGCTCAATAGCTATGGTGTGATCTTCTCTGGTAAAACACAATAGACCTTTGAGCGCTGCAACAAGAATGCCATCATGCTGGACAAGTTCTAACGGTCTTCCCTCATTAAATGCAACAAAAGGATATGGTCTAGCCATTTTGTATAGCAAGCTAGACTCATATGGCACTCATAATATGAACATTAAGAAAGACACCACCAACCTAGTTCAATGGAGATTCTTGGGCTATTGAAACCAGTTGATATACACTTAGAGTCACCAAGGTGTTTAATAATTTTGCCTCCAAAGGCTGATAATACTGAAGAAAACACCTGATCCTTTAGTATGGGACTTTTTCACGTGTTGTTCACTAGATCTGCTTGAAAATTAAAGATTTGAGTTACCAAGTATACTATTTTTACCTCTGAAAGGATAAAAACCTTGTTGCGCATACCAAACAGTAGAGTAATAATGTGCTTTTGTCCCACCAGGTGTGCCTAAAACTATTGGCAATCAGGGTTGCACCCTTTGCTAAGATAAACTTAACTATCCTGTTGCAACATGGAAACACTCTCAGATTGTGGGTAATCTATGTTGAGAGCGAATCTCCAGAGTGAGTTGGTTCTCGTTATGAATTTTCCTAATCTAAATGACTTGCAGAGGGAAAAGGGATAGAAGGATAACTGAAATGAAAACAGGTAACTGAAACTAACTCCTAAGGTGATGCACCAATACTTAAACTCCTACCAGATCTTACTCACAATCAGTTCACAGAACTTAACTCTCACAACCCCTTCATTACACTTAATTCATTAATATTTCACATGAAGGTTCATCAGAACGCAACATGCAACCTGAATTAAATAATAAACTTGCATGCCCATCACAAAATTCAAGACAAAACAAAAGACAAATAACTACACAATGCAGTATGAAATCAATTTGTAAATAAGTAGACAAATGGGAAGGAAAATTGCTGCTCTATAAATTGGAAGGAATAATGAGTACAAAGAAACTGATGTACAACTCTCTCAGTGTTAGAGGAAGACTCTGAAAATCTGAACTCTGATCTCTAACTCTCTAACTTTGACCCCCTTGAAATAACTAACTATCTACCATATATCCTATGGAATGATATCCCTAAAAGATAGGAAAAAGGCTCCTAATAATAGACATGCCAATCCATTTGCGAGTTGCTCAGAAAATCTAAAAAATGGGCCACCAAAATGCCTCCAAAATATGTGTGAAAGCTGCCAAAAAGGTCCTCCCATGTGGACCCACCAAAAATTTGCTTTGTCTTCCTAGAAAAGCTCAATCCCTATCCATAGTTGCCCCAAAATAAAGCAAATCCAGAAAAGGATGTTTGATTTTCTTTATTTGTTTGAACTGCATAAAATGATAAAATATTAAAAGCAATTTATAAATAATATTGCTTTAATATTTGTCTTACAATAGATTTGTAGTTTTACTCTATATCTTGATTCAATTTGATTTTTACAAAATGATATGATCATATGTGGCATTTCGCCATGCATATTATATTTACATGGCAATTGATTTTTCTATAAAAAATCATAAAAATATATCAAGGCATAATATATAATTTTGCAAAAAATAAAAACCTTTGAGGGCTTATCTCCATCTGGTTGTGCAAATAATCTCTGAGGCATGTGGACCTATCTCATATTCCAAAAGATTTGCAAATTGTACTAAGGCATATGACCTAGGCAATAAACATCAAAAGGCTTAAAGCACTTGACATGTGTATTATCTTCAAAAGACTCAAAATGTTTCATAAGGTATTAAACCTCCTTAAGGTGCAAGGAAAAACCTATAGTCTGCTATGGTTTTTGACCCCTCCTCAAGTCTTTGAGACTTAGGCAAAATGCAAGATATGCTTAATACCACAATGGGTATTAGCTTGGGCTATGAAAAATAAGTTCAAATGTGATAAAATGCCCACATTCAACTTAGGGCAAAAGGAAACCCTATTGACAAAACATATTTTCCCTATTCTTTCGGGCTCATTTTAACTTTTGAAGTTTTGGAAAAAGATCTTCTGTGGCCGCCATGAAACCCTATGGTTTGAAGTACAAAATCACTTCCTTCTACTGTTACAAAGCATTTCTATGGAGTTTCCTACAGGGAAATGAAGGTAAATTTCATCCTCTTTCTCGAATCATGACTTTTACTTCATTTTTGAGACATTCTTGGGTTTAAAATCATGGTTGTCTATTTCCTCTGATACTTTTTTCTATCTGTGCTCTTTTGTCACCTTCTCTTGTGTTTTGGAAAATGTATGTGTTGAGGCCAACACCATGATAGGGATTGGACAGAAAACAAAACTCGACTCCTCTGCATTGTCCATGGATATCATAAATTTAAAATGAAGGTAAGTCATTGTTTGCTACAAATGTGACTCATATTCTTAATTTCTTTCCATTTCATGAGATGAAAATGGCTTCTCAAGCCATGGCCTCTGCATGGTTTTTGATGGATTTGTACGTGTTGTTTACTGCCACTTGGGACACCATGATTGCAACTGTTTGAGAGAAAAATGAAACAAAAGAAAAGAAGAAGAACCCTTTGGCTCTGGGTATTTGGCAAGGTGAGTCTCATTTCTTGAACCCTTCATTGTTTGAATCTTACATGGCATTCGAAGGCCGTAGCCATATATGATACCTCAGTTTATTAAGTGTTTCCTAAACATTATTCTTGCTCAGGATGAACTCTTCTTTGTCTTTTGTATCTGTACTTTGCTTTTCCTTATGCGGAAAGAAACAATGAAATCATGGCAAGATGCAAACTAGATTTTGCTTGAATGGAAATTGGTTTGATTTACTGAGAAAAACCCAGTCATGGACTCGCAGCTGGAAATAGACATTTTACAACCATTTTCTGAATAAAACCCTAGATGGGTTAAGCAAGCATAGTTCCATTTTATCATTTATTTCTGTATCTATCTGTCACCCATGCAAGATGTTTAGTGTTTCTGATATTTTTTTATGAAGATTGCATACTTTTGGCTATGGCGGTGTCAAACCTCCATGGCTTGAATACCTTCATCTCCTCTATAACATTATCTTGTTATTTTGAAAACAAAAATGGGCTCGACCTATAATGAAGAAACCCCTTTGTATTTGGTTGTGTATAAAATCCCATATGGGTTTTATTCTACCATAAGAAAAGAACCTCTATCAATTATAGGCTATGACCTGTATTATATTGCTGAGTATTCTTTGCTTTGACTTGAAAGTGCACACAATGGTCTTTCACCAGTCCTTTCATATGCAGAAACATTGAATTTATGATTGCACTTTTCTTCCTGTAACATGGTAGCATATGGACTTAAGAAGTCCATTTCCAGATAGCATATAAATGTTTTATTGCTCCTTTCTGTAGTACTATATGAATACTGAGGACCCCTTTCTGTTTATGATGAAATATAACAGATAGAATGTATGTTGTTATCTCTACTTGAATCATTCTATAGCATTGAAATTGCAGGGTATACTTGATATCAACACAGTCATTACCTCATTATGCTTGGCTGATAAATGTGACACTTTCATTCTTTTTCTACAACATATGAGCCATTGAATCAGATCTGAGGTAACACATATTACTTTGACATATTGTTGCAATTATTATGCTGATGTATACACCCCCTGTAGATGAAAATGGGTGTTGCAACCTTAATATCACCACCACTTTTGGCAAGGTGCATTTTGATCTCTAGATATACTTGACAATGTTCTTTTCAATTTGTAATATGTAGTCTAATAGCAGTCTACTTCATTATAACATATTCAATGCACTGATATTTTGATCATAACATTTGATGGAATCTCCTGAATACAAACTGCAACTACCATCTTGACAATCAAAGGCAATATGTTTTGCGTATACCTTGCAATTATGCCATAATGGTTGTCCATCTAGACTCTACTATTGTTCAATCATGCATATACCCAATACTATTCTCATGGTAACATATGACTAAAACAGTCATACATTACTAAATAATGAAGTTCATTTACATTGATTTAGCATACAAATATTGCAACTATACTTGACGTTCTGGTTGTCCCATACATGGATAAATGATGTTCATGATAACAGAGGTAGACTCAAACCTTCCTCCTGTCACTCTTGAGGCAGAAAAAACAAAACTCCTTCTACATTGGTAGGGTCCTTGATATGATTTGTGCTCTATGAATTTATGTGTTCCATCAATGACTGGTATCTCCATTTGATCTCTATGACACCTTCACTCTTTTCATGGCTATTTGGCTTTGATTGTCTTCAACTGCAACATGGCATATGTCACTTGTATTTATGGTTTATTGTATCATTAATGACATATATCTTAACTATACTATATGAGTTCAGTTCACCCTTATGGTTTCACTTCATTCCTTGAACTGTAGTCATGAGTGTGTATTGTTCTCAAAACCAATGTACCTAATTGATTTGATACTCCTTCAGTTCAGTTATTCGATTTAAGAAATATGAATAATGATCCCTATTCCATTCCAACCCCTTTGAGATTTAAGGGGCAACATACTGGGCTCAACCCTTGTGGGAGCCCACTTGACACCACATGTTGATATGTCTTCGAACAGCTACATGACTTATCCTATACCTGCACATGAAACAAACATGTTAGATAAAACAATGAAGTTCATTGATCGTTTCATTTAAATCTCTTCTGTATGTGAATGATGTATTTCTAATCTAGTGCATTATAGGTAATGTATTATGCCTCTTCTGATAGGCACATAGGAAACTCACAACCAGAGCTCTAATAGGGCTTTTTCCAATTTTGTAGGTTCTTATCGGAGATCAGGAGAAAGGATAGAAGGCATCCTCAGAGATTGAAGACACTAAAAGGCAATGATTGCTATGATCCTTCTCTCTTCTATCCTTAGATGAATAAAATATTTCTTATATTTGCTCTTGTTCAGCTATTCCCAGGGCTTGTGTGGGACATTTGATCTATCATCTTGTCATTCAATGCAATGTTTATTTCTTTTATGTACTTCATTTGTAAAATGGATAATCATTGTAGTGAAATAAAATAACTTATCTCGTATACACCTTTCTGCAAATGAATGATGATCTAAAAATTCTTTCTCTGTCATTACAATGAAAACTGAACTCCACATGTACCTTAGATTATGCAAAATAAAACATAGTAGAAAAATGTTAAAACCTTCACTCTAAAAATGAACTTGTTGTACCAGCTCTACCAATTTGAGCTATAAGTGAAAAATGGTAACAACTGCAATGTCAAAATTCAAAGCTCTTAAATAATACAAGAAAGCACCTTGAGGGGGTGGCATGAGGGTAGATAGAATTCTCTCCCATGCCCTCTTGAATCTGAAGTTAAAATTTGCCAGCATCTCACTTGGAGCCCTTTTGATGGTCGTCAACTACTCAAGCAATGAAACATTACCTACCCTCTCTCCAAACTGTTTGTAGAGGGACTCTCCCAACTCATCCCAGGTATGTATTGAAGCAGGGGTCAAGCTCCTAAACCATTGTAGAGCTCTTCCCTTGAAAGATGAGACCATTAGATGGACTACAACATCTTCATGTTGTATATGATGAACCGATCATACATTAGATATATCTTTGATATGCTCAGCAAGGATTATAGAACCATCACCTGTGAAGGGTGAAACACTTTTCAAGGCCGCAATAGGTATGTCATTGTATGTAGTCAAATTTAATGGGCTTCCTCCATTGAAGATTACAAAAGGCAAACTCATTGCCATCCTAGGAATGTTCAGATTTAGTCTAGGGATATGTAAGTTTCCTCTATTATTTTGAAACCTAACAGGAGGGGCTGTAGATTGAACCCTTGAAAGAGGTAAAATAGAGGTGCTACCCCTTCTCACAAGAGACCTAGATAACCTAGATCTTCTCCTTGAAGCAGTAGCAGATAACTTAATGAGCTAGAAGTTACCTCTTGATGATGCCCTAGTTTGCACGGGTATAAAAGATGCTACTGATCAAAACTAGTAGCTTGTAGAGTCCCTAGGTGCATGGAATGTTCTGCCACAATGCGGAGTGCTAAGAAAACAATAGATTCTCAGCTTAATTAATTTTTTCTTCTTTTTCAGTCCCACTAGGCATGCTAGAAATTGTTGTCACATACATTTGCACCCAGAGTTGAAGGCTTTTAGGGTTCCAACAATCTAGTGAAACATTGAGACAACCTCTAGGTGTGGGACCCTGCAGGGAGGCCGAATCTCTAGAGAGGGGTTGGTTCCTTTGCTGGATGAGGGATCCAACATGCCTAAGACTAAACCTAATCTATTCACTAGTTGGGAAAAGGGTAAGGAGGATAAACTGAAAGTAAAAGGGGAGGTGATACACTAGGTTCAAATAGAAGAGCTCTCACAGAACTAAGAAAATACACAACATAACCAAATATGACTGATAAGCATACACAGATTTAGATGATCCTATCAGTGGTAAGGAGCAAGAAATGGTTGAGAGGAATGAGATATTCACAGACAAACCATTCTCAGATTTACACAGAGCTAAAATCAACACAAGGAGGTAAGAATAACCAACATATATTTAATTAGAAGGCATGATTATAGTAAAGAAGGGCTCTGTTTGCATACAGAATGAACAAGTATTCATCTAATATCTAACATTATTACATCTCTCAAAGATGCATATATAGCATTTGAGCACTTGACCTAAGTCAGTTACAATAAATTCACCCCATGGGCTCTGTCATAAAAATATCTCCACCAGAAGGAATGCCGACCTACAAGAATTCATGGTATAAAATATGTGGAGCAGGGGTAGATGGAAGATATTTGCATCTTCAATGCAAATAGTTGAATCATTGATCTAAAACAATCAATAAAGTGAATATCTATTAAGGGGCAGCTGAGAGGATTGGATCTACATTGGTGGAAGATGAGACAAAACCTTGACAAAAGCTTTTACAACACTTAAGTCCTCAAATGCTTTGAATTTCTGCATCTTTATCACTTGAAACCTTGGAATAGTCAGGCTCTGCATTTATCGCATTTGGGGTGCCTAGTAATATTTCTTTAAATTATAGCCATTGATGAGATTTTCTTTAAGAGATCAACGACTGCCATATTTCCTTTTAATTTTCATTTACCTTTCACCTTTTGCATATTCAATTGTTTGTATATGCAATTGTATATGCAATTATATATTAGATACAATCACCAAACATACAAACGCAGACCTCACTAACAAAATCCACAATGTTTAACCTTTTGATCATGTCTGGCTTGTATATGCACCTTTGTATCCTCCTTTCTATATGCAATTGTATATGAGATTGCCAAATATACAAAGGCGGACTTCAACGCTTTTATGAAGAAAACTGGGACTAAATTCAGATCCGGCCTTGTATCTCATTTTTTTGCATATTGCATATACATGCACTTTATACATACAAAGGATGTTAACTTTTCTACCTTTCACTATGTATAAATGCACCTACTTTGCACTTTTTAATTCTAAGTTGACATCCGCGATTGCATCTTGCCCTTGTATGTGGAACACATGCATCCTAATATACAACTACGGACCCCATCTAAAGTCCACTAGAATTAATTTTCCAGTCACGTCTAGGTTGTATATGTCCCACTTGTTTCACCTTTTGTATTTCATATACATGCAATTTATACATACAAAGATGCACACAATCGCCTCCGCTTCCTTAAACCAATTGCATTTTCTAGTCAGGTCCGCCCATGCATATCCCAGATTTATATATATGATACATCCTTGTGAAATACAAATACAAAAATGGATCTGAACCGCTATCAAATCTACCATGAAAAGTTATTGGGTCCAGATTGTATCTTTGTACACAACTTAAGATACATACAAATATACATACAAAGATGCATACAAAGATGCAAGAAATAAACCTGATGTACATTGAACATTGTACATGATATACATATAAACAAAAATGTATATGAGATACATTTTCGACCAAATGATGGAAAACCCCTAGACAGAAGATGATTTCACCTTCATATGAATCAAAATGACTAAGTATGAAAATGAGAAATCCTTGTGAAGGAAGGCACTTGAAGGTTAAGGATTTCTAGGTTTTTTTGGGTTTTTTGCAAGAATTCTCCAGATGAGATTTTGGGGATTTTTTGCAAGGCAAAGTATGAAGAAATTAGAGGTTTTAGGCTTGTAGGGTCAATTTTCAAAGGA
This sequence comes from Cunninghamia lanceolata, assembly GCA_027924645.1. Lineage (NCBI taxonomy): Eukaryota > Viridiplantae > Streptophyta > Pinopsida > Cupressales > Cupressaceae > Cunninghamia > Cunninghamia lanceolata. The sequence continues at coordinate 5,908,893 of BSBN01000530.1, forward strand.
CATCCAGTGGATATTCAAGGTGAACTGTTTGACTTTGGACAGAGGAAAATAGGTCAATAGTTCCCAAAAATGCCTTAGCATTATCAGATATAATAGTGTGGGGTGGACCAAAACAAGTAGTTATTCCTTCTAGGAAATCCAGAATCACCTTCTCCATAGCTTCTTTCAGTAGGAATGGTTCACTCCACCTTGTACAATAATTAGTTGCAGTAAGGATCCATTTGTATCCCATACTTGAGACTGGATTAATCATTCCTATGAAATCCAAACCCCACTATGCAAAAAGTTCATCTACAACTATGGGGCTCATAGGCAAAGCAACATTTCTTCTTTTCTTGACATAGAATTGGCAAGCTTGACATTCCTTAACCATTTGATGACAATTTGTAAACAATGTAGGCCAATAGTACCCAGCCTGTGTAATCTTGATGGTAGTGTTTTTTGCTGAAAAATGTCCTCCTGAGGCTCTATGGTGGAATTCATGTAGTATCTTTTGAGCTTCATCCTTTTCAACACACATTAGTAAGATTCCATCAAAATTACTTTTAAAAAGAATGTGATCAATCAAAATAAAACTAACTCCTTGCTTCTTGTAATACCTTCTTTTGTCAAGGGAGAGCATATAAGGGAAAATACCAGTTCTCATAAACTATATATCCTATCATTAACCCAAGAATCTTGATCAGGATCTTGTAGCCTTAATACAATTTCATCTTCTATTTCTTTCAATAATGGGGCCTTTGTATCTTGGACAATGTACTGGCAAAGTCCTCTACCTCTAACCAACTTGGTAGGCCTTACTTCTACATCATATTCAAAAATCTTGGTTATCTAGTTAGTTCTTTTCTCTATAATCTCACCTTCCATAATATACTCTCTAACACTTGAATGAGCTACTAATATCAAGATTTTATTCCTTGTTACTAGGTGCCTAAAATTTTTTAGTCCTTTAACTATTGCATAAGCTTGTTTCTCAACAAAATTGTACCTGGATTCATACTCCCTTAATGTCCTTGAGAAGAATGTAATTGGATGTTCTCCACCTTCTTTGTCATCTTTCTGAGTGAGAATGGCTACAATACTGTACTCACCTCCGTATACGTACATTATGAAGTCTTTGCTAAAATTTGGATTCTACAGTATTGGGGCAGTGGAGATAGCATTCTTAATTTCTTTGAAAGCTACTCTTCCCTCAACTGTCCATTTAAAGGTTAGATCCTTCTTCAACATCAGAGTAATAGGCCTGATTAACCCCACAAAATTAGATATGAATCTACTAACAAAATTATTTTTTCTCAGAAAAGACTGCACTACCGTTTTGTTGACAGGTAAGGATAAGTTCATTATGGCCTTGACTCTCTTCAAGTCAATAGAAATTCCATCCTTTGAAACAATATGTCCTAGTAGTTTCCCTTGAGGTACACCGAAAACACATTTCTTAGGATTTAAAGAAATCCCAAATTCTTGACATCTTTGAAAGATAGCTTCTAAATGCTCAAAATGATCTTTGGCAATTTTTGTAAATATAGTGAGATCATCTAAATAAATTAGAATGATCTTATTTATGAGACCCTTAAACACTATATCCATAATTTGTTGAAAAGTGGCACCAGCATTTGAGAGACCAAAGGGCATCTTTGCGTATGCAAAAGTTCCTGATTTAGTGGTGAACATTGTCTTATGTTGGTCTTCCTTTGCCAGCTACATTTGATTGTATCCAGAAAAACCATCAAGAAAAGAAAATCTGTCTAACCCAGCTACTGTCTGTAAGATCTGCTCCATGGATGGAAAGGGTTAATGATCCTTTAATGAAGCTTTATTTAGGTCTCTGAAGTCAACAATGAGTCTGATATCTCCATTTTTCTTTCTTACCAGCATTAGATTAGACACCCATGTTGAATGCTTGATTAGGAAAATAATCTTAGATTCGAAAAGCTTTTGTAACTCATCCACCATTAAAGGTTCAATTCTAGGATTCACTATTCTCTATTTCTGGTGGATAGGCTTTGATCCTTTAGTAAGCTCTATAGTCTGTTGGACAATGTCTCTGTTATAACTGTGGAGGTCATTGTAGGTCCATGCAATCACTTTATCATATTTGTTGCATAAGGAAATTAGCTTATCCTTTTCCTCCCTAGTAGTGGCATTACCTACTTTTAGCTTTCTTCCTTTACTGACCTCAATCTCAGAATAATCTTCTTTGCTTGCCATGAACTTTCTCTTGTCTAAAATTGCATCATCAGGGTCAAACAGGTTTTCTAGAGTTATCAAACCTCTCAGAAGATTATTAGACTTCAAATGAATGATCTGGTTTTCATATGCTTCCTCAATCTTAGGCTACAACTAGTCAACAAATTCTCCATATTGTTGCAAAAACAAAAGTACCTCGAGGTCATTGTCAAAAACTTGCCAGTTTTGAACATTGTTAGGGATTGCTAGTCTGATAATAACCTTCATTGCCTCATTATTGATAAGCAAAGCTTTCACTAGGTCAAAATGAGATCCAATTTGTGCCATCTTATCTGCTTCAGTATTCTGAGCTCTAGGTACAACCTCTATATTAAAAGCATCAAAACCATTAATCAGGTCCCAAATCCTATGGCGATATGACCTCATTCTCACATTTTTTGCCACAACTTTCTCTTTGATTTGTCTTACAACTAGCTCTAAATCACCTTTGACTCTTAGATTCTTTATTCCTTTCTTCTTAGCTAAAATAAGACCATGTACCAAAGATTCATATTCAACATCATTATTTGTACAAACAAACTAGAAGCACATGGTTCTGAGAATTTTCTCTCCTGCTCCTGTGCCATTCTTACTCCTAGCTCCATCAAAATTTAAGGTCCAGATCTTAGATTCTTCATCAAAATATTTCCTAGTTGTCTCTTGACCCACTATTTTGGGTATATCTTGATCTTCCTCAAAGATTACATATGTTCCTAAACCAGTAGAGTCATAGTTACCATAAGGGTCACTCTGCATCATAGACATTAGTTGTCTATTCTCTTCATTTTGATCATATTCAGTCCATTCTCATACTTCTTCAATAAAAGTTTTGTCCTCTCTATTTATCATAGCATGGGATACTTCAATTCTTGGTGTTGGTTCCTCAGTGATATGTTCTTTAGATAGGGGTTCAGATAGCACCTTCATCTTTGTTCCATACATAGTTCTTAAAATCAAGTGTGACCAGTCTAGTGACATATACCCTCCTATTTTAGCTGTAAAATCTCTAGACAAACATATTCCAAAGATAGGGGGTATGTCAATGATTACATCATCTTGCAAGATAGTTATATTTGGACAAGTATACAGTTGTAATGGGAGTTTTTTGATAATTCCTATAGTTTGGACAGACTTCCCATCTAATTGCATAACCCCTTTAGCTAGTGGTTGGTACTCTATTTTTAAGGCATCTGCTACCTGTTTAGGCATGACTGTAGTACTAGCCCTTGAGTCTATCTTCAAATTATGTAATAGTTTCCTTCCCACTATTAGGGTCAAATAAAAGGGGTTTGGCTTAGACTTACTTGCTTCTTCTTTTGTGTTCATCAGGGTGGTTGTTCCCTGAGGTGGAGCATCTATGTTTTGAGCTTTTCCTTTGTCTACACCTCCTTCTTTTGTATTAGCAACTCTAGGATTTGTCTAGGACTGCAAGGCTTCTTGTAACAGTGACTTCTACTCTAGAGTAGCCAACATATCCCATATTGATACATTTGCAAGGGTTTTCTTTAACTGCTCCACCACATTTATAGGTCCCAATGCTTGTGTCCTTGGATAGTAGGGATATCTTGCTTTTTCCACCACCTAGTTGGAGACTCCTTGATTCTAAGCTGCCACGAGTACTTCTTGTCTTGAAGTAAGAGTGTACTGAGCTTGGAATGAAGGAAATCTAGCCACCTCATTAGGGTTAGCTTTAGGCTACTCAACCATTCTTCTTTTTGATCTAGTGAAGTAATCAGATTGTACCAAGGGCTTCCTAGAGGTAGATGCTTCATTTACAAACACTGAATCTTCTTCTTCAATCCATGAAAATAGGGCATGCTCTGGGGTAATTTCTCCTTCTTGCTTAATGGACATTCCTTGCATTTGGTCCACCATTACTACATTTTGAACACCGGGTGACTGACATGGAGAAGATTCAGCAGCTTGACCCTCCATTCTTCTTTTCTCTGCTACCATTTGTTATAGGTTGCCTCTAGGACAATCTCTGGGCATATGTGCATTGTTGCAAGGGAAAAACCAAGCATTTGACTCTTCTACCATATTATTTTGCCTAGGAACCATTTGTATACCTGGGTTAGCTAGGACAACTTGTAATGGTGTGGGTACTGGAACTAGCTAGTTTGATGGTTGAGGATAGTTTGGTCTATGTGTCCCTTGGTATTGGTTTGACTGGTAAGGATGCCTATTCCCTTGGAATCCTTAGTAAGGAGTCTATGGATAAGTAGTTTCGTTTCCTCTTAAGATTAATAATCTCATTTGAAAAGGTTCTAAGGATATTCTTGACATCATCTAGATTTTTGATGGAGGAGCAGAGGGTGTTAATGTAGTAGGTTGTTGAGGAACTGTAAAAGTGTACATAGGCACATGGACTGATGGAGTATTCTTGTGGCAGAGGGATAGAAATCTCTGGGAACATAGGCATTGAAGGCCTTAGAGGCAATTTCCCAGCATCTATCAGGCTATTCTCAGCTTTTACAACCAATGCATATGCCACGGGTAAGGTCTGTCCTCCTAAGGACTGAATCATGACTAAGATATCATAATTTAAAGCTTTAAGATAAAATAAAATTGCCATACATGCTGATGGCCTAGCTGTTGCAGGGATTCTATCCCAAGTTTTTTGAAACCTAATGTTGAAATCCATTATGGCTTCCTGGGGTTCTCTCTTTATGGTGATCAGCTACTGTAGCAGAGATGATCTATCACCCTTTTCACTGAATCTTGCAAAGAAAGCATCTCCCAGCTGATCCCAAGTAGAGATAGAATTTGAGGCCAAGGACTTGTACCAATATAGAGCTTTCCCATTGAAAGAACCTGCCAATAATCTAATAGCAACATTTTGTTCCATGATGACATGCACAACACAAACATCTGACACATCTTGGAGGTGCTCTGCTGGAGTCTTGGACTCTTCTCCTGTAAACTTGGGTAATGCTTTCAAAGCATTAGCAAGAATTGGATCCTAGGTATGTAGTGGTGTTGGGAGAACAAGGGGGCTACTATTGTTCCAATTTGCAAAGTTTCATGGTGGATTCAGAGGAACAAGAGCTGCCATGGCTATTCCTAGTACTCTAGATGATTGATTTATACTTCTTCTTGGAGTGGATGATAAAGGTGGCAAAAAGACTCCTGGATTAGCAGCTGACTATGCTCTAGTGGCTGGGCCACAGCTCTAACTCCTTCCTAATCTCTGGCTCATATGATTCTGATCAAGAATCTAAAAGATGTCCCACTGGGCATGCCAAAATCTATTAATGTATAAAATTGAATGAGTTCAATCACCAACAAGGGAAACTTCAGAAATGTGGGATTAATCCCTAAAGGAACCTCCAGATTTTAAAGAAGATGGCTCTTCCTTTTTATGGGGGTTTTGGAAAAGGAAGAAAAAACAAGATTACAGATACAATATAAAACTAAACTGCTAAGGTGATACGCTAGACTTATATCCTAATTCTACAATAAGCACAGTGACTAAACCTTCATGATTCTTATTACATTAAAGAGCTACATGCATGATCAACATAAATAGGTTATGAAACAAATTTATATTCAAAGGCTACACTCAGAGAAACTTGCAAGAAAGGGCCAGAAATACATCACAAAATGGCAAAGAACATAAGCTTTTTCATTAAGAGATTTGAAAAAGTACATAAGGCACAAAATAGGCATAGATACACAATGCTTTCTTTTCTGATTAATAATTGTAAAGGAAAAATGACACAAATTTGGTCTCACAGCAAAACTCTTAGCATATATTACTTTTTCTCTATCCTTTTTTTGATCCTTTATTATTACAAAAATTCCCCCACTTATAGCATGAAAAATTGGGCTCAGAATGCCAACAGCCACTAAGATTCTTCAACTGTCTACGCAACTGAACTGAAACTATTCTGTTAGTGGCCCATGTGCAAGAGATCTTCTAGATTGTGAAACTTAGCCTTGACCCTATCTGTAACAACAGTCACAATAAGTCTTTGATATTTTGGATCCTCTCACCTCTTTCTCGCATTCTAATTGGTCGATGTAGTGGATATGGATCAATGACCATGAGTACCATTGGGACAGATGGCATCCTCCGTGGGATTCTTAAAGACTCAAAAAGTGATATGTGGCACCTTCACGCTCTTCGGGCTGGGTCTCTTGAAAACCTTCTTCAATTGTGTGCATACGTGACACTTGGCACAATTGGCTTCTTCAAATAATTGCCTAAAAGTTAACTGATTCTTAGACACATAGCGAGCTCCACAAACTTAAAAATTGGGACATGTGGCACACAGGCGCACATTAAAAAGTTTTCTTTATTTGCCCCTATTCAAACACCCTCCATGGCAACATGTGGCATTGTCTGCATCTCTTTGGAACTAGCTTTAGTACTTTGGGCCCCACTAGAAACTGCTCCAACATTTATAATAAAGTGCATAGAAAAAGAGACAAGCGGTAGGCTCCACCTTCTTCATAAAAGGGACATGCATCACACAGGCGCACATTCTAAAAAGCTTTTGCAAAATACTTTCTTTGAATCCCTGCCATCGAAACATGTGGTGCTATCCGCAATGACTTAGAACTTTATAAAGAAAGAGAGAAAAAGAATGCGAACACAGACACGTGGAAACCTTTTGACCACCACAAATTTATAAAAGACACCTGGCACAACCTGAGACCACAAAACTCTACACTTGCTTCTTTTCATCAATCCTGCCATGTGGCACCTTCACGCTGCATATTAGAAACTTTACTTAGCCGCTTCTTCAAAACCCTGTTGCATTGACACTTGGCAGAATGCGCGTAGGCTTTACTTGCTATAGAAAACTGAAACCAAATGTAGAGTTTTATCTCTACACATGCCAAGCCTATTAGTACTCCATTGGCTGACCACTTTCATTTGTCATCAGCCATGTGTCCTAAAACTAACGAAGATCATGAACACATGAAGGGTGTTCCTTATTAATCTGTAGTTGGCTATCTCCTGTATGCCATGATTTGTACTCATCTGGATATTACCCATGCAGTGGGAGTTGTGAGTAGATTTATGAGCAATCCAGGTAAACCTCTTTAGCAGGTAGTACAGTGGATATTCTGTTATCTCAGAGGTACTTCAGATCATGTTTTGTGTTTTGGCAGATAGGATACTTAGCTTCGAGGGTATGTTGACTCTGATATGGCCAGAGACTTGGACAAACGAACGTCTACAATAGGTTATGTGTTTACATTTGTTGGAGCTTCCATTAGTTGGGTTTCACATTTGTAATAGGTAATTGTACTCTCTTCAACTGAAGCTGAATACATTGTTCTCACCGAAGGAGCAAAGGAGATGATATGGATATAGTGGTTATTGGGAGAATTGCAGTGTAAGGAATTTATTTTTTTCTTATTTTTGTGATAGAAACAATTCTATTCACTTGGCAAAGGACTCCACTTTTCATTATCGAACCAAATATATAGAGTTGCGATATCATTTTATTCGGCATGTACTTGAAGAGGGTAAGTGGCAGGTAAGGAAGATTGATACGAAAGTGAATCCAGTGGATGTCTTGACTAAGATTGTTCCAAGGGAGAAGTTTGAGTTTTGTAGGACTTCTCTTGGCATTGTCAAGTTCTGACAATAAGCCTGGAATGGGGGATAACTCTGCGCAACTCTCTTGCAACCATGATTGGACTTCAAGTGGGAGATTATTGGTGTAATGACTATTGCAGTCCAATATTTATTTAAAGTGCTCCAATTTTTATTTAGATTGTTGGTGTATCACTTCTGACACCTCTGTTATTCCCTATTCGTTGGGGTTAAATATAGTAATGAGCCTTCTAGAAGAATATAGAATATGTGAGAGTATGCTGCTAAATATATTTACATAGCTGTAGATATATTTTGCAACTGAGTTTTATTTTGGGTTGAATAAGAACAAAGCTATCCCCTACTCTGTGTGGATGTAGCCATTTGGTGAACCATGTTAAAAAATTTGGTTCTTCTTTCTTGCATTTGTTCTTTGTGTGTGTGTGTTTTCGATTTAATAATTTGCATTTAATCTTTATCTATTTCATCACTCAACATCTGTCACGACAATTCGGTGATAGCCATCTAGGACAAATTAAGAGGCAAAATTGGGCAAACAAAGGTTAAAAGATATTAAAACTTCTCTATATCTCTTGTAATATATGTTATTATTTTTAATAGTAATTCATGTGGACTAGATGATATGCCTTCTATATTTGAAGATTTCATGGATTTAGAAGAATCTGCAATATACAAAGATACTATATCACATGAACAAAGATATTTTGGACACACTATCAAAATTTGTATAGAATTATGATGATATATGTATAAGGTATGTCATAGTATTTTAATTTTTATGAGCATCTTTGAATGGATAACCATCATTAAAAAAAATGCTTGATACGCAAGTTCAACCATTAAACTTAGCCCTGCTCACAATTATATAAACCCTTGAGGAGTTATGAAAAACTATTGGATTAAATATCAATCATGAAAAACACAAACTACTTTGGTCATTGTACGGTTAAACAAGGATATATCAAATTTTGGTTTTCAAGGGGCAAGGACACTAGTCAGAAGTTTGGATAAAAATTTGGGGGTAAAATAATATTAAATTTGAATATTTATCTTCCAACAAAATTAATAATTGAATAATAAAAATTGCATTGTTTGGATCTATTTTTATTAATTACTATTTGAATAAAATATCTACCCAATATGATAGATATATATTACTTTTTTAATTCTTTCTTTCTATTAAAAAATAGAAAAAATGGATAAGCACCAGCAAAGTGATATCTCTCATGAATGCATGAAACATTATCAAAATGAACAAATATGAAGAATAAACACCACTAAAAAGTGTTTAACAAGCTATATACCAAATTGTTTCAACAAGAACTGACATTTCCAGGGTTCAAATGAACATGTAAGTGTTAATAAAATGAGTTTTGGTATGCATTTCAATTGTATTGTGAAAAATTCGCACAACACAATATAAAATAGATTACTAATTGGAAAGAAAAGAACAACATTATGGAAATATTTATACTACAATCTTATTAGAATAGTTACTAAAATTTTTAATATATGATTATTTTTGAATTTTAAATAAGAAAAGTTAGAACAAAAAGAGTGTAATTTTAGGGTTAAAAAAGTAATCTATCCTAAAACAAGGCTAAGAGATCCAAACAAAACATGAGTGATTTGTGGAACTCAAATCAAACAACCATGATATGAATGATTTGTGTAATTTTGAAGGGTAAGCATATTTGCAAAGAAATAGATAAGAATATTATGTGGACAAATGTTATTCTTATGTGTACAAGTACTAGGGTGGCAATGTACATGCATTGGAATACTTCATATTATATGTTTGTCTTATGATGTCAAATGATGTCATTAAACGGTTACTCCATACCAATGGTTTTTATCTGTTAATATAAATTTGGGAATTAATATTTCACCAATGAAAGCATTTGAAGTAATGCAACACTAACCCTAAACATAATCTCCAATGTTAGAATTAGGGTTAGGATTAGAATTAGTGGTATATTACATATGAAAATGGAAACCTAATGGGATTGGCTAGGGTGTATAGGATAGATATCAACAAAGCACAAAACTCAAAAAGAAAAGATATAATAATGGAATAAAGATAAGTAAGCATTTGAAATGACCCAACCCTAACCCTAACCATAATTCTAAGTAAGGTTAGAATTAGGGTTACGGTTTGAATAGGTTATGTTTAGTGTTAGTAATAGAATTATATTTATAATTAAGTTTAAGATTACGGTTATAGTTAGGTATATAATTAGGGTTTGAAGTATGGTTAGAATTAAAATTAAGGTTAGAATTAAGGTGGGTTACTATTAGAATTGGGGTAAAAATTAGAGTTACAGGTAGGGTTAGGGTTTAAATTAGAGTTAGGATGAGTTACAATTAGGGTTAAGGTTAGTGTTAAGGTTAGGGTTAGAGTTTGAATTATAGTTAGGCTTAGGGTTGGAGTTAGGGTTAGAGTTCAAATTAGAGCTATGTTTAGGGATAAAATAAGGGTTAGGGATAGAATAAGGGTTAGGGTTAAAATTAGGATTATAATTAGGGTTGGGGTTTGGGTTAGGGTTAGAATTAGGGTTAATGTTAGAATTAGAGTTAGGGTTAGGGTTACAATTAGGGTAAAGTTTAGTATTAAAATTAGGGTTAAGGTTTCAATTCAGGTTAGGGTTAGGGTTAAAATCATAGTTATGATTAGGATTAAGGTAAGGGTTAGGATTAGGGTTATTGTTAGATTTAAAATTAGGGTTTTAGTTAGGGTAGAATTAGGATTAGGGTTAGAGTTAGGATTAGGGTTAGAATTAAGGTGGGTTACTATTAGAAATAGGGTAAGAATTAGAGTTACAGATAGGGTTAGGGTTCAAGTTAGAGTTAGGGTTAGAGTTCAATTAGGGTTATGGTTAGTATTAAGTTTAGGGTTAGAGTTAAGGTTAGGGTTAGAGTTAAGGTTAGGGTTAAAATTAGAGCTATGTTTAGGGTTATAATAATGCTTATAGTTTGGGTTAGTTTTAAAATTAGGATTAGGCTTAGGTTTATAATTAGAGTTAGAATTACAATTAGCAATGTGGTTAGGGTTAGGGTTACAATTAGGGTTAGGCTTAGAATTAGGGTTAATGTTAGAATCAGGTTAGCGTTATAATAAGGGTTAGGGTTGGAATTAGGGTTAGGGTTAGAGTTAGAATTAGGGTAAGCATTAGAGTTACAATTAGGGTTAGGGTTAGGGTTAAAATCATAGTTAGAATTAGGATTAAGGTAAGGGTTAGAATTAGGGTTATTGTTAGATTTAAAATTATTTTTTTAGTTAGGGTAGAATCAGGGTTAGGATTAGAATTAGGGTTATGGTTAGGATTAGGGTTCCTATTAGAATTAGGGAAAGAATTAAGGTGGGTTACTACTAGCATACCTATATTTAAAAAATATATCTAAAGTACCCCGAGAGATATCCTTCTTGAGGCACCTATTTTTTAATCACTAATCCTAACAATAGGTGCCTCGAGAAGGATATCTCTTGACATACTTTAGATATATTTTTTAAATATAGGTATGGTAGTTACTACACAATGATAATCTACATTCAATCTCTTTATTTAATTTACACAACTCAATAATGTTACGATAAATACATGTTAAATATCCCTACTTCTATTTCTAGCCGTTTAAATACCAATACAAATCTAAAAATTTACTTTCTATTCCAATAACATTTTAATTAAGTTTAATCACTTTCAAAATCAAATTCATTACAACTTTTAAATACCAATATCATAACTATAAGACTTACTTCACATCTTCTTTCAATCTATCCACGATTTCTCTAAGAACTGCCAATATTTAAACACATAAATGTAATTATCCTTTATAATATAAAAAACATATTTTTCCTTAAATTGAATACTAAAAGTCACATTGTTATTTTCTAGATTTACATGAATTAAATGAAATAAAAGAATACATGTGTGTGTGTAGAGTTAAAACTCTACATTTTGTTTGAATTTTGATATTTCTTGGTTGAGGCTATTACTTTCATTTTCAGTTTGTGTTCTAATTTTTGACTGTGCACAGAGAGCGCCACGTGTCAATATGGCGAGGTTTTGACAACTCAAAAGAAAAGATACTTCTAAAAGATGTGTGGAGCTTCCACGTGGTAAGGAGGTTAGAAGCAATACAAGTAATGACCGGGAGTAGCGAATAGTGCCATGTGTCTTCTAATTGGTTTGCAGTTCCCAGGTGCAACAAAATTCTACCACATGCCTTTGGTTGTGTTCCCTTTTGTTTAGTTTCTATCTATTACTAAAATGAGCCACATGTCATCCCCACGGGAATTCATGAAGAAACTTTTGAGGAAGGCATCAAGAAAGCACGCAGGAGTGCCACGTGTTCTTTTGTTACATTAAGCGGAAGCAACTGCGTGTCTCTATTTTCTTTAATAAGATTTGAAGCACCATAATATATGGTGGGCCCCGAGGTATTATGTCTAGAGTTTCTAAGTGCAATGGAGTGTGCCACTTGTTGCTACCACGGGTGATTGAACGAAAAGAAACAAAAGAATCTTTTGAAGGCGTGCTAATTTGCCATCTGTCCCATTCTTGAGGTTCTCGAGTGTGGTCACGTATCAGCAGGATAAAGAGGCAAAAAGTGCCAAGTGTCACAGTGTTGTGTGTTCTCTTTATATAAAAGAGAAACTTAGCCGATGAAGCAGAAGGTACCACATAGCATTTTTTGAGCTGTTAGAAGCCTGTAGAGGAAGCCACTTGTCTTAACGAAACTAGTAGTCACAGATCCACATTTTTAGTATCATTCAGCTAATGGGCGTGCAAGGAGGATATGGTTGCAGATTCAAACATATCGTATGTGCGTTCATGTTCTAGTTTAGTTCCAGATACAGTTGTAAACAGTTGCAGATTCTTAACAATTGGGAGTGTCTTTAAGCCCCATTTTGCCTCTATAAATAGGGGGAAGTTTTGTAACTATAAAGATATACACATAGAGAAATATATTGAGATTTTACTATGACTGGATTGTATCATTTTGCCTTCATAGCTATTTCAAAGAAGAAAGAAGATAGATTTGTACATGTTTCTGTGCCTTATGTATTTTGCTAGACCTGTTAATGAAAGAAGCTCTATTCTATGTTGTTGGTGATATTTTCTGTGTCTTCATATAATTTCTTTGATTTTAGTCTTTGATTTTAAATCCATCTATAATCTATTTATGTTAATCATGCTTCATTTGCTCTTTGACATAATTGAATCATAAGAATTTAATCACTGTGCTAGTTGCTAAAATATATATAAGTCTGGTGCATCACCTTAAGAGTTTTATTTCATTGTATCTGTAATCTTTTTTTTTCCCTTTTCCCAAAAACCCCATTGAAAAAGGAAGAGCCAACTTCCCTAAAATATGGAGGTTGCTTTAAGTGTTAGTCCCATATTCTTGAAACTTCCCATGTTGGTGTTGAAACCTGCACAATTTTATACATCAATAATTTTTGGCACGCCCGGTGGGACCTTTCTTGATTTCTAATCAAGATCGTATGAACCAGAGAGCAGGAGGGAGTCAAAGTTGCGGACCAACCACAGAGCTCGATCAGTTGCTAATCCAAGAATCTTGTTTCCACCTTTAGTAGCGACTCTGAGGAGAAGAGTAAATGAAGCACTCAAAACACTAGGAATAGTTATGGTAGTACCTGCCCCACCACAGAGCTTTGTAGATTGGAACAACAACATCTTTCTTATTCTCCCAACGCCACCAGATACCTAGGATCTAATTCCTGCCAATGCTTTGAAAGCATTACCCAAGTTTTCAGGAGAAGACTCCAAGACACTAGGGGAACACCTCCAAGATGTGTCAGATGTATGTGTTGTGCATGTCATCACATAACATAATGTTGCTATCAGGTTATTAGTTGCTTCTTTCAAGGGGAAGGCCCTAGATTGGTATAGGTCATTGCCCTCAAGTTTAATATCTACTTGGGATCAACTTGGAGATGCTTTCTTTGTAAGATTCAGTGAAAAGGGTGATAGAACCTCTCTTCTACAGAAATTAATCACCATAAAGAGAGCACCTCAAGAAGCCATAATCAATTTCAACACTAAGTTTCAAAAGACCTGGGATAGAATCCCTGCTATAGCTAGACTCTCACCAGATATGGCAATTGTGTTTTATCTCAAGGCTTTCAATTCTAATATCTCAGTCATGATCCAGTCTTTAGGAGGACAAACTTTACCAATGGCATATGAATTAGTAGTAAGAGCTGAAAATAGCTTAATAGATGCTGGGAAACTACCTCCAAGACCTCCTATGCCTGTGTTTCCAAAAATCTCTATGCCCCTGCCACAAGAAACTAGTAATTTACTCCATCAGTTCTGGTGTCCACGTATACCTTCTCAACACCTCAACAACCCACTACATGAGTACCCCATGCTCCTCCATTTGAAATGGATGATGTCAAGAACATTCTTAGAACCTTTTCAAATGAGATTATCAACATCAAGAGACAAAAGACTTCTTATTCAAAACCTCCTTACCAAGGATTTCAAGGTAATAGACCTCCGTATCAGCCAAACCAATACCAAGGGATTTAAAGACCAAATAATCCTCAACCTTCAAATCAATTGGTTAAAGTTCCCACACCATTACAAGTTGTCCCACTTAACCTAGGCAGAGAAATGGTCCATGGATAAAAAAACTAGTAGAAGATACCAATGCCTAGTGTTTCCCTTGCAAGAATGCCCATATGCCCAGAGATTGTCCTAGGGGCAACTTACAACAAAAGATAATAGAGTAAAGAAGGATGGAAGGCCAAGCTATGGTGTCTAATGCTCCTACATATCAGTCACTTGGTGTTTAGAATGTAGTAATGGTGGCTCAAATGCAAGGAATGTCTATTCAACAAGAAGAAGAGATTGCCCCAGAACGTGCTTTGTTCTCATGGATTGAAGATGAAGAGTTAGTATTTCTGAATGAAGCATCTACCTCAAAGAAACCCTTGGTACAATTTGATTACTATACCAGATCAAAAATAAGCATGGTCGAACAACCTGAGGCCATTAATAATGAAGTAGCTAGAGTCCCTTCATTCTAAAATCAATACAACCCCACTTCAAGGAAAGAAATACCTCTATCAGCTTAGAATCAAGGAATCTCTAACTTAGTGATGAAAAGAGAAAGGTATCTGTATTATCCTAAGACACAAACATTGGGACTTATGAATGTGGTGGAACAACTGAAGAAGACCCCTGCACATTTGTCAATATGGGATATGTTGGCTATTCCTGAGAAAAAGTTACTATTGCAAGAAGCATTGCAGACTCAGGCAGATCCCAAAGCTATCAATGCAAAAGAAGGAGGTACCAACAAAGGGAGGACTCAAAATAAAGATACCCCACCCTTGCAGACAACTTCTCTATTAAATGCTGCACCAGAGGTAAGTAAGTCTAAGCCAAAAACCTTTTACCTAACCTTAATAGTGGGCAAGAAAATGTTGCACAACTCAATGATAGATTCAGGGGCTAGTACTATAGTCATGCTGAAGAAAATAATTGATGCTTTGAAAATATAATATGAGACACTAGCTAGAGGGGTTATGCAATTAGACGGGAAGTCTATCCAAACCATAGGAATGATCAAACTCCCATTATAGTTGTACACATGTCCAAATATAACTGTCTTGCAAGATGTGGTGATTGTTGATATTCACCTTGTCTTTGGTCTATGTCTATTTAGAGATTTCACAGCCAAAATAGGAGGGTACATGTCACTTGATTGGTCACATTTGATTTTAAGAACTAAATATAGAACAAAGATGAAGGTGTTGTCTGAGCCCCTATCTAAAGATCATATCACTAAAGAACCAGCTCCAAGGATTGAAGCATCTCATGCTATGATGAATAGGGAGGAGAGAGCTTTTGTTAAAGAAATGGAAGAATGGACTAAATATGATTAGAATGAAGAAGAGAACAATCAAATAACATGTCCATGATGCAGAGTGACCCTTATGGTAATTATGACTCTACTGGTTTGGGCACTTATGTAATTTTTGAGGAGGGTCAAGAGATGCCGAATATAATGAGCCAAGAGACATCTGAAAATGAGGACTCAAATAAAGACTCTAAAATTTGGACCTTGAACTTTGATGGGGCTAGGAGTAAGAATGGTGTAGGGGCAGGTATATGTCTCACTTCTTCAAATGGTGAAAAAATCCTTAGGGCCATACGCTTCCAATTTGCTTGTACAAATAATGATGCTGAGTATGAGTCTTTGGTACATTGTCTTATGTTGGCCAAGAAGAGAGGGATTAAAAGCCTAGTAGTCAAAGGCAATTCAAAGCTAGTTGTGAAACAAATCATAGAAAAGGCTATGGCAAAGAATGTGAGGATGAGATCTTATCACCACATGATTTGGGATTTGATGCTTTTAACATAAAAGTTGTCCCTAGAGCTCATAATACTGAAGTAGATAGAATGGCATAGACTGGCTCTTAGTTTGATCCAACTAGTGACTTTCTCATAAATAATGAAGCAGTGAAGGTCATTATCAAACCAGCAACTCCTGACAACATCCAAAACTGGCAAGTTTTTGACAATGATCTTCAAGTACTTTTGTTTCTACAACATTCTGGAGAATTTGCTGACGAGTTGCAGCCTAAGATCGAGGAAGCATATGGTGACCAAATTATTCAATTAAAGTCTAATAAACTTCCTAGGGGTTTAATAATATTGGAGAACCTATTCGACCTAGATGACACAAGCCTAGATAAGATGAGGTTTAAGGCAAGCAAAGAGGATTATTCCAAAATTCATGTCAGTGAGGGAAGAAAGCTGAAAGTAGGTAATGCCACTACTCAGGTGGAAAGAGATAAGCTAGTTTCTTTATGCAACAAGTATGATACAGTGATTGCATGGACCTATGATAACCTTCATGGTTATAACAGAGATATCATTAAACATACTATAGAGTTTGCTAAAGGATCAAAGCATGTTCACCAAAAGTAGAGACCAGTGAATCCTAGAATTGAACCTTTAATGGTGGATGAGTTACAAAAACTTCTTCAGTCTAAGATTATGTTCCCAATTAAGCATTCCACTTGGGTGTCTAATCTGGTCCCAGTAAGAAAGAAAAATGGGGACATTGGGCTCTGTGTAGACTTCATATATTTAAATAAGGCCTCATTAAAAGATCACTATCCTCTGCCATCCATGGAACATATTTTGCAGATAGTGGCTGGATTAGAAAGATTTTACTTGCTTGATGGTTGTTGTCACATAAAATTACACCCTGCTTGGAGAGAGTCCAAGCATTCTAATGACACAATGGGAATGATCTCGAAGTGTGGGACCTTGTGAACTAAGATCAGACCTCTAGATAAGGCTGGTTCCTCATTCTAAGCCTAATGCTTAGAGAAAACTATCTAAACCTAGTGCTAATGCTTGCAGGGGAAAAGGGGTAGAAGGAAATTGAAATGAAAGGGGTGATACACCAGATTTAAATGTGTTTGGCTTCAACTGAATCGACACAGTAATAATCTCATAGCTGGAAAGACTTACACAGACTCATATTGATTCTAACAGAGGTCAAGACAAAATAATGGAGGAATGAAAGGGACTATTTTGTCCATAATACACAACCTACACTAATCCAAAGAGTAGACACAATGCTAAAAATAATAAAAAGAGAGGCAAAATACCAGTTTATATCGATTATAGAGGCCAAGTAGCTATTACAAAAGAGAGAATAATGCAAAGAGATAGACACAGAACAACCAATTACATTCAATTGTGAACAAATCTAGAGACATGAGTGGCTCAATAGAAGAGCACAGTCCATCAAATCTAGTTGTTCTTCCAATTGCATTATAGAGGTCTGGTTACAAAATTCCTCTATCCTATAGCAGCCCAGAAGAACAACCAGCAATAATACAATTTGTTTCACATGTATATATAGCATTTTATTTCACTTTAGCGGCACTCGAAGAAGGAAGAGTGGTCAAAAAGTGAGAACCGCCACCCATGCTGCATTAACTTGCTCTAGCATCCCTAGGTTTCACCCACATGGCTCTATCAGAAAGTATCTCAGCTAGAAGGGATGTCCACCTATAAGAAGTTATGGCAGAAAATATCTAGAATAGGGGAAGTGTGAGATCAAATTTGCATCAATGGTAGATGGGATAGATCGCCCCTTGACAAATCTTTTACAACACTTTAAATTCTCAAGCCCTTTGAATTTCTAGATTTTCATCACTTGAGACCTTTGAATAGTCAGGCTTTGCAACACTTAATTCAGCCTCTAAGACGTCTTGTCAGCCAAAGCCAAAACATTCATCCTTAGAGTCAGAGACCATTCTTTGTATCTCTCTTTGTATATGCTTTTGTATATGCAAATGCATATACAGTACAATTGCCAACATACAAAAGTGGGCCTTGACGTTTGTATCATCTTTTACACCTACCTTTGAATCAGCCTTTGGATCAGCCTTGACACGTGTCATCATTCCATTTGATCCTCAAGTTGTGGCTCCATCACTGCAAAATAGACCATTGAGTTACTGGGACCCACTGTTGTATTATTTCTACTCTTCATTTTGCATATATCAATCTATCTAGGAGACTACGAGTTGAGTCTCTGACGTGCAAAGTCTCACTAAAAACCCCATGCATCATCCTTCTGAATTAGCCTTTGAATCTGTAGTTGTATATGTAATTGTATCTACTTTTGTATGTTCTTTTGTATATGCATCGGCCTATTGGTGAGACCACAAACGAAGTCTTGCCAATAGGCATATTTCCCATCAAGATGCATTTGCATGTCCCTTTTTGCATATGCTTTTGTATATGCAATACAATCGCATGTGCATACAAAAGAGGATCTCAACATTTTATGAAGCAAATTGGAATTGGGTTCAGGTTTGGGACTGCATCCTTCTCCGTTGTATATCACTTTGTATTTGATCATGTATATACAATATACAATCGCGGACCCCATCTTGAAGTACGCCAGAATTAATTATCTAGTCGTGTCTAGATTGTATCTTTGCCCTTTGTATATTGTACATACATGAAATCATACATACAAAAGATGTTTGACTTTTCTACCTTTCAGCATGTACAAATGCACTTTGTACCTTTTGATTTTGCATCAGCATGTGTGACTACATCTTCAATTTTGTATATCTCATTGTATCTGTCTTTGTATATGCCTTTGTATATCGTACACATGCAATTTGATATACAACATACAAGGGTGAAACTGAACCGCTATCAAATATAGCACGAAGGAATGGTCAGGTCCATAATTGCATCTACCTCCTTGCATCATCTTTTGTATATTGCATATACAATGCAATATACAAACAAAACTGCATACATATGCCTTTACATCTAAAATGAACTACATTTTTCCCTCAGGTCTGCCCTTGTACATTCACTTTTGTATCCTGCCTTGTATATTGCATATACATCAGACTGTCAGGGAGACTCCAAGACTTGTCATACCGATAGGCCACAGTCTCACTGATGACACTTTGTATCCTCCCTTTGTATCTAACCTTGCATATGACTTTGTATCTTCCTTTGCATATACAATTGTATATGCCATTGTATATGTGATACAACAGATATACATACAAAGATGCATACAAAAATGACTAAGTATAAAACTAAGAATTATCTACAATGGAAGGCACTTGAAGACAAAGGGTTTCTGGCTTTTTTGAGTTTTCTACAAGGATTCTCTAGGCAAGATTTTGGGAAATTTTGCAAGGCATAGCATAGGGAAATGTAGGATTAGACCTCCCTCCTTCTATTTAGACTTTCTTTGATTAGATTTCTTTGATAGAAAGAGGGGGAGATGAATATTTTGGGGCTAGGCAAAATATGAAAACATTTTTGGCCACCTCTCAGGGATGTTTGCCTGCTAAACATTAGATCAGTGGCCTTATGCATTCATTGGGCATGGAGTCAAGAGAGACTGCAACACTAGGCAAGCTACCAAGCTGAAACAAAAAACAACAAGCAAGCATGTATCTCCTATTGAGAATACAACAGAGTGCAAGGGCACTTATTGAAAGGAAACCTAAAACTGAAATAAAACCTACTCTATTCCTAAACTAACTAGTTAGAGATGACCTTAAACAAAGCCATTAATTGGTTCTTGAAAGTAACTACCCTTAATAATTTACAATACTTCTCATGCATGTGGGTAGCTAAAAAGAGGTGAGGGAGGGATAGGCATATAACAAATTGACAAAACACCTCCCCCCAAAAGGGGATAAACTCACCTATCCACCTGGATTGATTACTGATGTTGCTAGCTTGTGGCAAATAAATAGGTTGATCCCACCCATTTTGAAGCTCAACTTCATACTAAGAGGTAAGCATGACAAGTGGTGACTCCTCTTGATGTGTCTCCAGCTAGGCTAGATCCCTGATTGGGCATCCCCTTGAAGTAACGTGCAAATCATCACTACTGCATGTATATCTATGCTCTGATCCTGCAACCTTCTATTGTTGATTTGAATATTCTAGTTCTTGGATCTCAAATGGAGGCATTATTGCCTCCTTCATCCGCTCAAACTGCTCATGGTTTAACTCATCTAGAGGCATTGATTTACTATCCACGTTTCAGCAAAGATCATCAAGCTCATCCCAAAAATGAGCCTCCTCCAAGTCCTCTATTGATGAAGGGGGTAAATCACAAAACACACAACAATAGAAATTTGAACACAGAAAATAGAACTTTCTTTATTGATCTGGACAACTTATTACATTACAAAAGTTCAAATACAATTAGAGGAATCAACTCTCCATAGGCTGCAACACATTACAACTTCCTATCCCTAGACTCTGGAATCATTTGCCTTCTATAACCCCAAATCAGCTAGGGTTTCTATTTTCCCATCTATTCTTGACTCCACACTCCCCCCTTTAACTCTACTACTACCCAAGGTTCCCAAAAATGGTTATTAATAGCCTTTTTGGCGGCCAACTACCTAATTTTGAATTTTGCATCTCCCTCCAAAAATAGGTCAACTTCCAGGAGCCATAACTTTTGATCCGGGACTCTGATTGATGAACCATTTAATGCATCAGAAAGCTTATGGAGTGCTCTACGCGCTAAGAACCTGCTATGCCGGTTCCAGCCATTTTTAGGCCCATATGGGGCCGTTTAGTGCCTCAGACCTAAATTTGAATAATTTTCAGGCATTTTTCAGGAAACAGAAACTTTAATATCTTTCAGCTCGTAAATGATCTTCACGTGATTCCTTTGCAAAAGGTCTTATATTTTTGTTATGTAACTTCCTACAAATTTTGACTTCAATCTGTACCCAAATGTAAACTTTCTAAAAATAGCAGGTTACTATTTTTAGCAGTTTGGAAAAACTGAAAGTTCTACATCATTATTCAGGCGATTATGGAACCAGAACCACAAGTTTTGAAAATAAATGGAAAGAACAACAAAAATTTTGAAACACATCTTTTTTTGGGTGATGCAAGATTGCCCTTACACCACTAGATGCTCTTGCATCAGACACCCAGGGTAATTTGAGAAGTGACCCTGTCACGTCTCAAGTGTTTGTGTGAGGAAAGCCCAAATGGTCAACCTCTGCCTTAGATAACCAAGAAGAATCTTCAACAGGTCTTTCTTTCCATTTCACTAGATATTCTTCATATTTCCTATTCCGAGTACTTCTTCCCACATGGCTATCCAAGATCTCTTCTATCTCCTTCGTTGAAGTAGATGCCAGAATACTCCACTGTTTGTTTGTTGTTCTGTCCTCTGTGCCACCCTCATGATATTATGTTAAATCAGCAATGTTGAACATAGGGGAAATATTAATCCCACTTGGCAACTCTACCTCATATGTATTTCCTAAATCATGCTTCTTCAAGATTTTGCACGGTCCAAATTTTTTCATTTTCAACTTATTGTATGTTCCAATTGGGAACCTTTCTTTTCTCAAGTGAACCATGACTTCATCTCCTACCTAGAATTCCTTATACTTCCTCTTCTAATCTGCCTTAGCCTTGTACAGAATATTCATCTTATTAATGTGCTTTCTCACCTCTTCATGCAAATTCTTCAGATGTTCTACAAAGTCTTCAGCTTCAGCACTTATCTTTTCTCCTTTGTCCAGCTTCCTTAACTCAGAAGTGTTTCTCAGGCTATTGCCATATACAATCTGGAATGGTGATTTACCAGTACTCCTATTGACAAAATTGTTGTAAGCAAATTCTGCCTGTGGTAAAATCAAATATCATCCCTTGGGCTTATCTCCTACTAAGCATCGTAGCAGGTTACCCAAACTCTTATTGACCACTTATGTCTGTCCATCAGTCTGTGGATGGTGTGCAGAACTGAACTTCAAATATGTCTTCAACTTCTTCCACAATGTCCTCCAGAAATAACCAACAAACTTGGTATCTCGATCTGAAACTATGCTCTTTGGTAGACCATGTAATCTCACCACCTCCCTGAAAAATAATTCAGCAATATGAACATCATCATTAGTCTTCCTGCAAGGAATAAAATGTGCCATCTTCGAGAATCTGTCCACCACCACAAAAATGGAATCATGTCCTCTTTGTGTCCTTGGTAAACCAAGAATAAAATCCATACTAATATCATCCCATGGCTTCTCTGGTATAGGTAATGGCTGATATAGACCTGTGTTCTGACTTTCTCCTTTTGCCATCTAACATACTCTGCAACTCTGCACAAATCTCCTCACATCCTGTTGCAACTGTGGCCAATAATAATTTTCACCAACAATAGAAATGGTTTTCTCTTGACCAAAGTGTCCAGCCAATCCTCCACTATGCTTCTCCTTAATCAGGTTCTCTCTCATGGAACTCCTTGGAATACACAACTGGCTTCCTCTAAACAACATGCCATCTTGGATTATAAAATCCAACCATTTTGTCATTTCCAAAGTAATAGGTTCCAAACAAGCTTTCTAGGCCTCTACAAAATCTGGATCCTCAAGATACAAACTTTTGAGCTCATCGGACCCAACAACCTCTATCTTCATTTCTGTCAATAAATTTTTCCTTCTGCTCAAGGCATCTGCAACCCTGTTGGACTTCCCACTCCTGTGCTTCAAAACAAAAGTATAGCTCTACAAAAACTCAACCCATTTAATTGCCTTTGGTTCAACTTCCCTTGACTATTAAGATACTGCAAAGCCTGATGATCAGTATATAAAACAAACTCTTTTGGAAACAAATAATGTCTCCATTTCTTCAAATCTTGAACTATTGCATAAAATTTCTGATCATAAACAGAATACTTTTTCTTGGCATCATTAAGGTTCTCACTAAAATAGGCAATGGGCTTACCTTCTTGGCTCAAAACAACTCCTATACCACTACCACTAGCATCACAATCTACCTGAAATACCTTATTAAAATATAGAAGTGCCAAAACAGGTTGTTCTATGACTTTCTGCTTCAATGTATCAAAGCTCTTGTCTACCCCTTTAGTCCATCTAAACTTTTTTTGATTCCCTCTCATTGTCTTAGTTAGGGGTGCACAAATGCTACTAAAATTCCTGATAAACTTTCTGTAAAAACTTGCCAAACCAAGAAAATATCTTACCTCCGTTGCACTCCTTGGTGTAGACCATTCAATGATAGCCCTTACTTTTTCTGGTTCCATCTTAAGACCTTCCTCTGAGACAACAAATCCCAGGTATACCAACTCCTTTGCAAAACTACATTTCTTCAGATTAATCAGCAACTTCTCCTCCCTCAGCTTCTCTAAAACTCTTCTGATATGCATCAGATGCTCATCCCAAGTCTTACTAAAAAATCAAAATATCATCCAAATAAACAATAACAAAACTTCCTAAAAATTCTTTCAGTACCTCGTTCATGAGCCGCATAAATGTGCTCGGTGCATTGGTTAGTCCAAATGGCATGACTAACCACTCATACAAACCTTCTTTGGTTTTGAAGGCTGTCTTCCACTCATCTCCTTCTCTGATATAGATCTGGTGATACCCACTCTTCAGGTCAATCTTCATGAAGTACTTGGCTCCACTCAAATAGTCCATTATGTTATCAATTTTGGGCAATAGAAATCTGTACTTGATCATGATCTTATTAATGGCTCAAGAGTCTATACACATCCTCCACTCTCCATCTTCCTTTGGTGCTAGTACTACAGGTACTGCACATGGACTTAGGCTTTCTCTTATCAACCCCTTCCTCAACAACTCCTGAACTTGTCTGTTCAACTCTTCACTCTCTGCTGGAGTCATTCTATGGGCTGCCTTATTCAGTAAACTAGCTCCTGGTATCAAATCCATTTGGTGACTTATCTTCCTGACTGGTGGTAACCCTCTGGTACATTATCAGAGATAATGTCCTAAAATTCTTCCAACATATCTGAAACTTCTCTACTACATCTTCACATTTCTCTTGACTAATCTTAGGAATCAATGCAAAGTAATGACACTCATGCTTCATACCCTCCAAAAATTTCATACCATCTACCAGGCAAATTCTGGCAGTACTACATACCTTTTCTTCCACCTCCTTCAAGGGCTTCAACCTGTGACAAAATCCATCCTTTGTTAGGGAATATGTGTTTGCATGACCATCATGGATGACGCTCCTATCATACTGCCATGGCCTCCCCAATAGCATATGACATGCATCCATCGGTATGATATCACACAACACCTCATCATGGTAGTCACCAATCTTGAACTTCACTAAACATTGCTCATTGACCAAAACTCTGTGGTCCTTCTGCAACCATGCAATTTGATATAGATGCGGATGCTTTCTTCTTGTCAACTTCAACTTGTCAACCATCTCCTCTGAAACAAGATTGTTAGTACTTCCACTGTCAGTAATAATATCACAACACTTACCTTCACATTTGCACCTTGTCTGAAATAAACTCTTCCTCTAATTTGGTTCTTTCTCCTCATTCAGCAAGGTTCTTTTGACAACTAGGGTTTCTCCCCTTTCAGCATCTTCAGAATGCTCAGAATGTGCATCTTCATCTACATGTGCAACTCGTGCATTACCTTCAAGTCTTCTATTTTTCCTTCCTTGATTTTGTGGACACTAATATGTTTGATGCCCTTCTTCTCCACATTGGAAACAGGTTCATCTGAAACCTCCTCTTCTAGGTCCTTGCCCAGGTCAACCTCTTCCTCTTCCTCTTTGCTCACCATTGTTCTAGTCACGAGGGTGGTAGGCATTATCTCCTCTTTGATTTCGACTGGTGCTAGCTTCTTCACTTTTCTTTTGATCTTCATTACGGCCTCCATAGGACCTTCCACCAGTCCTTCCACCTTAACCTCTTCCCCTTTGCTTGTTGTCGAATCTTTTATTTAGCTTCTCTTCCACCTTCAGGGAAAACTGATATGCATCTTCTATGGTGGTCATTCTAACTAGGCTCAGCTCCTCTTGAATACTTGGCCTTAACCCATTAATGTAATGGGCTACCTTCTCCTTGTTGGGCTCTACATGACTGATTTTGATAGTAATCTTATAAAATTCTTCTGTATACTCCTTAACAAACTTGTTACCTTGCTTCAGCCCTTGCAACTTTTTTAGCAACTCCATCTCATAGTCGACAAGAATGAACTACTTCTTCAGTTTCTCCACCATCCGATCCCATTTAGTGATCTTTTCTTTTCCTCTTCTATTCCTCTCTAACTGGACCTCCTTCTACCAAATATTGGCATGGCCCTTCAATTTCATTTTGCAAACTTGACCTGATTTGGGTCTTCTACATCTTCATACTCAAAGTATTCCTCCATGTCATTGATCTAATCAATAAGATATTCTAGATTCAAATCTCCAGAATATGTAGAAACTTCGATCCTGGGCCTCTTTCCAATCTTTGAAATGACCCTCAACAACCTAACTTCTGCAGGATCTCCTGCAATTTCTTGTTCTTCCTCAGATAGCTCTTCTTCAGCTTCATCCTCGTTTTCTTCTCTTGCTCTCAGATCAAACCCTCTTCACAGCTCCTCTTGCAATGCATCGATCTACCTTTGCAGTGCTCTAAAACCCTCTTCTGTCAAAGTATTCCTGCCAACATGATTCTTTTGTGGAGGCATCTTGGTCTCCGCAGCAAACCCACAACCTCAGGTCCTGGTGCAAGCTGCCTCATGGTCAGCAATCTGTCTACACACTCAGGAACCCTTGCTCTGATACCACTTAATGAAGGGGGTAAATTACAAAACACACAACAAAAGAAATTTGAACACAAAAAATAGAACTTTCTTTATTGATCTGGACAACTTATTACATTACAGAAGTTCAAATACAATTAGAGGAATCAACCCTCCATAGGATGCAACACATTACAGCTTCCTATCCCTAGACTCTAGAATCATTTACTTTCTATAACCCCAAATCAAATAGGGTTTCTATTTTCTTGCCTATTCTTGACTCCACACTCCCCCCTTTAACTCTACTACTACCCAGGGTTCCCAAAAATGGTTATTAATAGCCTTTTTGGTGGCCAACTACCTAATTTCAAATTTTGCATCTCCCTCCAAAAATAGGTTAACTTTCAGGAGCCATAACTTTTGATCTGGGACTCCGATTGATGAACCTTTTTATGCATCGGAAAGCTCGTGGAGTGTTCTACATGCCAAGCACCTGCTCTACCAGTTATGGCCATTTTTGGGCCTGTACAGGGCCGTTTAGTGCCTGAAACATTAATTTGAATAATTTTCAGGCATTTTTCGGGAAATAGAAACTTTAATATCTTTTAGCTCATAAATAATCTTCAGGTGATTCCTTCAACAAAGGTCTTATATTTCTATTATGTAACTTCTTGCAAATTTTGACTTCAATCTGTGCCCAAATGCAAACTTTCTAAAAATAGCAGGTTACTATTTTTAGCAGTTTGGAAAAACTGAAAGTTCTACATCATTATTTAGGTGATTACGGAACCAGAACCACAAGTTTTGAAAAGAAATGGAAAGAACAATAACAATTTTGAAACACATCTTTTTTTGGGTGATGCAAGATTGCCCTTACACCACTAGGTGCTCCTGCATCATCTGTACTTTTTAGTACATGACTATTCATATGCTCTTTCTTATGGGCTGGAATTTCACTATCAGGCTGGACCTCAACCTGCAACAATTTGTCCTTATTTTCATTGTTCTCTTGTTGATGCATATTCATGACTAGCTGCTCGTCCTCATCATCTTCATCATAACCAACTAGTTCATGAAACAAGTCAGCATCATCTACCTCTGGAGTGACCTTAGAAACTTTTTCCCTTATGCCTCGATCCTGTGACTGCAGTTCCACTAGATTTTGCTTAAGTTGCCTCTACAAATGAAGGTTTTTCCCATCCACTCTCTACATTTCAACCTTATTTTCTTGATCAGATGCATGAGAAAAGGCTTCAAAAGAACCAAAGTCTAGAGGACTCAACCCCTTACTTGGGTTAACAGTACTAATAGGTGTAATAGGTTCAAACAATTCTACCTCTATGAGTGTAGGAACAAACTACTCCTCATTAGTTTTATTTTCTTCCACCTCCTCTTTTGGTTCATCTTTCCAATTATCTTAGTAGACAATAGGTCCACCCTTAAGGATTGAAATATCATCAAGGAAAGAGGCCTCAATATCTTCTTGAATATCTTGGAGGGGAGAGGGTTCTGGACAACTTTGTTCCTGGGGAGTGATAATTTGAGTTTTCACAGGAACAAGGGTTTGTGGAGGGATATAGGCTTTGAAGCCTAGAAACTTGTGGAGTCTAGGTTGCTCTTCTATAGGTTGAACATGTGCAGAAGAAAAGGACTACTTGAATTTTGGGATTGTAAACACACGCTCTTTCAACTTAGCAATTTCATCATAACTGTCCATGCTAGGTCCATCCAATAAGGGGATTTGAAGGGGTTGCAAACATGAGATAGGGGGTTGAATCTGTGCTGGAACAGGGTCCTGTGAAGGCTGAGGGCCTCTGAAACTTAGGATTTTAAAAATGGGAAGCCATTTTGGAGGCATAGATGGATTTTCTTGGCTAAAGGTCAAGATTTTAAATTTGGAGGCTACCTCTGAAACAGGCTAAACATCTGGAGAAGAAAGGGGATGGTTGAAGCTGGGAATGGGCAGAAATGCTTGGGCTAGTTGCCTCATCTGATGCTCATGAGTTGCCATCCTTATAGCAAGGTTTTCTTGAAAAACCCTTTCTTGTGCCTTTCATTGTATTTCACGTTCTAACATTTCTGTAAATTCATCAGCCTCCCTATTTAGATCTAGGGACAACCACTCAACACCATGCATGCTTATGATGCTGAGATCATAAAACCACTGAGGCTGGCTATACCCCATTTTTCTTTTCTCATCATCTAGGCATCCGTCAAGCTTCTAGAAACTACTCATGAGCTTACTGAATGCATTAGCATTCATAGAGTCAACATCTTGGGATGGATTAGGAGGGTAGTTGCACTGGCTAGGATCAAAGTAGTCTTTCTGGGGTTGATAATAAGCATTATTAGGCTGCCAAGAAGACTGAGTACGGGTGGGAGGGAGGTAAGCATCATGAGGATGCTGATATTATGCAATGATAGGGTTGTATGTCATAAACTTAGAGGCATTTGGGGCCTGGTATTGCTGATATGGGGGCCAATAGCCTGTATTTGGATTAGGGGTAGGGGAATAGCCATGATTCCCACAAAATTTTTACATTTTATAGCATCTAAATGCTGGATAATCATAAAAATGTTAGAATTAGAGAAAAATAGGTCTACAACTAGGGAGAAACTGGATACATACCAGAGAGGGAGTCACCAGGTGATTGAGATGCTTCTGGAAGTTGAATAGACTAGGAAAACCACCAAAATCCTGATCGTTGATAAAATTTTTGGTGCTTGGGCTTCTTTCACCAACAAGTTTGTTCAGTAGAGTCACCATGATGTTGAAGAGATTGCCCTAAATGGTAAGATACACTAAAGAGCACACCAAAACTCTTCAATGGATGATAAGGATCATCAAGTTGGTCCCACTGGGTGTGCTAGAAACTATGTTTGGCTGCAACTAAATCAACACTGTAATAATCTCATAGCTGGAAAGACTTACATAGACTCATATTGATTCTAACAGAGGTCAAGATAGAATAATGGGGGAATGAAAGGGACTATTTTGTCCACAATACACAACCTACACTAATCCAAAGAGTAGATACAGTGCTAAAATTAATAAAAGAGAGGCAAATACTAGTTTATACCGATTATAGAGGCCAAGTAACCATTACAAAAGAGAGAATAATGTAAAGAGATAGACACAGAACAACCAATTACATTCATTTGTGAACAAATCTAGAGACATGAGAGGCTCAACAGAAGAGCACAGTCCATCAAATCTAGTTGTTCCTACAATTGCATTATAGAGGTCTGGTTACAAAATTCCTCTATCCTATAGCAGCCTAGAAGAATAGCCAACAACAATACAATCAGTTTCACATGTATATATAGCATTTTATTTCACTTTAACGACAATGGAAGAAGGAAGAGTGGTCAGCAAGCGAGAACCACCACCTATGTTGCATTAACTTGCTCTAGCATCCCTAGGTTTTGCCCACATGGCTCTATCAAAAAGTATCTTAGCTAGAAGGGACGTCCACTTGCAAGAAGTTATGGCAAGAAATATCTAGAATAGGGGAGGTGAGAGATCAGATTTGCATTGATGGTAGATGGGACATATCACCCCTTGACAAAGCTTTTACAACACTTTAAATTCCTGAGCCCTTTGAATTTCTAGATTTTCATCACTTGAGACCTTTGAATAGTCAGGCTCTGCAATACTTAATTTAGCCACTAAGACATCCTATAGGCTAGAGCCAGCACATTCATCCTTAGAGTCAGTGACCATTATTGACTGAATGCAGACCGACTGTCAATTTTATCTTTGTTACAAGGAGAATCATCATTTGTATGCATACAAACATACACAACTAGATACACTATGAAAAACATGATGATGTCATCATCTTGGAGAACCTAGTTGAAGAGGGGATCTAGATGACTTCATCATCAAATTGGGTCCTTCAATTTATTCAATATTGCACTTATACGATCTCTTCATTTTTTTGAATTTTTGCACGTTAAATCCCTTGCATGTCTTTGTATCTCTCTTTGTATATGCAAATGTATATACAATACAATTACAAACATACAAAAGTGGGCCTTGACTTTTGTATCACCTTTTACACCTACCTTTGAATCAGCCTTTGGATCATCCTTGACACGTGTCATCATTCCATTTGATCCTCAAGCTGTGGCTCCATCATTGCAAAATAGACCACTAAGTTACTAGCACCCATCGTTGCATTATTTCTGCTCTTCATTTTCCATATATCAGGCTATTGGGGAGACTATGAGTTGAGTCTCTAATGTACAAAGTCTCATCGGAAACCCCATGCATCATCCTTTTGAACTGGCCTTTGAATCTGTAGTTATATATGCAATTGTATCTGCTTTTGTATATTCTTTTGTATATGCATCAGCCTATCGGCGGGGCAACAAACTAAGTCCTGTCGATAGGTATATTTCCCATCAAGATGCATTTGCATGTCCCTTTGCATATGCTTTTGTATATGCGATACAATCGCATGTGCATACAAAAGTAGATCTCAACATTTCATGAAGCAAATTGGAATTGGGTTCGGATCTGGGACTGCATTCTGCTCCTTTGTATATGACTTTGTCTCTAATCATGTATATGCAATATACAACTGCGGACCCCATCTTGAAGTCTGCCAGAATTAATTATCTAGTCACGTCTAGATTGTATCTTTGCCCCTTGTATATTGCACATACATGCAATCATACATACAAAAGATGTTTGACTTTTCTACCTTTTGGCATGTACAAATGCACTTTGTACCTTTTGATTCTACATCGGCATGCATGACTGCATCTTCAATTTTGTATATCTCATTGTATCTATCTTTGTATATGCCTTTGTATATCACACACATGCAATTCGATATACAACATACATGGGCGAAACTAAACCGCTATCAAATATAGCACGAAGGAATGGTCGGGTCCGTAATTGCACCTACCTCCTTGCATCATCTTTCGTATATTGCATATACAATGCAATCTACAAACAAAACCACATGCATATGCCTTTACATCTAAAACCAACTGTATTTTTACCTCAGTTCCGCCCTTGTACATTCACTTTTGTGTCCCACCTTGTATATTGCATATACATCAGACTGTCGGGGATACTCCAAGACTTGTCATACCGATAGGCCATAGTCTCATCGATGACCCTTTGTATCCTCCCTTTGTATCTAACCTTGCATATGACTTTGTATCTTTCTTTGCATATATAATTGTATATGCGATTGTATATGTGATGCAATAGATATACATACAACGATACATACAAAGATGCATACAAAAATGACTAAGTATAAAACTAAGAATTATCTATAATGGAAGGCACTTGAAGACAAAGGGTTTCTGGGTTTTTCTGGGTTTTCTATAAGGATTCTCTAGGAAAGATTTTGGAAAATTTTGCAAGGCACAACATAGGGAAATACAAGATTAGACATCCCTCCTTCTATTTAGGCTTTCTCTGATTGGATTTCTTTGATAGAAACAGGGGGACATGAATATTTTGGGGCTAGGAAAAATATGAAAACAATGGCTTTTTAGGATACAGTCAAATTTGGCTAGCAGATGAAGACCAACACAAGACAACGTTCGCAATGAACTAGGCAACTTTTGCATATGCCAAAATGCCATTTGGTAGATTTCAAATGCTGGAGCCACTTTTCAACGTGCTATGGATATAGCATTTAAGGGACTCATAAATAATATTATTCTGATCTATTTAGATGACCTCACCATCTTTACCAAGAATGTTAGAGATCACTTTGAGCATTTAGAAGCCATTTTTCAGAGGTGTCAAGAGTTTGGGATTTCTTTAAATCCTAAGAAGTGTCTTTTTGTAGTAACTCAAGAAAAACTTTTGGGGTATATTGTTTCAAAGGATGGAATCTCTATTGATCCAGAAAGGGTCAAAGCCATACTAGATTTGTCTTTACCAGTTAATAAGAAGGTGGTCCAATCTTTCCTAGGTAAAGTTAATTTTGTCAGTAGATTCATATCTAATTTTGCAGGGCTAGTTAGGCCCATTAGCATGATTCTGAAGAAGGATTTAGTCTTTAAATGGACAACTGAAGGGAGGCTGGCTTTTGAAGAAATCAAGAAAGCTATCTCAACTACCCCAGTACTGCAAAACCCTGACTTCTCTAAACATTTCATAATGTATGTATATGGAGGAGGACACAGTATTGCAACTGTGCTAACTCAGAAAGATGACAAAGAAGAGGGGGAGCATCCAATCACATTCCTCTCTAGGACACTAAGGGAATATGAATCTAGGTAAATTTTTTTTGAAAAGCAAGCTTATGCCATGGTTAAATCTCTTAAGAAATTTAGACATCTAGTAACAAGAAACAAAATCTTGATATTAGTAGCTCACTCAAGTGTTAGAGAATACATTATGGAAGGTGAGATTATAGAGAAGAGGGCTAACTAGATAACCAAGATTTTTGAATATGATGTAGAGGTAAGACCTACCCAATTGGTCAGAGGAAGGGGACTCTGCCAATATATTTCCCAAGACACTGAAATGCCAATGTTGGAGGAAACAGAAGATGAAACAGTGCTGAAACTCCAAGAGATAGATCAAGATTACTGGGTGAGTGATAGAATACAGTTCATGAGAACTGGTATTTTCCCTACCGAGTTCTCCCTTGATAAAATAAGATACTATAGACAACAGGGAAGTCATTTTGTGCTAATTGATCATGTTTTATTTAAAAGGAATTTTGATGGGATACTACTAAGATATGTTGAAAATGATGTAGCTCAAAGGGTATTACATGAATTCCATCATGGAGCCTTAGGGGGGCATTTATCAACAAGAACTACTGCCTTCAAGATTATACAGGCTGGCTGCTACTGGCCCACATTGTTTGCAGATTGTTATTAGATGGTCAAGGAGTGTTAGGCTTGTGAATTCTATGTTGGAAGAAGAAGGAATACAGTTTTACCTTTGAGTCCCATAGTAGTAGATGAACCCTATGCACAATGGGGTTTAGATTTTATAGGGATGATTAACCCAGTCTTGAGTAAGGGATATAAGTGGATCCTTATTCCAATCGATTATTTTACAGGATGGAGTGAAGCAGTGCCACTTAAGGAAGCTACTGAGAAGGTGATTTTAGAGTTCCTTGAAGGAATAACTACCCGTTTTGGTCCTCCATGCACTATTATATTTGACAATGCTAAAGCATTTTTAGGGACTAAACTATTAGATTTTACTTTGAGGAATGGGATATATTTGAAGACCTCATCAAATTATTATCTACAAGGCAATGTTTTGGCAGAATCTATAAATAAGAATCTGATTAGACTCATCAAGAGAATGGGGGCTGATCATCAAAGAGATCAGCACAAGTCCCTCAATTCAACACTATGGGCAGACATAATTACACCAAAGCAAGTAACTAAGATGTCTCAGTATGAATTAGTCTATGGAAAGAGTGTAGTTATGCCACTGAACATAGAGATCCTCACTTTGCAGTTGGTAAAACAGTTGGAGATAGAGGAAAATGGCCCAATACATGTGAGGCTCGCTGAATTACTGGAAGGTCAAGAAAAAGGAGAAATGATGCATGAATCTTTGATGAAACATTAGCATACTATTAAGAGTTGGTTTGACAGAAAGACTTATGAACTAAAATTTGAAGTCAGATCATTGGTTTTGAAATGGGATGAGAGAGCTGCTAAACCAGGGTGACACAAAAAGTTTGATTCACTATGGATTGACCCTTTTAAGATTCATGCCTACAAGCAATAGAATGTGTTTGAGCTAGAAAATATGGAAGGAGAGCCCGAAGAGATTCCCGTTAGTGGGATCTTTTTGAAGCACTTCACATAATTTTGAAACCTGACCTTGTATCATAGTTAGGTGTCATTAGTTTCCTTTCCTATTTTTGTCTTACTTTTCCTACTTTCTTTTTAAATAAGTGTTCCTGGAACACATGTCCGTAGCGCATTAGCTCTCACAATTGGCAGTTACACTTCCCAAGGTCATTAGGTGGTTAGACTTGTACTTCAATAAAAATTGCCAATCATTTCCAAAAGATCGCCATCTTTAATGCCAATTTGACACACAGTCCTATGCAGATATGGAATGATACACTAATAGTCTTTTCGGCATGTTTATTAATGACATTAATTTGATGTGATCAGTCATTTAATATGTCACTTAATGCCTCAGCTGAGCCAAGTTTTTAAAGCTTCTCAAATAGTTTCAGTTGCTATTCCTTGCTTCAAGTCTTTGAATTCCTATTGCTTGTGTCAAGAAGTTGTGATTTCAACCTTCAGTTCTAGCTAGTTTGGGCTCATTTGTAGTTTTCATAAGTTTCTAAGGAGATACAAAGATGGAAAAAGAGAAGTCACCACAAGAGGGGCTATTCGATTTACCCAAAAAATGGAAGGGTAGTAAGGCTTATGTGTCTGCAAGGGCACAACCAAGAGTAAGCTATCCAAGGACAAGAGCCTTGGGGACAGGGGTGAATGCCGACTCTGCAGAAGAAAAGATTATACAGACAGTATTTTTGATCCTTAGATGTCAAAGAATCGAAAGAATCTTTAGGAAGGAGTACACCAGAGATATCTCTGATGGGTATAAAAGGGAGAGTCTGAAACATTTGGTATGAGGGTTTGGACTTCTCAGTTAGCATAATTTATTGTTCCTGTTGTCCACTCCTACCCAGAATTGATTGATATATGTTCAGAACTTTTCCACCCACAAACTGCCATAATTCAATGTGGTAGATTCATGCTCTAGATAACCCTCAAGGCAATTTGGGATATGCTAGGTTTGTATCATGACTGGACTGCTACATTTGCTACAATCCCCAAGATGCAACATACATGGAGTGGTGTCCATAGTAAGGTCCAATTTCTAAATACTAAGATGCATTTGGAAGAGGATAACACTCAGTTGCCCCTACTACCCACTGCTTGAGGTCAGTTCAATGCCAATGTGCAGGACGCTCTCTCTATGTTGTCTTTTATTTTTGGTCAGAATGATGATGCGAGGGTATATGATTGGCACTTAGCAGCAATTTTTAGACTCGAAATAGTGGACAAGTATTTAGAATACTGGTTTGACTTTTTGGAACACATCTCCCAAGCTATCATTGAGCAACTGACAAATTTCTCCTAGGAGAAAATTTTCAAGTATTTTGCCTACCTTTTCCACTTGATTCTGTACCAAAATTATAGTCTCTTCCAACAGTATATGAATTTGAATATGTATGACCATGATGCGAGCAGTAAAAGAACAATCCTAGTGTCCACATGGACTCATGTCCTCTCAGATACTGCAGATCCCTATGAGTTTGCTAAGTGTTTTGCAGCCCCTGTCTTCGAGCAATTAGGGTCTGAGGCTATTGAGAATAGGATGACAACAAGTATGAGAGGCTTCTTGAAAAATTAAAAAATTCCCTATGATTATTTCTTTGGTGCTCACACAACAATCATCAGACTTCATGGTTTTGTTGGAGAGCCTATTTTTCTCCCAAAGGTCTTAACCCCTAGGGTCACATTTTTAGAGGTGGGTCGTCAATTGTCCATCATTGATAGTAATTTTGGCAATAAGAAGAGAAAGAAGAAAATGTATGATGTCCCTTGCAACAAGGGAAAGATTATGATAGAAAAGAGAGAAACTGAGAATCTCTTGCTGAGGAAACTGGTAACTTATGGTTTTGTGATAGTACAAGATAAGTGGAAGTATGATCCTGATGGTTTCTTGGCATCATGGATTATAAATAACAGAAGTTTTAACTATTTTTGTTCATGAGAAATGGCCTTTCTGGGAATAGAGAAGGTCACCAAAGTAGGATGATCCTACATTTTATGTAGAGCTCAAAGATCTGCCAGATGAGGGTCCAAAACCATGGGAAACTTTTTACAAAAAAGAACAAGAATATGATCCTAAAAAGCTAATGACTACTGGTCTAAGGCAGACTCTAAAGAAGAAAGATTGGAATGCAGAGAAGATATCCGCCTATTGGAAGTATAGGTAGGAGATTTCTGAAATCACCCATACTTTCGAGGGAGATCAAACAGATGGACAATGGGAGCAAATCTGGGATGAATATCATATGACTCCTATGTCAAGCCTAGATACAAGCAATCCTCCAGGTAGATCTCATGATGAAGAGGAGACAGAAGAGTCAGAGAAGGCTCAGGAGGCAAAGGAAGCAGACAAAATAACTAGACAAGCCCCTAGGGCCCCATGGCCTCAACCTCTTAGTGCCCCTGAGAAATAAAAAGTTGCATTATTGCTATCTCGTGAGACCCATATAGCTTCGGCATCAGGGGGTCTTGGAGTGGCACTTTCTCATCAAATATTGATAGAATCACAGGAGGCAACAAAGGAAGAAGATTCTGAGGATACAGGAGATAGGCCTTTGAAAAGAAGGCGCAAATTAGTGTTACAAAAGGAAGATACTGAAGGCAACATCTTGGTGTCCCCACAGCAACAAGTTCTCACAACAACAGCAGTAGGATAGGTATGTATCCCTTCTCCTTTTTCTTCTTCTTTGACTTCTTCTTTAATAGGGGTTGCAACCCAAATGACCCATTTTTCCAGATCTCCTACCACCTCTATTGTGCCATTACAATCTTTTGCCCCTGCTACTAGTTCTATGGTTTTAGTATCATTGCAGGCCATTTCTTTACCCTTGTTTTCCCCAACTATGCCTAGGCATGCTTTGTCTCAGATAGATCCTAGTGGACAAATCACCACTATACCATATGGCCTACCACAGGGTTATCCTTTTGCTGGAGGTCTTATTGCTTCTCCACCTACTTTCAAAACACAAGAAGATGCTTCTAGGAAGGCAAGGGATGCTAGGATGGATAAGAAGAAAAAGAAAGAAGGAAAAAGCTAGTTTCTCCCCATATGAGGTCACTATTTGACCCAATCCAACAGTTCCTAACAATCACTCACTTGACCCCTAATGTGGTTAATCCTACTGAACAAATGAAACCTGAGGACTACACTATGAACACAATGGTTATGGACCTAGCCCACTTAAGACCTTAGGATAAAGTGGAGCTGATGAATGAAACTGCCACAACTATTACATCTGATTACCTAAAGGTGAAAAGGAAGATGCAAAAATCAGAAGCAGATTTAGCAAAGATAAAAGCCACAAATAATAGCCTTACAATAGATATCAAAGCTAAAGACAAGGAGATTGATACTCTGAATAAAGATTTGTAGAAAATTGTGTCTTTGGAATTGTACTAGGCATCTCAATCTCAAGTTGTAACATTGCAAAATGAAATAGCACAAGCAAGAGCCACTGTTGTTGCGTTAAAATAAGAAAAGGCCATTATTAAGAAAAAATATCAAGATAAGATGCAAGAGGTATCTTTGTTGCAATAGAACCTGTTAAGGGAATAGAATCAGAATAGTGCTTCTCAAGCCTAGTTCATGGAAGAACAGGAAAAGACTAAGTAGCTTACTATTGAGCTGAGTCAAAGGCCACAAAATGCAAGAGTTTTGGCAATGGTTAAATAGCTTTATATATCTATCTAGAAAAGAATCTCTAAGGAGATTTTACAGCTTAAGCCTATTCTCAGTTTCCTATTAAAAGCTCAATGGTTGTGTGAGTGTGTAGAGTCTTTAGTGGAAGCAACCTTGTCTATTGTTTATTTGAGAGTCTCTAATTCTCAAATTTTGTTGCAGAAACTTTATGATACCACGGATGAAGCTTTGTCAGTTGCAGGGATAGCTGATAGAATGATTGTAGTGAAAAAGGTAAATGAAGTGCTAAGCTATAATGAAGCTGCTATGAATTCCAAGACACTTCTTAATATTGTAAAGGAAAGTGTCAAGGGCATGAAGGGCCATATTGAAGAGCTGGTATAGCTAGGACTTCCATCTCCCTTTCTAGATGATAGCATAGTCTTAATGACTGGTGAAATTAAGGCTCTCTTGCTAACAAAACAAAATGATCAAACTATTTTTTAAAGTCTAAGTGATTTGTTGAGCGTACAAGAAGTGGAAACCGTTCTCCTCCCCATGGACCAACTTGAGTTCCAGTTGCATGCAGTGGTGCAGTTTATTTAGTCCTTTTCTCACAGGGACATTATTAATCTAGATTTTGTTTTTTAGGATTTACAAAGGAAATAAGGCTTGTCAGGCTTAGAGTGGTCTGTGTATCAAGTTGCTTTACAGAAATTGTGATTCTCTAGGTGGTGGTGGTGCAAATTTGTTTTTTGAATCATTTCATACGTTTTTGTAGTTCCTTTTCTATGTAGGCATAGAGTCCCTTTTGGTTTCCAAGAATTGTAGAGTTAAAACTCTACATTTTGTTTGAATTTTGATATTTCTTGGTCGCAGTTGTTAGTTTCATTTTTAGTCTGTGTTCTAATTTTTTCCTATGCATGGAGAGCACCACGTGTCAGCATGGTGGGGTTCTAAGAACCCAAAAGAAAAGATACTTCTAAAAGACGCGTGGAGCTATCACATGGTAAGGAGGTTAGAAGCAATAAAAGTAATGACTAAGAGTAGCGGATAGTGCCATGTGTCTTCTTCTTGGTTCATAGTTCCCAGGTGCCACAGAATTCCACCACGTGCCTTTGGTTGTGTTCCCTTTTGTTTAGTTTCTATCTGTTACTAGAATAAGCCATGTGTTGTCCCCGCTAGAATTCACGAAGAAACTTTTGAGGAAGGCATGAAGAAAGCGTGCAGGAGTGCCATGTGTTCTTTTGTTACATTAAGCGGAAGTGGCCATGTGTCTCTATTTTCTTTAATAAGCTATGAAGTACCAGAGTATATGGTGGGCCCCGAGGTATTATGTCTAGAGTTTCTAAGTGTAGCAGAGTGTGCCACTTGTCGCCACCATAGGTGATTGAAGGAAAATAAATAAAAGAAGCTTTTGAAGGCATGCCAGTTTGCCATCTATCCCATTCTTGAGGTTCTTAGGTGTGGCTACATATCAACAGGATAAAGAGGCGGAAAGCACCAAGTGTCACAGTGTTGTGTTCTCTTTATATCAAAGGGAAACTAAGTTGATGAAGTGGAAGGTGCCATGTAGCATTTTTGGAGCCATTAGAACACTACGGAAGAAGCCACTTGTCTTAACAAAGCTGGTAGTCATAGAGCCACATTTTTAGTATCATTCATCAAATGGGTGCACAAGGAGGATATGGTTGTAGATTCAGATAGATTCTGTATGTGTTCAAGTTCCAGTTCAGTTCTAGATACAGTTGCAAACAGTTGCAAATTCTTAATGGCTGGGAGTGTCTTTGAGCCCCATTTTACCTCTATAACTAGGGGGAAGTTTTGTAACTATAAATATATACACATAGAGAAATAAAGAGAGATTTTACTACAAATGGATTGTATCATTTTTCCTTCACTGTTGTTTCAATGAAGAAAGCAGATAGATTTGTGCATGTTTATGTGCCTTATGTATTTTGCTAGACTTGTTAATGAAAGAAGCTCTGTTCTGTGCTGTTGGTGATATTTTCTGTGTCTTCATATAATTTCTTTGATTTTATCCTTTGATTTTAAATCCATCTATAATCCATTTATGTTAATCATGCTGTATTTGCTCTTTGACATAGCTGAATCATAAGGATTTAATCATTGTGCTAGTTGCTAAAACATATATAAGTCTAGTGCATCACCTTAAGAGTTTTATTTCATTTTATCTATAATCTTGTTTTTTTGCCCCTTTCCCAAAAACCCCACTAAAAAAGGAAGAGCCATCTTCCCTTAAATCTGGAGGTTGCTTCAAGTGTCAGTCCCACATTCTTGAAACTTCGCATGTTGGTGCTGAAATTTGAATTCCCAATTTCCCAGCAATCATGGCTATAAAGGGATAGAGAAAGTTACTTTTGACAATCAATTTCAACTTTTAGTTGTTCCTTATTAGCTAATTTTTGGAATTATTTAGTTGGAATTATTCAGTTAGAATGCAGCCTTTTTTGGCAAAGGAAAGGGTTAGAATGGTTACATAGTTGGGTTGTTATCCTTACCTTGAAGGACCTAGTTCTTGTAACATGAAAAAAAAAGAGCCATGGGAACTCCACATGTATGACATGGGAGGATCTAGAAAGATAACAACTAGCTATGTTTGAAATAAAGAGGAAGGAGAATAGTACCTTTTGGCAATATTGTTCTTTTACTGTAGTTGGAAAGTGCCTTGGCTCCGTAGACAAATGCATCTAGTAACATTGTATGCTAGATGGTCTGGCATCTATCTGATGGGTTATGGTTAGTGTTCTCTCCCAATCCATTGTTGTATCTTTCTAGCAACCTAGAGATGGATTGTTGACAATGGTCTCTCCCAATCCATTGGTTCATGTGTCTGGCAGCCAGCTTAGTACGATGATTCTTCTGGCTTCCTTTCAAATAGTCCATACTACATAAGGCTTCTTCTTTCACCATGTTATCTTTTCTTCTTAAATTTAGACGAAAGCCCTAGCTTTATTCCTGATTTCATTCAGATATTCTTCTTGATCTAGTGGCCAGGGGTCAAGAGAAGGTTTCTTATTCATTGTGTTGTAAGGAAAATATGAGGAAAATATACAGTGTTTAGTTCTTTCTCAACTGGAAATATTTATCTAGCGAAGGGCTGAGGGCTTCTTCTTTTTCCATGTAACCTTTATTATAAAGGGAT
The DNA here is from genome assembly GCA_027924645.1 of Cunninghamia lanceolata. NCBI lineage: Eukaryota > Viridiplantae > Streptophyta > Pinopsida > Cupressales > Cupressaceae > Cunninghamia > Cunninghamia lanceolata. The sequence goes on from BSBN01000530.1 coordinate 5,949,394, forward strand.
GTCATCTTTGTGTTGTCAGCTTTCTGTAATAGTTGTTTAAGTTTTTTGACTTAATAAAATGAGAGATGACTACAATTCTAATTTGTTAATTTCATTAATTACACACATTCTTAATCTCTTTTCTAAAGGTTTCAAGGACTAATTTTGATTAAACTTATTTTTTACATATATTCTAAATTTTAATACTTCCAAAATCAACCAATCGATCTAACCATAAAATAATAAAACTTAAAAGTTCCAGAACTATGTTATAATCTAAAAATAATAGATAATAAGACAAAAGAATTAAAATGTTGCCAACAATTGTAATCTACATCGATAACCCATATTAATACATTATATTAAACAGAAGAGTTTCAGTTTACAGTCTACATAGGATTTTTTAGTATTTACATAGTCCTAATCCAAGCCCAAGGTGCCCTAACATGAACCTTGGATAAAGGCATACACAGAAAAGGGAAAATTCAAAATAGATTACAAACATAATAAAATGTTTCCATAAATGAGCCGCATAAATTTCCTTCTAAAAATGTGCAATTGTGCTTCTCATGACATTCCTTATTTATTACAGAAGAACAAATGTCACTTTCGCTGCACATGTCAATGAGGCATAAGTTCTATTTTGGGCCAAAGTACTGACACACCCAAATTTCTAATTTTCTATAGTTGAGGGCTTGTGGTCGGTAAAATGTGCAACCTAAAATCTAGATAGACGTTGCCACACTCTGCCGCCACGTTGACCTTTATACAATAATCAATATAAATATATTATATATTTTATATATATCTCAACCTTTGATATCTTAATATCTAACAGATCCTAGTTGATTCTAGAGGATTTTGGTGGCAATATGCACCATTGGAGATCTACCTTCAAGAATTCAACAACAACCATTCATCATTTGTTCAATGGTTCCTCAAAAGGTGGAACAATTTACAAGTTAAACAATTTTCTCTATCATTAATTAGAGTCATACTATTGATTGATTGATTTCATTGGAAGCACTTAACTAGCTAGATTAGCCAATGCCAATTGAGTTCATTAATGGTAAGTGACATACCGCATAGATTAGCCAATGTGAATTTGTAGGGTATGACAGAGTCAATTAAATGGAGTTTCTTGTTATTTATTACCCATTTGTCATGGTAGTACATGTCATGTATATATATGATAGTATTTATTATTTCAACCTTATATTACATTACTATATTTTAGATAGTAGAAGAATCAATATACTAAAAAAGTTCAAATTAATGGCTTTCATTACAACAGTTGTACGAAGAAAGTAAATTACCAAGTACTTATTTTCTGACCATTCATGATTTTGAATTTAACTCTGTGATAGAGTTCTCAGTTTAGAGATGTAGAATAGTAATAAGAATGATGGAAAATTTTGTTTGTGTTTGGCTATGCAAGATCTTATCACTTTGCATGTCTCAGAATGAAGAAATACAAGCATTCGTCAAGTGGAATAAATCATGTCACCAATTGACACTTTTAATATTTGCAAGTGATACATTCTATTCTAGGTGGTGGGTGGAATCTCCCACACGTGTATGCATGTATGAGAAACTAGAAATTCAAATTGACGCATGGAATTGGTATTGCAACTCAATTTCCAGTGACCTCAAGAAAATCAATTTTATTCTCTTTTACTAGCCTTATTATTACCCATACCTAGTGGTTTCTTGTACATATAAAGCAAGGTTCTATAGTAAATCATTTACTGTCATTGTGAATGAGGACATAATTGAATTTGTAATGGAGTCATTGCCTGTTAATAGGATATTTATGGACTAAAGTGAAATATTCATTAAGCATTGTCAAAAAGAGGAACCAAAAAGATTTTGAAGGATGAAAGCAAGGTTTGAAGGTCAATGGATAGGAGTTTTGTTTGGAACTTTGAGGTTGGTTAGATGGTAAGCACGATTTTTCCAAAGTCCATGATAGTATTGCGTGAAGAGTATCTAGATTCAATAGTCTATGTGTGTGTTTCTTGCATCTATTGGATGTTGGTTAAATGTTCATGTATGATGTAATTCGGGTCGTTTTTGAAGGGTGATGTTAAATTTTAATAAAAAATATAGTACTGTAATTATGGTTTGAAATTGACATGAGTTTAATGGAAAACTACAATGTATACAAATCATAGATCATTTAAATTTTCAATATTAAATAACATTCATCACATGGAAAAAAGAAATGAGTTCAATGGCAATGTATAGTGATGTATAAAAAGGGTAAAGATAAATGGATGTGTTATTTAAATTGAAAATGTTATAGTTTTTATGTAATCATGATTCACTCTGTAAAATCTCCAAGTAAAAATACTGCAGCTGGTGTTGTCTAAGGCATTTAGGGTTTATCCTTCTAATTGATCGTTGACCTATGTAGCCAATTTCCCCAACTTAAGTTTTTATTTTATCCCCTTGGTGGTCATCGAGTTATTGGCACCTTTTCTCTAAGTTACTAGCCCTGAGCCCCTTTATTTTATTATAACTTTGATTTCATCATGGATGTTGTAGCCTCCATTTAAGCCTATATTTCTAAAGCTGCGATAGTGCGTGAAGACACCACGTATTCCCTGTGGGTCCTTGTATTTAATTGCCCTAATCTATTTTAATATTATTTTGATTTATGTTTAATATTTATCAGGGCCTCGGGCGTATCCCATCTAAGCCTCTAACATGTGGTGCTCTCTATTGAATGCAAATAGTTGAATAATTATTATATATTATAATATATTTATTATTGTATCAATATAGTATAATATATAATAACAATTATTATTAATTATTTTAGATGATTAACATCATATATCTTATTAATATCAATACTAATACTAATCCTAATACAATATATAATATAAATTAATAAGATATGATGTTAAACAAATTATATAATACAATATATTATAATAATAGTTATATATTATTAATAATTATTTTATAATTATTGAGGTAGCAATACTTTTCCCAGGCATTAAATATTAGTGAACTTGAAGCAATCGATTGCATTTGGTGGGATTCAAAATACTTTTCCCAGGCATTAAATAGCTTTCCCACGAGAGCTTCTAAGAAGTTTGCCAGCACGAGGAATAATGAATTATAATTATTAATGACAACACGAACCGAAGATTAACGCTACAAAAATCTAGATAATGAATAAATGCATGTTTCACCTGAGGCGTGTGTTCATTAACAAACTTCTTTTAAATCCTGGAGGTATCCAACAAAATAACACTCATATAGCTTGTTCAAAACATAGGATGGAGACTCCCATAACACTCCACTACAATAAGCATCACCTTTCTAGGTTGTATCACAAATTATAGACTAATAATCATTTGTAAGCAACAGAACAGACTCTTCCTTGAGGCAGTGAAGATGGTCTTGGGTAAATACTTCTTAGCCTCAAAGGACAGATACAGGGTAAGTATAGACATTTCCTTGTGCTTTATGGCTTCTTTGTTTGAATTGGGAGAGGCAAACGTGGATGCGTTGGTGATTCTATGGGAGGTATTCACTCTAGATATTATTCTCAACAATGTAGATGTGGTGGTTTTTCTAGAATTGGGGGTCAAGATCTCATGGCTGAGGGACCTGGAGAAGATGCAGGAGGACGAGGAGGGCATAGCTACGCAATCATTCTTGCTAAACATGAATGAGCATCAACTGGGAAGGCACAGACTTTGGACGGCTCATGGGAGAGACTTTCTTCGACAAGTAATTAGAATGGATAGAGAGGAGACTCTGGTATGGATTGATCCCTTTGCAACCATTGTGAGTGTAGTGAAATTCTATTGGACGTAGGAGTGGTCGAGCTCCCAGTCTCGTGACCACTTTTTTTGTAATTTATGCATTGGGGACCAGGGTGGTAGGGTGGCAAGTTTTTAAGCTGGTGGTTGGTGCTGTGTGTTTTTGGAGGTTGGCTTGGTATATTAGAGGTCTAATTTTGGGAATTTTCTTGGCACTCTATTTGTTTTTTGGCACAATGAGTGCTCTTGTATTAATCTGTGAAGAGCCCTCTCGAATCGAATGTAAATTTTTTTGTATTAATATAATTTCTCACACATGGTGCAGTTTACCAATAAAAAATGTGTTTCTATCCTATTATTATAATTATTTTTTGATGATTAACTACTTTCTATATTATTATTGATGTGTTTAATTTATTCTATTAGTTATTATTCAGTTAACATATGAAGTTGTAGAATTGTGTTTCTATCATATTTTTGTTATTACTTTTGGATGATTAATTACTCCCTACATTGCTATTGATGTGTGCGCTTTATTTTGTTAACTATTGAATTTAACTTTCAAGGATAATATATTTTAATCTTGGTGTATTGCTTCTTTTGTTTCCAACATTCGTTTAGTTGTTTCTAGCTATTTTCTATAAACAAGTTAGATTAGGCCATTTAACAAGGAACTGACCTTTATAATCTATTATTATCATATATTTAATATATAATTATTATAATTGTTATCATATATTACATTATTATCAGATAATAGAATAATATATGATAAATCTAATAAGGTTTATAATAAGTTATCCCCTTCGAGCCTTTGACATCTAGCATTCCAATGTCCTACCAAAGGTACTTTCCTGACATGTTGCATTTTATCATAATTTTCTCAAATGGATGGTGCTGTTGTTCCCAACTAATGGTTTGAGTTTCCCTAGAAAATTTACCATCTTTTATGCTTGTTGTCATTTCAAGTATACACCCTTATTAAGTTTTGCAAAAACTTAATTACGTGCTGAAACATGGAATCATTCTTGGATGTGGGTCTCCTTTCATGAGAATGAATCTCCAGAGTGAGTTGGTTCTCTTTTAATTTCTAAACTACCGACTTGAGGGGAAAAGGGATAGAAGGATGTAACTGAAACGTAAACTAACTCTAAAATCTAAACTGGATGAAATTCTATTACTCACAAATAGATCCTCTAACCTGAATCCTCAAAATTTCATTGATAGTTTAATCCTTAAGTAATTTGCAACAAGATTTGGATAAAACACAAAGTGCAACTAGGAAAAGCTAAGCTTTTAATAGTATTGAGACACAATAAAGGACAAATAAAGTCACAATATAACATCAGATCAAGACTACAAAATATGTGAAACAAGATGATTTGCTATTAGAACTGGAAGGGGTACAATGCCTGAAAAAATAAAATGTGTAAGCCAACTACCCGTAGACAACTCTGCCTGTGAACAAGAGAAGAAACTAATGCTAACTGACTGAGAAAAAACTAAGTTTTTGTCCTATAAATGTCTCCAAATGATCTCCTCTGAAGAAAACTAAAAAAGCTCCTAAACATAGACCCTAAGTCCATTTTCAAGTTACTCATGAAAGCTAAAAATAAAGCACTGAATCTGCCAGCAATCTGTAAAATAAAGCTGCAAAATTGCCCCCTCATGTGGTCTGACCATAAAAGTGCTTTTCTCTGCTCATGAAAGCTCCAAAATTCATCCTATATGACTCTATATAAAACAAATGAAAATGGAAAATTGCCTAAAAGTAGTTAAACTTTAAAAGCAATTCATAATTTCATTGCTTTAAAGTTAACTTTACAATGATATGGAAAATTAAATCAATATCCTATTCAGTATGATTTTTTGCAAAAATAAAATGATATCTGGTTTATAATTTCACCAAGATATTTACAAGATATCACAAAATGATTTTCTATAAAAATCATAAAAAAATGAAATATTACACATATTTGCAAAAAATAAATAAAAGCCTTGAAAGGCTTGACACAATGGCCTCCATGTGTCAATATTTTGCCACCTCATTGCTATCCATATGTCTCAAAAAATGCCAACTCACTGTCCATGTAGTGCCATCATGTCGCATTTGACCCCCTTGCTCATGTCATCATCTTGCATACTTTTCACATTTCCAAGGTTCTTGTTTGATCTTTATGCATAAACTAAAATATGTGAAAGAAAAAGGATTAATGCATAAGTGGGAGGTCAAAGACACTCGACCACATGCATAATCAAATGGTACTTAGACTCCAATGTGAGTTGACCAAATATGAGATCAAGGTCTTACAAATATTTTAAAGGCACAAGCCTTGTTTACACATGATAATGTCCACCTTTGAATTTATAAAACAAGCCATATTCTTTGTGCTATCGACCACTTCTCCCTATGATTACTAGGCATCATCAAACACAAGGTATTGACCCTAATCTCATTTGGATAAAATAATTATGTTCTTTTGCATGATCAAAATATGAAAAGGACATTGAAACAAAAGCAAATGTAACCCTAAAACTTCGGTCATTTTCATTTGGTTGGTGTTGAGTTTGGCTCTGCAACTATGGCTGCTGACTTAGGGTTTCATGCTTTGCATTTTCTTGGCTCCATTCGATGACTTTTGAGGTCAAAAACATTGCACTTCTTTGGCCAAAATGATAGGTCGCACCTGGTAAGTTAGAATCTTGATGCAGGAGCATCCAGAGGTGTAAGGGCAATCTTGCATCACCCAAAAAAAAGAAGTTAACTCAAAACCATTGTACTTGTTCTCATTTCTTCCCATAATTAGTGTTTTTGGTTCCATAATATCCAGAATAATAATGTAGGACTTTCAGTTTTTCCAAAACTGCTAAAAATAGCGACCTGCCTATTTAGGAAAGTGTACCTACTATTTTTAGAAATTTTGCATTTGGGCACGTAATGAAGCAAAAACTTCCAGAAAGTTACATAACGGAAATATAAGACCTTTGGCAAAGGAATCAGGCAAAGATCATTTGTGAGCTGAAAGATATTAAAGTTTTTATTTTTTGAAAAGCCTCTGAAAATTTATAGAACGAGATATGAGGTACTAAAACTTCTCATAACATCTTGAAAAGTTGATGGAAATCCATTTACAAATTTTTGGCGTGATAGTTCACATCATGAGCTTTCTGGCACTTAAAACAGTTCGTCAATTGGACACCCAGATCAAAAGTTATGCTTCCCGGAAGTTGACCTACTTTTGGAGGGAGTTGCAAATTTCATAATTTAGCTGGAGGCAGCCAAAAAGTGCTATTTATGACTATTTTGGGAACCCTGGGTGGGGGGTAGAGTTAAGGAGGCCAGTGTAGAGTCCAGAATAGGGGGAAAAATAGAAACCCTAGCTGATTTGGGGTTACAGAAGGCTGAAGATTCTAGAGTCTTGAGGTTGGGAAAGCTGTAATGTGTTGCCACCAGTAGAGGATTCATCCTTTGATTGTAATTGAGCTTTTGTAATGTAATGAGTTGCCCAGTTCAATAAAAGAAAGTTCTATTTGCTATGTTCAATATCTATTATTGTGTGTTTTGTGATTTACCCCCTTTCATCAAGTGGTATCAGAGCAAGGGTTCCTGAGTGTTTAGACAGATCGCCGACCGTGAGGCAATTTGCACTAGGACCTGAGGTTGTGGGTTTGCTACAGAGATCAAGATGCCTCCACAAAGAAATCATGTTGGAAGGAATGCTTTGATGGAAGAGGGTTTTAGAGCCCTACAAAGGCAAATCAATGCATTGCAAGAAGAGCTACGAAGAGGGTTTGATCCGAGAACAAGAGAAGAAAGCGAAGATGAAGCTGAAGAAGAGCTATCTCAGGAAGAGCAAGGAGCTGTAGGAGATCCCATAGAAGTTAGGTTGTTGAGGGCCATTTTGAAGATCGAGAAGAGGCCTAGAATTGAAGTTTCCACATATTCTAGAGATTTGAATCCGAAACAACTTATTGATTGGATCAATGACATGGAGGAGTATTTCGAGTATGAAGATATGGAGGACCTAGATCAGGTCAAGTTTGTAAAAACAAAGTTGAAGGGCCATGCCAGTATTTGGTGGAAGGAGGTCCAATTAGAGAGGAACAAAAAAGGAAAAGGAAAGATCACTAGATGGAATCGGATGGTGGAGAAACTGAAGAAGCAGTTCATTCCTATGGACTATGAGATGGAGTTGTTAAAGAAGCTGCAAGGACTAAAGCAAGGTAACAAGTCTATCAAGGAGTATACAGAAGAGTTTTATAAGATTACTATTAGGACAAGCCATACAGAGCCCAACAAGGAGAAGGTAGCCCATTACATTAATGGTTGAGGCCAAGTATTCAGGAGGAGTTGAGCCTAGTCAGAATGACCACCATAGAAGATGCATACCAATTTTCCTTGAAGGTGGAAGAGAAGCTGAATAAAAGATTTGACAGCAAACAAAGGGCAAGAGGTCAAGGCAGAAGGACTAGTGGAAGGCCCTATGGAGGCCGTAATGAAGATCAAAAGAAAAGTGAAGAAGCTGGCACCATTTGAAATCAGAGAGGAGATAACTCCTATCGCCCTCGTGACCAGAACAATGGTGAGCAAATAGGAAGAGGAAGAGGCAGACTTGGGCAAGGACCTTGAAGAGGAGGTTTCAGAGGAACCTATTTCCAATGTGGAGAAGAAGGGCATCGAGCATATGAGTGTCCGTAACATCAAGGAAGGACAAATAGAAGACCTGAAGGCAATGCACGAGTTACGCATGTAGATGAAGATGCACATTCTGAGCATTCTGAAAATGCTGAAAGGGGAGAAACCCTAGTTGTTAGAAGAACCTTGCTGAATGAGGAGAAAGAACCCAATCAGAGAAAGAGTTTATTCCGCACAAGGTGCAAATGTGAAGGTAAGTGTTGTGATATTATTATTGACAGTGGAAGTACTGATAATCATGTTTTAGAGGAGATGGTTGACAAGTTGAAGTTGACAAGAAGAAAGCATCCGCATCCATATCAGATTGCATGGTTGCAAAAGGACCATAGAGCTTTGGTCAATGAGTAGTGTTTAGTGAAGTTCATAATTGGTGATTACCATGATGAGGTGATGTGTGATATCATACTGATGGATGCATGTCATATGCTACTGAGGCAGCTGTGGCAGTATGCTAGGAGTGCTGTCCATGATGGTCATGCAAACACATATTCCCTGACAAAGGATGGAGTTCATCATAAGTTGAAGCCCTTGAAGGAGGTGGAAAAAAAGGTATGTAGTACTGCCAGAATTTGCCTAGTAGATGGTAGGAAATTTTTGGAGGGTATGAAGCATGAGTGTCATTGCTTTGCATTGATTCCTAAGATTAGTCAAGAGAACTGTGAAGATGTACCAGTAGAAGTTTTAGATATGTTGGAAGAGTTCCAGGACATTATCTCTAATAATATACCAAAAGGTTTACCACCAGTAAGGAAGATAAGTCATCAAATGGATTTGATACTAGGAGCCAGTTTGCCAAACAAGGCAGCCCATAGAATGACCCCTGCAGACAATGAAGAGCTGAACAGATAAGTTCAGGAGTTGTTGAGGAAGGGATTGATAAGGGAGAGCCTAAGTCCATGTGCAGTACCTGCAATACTAGTACCAAAGAAGGATGGCGAATGGAGGATGTGTACAAACTCTCGAGCCATCAATAAGATAACGATCAAGTATAGATTTCCATTGCCAAGAATGGATGACATCATGGATTGTTTGAGTGGAGCCAAGTACTTCATGAAAATTGACCTAAAGAGTGGATATCACCAGATCCGTATCAGAGAAGGAGATGAATGGAAGATAGCCTTCAAGACAAAGGAAGGTTTGTATGAGTGGTTAGTCATGCCATTTGGGCTAACCAATGCACCAAGCACATTCATGCGGCTCATGAACGAGGTATTGAAAGAATTTTTAGGAAGTTTTGTTATTGTTTATTTGGATGATATTTGGATTTTCAGTAAGACTTGGGATGAGCATCTGATGCATATAAGAAGAGTTCTAGAGAAGCTGAGGCAGGAGAAGTTGATTAATCTGAAGAAATGTAGTTTTGCAAAGGAGTTGGTGTACTTGGGATTTGTTGTCTTAGAAGAAGGTCTTAAGATGGACCCAGAAAAAGTAAGGGCTATCATTGAATGGCCTATGCCAAGGAGTGTCACAGAGGTTAGATCTTTTCATGGTTTGGCAAGTTTTTACAAAAAGTTTATCAGGAGTTTCAGTAGCATTTGTGCACCCCTAACTGAGACAATGAGAGGGGATAGAAAATAGTTTATATGGACTAAAGGAGTAGACAAGAGCTTTGATACATTGAAACAGAAAGTCATAGAACAACCTGTTTTGGCACTTCCAAATTTTAATAAGGTATTTCAGGTAGATTGTGATGCTAGTGGTAGTGGTATAGGAGCTGTTTTGAGCCAAGAAGGTAAGCCAATTGCCTATTTTAGTGAGAAGCTTAATGATGCCAAGAAAAAGTATTTTGTTTATGATCAGGAGTTTTATGCAATAGTTCAGGCTTTGAAGAAATGGAGACATTATTTGTTTCCAAAGGAGTTTGTTTTATATACTGATCATCAGGCTTTACAATATCTTAATAGTCAAGGAAAGTTAAATCAAAGGCACTTAAAATGGGTTGAGTTTTTGTAGTGCTATACTTTTGTTTTGAAGCACAGGAGTGGGAAGTCCAACAGAGTTGCAGATGCCTTGAGCAGAAGGCAAAATTTGTTGATAGAAATGAAGATAGAGGTTGTTGGGTTTGATGAGCTCAAAAGTTTGTATCCTGAAGATCCAAATTTTGCAGAGGCTTGGAAAGCTTGTTTGGAACCTATTACTTTGGACATGACAAAATGGTTGGATTTCATTATCCAAGATGGCATGTTGTTTAGAGGAAGCCAGTTGTGCATTCCAAGGAGTTCCATGAGAGAGAACTTGATTAAGGAGAAGCATAGTGGGGGATTGGCTGGACACTTTGGTCGAGATAAGACCATTGCTATTATTGGTGAAAATTATTATTGGCCACAGTTGCAACAGGATGTGAGGAAATTTGTGCAAAGTTGCAGAGTGTGTCAGATGGCAAAAGGAACAAGTTAGAATACAGGGTTGTATCAACCATTACCTGTACCGGAGAAGCCATGGGATGATATTAGCATGGATTTTGTTCTTGGTTTACCAAGGACACAGAGAGGACATGATTCCATATTTGTGGTGGTGGATAGATTCTCAAATATGGCACATTTTATTCCTTGCAGGAAGACTAATGATGTTGTTCATTTTGCTGAATTATTTTTCAGAGAGGTGGTGAGATTACATGGCCTACCGAAGAACATAGTTTCAGATCGAGATACCAAGTTTGTTGGTTATTTCTGGAGGACATTGTGGAAGAAGTTGAAGACAGATTTGAAGTTCAGTTCTGCACACCATCCACAGACTGATGGATAGACATAAGTGGTCAATAAGAGTTTGGGTAACCTGCTACGATGCTTAGTAGGAGATAAGCCCAAGGGATGGGATTTGATTTTACCACAGACAGAATTTGCCTACAACAATTCTATCAATAGGAGTATTGATAAATCACCATTCCAGATTGTATATGGTAATAGCCCGAGAAATGCTTCTGAGTTAAGGAAGCTAGACAATGGAGAAAAGACAAGTGCTGAAGCTGAAGACTTTGTAGAACATCTGAAGAACTTGCATGAAGAGGTGAGAAAGCACATTAATAAAATGAATATTCAGTAAAAGGCTAAGGCAGATCAGAAGAGGAGATATAAGGAATTCCAGGTAGGAGATGAAGTCATGGTTCACCTGAGAAAAGAAAGGTTCCCAATTGGAACATACAATAAGTTGAAAATGAAGAAATTTGGACCATGTAGAATCATGAAGAAGCATGATTCAGGAAATGCATATGAGGTAGAGCTGCCGAGTGGGATCAATATTTCCACTGTTTTCAACATTACCAATTATCTAGAATATCATGAAGGTGGGACAAAGGATGGACCAATAGAAGTGCAGTGGAGTATTCTAGCATCTACTTCAACAGAGGAGATAAAAGAGATCTTGGATAGCAGTGTGGGAAGGAGCATTCAGAACAGGCAATACGAAGCATATCTAGTGAAATGGAAAGGAAGACCTATTGAAGATTCTTCTTGGTTGTCTAAGGAAGAGGTTGACTATTTGGGATTTCCTCACACAAACACCTAAGATGTGACAGGGTCACTTCTCAAATTACCCTGGGTGTTTGATGCAGGAGCATCCAGAGGTGTAAGGGCAATCTTGCATCACCCAAAAAAAGAAGTTAACTCAAAACCATTGTAGTTGTTCTCATTTTTTCACATAATTAGTGTTTTTGGTTCCATAATATCCAGAATAATAATGTAGGACTTTCAGTTTTTCCAAAACTGCTAAAAATAGCAGCCTGCCTATTTAGGAAAGTGTACCTACTATTTTTTAGAAAGTTTGCATTTGGGCACGTAATGAAGCAAAAAGTTCTAGAAAGTTATATAATGGAAATATAAGACCTTTGGCGAAGGAATCAGGCAAAGATCATTTGTGAGCTGAAAGATATTAATGTTTTTGTTTTCTGAAAAGCCCCTAAAAATTTACGGAACGAGATATGAGGCACTAAAACTTCTCATCACATCTCAAAAAATTGATATAAATCCATTTACAAATTTCCAGTATGATAGTTCACATCGCGAGCTTTCTGACGCTTAAGATGGTTCGTCAATCGGACACCCGAATTAAAAGTTATGCTTCCCGGAAGTTGACCTACTTTTGGAGGGAGTTGCAAATTTCAAAATTTAGTTGGAGGCCGCCAAAAAGTGCTATTTATGACTAATTTGTTAACTCTAGGTGGGGGATAGAGTTAAGTGGGCCAGTGTAGAGTCCAAAATAGGGTGAAAAATAGAAACACTAGCTGATTTGGGGTTACAGAAGGCTGAAGATTCTAGAGTCTTGAGGTTGGGAAAGCTGTATTGTGTTGCCACCACTAGAGGATTCATCCTCTGATTGTAATTGAGCTTCTATAATGTAATGAGTTGCCCAGTTCAATAAAAGAAAGTTCTATTTGCTGTGTTCAATATCTGTTATTAAGTGTTTTGTGATTTACCCCCTTTCATCAAATCTGAAGCTTTCAATGGCATTTTACTGTATTTTAATGGCTTATGTCTCTTAAATGGCCATGGCCATGTAGTTGTTTCTTTAGTTTTCTCAGCTTTTGATATATATTTGTTTGGATTTCCTATGTTGAACTTTGTAAAAAATGGTAAAAAATGACAAGGTCTTCAGTTCAAACTGGTCGCGACCATAGTCTTCTCCTCTACCACATCATACGGTGAGTCCTCCATATCATTGTTTCCACTATGGTTTCTTTTGTCTGTCTATATGAAGATGTGATGAGGGTTTCATTTATTAGTTAGTTGGGTATGTGAAATACCTTCCCACATGGCATGACCATGGCATGTAACACATTTTGTAGATGGCTCTTTGTCTTTTGATGTCAAAACTTTGAAGTTCCTTTGACTATGAGATGGGGTTTCATTCTATACTACAGAAAACTTCTTTTCTCTTTGCGGCCATGTCTACAATACTTCACATTGACCTTGCATGACTATGTATTGTGAGAAGAAAGGAGACTCCTTTTTAAAACCGATAAGGGTTTCATGTTTTTACTGTGTAAATAATATAATCCTCTTCGGCCTTGTCTGGACAGTTTACTTACCATTTTTCTTTTCTCTTCAACACTGCAAAATGCATTAGGTTCTGAAACTCGATATGAGTATTTGAGAAAATAAATATAAATGGCATTTTATGCCATGACTTGGTTATGAATATATCTCTACTCTTTCATTGTGAGAACCCAGATTTGAAACTGAAACAATGATTTTATCTTTTGGGCACAATGTCTTCTTTTTGCAAACATTGGCATATGATATCATTTTTCTTCCTTATGCTATCACTGTTTAGTTATAATCACTGTCATTGTTTTAAGAAGAGTGATGATTGCAAAGACTGTTCCCTATCTTTGTAACTTCACTTGTTCTTTCATAGATTTTGCATATGGAAGATATACTATTGGTTTTCAACTTAGAAATCTTCTTCTTTCTGTAGCAGCATACATGTCTTCAATCCTGTAGCTCTACTTATCCATTCAGTGGACTGTAGCAATTAGATACTTCAAACATGATGATGACAATGGATGTGTCATGACATTGTGGCATTATAACAAATGAAAAAGTCACTTGTTTTGTATACACTATAACCATGATGACTCTTACTGTCCCTCTTTACTATAATTGCATCATATCAAATGCATTATGTGAGATGTCCTATAGGACATCAATTAGGTCCATTGTATCTGATGTTACCAGTTTGGTAGATCACTTCTTATAATGAAAACATTATTTGAACTCACTCATGACTAGATGCAACCATGCACTTATACTTTTCATTTTGACACAAAATGACATTCTAGCTGTCCTGTATTCTTTTTGCTACAGATCTGCAATATTGTCATGTTTCCTTCATAGATATGCAATGAATGTAACATGTGATAACACTATTCTAATGCTCAGCTTATCAGTAGAAAAACGTGAGGCATAATTTGATATATTTCATCATTTAAAAGGTAGCTTATGTAATTTGAATTCTAAATTTGATTCTGCCACTCCACTTTAAATGAGAAAGTATGATGCTTGGTACTCACCTGTCTTTTCAATTTGTTTACTGGTTTATAATGGATACTCCAATTGGATTATTGATCATGGATGAGTAAGCAATCTTTAGATAGTCAACACTTGTGAATACTTATTTTAATTAGTCCAATGATTATAAATGCATTATGTACTCCTGATTATTATCATGCCTGAGAATGTCATTTCATAATAGTTGGAGTAGTACATAAGATGTTATATGCATTGAATTTTGTCCTCCATCGGTTCAGGTCATATTCTTGGTTGCATTTCAGACTTTGAAGTGAAATCATGGTCATGTCTTGAAATGGGACTGATGCATATGATTGTCTTGCTATTCCTTCAACTTCTCATGTGAATGTCATCAGTGATTTTCCTTCTTGTATTCATCCCTTCTGAGACCAAGGGGTAGCAGCATGCTAGGCTCAATGCTTGTGGGAGCCCATTTGACACCACATGCTGAATGTCTTCAATCAGCTTCATGATTTGTCCTATACCTGCACATGAAACAAATAGATTAGAATAAAACAATGATGTTCTTATATTTTCTTCTCTTCAATTCCTTCTACATATGGATGTTCTCATTTGATCAATGCATTATAACTAAAGTATTATCCCTCTCTTGATTGATGAAGGATTTTCATAACCAGAGCTTCTAATAGGACCCTTCCTGCAATTTTTTAGGTACATTCCAAGGTTGGGAGTAGGACTAGAGACTAGTATGAAGATAAACCAAAACAAGGCAATGATGGTTATGTCTTTCCCTCTTCTTCATTAGATACATAGTATTTTATTTGTATTTGCATGAGTTCAGCTATAACCCACAGCTTGTGTGGGACATCTGATATGTCTTAGTTTCCTTTAATGCAATGTTTATTCTCTTATGTATTCAAACTTGTAAATGAATAACCATTTTGGTGAATGAAAACTTATCTCATTTTACTGCTCTATAATGCAATGAATGATTTGAAACTTTTCTTTTCTGCATCCGAACAATTGAACCGCATTTGTCATAATAACTATGCAACTAGCACATAACAGAAATAAATCAAACCTCATTCAAAAAATGATGAATGATAAATCTGCTCAGCCAATTTTTAAGCTGTAGTAAAAAAATGGTAAGATTTTTGGTGACTTCTGCTATATGCTTGCCTGGTAAACATTTGACTAGTTGCCTTGACATCCATTGGGCATAGAGTCATACTTTGTCCTTCTCAAAAACTCAAAAAACACTGTACTTTAGCTCTCTAAGACTTCAAAATAGCAATAGAAAACTAAAAACAAACTCTACTAAAAGTAAACTAACATGCCCTAATGGCCAAAACAAAATGCTCAAACAAATGTGGATGACAACTTATTCACTGCAAAACTACTCTACTATGTACAAAAGAATTCTCTTATCCTCAGAGGCAATGCTTGAGGTGGATCCCATTAACTGGGATAGACAACACCTCTCCACTCAACTTGGACAGCTAAAATACATTGCTTTCTTTGCACTCTGTGATAACATAAGGCCCATCCCATCCCAAATGGCATCAAATTTAGAATGATTAACTAGCCTGCTCCTTAGTTCATTCCACTTGAACACCAAATCTCCAATAATAAAATTCCTTGGTGTTGCTCTCTTATCAAATGCATTCTTCATTTGGGTTTGATGCACATCAAGCTTTCTTAAGGCCTCTTTCCTTGTCTCTTCTAGCTCCATGAGTTGGGCTAGCTTGATTATAAGAGGTTGTTCCTCTAGTAGCTCAAGTTCTTTGATAAAGGCTAATGTCGACAATTCAACTAAAATATGTAATCAAGTCTCTTTTCCATAAGTAAGCACATATGGGGAACAACTAGTAGCCCTCTTAGGTGTAATTCTATCAACCCATAGAGCTAACTTTAACTTTTCATGCCAAGTTTTTTGATTGTCTTGAATAGTCTTCTTGATGATCCTTATCAGATTTTTGTTGGTAGATTTAGCTTGCCCATTACCTTGTGGGTAATAGTTAGATGAAGTATTCAAATAGATATTGTTTCTAACAGACTAATCTAAAATTCTTAATCCTAAAAAGGATAGACCATTATTAGAGATGATTGAATCTGCTGTACCGAATCTTAACACTAGGTCCTAACAAAAACTTAGGACAATAGATTCATTTGCCTCTTTTAAGGCAACAGCCTCAGTCCACTTAGTAAAATAATCTGTTGCAGTCAAAATCCACTTGTGGCCTGCACTTGAAGGTGGGTTTATTGGTCCTATTAAATCCAGTCCCCACTTTGCAAATGGATGTTCAACTTTAATAGGATGTATGGGTAAGGCAGTAAGACTTTGCTTACCTATAAATAGGGAACACTTCTCACATCTTCTCACCCAAGAAAAAGCATCTTTAAACAAGTCGGGCCAATAATAACCAGCCTACATAATCTTCAAGGCAGTTGTTCTAGCTGCAAAGTGACCTCCTGAAGGTCCATTGTGAAACTCTTCTAATAGTCTATCAACTTGATCAGGTCCAACACACCTCAAAAATACACCATTAAAGTCTCTCCTATATAAAGTACCATAAATAATAGCATAAGGAGTAGCTTGCAATCAAAAATACCTTCTTCCTGCCCTATCTAAACTAATTGGGCACTCACTGGTCTGCAAATAATGCATCATCTGGTGCACCCAACTATCTGTTTGAGCTGGTGTATTAGCTGGTTCATTATTATTCAACATTATTTCGGTGTCTTCTTGTTGTTTTTGCTCAAACTCTTCACTTTCAACAAGCTACTCGTATAAGCCCTTACCTCTAGAATTAGCTTGGTTACTTGGATCTCAACATCAAATTCCATAACTTTGGTTATCTAACCATCTCTCTTGTCATTTATATCTCTATTTAGTAAAAATCTCTTAACAGTGGGATGAGCAACCTTTAAGTGAATTTTATTATTAGACAGCATGTGTCTAAATTTCTTGAGACTCCTTACAACAAATAAAACATGTTTTTCCACAAAAGAGTACTTTACCTCATACTCATGCAACACTTGGTTGAAAAATGCAATTGGCTGCTCTAATCCTTCATTGTTTTGCTGACATAACATTACAGAAACAGTGTCAACTCCCCCAAAAACATATAAAATGAAATCTTTTTCATAATTAGGATTGATGTGGGTAGGGGCAGTAGTGAGGGCTTCTTTTATCTTCTCAAAGCTTCCTTTTCCCTCGTTAGTCCAACTGAATGGCACATTCTTTTTCAACATGGTAGTAAGAGGTTGTAACAAAGCTACAATATTTGGAATAAACCTCCTAACAAAATTAATTCTGCTAAGAAAGCTCTGCAAGCCATTGTTATGTGCAGGTAGCGGTAAATCTAGAATAGATGAAACTCTCTCAGGGTTGATAGTAATACATTCTTTTGAAACAATATGACTGAGGAGTCTTACTTCATGAACTAAGAATATACACTTTTTGGGGTTCAATGAAACTCCAAACTCCTTGCACCTCAAAAAAATCTACTTTAAGTGGTCAAAATGATCATCAGAATCTTTGGAAAAAATAGTTATATCATCGAGGTAGACCAACACTATTCTATTCATATGACCATGGAAGGCCATATCCATTGCCCTCTGAAAGGTTGCCCCTACATTGGACAAACCAAATTGCATCTTCCGATAGGCCATGGTACCCCACTATGCAGTTTTGTATTGGTCCTCTTCTTTGACC
Source organism: Cunninghamia lanceolata (assembly GCA_027924645.1). Classification (NCBI taxonomy): domain Eukaryota; kingdom Viridiplantae; phylum Streptophyta; class Pinopsida; order Cupressales; family Cupressaceae; genus Cunninghamia; species Cunninghamia lanceolata. The sequence continues at coordinate 5,967,532 of BSBN01000530.1, forward strand.
AGAATTTGATTATATCTAGAGTATCCATCTAACAAAGAGTACCTATCAGAACCTGAAATAGCTTGCAGTTTTTGTTCCATGGAAGGAAGAGGGTAATGGTCTTTTAATGAGGCCTGATTTAGATAATGGAAATCAACACAAAGTGAGATTTCACCATTCTTCTCCTAACTCAGACCAAATTGGAAACCCAGGAGGTATGTTTTATTGGGAAAATGATACTACTTTCAATCAGTTTATTCAGCTCAGCCTTCATTAAGTGCTCAAGTTTGGGATTGAGGGGTCTTTGCTTTTACCTAACAGGCTTGGCATTAGGCTCTAACTCTATGGTGTGCTGGGCCAAACTAGGATCAAAACCTCTCAAGTCCTTATACTCCCATGCAAAAACATCAAAAAAATCTTGACATAATTGAATAAAAGACTATTGTTTTTATCTATTACATACCTTTCCAAGTTTCAGCAGTTTATCGTTGAAAATTTGTACAGTTTGATAATGTTCTTTCTTCACTGTCATGCTGCACTTATCTTTTCTGAACTGATCATCAGTGTTAAACACTGATTCTAATGTGACTAATCCCTTGGGCAACTTGTTGGTCCTCAACTGAACAATCAAATCTTTAAATTGCTGCTAATATTTATGTTGATTAGCTACTATAAATTCAGCATCTGCACTTTAAAAACTCAAGATTTATTCGTCACTGTTAAACACTTGCCATGAAACATTGTTGTTAGGTATAGAAGGTCTAACAACTATTTTAACATATGGTTATACCTCAACATTCTGAATCTGATCAGGAATCTCAAATTAAGATTCCAAGGCCGCCAATCTATCTGCATACTTATTTTGATCCATGGGAACTAAAATCAGATTAAAAGCATCAAAAAATTTAATTGAATCCAAAACTCTATGCTTGTATTTTTTTAGTAGATCATTTTTAGCAACATTCAGATTCCTAACCTAGTTAACGACCAACTTAGAATCCCCATAAACTTGAACAGATTTGATACCTTTTTTCTAAGCCCATTCTAAACCATGGATTAGGGCCTCATACTCAGCCACATTATTTGTACAGCTAAAGGTAAACCTTAAGGTAGCATAATACTTGTCTCCTTGAGGTGAAATTAACACATTACGTCCACCGGCACCTATCTTGGTCCTTGATCCATCAAAGTACAGCTTCCAAAGCTGGTCTTCTTGCTATTCTAACTAATTTGTATCCTTAATCAGCTTAGGAATCATTGCATCATGTTCCTGTATCATATAGATTCCTAGTCCTACCTCATCTGTGTGATGGAAAGGGTCACTTTCATGATCTTTAGTTGCCCAATCATCTAAATTTATGTCTTCTATAGATGCATTAGGATCTGGGCTCATGGTTTATCCTACTACCTGTAGGTGATGTAGAGATTAGCATTTATTGGGCTGGGAACATAAGGCTCAATATGGTCTTTTGCAAGTGGTTCAGACTGTATTGTTACTTTTGTACCATATTTCATTCCAAAGAACAAGTGAGTCCAGTCAGATGAAATAAACCCACCCAATTTGGTTGTGAACTCCCTAGAAAGATAGATTACAAAACTAGGTGGAAGGTCAATGATGTAGATGTCTTGATGGATGGAAAAATTAGGACAAGCATGCAATGTGAGTGGAAGATTTTTTATTATCCCCACAGTAGTAAGTACAGACCTATCTAATTGTACTACTCCTTTTGCAAGGGGCTCATAAAGAAATCCTAATGAGTCAGCTACACTTTTGGGCATAACTAAACTACATGCCCCTGAGTCTACCATACAGTTATGAACCAATTTATCACCAATAATGAGACTTAGATAGAAAGGGGGTGGTTTTACCTCATCTTCTTGCTATCCACTCTTGATCTCATAATTGTTGGCAAGTAAAACCTTGGCCTTCTCTTGATTGGAACGCTTAAAAATTAAGAGTTTCATCAAAGCTTCTTGCAGCAATTTTTTCTAGCCAGGGATGCATAAAGCATCCATAATTGACATGCTCACTGTAGATTTCTTAAGATGATCAACTATATTAAAAGAAACAGGGGTTACCTTATGCTGTCCTCTTGTTGCAACTGCATCAATCTAACCTTATGAAGACTGTTGTTGCATTTTGGGCTGTTCTTTCACTGGTACTGTTTGGTCCTTTTGTAGAATTTGTACTTTCTACTGTGGTACATGGGTAGTTTGTGACAAATAGTCTTGGTTTTTATCCTTCACAACCTATTGTTGTACTACAATAGCTTGTTGGTTTACACCTGCAGCTCTTAGTTTTGACCTTGTGTAGGCTGAAATAGGTGTACTTTGTTGATTCTGACCTTGGAAATAATTTATACCACAAAAATAAGATTCTTCCCAATTCATTAAGACTACATCAAGTTTATTCTGCTAAGTTTAAACTTCACTATTAACCCCCTCTGATCTTGCATAGCTGTTCTGAACCATGAGTCCCTGATTTCTCACTCCATTCGTACAGGCAGCTTGACTATGTGGTTGGTGACATGGATAACACCAGTCACTATCCTAAACTAGATTATTCTATGTGGGTACAAGCTCTCTTGAGGTACTAGCAGTATTTGGATTATAAGCTTGGAAAGGTCAAGGGTTATAGTTCTTTCTTTGCCCCTGAGGATCAACCTGAAAGGGTTGCCTATATTATTGATTGGGCTGATATTGGGTATTTTGCTAATTAGGCTAATACTGATTTTGGTAGGGCAAATGTTTCTTCTTGTTTCCTAGCTTATTTGCAATTGTCCTTAATGTATTTTCCAACTCTGGGGTACTTTGGGTTTGAACTAGGACAATAGTTTGTTGGGTCGTTTGATATCCTATTGCTAGAATAGCTGGGACAATAGCTAAAGGAGGCACTTCCATAGGCACTGATGGCTAAATTTTGGGGAAAATGGGAAAAGAAGGCCTAGGGGCTATCCTTCCTACTTGAATAAGGTAGTTTTTTGCTCTAACAATGATCTCAAAAGAATCTGGAAGGGTGGTCCCTCCCATGGACTGTATCATTACAGAAATTTCACTGTTTATAACTTTAAGATAAAATAGAAAAGCATGTCTTGGCAAGGGTTTTACCATTGTGGGAATCCTATCCTAGGTTCTGTGAAATCAGTAGTTGAAATCAGCCATGTGTTCGTGGGGTACCCTTTTGATGGTGCTCAGTTGCTCCAGCAGTGAGAGATGATCAGACTTGTACTCAAAGTGTTTGTGTAATCCATCTCCCAGTAAGTCCCAACATGTTATTGAATTTTTAGCAAGTCCTCTTAACCACTTTAAAGCCTTTCCTTTTAATGAAGTAGCTAAAAGTCTGAGTGCCATGTTTTCTTGAGTGACATTATGTACAGAACACAAGGTTGCTACATCTTGAATATGTTCAGTAGCAGTAGTATGATCTTCTCCAGTGAAATAAGGTAATCCCTTCAGGGCTACCATTGGAATATCATCTCTTTGCGCAAGTTGTAATGGGCTGCCCGTATTGAAAGCAACAAATGCATATGGCCTAGCCATTATAGGTATCTGGACTATCAACACTGGACTTCTACTTCTTTTAACTGGACTTGTAGATTTGAATCAGGAAGGTATTAACTTAGATCTTCTTGATGACTCAGCTATTCTTCTTACTGATCTACCTATCCCTCTAAGTGTAGACAGCTGTAAGTAGTCAAATGGGTCTAGACTAGACCCAGTTTTCATAAGCTGTATGCACTAATCTACATGCCAAACCAGAGGGAATGAGTCACCAGGTATATTGAAAGCCTCCAAAGGCTGGTAAAACTACTACATATACTAGAACAACAGCTATGAGAGTAAAAATCTCTCTGAAATTGCTTCCAGAGTCCCACCGGGCATGCCAAAAACTATTGTCAATTCAAGTATGCACCCTTGTTAAGTTTTGCAAAAACTTAACTACTTGCTGCAACATGGAATCATTCTTGGATGTAGGTCTCCTTTCATGAGAACGAATCTCTAGAGTGAGCTAGTTCTCTTGCAATTTCTAAACTACTGACTTGAGGGGAAAAGGGATAGAAGGATGTAACTGAAATGTAAACTAACTCTAAAATCTAAACTGGATGAAATTCTAATACTCATAAATAGATCCTCTAACTTGAATCCTCACAATTTCACTGATAGTTTATTCCTTAAGTAAATTGCAACAAGGTTTAGATAAAACACAAACTACAACCAGGAAAAGCTAAGTTTTTAACAATATTGAGACACAATAAAGGACAAATAAAGTCACAATATAATATCAGATCAAGACTGCAAAATATGTGAAATAGGATGATTTTCTATTAGAACTAGAAGGAGTACAATGCCTGAAAAAATAAAATGTGTGAGCCAACTACCTATATAGAACTCTGCCTATGAACAAGAGAGAAGAAACTGATGCTAACTGACTAAGAAAAAACTATTTTTTTCTCCTATAAATGTCTCCAAATGATCTCCTCTGAAGAAAACTGAAAAAGCTCCTAAAAATAGACCCTAAGTCCATTTTCAAGTTACTCATGAAAGCTAAAAATAAAGCAATGAATCTGCTAGCAATCTACGAAATAAAGCTGTAAAATTGCCCCCTCATGTTGTCCCACCATAAAACTATTTTTCTCTGCTCATGAAAGCTCTAAAATTTGTCCTATATGACTCTAAATAAAACAAATCAAAATGGAATATTTGATCTCTTTTATTAGCCTGTAAATTGCCTAAAAAAAGTTAAACTTAAAAAGCAATTCATAATTTCATTGCTTTAAAGTTAACTTTACAATGATATGGCAAATTGAATCAATATCCTATTTGATATGACTTTTTGCAAAAATAAAATGATATCTAGTTTATAATTTCACCAAGATATTTATGAGATATCACAAAATGATTTTCTATAAAAATCATAAAAAAATGAAATATTACACATATTTGCAAAAAATAAATAAAAGCCTTGAAAGGCTTGACACCATGACCTCCATGTATCAATACTCTGCCACCTCATCGCTATCCATATGCCTCAAAAAATGCCAACTCACTATCCATGTAGTGCCAGCATGTCATATTTGACCCCCTTGCTCATGTCATCATCTTGCATACTTTTCACATTTCCAAGGTTCTTGTTTGATCTTTATGCATAAATTGAAATATGTGAAAGAAAAAGGATTAATGCATAAGTGGGAGGACAAAGACACTCAACCACATGCATAATCAAATGGTACTTAGACTCCAATGTGAGTCAACCACATATGAGATCAAGGTCTTACAAATATTCTAAAGGCACAAGCCTTGTTTACTCATGATAATGTCCACCTTTGAATTTATAAAAAAATCCATATTCTTTGTGCTATCGGCCACTTCTCTCTATGATTACTAGGCATCATGGAACACAAGGTGTTGACCCCGATCTCATTTGGGTAAAATGATTATGTTGTTTTGCATGATCAAAATATGAAAAGGATGTTGAAACAAAAGCAAATGTAACCCTAAATCTTTGATCATTTTCATTTGTTTGGCATTGACTTTGGCTCTACAACTGTGGCTGCCGACTTGGGGTTTCATGTTCTACATTTTCTTTTCTCCATTCAATGGCTTTTGGGGTCAAAAACATTGCACTTCTTTGGCCAAAATAACAGACCACACCTAGTAAGTTAGAATATGAAGCTTTCAATGGCATTTTACTGTATTTTAATGGCTTATGTCTCTTAAATGGTGTGAGGACCGCCCTTTTTACTTCTGTTGTTATGACTATTTACATTACTGTTATTGTTACTTTTTATATTTGTGGGATAGCAGTTCCCGGAATTGTCAAACTATTAAACTTTATTATGTTTTTGGAAAAACTAATTGGGTGATGTTTGGATAAGTTTACATTTCAAAAAAACATTAATTAGGTGATGATGGAAAATTGTAATATGATTTCATTTATGTTAATTAGTACGATGTCATGATAATGCATGTTTTTAAGTTGCTTCGGCTATGATGATTTTATGTGGTTACTGATCTTGTAATTTAGTGTGCAGGAATTACTAATCGAACCACAGATTTCGGAGATCATTCCGCACCTTGTTATTTGTTATTCCCTGTTAAGCCGATCTGGTTCCACCAGGAACCAAGATCTCTTTGTGTTTGATGTAATGATGTAATGTGGTCTTTCGTATGGTCGAGTGGGTTAGGTTACCCTCATGTAACATTATTTTATAATTTGTGTTGTAAAAAGGATTGAAATTGAATTTCCTTATTTTATTTAAATTCATGAGGCCTTTTCTTGTGCTTTACCTTGACCAGGGGTGTCTTGTATGGGTTAAAGTTGACCCTGGGTTATACCCCATGGGTCCAGGGGCCCATTTGGCATGGGTAACCCTTGAGTAACCTATATCTAGTCATCTTAACTTCCCCCTGAAGTTAAGTGGCGAAAATTGGAGGTAGGAGGGGACATGATGGGTTGTACCAACACCCAACCCATCCCCTCTACATTCCCCAAGGTAAGAGATGCCATCCATTATTGAAGGATTGACTTAAAGTCACCCCTTCCATAGTGAGATTCCCCCATGTGCTATGGGGACACCCATGTGAAGAAGGGAAGAAGGGGCATGGGTCACCTGTCTTCTTCCCCATTAACTCCTTTTATTTCTCCCATGCGTAAGAGGAATCACATGAGGAGAGGAATAAGGAGTACTCTTGGGAAGGGTGAGTGACATAAGCCACCAGGGCAGAATAGTGGTTTTGGGGGAGAGTGAGGAGGTGACAAGTGTCACCTCCCCATTCCTCAAAACTGAAAAGAATTTGGGTTATTTGTTTCCAATTTTGGGATGAGAGGGAGTTAGTTGAATTTTGGGGAAACTTTCATTCTGCTTTACCAAAAATAGAAAAGTTCGCTTGCGGGAGAGAGAAGGGAGAGGGAGTTGGTGGCTAAGGTTGGAAAGGGAACACTGTGGGCTCTGCAACAGCTGCATTCCAGGAGGGCTTTGTAAGGTTGGTTTGATTTTTTTTTACCTTTGCTGAATGTGTATGTAAAGTGTGTGAATTTTGTGTTTAGATTTGTTTTCTATGGGGTTGTTGTCAGGTTGTTTGACAGAGCTTCTCCCACTTGGGAGAAATGCTCATCAAGTTTGGGGTAGGGGAGGAGAGATCCTCCTCAGGTGCATACCTGTTTCCATCTTTTGGGATGTTGAAAGCCTTGAGGGCATGTATTTGTGTCTATATCTTTGACTTGAGAGTCATATACAGATTTCTTAAAAATTTGTGATCAAACTTTGTTTGAGACCAAGAGAAATTGTATTGGTTAACTTATCTGTCAGGGTGACACTCTGGAGTCGAGTGTGTCCACTCTCCTGCCCCTTATGAAACTCACTGTAGATGAGTTTCTGTGTTGTGTAAATAACCCACGGGTGTTTGTCTGCTTTGGGATTGTTGTTGTTACTGTTGTGAAGTGGAGTGTTTGAGTTACCCAGGTGTGAGTATGGTCTCCCTAGCTCGGGGGTGACCCTCTTGCGGGTCTACGGAAGGGAGGAGAGCTAGATGAGTGGTGTTTTCTTCTTTGTTTGTCTTTGATACGCAGGTTTTCTCTTGGAGCTTCTGGTTGGATATGTATGAAAAAACAGCTTATTTTTCTTTGTCATGAGAATTAGGCCTGGTTCATTTCATAAGAGTTGAAGAGAGAGCACCTCTCTTGTTATTGTTGTAATTTATTGATACCCTGGGAGTGAAGGAAATCATCTCCCTGATCTTGTTATTGATGGACTTTTACTTGGTTGTCACCAGTTATCAGTTGTATATTGTTTGGGTGAAGGAAGTTCATATCTGGGAAGTTAGTTGTATGTATCCATGGTTTAAAATCTGTAATATGAATGTGCTTAAATTTCCAAGTTTGTTGCTTTGTAAACCTCTTTAAATAGAAATTTCATTACTTATTTGCAATCTAATCTGAATTTATATATGTCATGATAAGTATAGAACTGCTAAATTAGTTGAAAGGTCAGTTATATGGTTAATTGTTCTAATGGATAAGTTAGTTTTAAATGATAAAGTTTTCTCCTTCATAAGTAATGGATTTAGTTATTTTGTAAGTTTTAAAAGAAAATCTATTCTATAATTACTTCTGTTTTGTTCTAAAAGTTGAAATGGACAGGTATTAATTGCCTAAATATACTGATTAAAACTTCACTTTTCTTAAGAGTATATATATATATATATATATATATATATATATATATATATATATATATATATATATATATATATATATATATATATAGAATTTTATTTAATTAATACTTGATCTTTTTAACTGACTACAAGAAAATGAATAAGGTATTTAAATTGAGAAAATTATGAAAAATATATATACATATAAATAAATATATATATATATATATAACAGTTGTTATTAATTATCATTTTGACAGAATAATAGAAAACTGAATAAATTGTTTTATTAAAGAGACTGAAATATAAATCTATATAAATATATATATATATATATATATTATTGATAGCATATATCATCGAAAGGCACTAAATACTGAATAAAGTTTATGACTGTCAAAATTGTGAATCGTTGTGTAAAAACACAGCCGAAGCTTCATATTTGGGCGGTGGGGAGAAATCCCCACCGCAGTATCTATCTAATAAATAAAGGTGTGGGGAGGGGCGGAGTCCCACCCACACCCCACATCGTGGGATGTGGGTGGGGCTTCGCCCCTCCCCACATCCCCCTGTCCTTTGGAACCCCGCGGCCTACACAGGCCTTCCCTCTGCGCGGCCGACCCTGTCTCCCCTGCCGCTGCGGCCACCGCCGCCCATCCCCTCCGCTGGCTGTGTAGTTAAAACAAAACAAAAAAAAATGTTAGGGCTTTTGCCCCTAACATATAATGTGGTCTATTTTGAAATGAATTACATTATTGTTGCCATATATATAGACATATATAGATACTATATATGTCTATGTATATAGCAATATATAATGAAATAATTAATATATATATATATATATATATAAAAGAACGATTTCGTCAACTACATGCACATTAAAATATATATATATCTATATATATATAAATATAGCTAGAAGTGGTTCTATGAGCCATTTTATTGGGCCCTCGTTTAAAATCTTGATAAAATGTGACACATGGATATACAAAAATAAAACAAAAAAAAAAATAATATATTTTCACAGTTAGTTTTATTAAGTGTTGAACACAACAACCAAAGAGGTTATGTTCCCATGATCAGGGTTTTATAAAGAGGAGAGCCTCCTACATCTAGTAACAATGTTATACGATTCACAATAAGAGTATTAATATTAATTATTAGTAATAATAACAACAGTAATTATAGGCTAAGAGAAAATAAAATTATAATGAAAAGAGAGGCGTAAAGGAATATACTGTATTACTCCGGGAAGAGTTTCTCGGAAGTTTCAACTATCAACGTAATTTCAATCACCCAGAAAATGAAGAGGAAAATTACACGTCACCTTGCTTAAAAGTTCATTGGAAATAAACTTAAGGAGCCATCACAGGCATTTCATGTGAGACCATTTTAATCTCAACCGTAGGTAACGTCCTCATAAGTAAACTTGTAAGAGAGTCAGAAGAAGAAAAACTAACATTGGAAAACACAGAGGAGAAAATGCGTGACATTTCCCACATGGGATAAGAGAACTAAGTTGATGGACCTTTCCGCTAAAATTTGCTTCGGGACAAGATTATTTAATACATACGTAGAGGAGGAACCTAGATCGGAGAAGATTAGGAGACCGAGTCCAGCGAAGTAGTAAACCAGCCTATGTGACCTAGACCATCCGGAAGTTAGGTTTAATATCAACAATAGATGCAGTGATAACCCTGATTGACGTAAATCATGAAGAAAGGACCGGATACACATAAAGAAAGCATAGAAAACGAAAGAGAGAGAGACTGAAATATAAACAAACTAAATTATCAGAGAAATAGTTAAGGTAAGTGCGATAAAAATACAATCAAAATTAAGACCCAGAGAAAAGGGAAGAGAGAGCAAACAAACCGCCTTGTTGAGAATGCTAAGTCGTAGGAGGAGTATGTTTCAGGAAACAAGAGAGGAGACAGACAACCGTGCCTTGCTGAAAAATGACTAAATAGGGAGATCACGAGTCGGTTTAGTCGGAACAAGGCATCGTGGGAAGTTGTTAATCTATCAGCGAACCATGTGCGTAAATGAGTGCTGCGTAATTCCCACTAACGCCGTAAGGCATTATGCCACCGGAATTTGCCGAGATTTAGATTTAGGAACTTTGGTAATCTCACTCTTGCAATGACGTTAACGGCGTCGTAGAGACCCTCTTGTTGGTCTGCTTGCGTCTGGTTGCACGCAGTTGTACTTATATTCCGCCGAAAACTGTAGTGTTTTCACCATGAGAGAACACCGCCGAGCATGCTTACGCATGCGAGGGGGTTTTTAGGACAGTGTGAGAAAAGTTTTTCATATCTCGTGTCATAACCACATGACAGATGTGGCTATGACACGTGTGATGTGTGTTGTGACCACAAGGAAAATGTGGGCATGACATTTGGTATCAGAGCCAAGTTTAAACACTGGGCGTATTTGGGCACGTTATTATTCCGCAACCTTGGCTAATTAGTTTCTACCTTGTTTTGTAGGATGCCTCCCCAACGTGTTCGACGAGCGCGATCATGCCACACAGCATCAGTCGAGGTGCACAGCGATTCCTCAGCCGAGGGACTGGCACCCGTAGTTACAGCAGCACCACCTGCACCACCTGTACCACAAGAACCACTAGTACCACAGGCGACACCAGTATTGGATATAGGTCCACAGATCTTACAGGCACTACAGACTATGTTAGATAGGTTACCGCCAGTGATTCCTGAGCCACGTATAGAGCCTCGTGTTGATCCGCGAGAGGAGCCACGTGCCGAGTCACGTATTGAGCCACGTATGGAGCCCCGCGTTGATCCACTAGAGGTGCCACGTGTGGAGCCCTTCGTTGAGATTCCCGACACAACAGTAGAGGAGGTAGGATCAGCCTCCCGAGCACGGAGTAGGAGTCCTCTGAGACTTTTGAGACGAGATGAGATCCAGAGGGCAGAACAGGTTCAGCATGGATTATATGAGGATGGTGTGGAAGAGCCACTTGTGAGACTTAGAGACAGAGGGGACCCCATCAGAGATCTACTGAGGCTCAACCCACCCACTTTCGCGGGTGCTACAAAGGGAGCTGTGGCCGAGGCTTGGCTGATTAGCTTAGACAGGTGTTTCGCATTGCGACCATATGGAAGCAACACGAAAGCACGAGTGGCAGTCCATCTTCTTAGGGATGCAGCAGCCACCTGGTGGTGCATAGAGGAATGCAAGCGCCGACTATCCGTGAATACACTCACATGGGACATCTTCATTGAGCGCTTCAATGCGCGATATTTGTCCGAACATTATAGACAGCGCAGGATCGATGAGTTCCATGATTTACAGCAGAGGGGACTCACCGTTACTCAGTATGAGAGCTAATTCATAGAGCTTTCTCGTTACACGGAATACCTCCATGACGAGAAAATCTTAATACACAAATTCATAAGAGGGCTAAATCACGGGATAGCAGGACCAGTTCGTATGGCAAATCCCCATACCATGAGCGAGGCTGTTGAAAAGGCCCTTATATCAGAGGAAATTCAGGGACGAGGGCAGAATTCACGCCCGCAGTACCAGGAACATAATCCCCAACAACAGCAAAACTTCCGAAGGCCTCAAAACATAACATAGAGAGGAGGATATAATCCTTCATCATTACCTCCTAGGCCTCCACAACAGTAGCAACATCAGCAAAAATCCAAATTTCAATAGAGGGGACAGGGAGGACAGAACCGTGGATGGTAGCAACAGGGTTCACGCAGAGATCAGAGACAGCAGGGTTCATTGGCAGGGCCCGCGAGGTCCCAGCAGTCTTACAGAGGCTCACAGGGATCCACTGGACGGACTGGGCAACAACAATCAGGCAAAACACAGTCAGGGCAGTTACAGGTTCGAAGACCATGTTATGTGTGTGGTGGGGCAGGGCATCTGGCTAGAGAGTGCCCGCAGGGATTTACTGCAGGGGGACAGCCCCGATCAGGAGGGTCTGAGCAGACCGTAGGTGACGTGGGCAGATCCCACCACATGTTTGCAGCGGTTGATAACTGCCAGGCTGATTTCTAGGCTTCTGTCATCGAGGCAGCAGGTACGATTAGAGACTTCCCCATCTCGATCCTTTTTGACTCAGGAGCTACTGACTCCTTTTTGTTTACATCGTTAGTGGAGCGTTGCAGGCTGGTGGCTTCTAGGCAAGACATTAGGTGGGAAGTTGAGTTGGCCTCAGGGGCCAGGATGTCAGTAGATACCTTGGTTAAAGACTGTGAGATCACATTGGGATCATTCACCACAACATGTGACCTTAGGATTATGCCATTAGGATCTTACGGAGTAGTTCTGGGTATGGATTGGCTTGCGGCACATAGAGCCAAGCTTGATTGTCGCCAGAGGATGATTAGCTGTTTAGAAGATCATGGTTCGTCGGTTGAGATAGTGGGCATTCAAAAGCCCACGGCTGTTCGTATGATATCCGCTCAGCAGCTTAAGCGCTGTATGCAGAAGGGATGTCAGATGTTTGCCATCACAGTCAGTGATAGAGCAGAGGATGAACCTAAGGCTACTTTAGATGATCACCCTGTCCTTAGAGAGTTTGCTGATGTATTTCCGCCGGAATTACCAGGTATGTGTCCACGCAGAGAAGTGGACTTCCACATCGACTTAGTGCCAGGTGCAGAACTGATATCCCTTGCACCCTATAGGATGACTACACATGAACTCACTGAATTTAAGCTGTAGTTAGAGGAATTACTTGAGAAGGGGCACATCCGACCTAGCGTCTCGCCATGGGGCGCACCAGTTATCTTCGTGAAGAAGAAGGATGGGTCTCTTTGTCTATGTATGGACTACAGGCAGTTGAACAAGGTGACGGTGAAGAACCGTTATCCTCTGCCTAGGATTGACCACCTTTTTGATCAGATGCAGGGACCCAGAGTGTTCTCAAAAATTGATCTAAAATCTGGGTATCACCAATTGCGCATCACGGAGGCAGATATTCATAAAACTGCTTTTCGAACTAGATATGGTCATTATGAATTCACAATGGTACCTTTCGGGTTGACGAACGCTCCTGCAGTATTCATGAGTCTCATGAACGGGGTGTTCCGTACGTACCTAGATCGGTTCGTGATAATATTCCTAGATGACATTTTAATTTATTCATGGACTGAGGAGGAGCATGTGGAGCACTTGCGTCAAGTTTTGCAGTAATTACGAGAGCAGCAGCTTTATGGCAACTTGGTGAAGTGTGCCTTCTTCAGGACAGAGGTGCAGTATTTGGGACACATTTTATCAGGCGATGGCATCTCCGTAGATCCATCTAAAATTAGAGCAATTCAGGAGTGGCTGGCACCCACCAACGTGACAGAGGTCAGAAGCTTTATGGGGTTAGCCGGGTACTATCGTCGGTTTGTCGAGGGCTTCTCCAGGATAGCACATCCCATTACTTCCCTTCAGCGAAAAGGGAAGGGTTTCATTTGGACCGAGTAGTGTGAAAAGGCTTTTGGAGTCCTCAAGGAGCGTCTTACTAGTGCTCCTATTTTAGCGGTCCCAGATCCTACAGAGGAGTTTGTATTTTGTACAGATGCATCATTAGAAGGTTTGGGAGCCGTGCTTATGCAAGGTGGTCGAGCGATCACATATGAATCGCGGAAACTAAAGACACATGAGCTAAACTATCCTACTCATGACTTAGAGCTCGCAGCAGTTGTTCATGCTTTGGTCCACTGGAGACACTTTCTCCTAGGTCGATGCTTGAACTCCATTCGGATCATCATAGTTTGCAGTATATTTTTACACAGCCCAATTTGAACGCCTGCCAATGGCGTTGGATGGAATTTCTATGCGAATACGATTTTGATGTCCACTACATCAAAGGGAAGGAGAACGTGGTCGCTGATGCCTTGAGTCGAAGGCGCCATGAGATCCTAACCCTGACCTTGAAGGTGGACTTGAAAGATCGCATCTTACAGCATTTACCGGAGGACGAATGGTTTCTTGAGGTGCAGCAGGCATTACTAAATCAGAAGGCCCTTGAGGGCAAATTTATAGGATATACCCTTGAGTCTGATGGTATGCTTCGACATCGGCAGCGCATCTATGTACCCCATACGGGTAATCTTCGCACAGTAATCCTATCAGAGGCTCATAGAGCACCCTATGCAGCACACCCAGGAGTGAAGAAGATGCATGCTGACTTACGACAGCTTTATCATTGGGCTGGGATGAGGCGTGACATTACCGAATTTGTTGCTCGTTGCCTGGAATGTCAGAGGGTCAAGGCCGAACATCAGCATCCAACGGGACTATTGTACCCTCACGAGATACCTGAATGGAAATGGGACACCATTTCTATGGATTTTATCGTTGGTCTACCTATGTCATCACGTCGCCATGATGCTATTATGGTGACAGTTGACAAGCTGACCAAAGTGGCGCATTTTTCACCGATATGCACAACATACAATGCACCATCAGTGGCAAAAGTGTTTCTTGATCAGATTGTTAGACTTCATGGGGTACCTCGCCGCATTATATCTGACAGAGACTCCGTATTCACTTCATCGTTCTGGAGAGCCTTACATCAGGCATTGGGCACACAGCTCAACTTCAGTTCAGCATATCATCCGGAAACTGACGGACAAACAGAGAGAGTTAACCAGGTGTTAGAAGACATGCTTCACATGTATGTGATGGACCACCAGTCTAGATGGGAGGAGTACCTATATCTAGTTGAGTTCGCCTACAATAATGGGCATCATAGCTCGTTGGGTATGCCTCCTTTCCGGGCGTTATATGGCAGACCATGCAGAACACCTTTGAGTTGGGATCGGATAGAGGACAGAACAGTCATCGGTCCAGAGATAGTTCAGAATATGGAACTGCAAGTCAAATAGATTAGACAAAGGCTTCAGGAAGCACAGGACAGGCAGAAAAAGTATGCCGATTCCAAGAGGACAGACCGAAGCTTCTCTGTGGGGGAAAGAGTATTTTTGAGAGTGCGGCCGCACAAGAGTCCAATCCGTTACGGAAAAGGCTCAAAGCTCGCACCTCGATTTGTAGGACCTTTCAAAATCTTGGAGCGGATAGGACCAGTAGCCTATCGTCTAGCCTTGCCACCTAGCCTGTCACGTATCCACGATGTATTTCATGTATCAGTTTTACGTCAATATATTTCTAACTTATCTCACGTGTTGGATTGGAGTGCTCTTCAGGTAGAGGCAGACGGACAGCTGGCGCTGGAGCCAATTCACATATTGGCTCATCGGACGCTGGCCCTTCGAGGTCGAGAGCTGGACCAGGTTAGAGTCCAGTGGGACCTATACGACGAAGTCACTACAACATGGGAAGATGCAGAGAGACTGAAGACCCTTTATCCTCACCTTTTGACGACTTCCAGGAGGAAGTACCGTCTTAGGGGGAGAGGATGTGAGGACCGCCCTTTTTACTTCTGTTGTTATGACTATTTACATTACTGTTATTGTTACTTTTTATATTTGTGGGATAGCAGTTCTCAGAATTGTCAAACTATTAAACTTTATTATGTTTTCGAAAAAACTAATTGGGTGATGTTTGGATAAGTTTACATTTCAGAAAAACATTAATTAGGTGATGATGGAAAATTGTAATATGATTTTATTTATGTTAATTAGTACGATGTCATGATAATGCATGTTTTTAAGTTGCTTCGGCTATGATGATTTTATGTGGTTACTGATCTTGTAATTTAGTGTGCAGGAATTACTAATCGAACCACAGATTTCGGAGATCATTCCGCACCTTGTTATTTGTTATTCCCTGTTAAGCCGATCTGGTTCCACCAGGAACCAAGATCTCTTTGTGTTTGATGTAATGATGTAATGTGGTCTTTCGTATGGTCGAGTGGGTTAGGTTACCCTCATGTAACATTATTTTATAATTTGTGTTGTAAAAAGGATTGAAATTGAATTTCCTTATTTTATTTAAATTCATGAGGCCTTTTCTTGTGCTTTACCTTGACCAGGGGTGTCTTGTATGGGTTAAAGTTGACCCTGGGTTATACCCCATGGGTCCAGGGGCCCATTTGGCATGGGTAACCCTTGAGTAACCTCCATCTAGTCATCTTAACTTCCCCCTGAAGTTAAGTGGCGAAAATTGGAGGTAGGAGGGGACATGATGGGTTGTACCAACACCCAACCCATCCCCTCTACATTCCCCAAGGTAAGAGATGCCATCCATTATTGAAGGATTGACTTAAAGTCACCCCTTCCATAGTGAGATTCCCCCATGTGCTATGGGGACACCCATGTGAAGAAGGGAAGAAGGGGCATGGGTCACCTGTCTTCTTCCCCATTAACTCCTTTTATTTCTCCCATGCGTAAGAGGAATCACATGAGGAGAGGAATAAGGAGTACTCTTGGGAAGGGTGAGTGACATAAGCCACCAGGGTAGAATAGTGGTTTTGGGGGAGAGTGAGGAGGTGACAAGTGTCACCTCCCCATTCCTCAAAACTGAAAAGAACTTGGGTTATTTGTTTCCAATTTTGGGATGAGAGGGAGTTAGTTGAATTTTGGGGAAACTTTCATTCTGCTTTACCAAAAATAGAAAAGTTAGCTTGTAGGAGAGAGAAGGGAGAGGGAGTTGGTGGCTAAGGTTGGAAAGGGAACACTGTGGGCTCTGCAACAGCTGCATTCCAGGAGGGCTTTGTAAGGTTGGTTTGATTTTTTTTTACCTTTGCTGAATGTGTATGTAAAGTGTGTGAATTTTGTGTTTAGATTTGTTTTCTGTGGGGTTGTTGTCGGGTTGTTTGACAGAGCTTCTCCCACTTGGGAGAAATGCTCATCAAGTTTGGGGTAGGGGAGGAGAGATCCTCCTCGGGTGCATACCTGTTTCCATCTTTTGGGATGTTGAAAGCCTTGAGGGCATGTATCTGTGTCTGTATCTTTGACTTGAGAGTCATATACGGATTTCTTAAAAATTTGTGATCAAACTTGGTTTGAGACCAAGAGAAATTGTATTGGTTAACTTATCTGTCAGGGTGACACTCTGGAGTCGAGTGTGTCCACTCTCCTGCCCATTATGAAACTCACTGTAGATGAGTTTCCGTGTTGTTTAAATAACCCACGGGTGTTTGTCTGCTTTGGGATTGTTGTTGTTACTGTTGTGAAGTGGAGTGTTTGAGTTACCCAGGTGTGAGTATGGTCTCCCTAGCTCGGGGGTGACCCTCTTGCGGGTCTACGGAAGGGAGGAGAGCTAGATGAGTGGTGTTTTCTTCTTTGTTTGTCTTTGATACGTAGGTTTTCTCTTGGAGCTTCTGGTTGGATATGTATGAAGAAATAGCTTATTTTTCTTTGTCATGAGAATTAGGCCTGGTTCATTTCATAAGAGTTGAAGAGAGAGCACCTCTCTTGTTATTGTTGTAATTTATTGATACCCTGGGAGTGAAGGAAATCATCTCCCTGATCTTGTTATTGATGGACTTTTACTTGGTTGTCACCAGTTATCAGTTGTATATTGTTTGGGTGAAGGAAGTTCATATCTGGGAAGTTAGTTGTATGTATCCATGGTTTAAAATCTGTAATATGAATGTGCTTAAATTTCCAAGTTTGTTGCTTTGTAAACCTCTTTAAATAGAAATTTCATTACTTATTTGCAATCTAATCTGAATTTATATATGTTATGATAAGTATAGAACTGCTAAATTAGTTGAAAGGTCAGTTATATGGTTAATTGTTCTAATGGATAAGTTAGTTTTAAATGATGAAGTTTTCTCCTTCATAAGTAATGGATTTAGTTATTTTGTAAGTTTTAAAAGAAAATCTATTCTATAATTACTTATGTTTTGTTCTAAAAGTTGAAATGGACAGGTATTAATTGCCTAAATATACTGATTAAAACTTCACTTTTCTTAAGAGTATATATATATATATATATATTTATATATATATAGAATTTTATTTAATTAATACTTGATCTTTTTAACTGACTACAAGAAAATGAATAAGGTATTTAAATTGAGAAAATTATGAAAAATATATATACATATAAATATATATATATATATATATAACAGTTGTTATTAATTATCATTTTGACAGAATAATAGAAAACTGAATAAATTGTTTTATTAAAGAGACTGAAATATAAATCTATATAAAAATATATATATATATAAATATATATATATATAAATATATATATATATATATAATTATATATATATATATAATATATATATATATATATATATATATATATATTATTGATAGCATATATCATCGAAAGGGACTAAATACTGAATAAAGTTTATGACTGTCGAAATTGTGAATCGCTGTGTAAAAACACAGCCGAAGCTTCATATTTGGGTGGTGGGGAGAAATCCCCACCGCAGTATCTATCTAATAAATAAAGGTGTGGGGAGGGGCGGAGCCCCACCCACACCCCACATCGTGGGATGTGGGTGGGGCTTCGCCCCTCCCCACATCCCCCTGTCCTTTGGAACCCCGCGGCCTACACAGGCCTTCCCTCTGCGCGGCCGACCCTGTCTCCCCTGCCGCTGTAGCCACCGGCGCCCAT
This sequence comes from Cunninghamia lanceolata, assembly GCA_027924645.1. NCBI lineage: Eukaryota > Viridiplantae > Streptophyta > Pinopsida > Cupressales > Cupressaceae > Cunninghamia > Cunninghamia lanceolata. The sequence goes on from BSBN01000530.1 coordinate 5,986,192, forward strand.
CCCCTCCGCTGGCTGTGTAGTTAAAACAAAACAAAAAAAAAATGTAGGGCTTTTGGCCCTAACATATAATGTGGTCTATTTTGAAATGAATTACATTATTGTTGCCATATATATAGACATATATAGATACTATATATGTCTATGTATATAGCAATATATAATGAAATAATTAATATATATATCTATCTATATATATAAATATATATTTATATATATATAAAAGAACGATTTCGTCAACTACATGCACATTAAAATATATATATATATATATATATATATATAAATATAGCTAGAAGTGGTTCTATGAGCCATTTTATTGGGCCCTCGTTTAAAATCTTGATAAAATGTGACACATGGATATACAAAAATAAAACAAAAAAATATATATATATTTTCACAGTTAGTTTTATTAAGTGTTGAACACAACAACCAAAGAAGTTATGTTCCCATGATCAGGGTTTTATAAAGAGGAGAGCCTCCTACATCTAGTAACAATGTTATACGATTCACAATAAGAGTATTAATATTAATTATTAGTAATAATAACAACAGTAATTATAGGCTAAGAGAAAATAAAATTATAATGAAAAGAGAGGCGTAAAGGAATATACTGTATTACTCCGGGAAGAGTTTCTCAGAAGTTTCAACTATCAACGTAATTTCAATCACCCAGAAAATGAAGAGGAAAATTACACGTCACCTTGCTTAAAAGTTCACTAGAAATAAACTTAAGGAGCCATCACAGGCATTTCATGTGAGACCATTTTAATCTCAACCGTAGGTAACGTCCTCATAAGTAAACCTGTAAGAGAGTCAGAAGAAGAAAAACTAACATTGGAAAACACAGAGGAGAAAATGCGCGACATTTCCCACATGGGATAAGAGAACTAAGTTGATGGACCTTTCCGCTAAAATTTGCTTCGGGACAAGATTATTTAATACATACGTAGAGGAGGAACCTAGATCGGAGAAGATTAGGAGACCGAGTCCAGCGAAGTAGTAAACCAGCCTATGTGACCTAGACCATCCGGAAGTTAGGTTTAATATCAACAATAGATGCAGTGATAACCCTGATTGACGTAAATCATGAAGAAAGGACCGGATACACATAAAGAAAGCATAGAAAATGAAAGAGAGAGAGACCGAAATATAAACAAACTAAATTATCAGAGAAATAGTTAAGGTAAGTGTGATAAAAATACAATCAAAATTAAGACCCAGAGAAAAGGGAAGAGAGAGCAAACAAACCGCCTTGTTGAGAATGCAAAGTCGTAGGAGTATGTTTCAGGAAACAAGAGAGGAGACAGACAACCGTGCCTTGCTGAAAAATGACTAAATAGGGAGATCACGAGTTGGTTTAGTCGGAACAAGGCATCGTGGGAAGTTGTTAATCTATCAACAAACCACGTGCGTAAATGAGTGCTGTGTAATTCCCACTAACGCTGTAAGGCGTTATGCCGCCAGAATTTGCCAAGATTTAGATTTAGGAACTTTGGTAATCTCACTCTTGCAATGATGTTAACGGCATCGTAGAGACCCTCTTATTGGTCTGCTTGCGTCTGGTTGCACGCAGTTGTACTTATATTCCGCCGAAAACTGTAGTGTTTTCGCCATGAGAGAACACCGCCGAGCATGCTTACGCATGCGAGGGGGTTTTTAGGACAGTGTGAGAAAAGTTTTTCATATCTCGTGTCATAACCACATGACAGATGTGGCTATGACACGTGTGATGTGTGTTGTGACCACAAGGAAAATGTGGGCATGACAAATGGCCGCGACCATGTAGTTTTTCTTTAGTTTTCTCATCTTTGATTTATATTTGTTTGGCTTTCCTGTGTTGAACTTTGTAAAAAATAATAAAAAATGACAAGGTCTTCAGTTTAAACTGGTTGTGACCATAGTCTTCTCCTCTGCTACATCATACAGTGAGTCCTCCATATCATTGTTTCCACTATGGTTTCTTTTATCTCTGTCTATATGAAGTTATGATGACGGTTTCATTTCTTAGTTAGCTAGGTATGTGAAATACCTTCACACATGGCACAGCCATGGCATGTAACACATTCTGTAGATGGCTCTTTGTCTTTTGATGTTAAAACTTTGAAGTTCCTTTGACTATGAGATGGGGTTTCATTCTATACTACACAGAACTTCTTTTCTCTTTGCGGCCATGTCTACAATACTTCACTTTGACCTTGCTCGACTATGTATTGTGAGAAGAAAGGAGACTCCTTTTTAAACTCGATAAGGGTTTCATGTTTTTACCATGTAAATAATATAATCATCTTCGGCCTTGTTTGGACAGTTTACTTACCATTTTTCTTTTCTCTTCAACACTACAAAATGCATTAGGTTCTGAAACTCGATATGGGTATTTGAGAAAATGAATGTAAATGGCATTTTATGCCATGACCTAGTTATGAATATATCTCTACTCTTTCATTGTGAGAACCCACCTTTGAAACTGAAATAATGATTTTATCTTTCGAGCACAATCTCTTCTTTCTGCTAACACTGGCATATGATATCATTTTTCTTCCTTATACTGTCACTGTTTAGTTATAATCACTATCATTGTTTTAAGAAGAGTGATGATTGCAAAGACTATTCCCTATCTCTATCACTTCACTTGTTATTTCATAGACTTTGCATATGAAAGATATACTATCAGTTTTCAACTTACAACTCTTCTTATTTCGGTAGCAGCATACATGTCTTCAATCCTATAGCTTTAATTGTCCATTTAGTGGATTGTAGAAATTAGATAGTTCAAACATGATGATGACCATGGCTATGTCATGACATTGTGGCATTATAACAAATGAAGAAGTCACTTACTTGTTTTGTATACACTATAACCATGATGACTCTTGTTGTCCCTCTTTACTGTAACTGCATCATATCAAATGCATTATGTGAGATGTCCTGCAGGACATCAATCAAGTCCACTAGATCTGATTTCACCAGTTTGGTAGATCACTTCTTATAATGAAAACTTTATTTGAACTCACTCATGACCGGATGCAGCCATGCACTTATACTTTTTATTTTGACACAAAATGACATTCTAGTTGTCTTGTATTCTTTTTGCTATAGATCTGCAATACTATCATGTTTCTTTTTTAGATATGTCACAAATGTAACATGTGATAACACTGTTCTAATGGTCATCTTATCAATAGCAAAAAATGAGGCATAATTAGATATATTTCATCAGTTAAAAGGCAGCTTATGTAATTGGAATTCTGAATTTGATTCTGCCACTCCACTTTAAATGAGAAAGTATGATGTTTGGTACTCACCTGTCTCTACAATTTGCTTATTGGTATATAATGGATACTCCAATTGGACTATTGATCATGGATAAGTAAGCAATCTTTAGATAGTCAACACTTGTGAATACTTATTTTAATCAGTCTAATGATTATAAATGCATTGTGTACTCCTGATTATTATCATGCCTAAGAATGTCATTTCATAATAGTTGGAGTAGTACATAAGTTGTTGTATGCATTGAATTTTTTCCTCCATCAGTTTAGGTCATGTTCTTGGTTGCATTTCATACTTTGAAGTGAAATCATGGTCATGTCTTGAAATGGGACTGATGCATATGATTGCATTTCTATTCCTTCAGCTTATCATGTGAATGTCATTAGTGATTTTTGTTCTTCTATTCATCCCTTATGACACCAAGGGGCAGCAGCATGTTGGGCTCAACCCTTGTGGGAGCCCATTTGATACCACTTGTTGAATGCCTTCAATCAACTTCATGATTTGTCCTATACCTGCACAGGAAACAAACAGATTAGAATAAAACAATGATGTTCTTATATTTGCTTCTATTCAATTCCTTCTGCATATGGATGTTCTCATTTGATCAATGCATTATAACTAAAGTATTATGCCTCTCTTGATTGATAAAGGATTTTCATAACCAGAGCTTCTAACGGGACCCTTCCTGCAATTTTTTAGGTACATGCCAAGGTTGGGAGCAAGACTAGAGACTACTATGAAGATCAACCAAAACAAGGCAATGATGGCTATGTCTTTCCCTCTTCTTCATTAGATGCATAGTATTTTATTTTTATTTGCATGAGTTCAGCTATAACTCATGGCTTGTGTGAGACATCTGAAATGTCTTAATTTCCTTTAATGCAATGCTTATTCTCTTATGTATTAAAACTTGTAAATCAATAACCATTGTGGTGAATGAATACTTATCTCATTTTACTACTCTATAATGCAATGAATAATTTGAAACTTTTCTTTTTTGCATCTGAACAACTGAACTGCATTTGTCATAATAACTATGCAACTAGCACAAAACAAAAATAAATCAAACCTCATTCAAAAAATGATAAATGATAAATCTTCTCAGTCAATTTTTGAGCTGTGGTCGAAAAATGGTAACTATGCTTAGGATTCTCAGGTTAGTGGCCAATGAATAGGAGACAATTGCTTGTTCTCCTCTGCACTTCATGCTTAGCTAAATCTAGGGGTATTCCCTTAATTCAATATCAATATGACAAACCTTTAGTTCAACTGGATATTGACAGTTAAAGCAGATATGTTTTCTTGGATGCAGACCAAAACTGTATAATTGTTTGAAAGTTGGCTAGCTTTGGACATTACTTCATTATGGCTCAAGGAACATAGTGTTGTCACAGAGGATTGCACCCTAAATGAAAAGTGTGGAACTCAACAATCCTATGCAACATGGGATCAAACTTGGGTTGTGGGCGACCTATTGTGAGATTGAACCTCTAGATTATGGGCTGGTTCCCCTTCTGATATTCTATAAAACTAATGGAATCTTGATGAAAATGATGAAAAGGATAACTTGTCTAAAAGTAACTACTTCTATAAGGTGATGCACCAAAAAGTAAGGAAACATGCAGCTCTGGTTCACAACTACTTTCAGAATATCTATCCAAACAAATCAATTTGGCAATATGACCACAAAAATAATTCAAAGGAAGGCTTGAAGAATCTACTCCTTGAAGGAAAGCTGGGTTTTCACAACTTGGAAGAAATGATTACTCGATTGCACAACCTAAGACCTATGATTCTTCACTGCTTTAAATGCATGCAAGTATAAATGAGACAAAGAATTAAAGGTCTTAATGCTAAAAGACAATAAAATTTCATCCAATCATTCATAAAATAGCACAATTGAGGGGGGCTTAGTCCTAAGAAAACTGAACTTGCTTAATAAAGCACTCATAACCAAAATTGGCTGGAACCTCATTGCTAGGGCCAAAGATTGGGGTAGCATTATGAAAGCCAAATATATGGGAAACTAAACCCCAGAGGACACTTTACTCTCTTCTAACTTCCCTAGAGGCTCTGTAATTTGGAATAACATCATGAAATGTAGAACTATTCTCTCGAAAGGCAGCAAATAGAAATTGGGGGATGGAGAATCAATAAGATTTTGGGAAGACAACTGGATCAATGGGGAACCCCTAACAAAGATTCAAAACACTCAGGACTTGATGAAACTTGTTAATTACTTTGGACACTAGGTGAAGGATTATTTCCTCCCTGGTAGTTGTGAGTGGACTCGGTTGTTAGAGTGTTGTCAAAGACAAACAAAGCTGATTGGAGTTGTTGAAGAGATACAACTACTCCTAAAAGGATGTAGAATCCCCCTCTTCCATAGAAAGATAGATTGGTTTGGATGAAGGAAAAGTCTCAGAGGTTTACTGTTAAATCTACCTATAACCTATCCCTTCCCCAAGAAGATGATAAATTATGGAAGAGCATCTGGAACCACAACCTTGTGCCAAAAATGAACCACTTTTGGTGGGTGGCTATTCAAAACAAAATCCTTGCTATTGATAATCTCTAGATAAGGGGATTCCAAATCTTGAATAGATGTGTGCTTTGTATGAAAAATGAGGAGTCTATCTCTCATATTTTGTTACACTGTGAATTTGCTTGGGATGTTTGGAGTATGGCTCTGAACATTCTAGATATCCCTTGGTGGGGGAATGGAAACTTGGAGGATCACATTAGATCTTGGATCTCTCCCTTTTCAAATCTGGTGTGCCATGAAATATGGGCCCAAACCCCCCTATTCTGTCTTGGTGCCTTTAGAAGGAAAGAAACAATAAACTCTTTAGGAAAAAATTCAGGAACCCCAAAGAGGTTTTCGGTTCTACTATTAGACTGTTGCAAGACAACATTAGTAATAGCTCCATAAAGGTTTCTGAAAGCCCCCCAAATGCTAAAGAAACTAGCATAATTAAACAATGGACTATTCGTATAAGTACTTGTAAAGTGGATGATAGGAAAAAAAAAGCCAGATCCAACATTATCTCGATCCCTTCCCCTAGTGGTTGGTCAAAAGTAAACTTTGATGGTGCTACCAAAGGCAACCCAGGGCTTGCTAGTGGTGGAGGAGTGATAAGGTTGGATAAGGGTTCTTTGATGGCTGTGTTTGCTGGTAGCATTGGAAGAAACACCAATAACACCGTGAAAGCCATGGCCCTCCTATGGGGACTCAAAATTGCCTTGTCTATAGGCATTAAAAACATAATTGTGGAAGGCAATTCCATGGTTGTCATAGAAGTATTTAAAGGGAATGGAAGTGTTGGTTGGCAATTAGAGGATGTCATCAAAGATATAAAGGGTCTTCTCCTAAGGTTCGAGGGCAAATAATTGAAACATATCTATAGGGAAGGAAACAAGGTTGCAGACCTTATGGCTAACTTGGGGATTAACAACCACCCCTTAAGATGTTGGAGGGACTTGGATAATCTACCTAGGGCAATCAATAATTGTATTCAGATGGAGACCTCAACCCCTCATGATCGATGAAATGGTTTATATAAGTGTCTGGAGAGTGTTTTGGCATGCCTCTTTGACATAAAGGGATGACGTGGCGTGGAGGATGGTAGAAGGAGTCCTAATCACTCTTTTGCAATGATGTGGTGAACTAAGTTGCACCTTGAGATAATCAGTTTAAATCATGTTTGGTAGAAATAAATTTGTAAAGGGTCTTGTCAACTTCTGCTTAATGTGCTAAGCTTGAGGGATTCGCACGAGTTAGGGCCTGACGATATTTATGATCCGAATGCCTTTGGGTTCTAGATTGGCATGCAAATGATGTTAAAGAAGCTTAAGTTTGTTTTATTATGCACTTCTTGATTTTCTACACATCCTCTCCCTTCTCTTTGCAACAACTTTTATAGTGAGGGATTTATTTCTATTTGCTTCTAGGTTTCTAGCATTGTGCTTTGGAGGTATAGGAATATGGGGGGGATAAAGTGAGGATGGAGCCTATGAATTGCAATGAATTCAAGGAGGACCTACAAGTCTAGAGCATTGTGTATGAAGGAGTTATGTCTTTCCTTGAATCTTTGAATGGTTATTACAAAAATATTTCAACCCAATTTGCTGAATCATGGGATGGGAGGCGAATGGTGAAAGTTGGAGGGGTCCAATTCCTTGTTTCTAAGGACTCTATTGCTTCTGCGACTGGGTTGCCATGTGTGGGGAACAAACTCAAGAAGTAGACTTGTGTCCCAGATTTAGAAGGTATGAAACTATTTTATAAAGAGGGTGAGAAACAAGTTAGGCTATAGGGAGGCTTTGAGCATGAGAGTTTGGTTGCGCCATGGAATGGGGTATGCTTTCTGATAATGAAATATTTTACTCTTGAGGGTAGATACAAAGTGTTTTATCACTATCATTTTGCTTTTTTAAATCATTTCCAGCATAAGGCTTTGGTGAATTTCCCCTCCTTCCTGCTTTCTAGCCTTGAAGCCTCTGTTCCCTTACACCAAGGCCTTATTTTCTGACTATATCATTACAATTTGGCTCTAAGCCCATCCAAACCTCCAACTACCTGACCTATTGAGGATAGCTCCAATGAAGAGTATGAAGAAAAAATTCCCCTTAGTGTGAGACTTGTGAAGCCTACCACCCTAAAGGCCTCTCAGCCTACCTCCCTATCTAACCACCCTATGAGTGGTTCCTCAAGTCCTTTGTCTAGCCCACCTATGTCAAAGACCACCTCCTTTTCAAAAGCTTTCTCTAGCAACGAATTCTTGGGCCAAACCCTTGAGACCTCTTAGAACAAATCTCATGCTAGTACTGTTGAGGGCTTATGTAACCTAAAAAGAAGAAAGCTTGTGCAAGATAACAAAAAACGTAAGGGAGGGAGTCATGTACAATACAAAACTGCTAAAAAGAGATGCAGTATGGGAGGTGAGAGGAAAGAGGTTGAAGAAACTGGTAAAAAGTAGGGGAATCTAGGGAAGGAGGAGGTTTTGATTATTAAAGAAATTGCTTTGGGTAAGGATGGCTCTACTAGAAAATTGACCTTACAGAGATCTCCTAGATTGGCAGAAGATTTGTCCCAAGGTATAAAGATTATGGATTATTCCACTACTTCTGATTGGGAAGACACTATGTAAAATGTTAAAATGAAGGGAACCAAAACCACCCCTACATAGGAATAGGAGGGTGCATGCCAATTTTCTTCTATAAATAACTCTTTCTATGACACTAATGAGGAAGATACTAAGGTGCAGGAAACCCCTGACAAGGAAGTGATGAGCGCAAGAAGGGACTTGGATAATAAGAAGTTTGAAGCTAAGCTTGTTGAAGTGAAATCTCACCTATCTGTTATGGATAACAAAGTCATGAATCTGGTTAAGCTGGTTCTGAGGACATCCCACAAGGTTGTTGAAGCCTTTTCTGTTCTGCAGGTGGAATGAAAGAAGACTATGGATTCTCTGCTGGAGGATTAGGAAAATTTAATCAACATAGTTTTTGATGACTGGAAGACTCTTCTTAGTTAGGAGTTTCTTGTTTTATGTTATTAAAGACTTGCTTAAAGACTCATTTTATGTTTTCGTTAAGTTTTTTGATGAACTATTAATTGGTTGTTAGTCGGCTATTGGTAGCCTTGGGCCCATTCTGCTCCCATGCTAGCAGCTTATCTTAATAAAAAAATAACACAATTAAGAAGGTAAATACTTGGTATTACTGAAAATGAAGGAATCTCTACAAAAGATAGAATAAAAGTCGAAACAAATCAACTTACTGCTGCAATAACTGTAAAAAGCTAAGTTAAAAAAACTTCTCTCTGTCTCTCTAAAATGTGTAAGAGAGAAAAGAAGGCTAGAACTACCTCAATAATATGATGGGAGCTATTTCTTGCAAGTGTGTATCGTATGTGCCAACTCCTTGTGTAGGTATGCAGAGGTCATAAGCCAAGTAGGGTGTCCTGATAAATCTAAGGCAATATGTATAAGAGCCTCATTCAAGGGAGCTAAAAAATCTTCAAAGCGATAGATCCCTTTCGTATCTCCATGAGTTTATAGCAAACAATTTCCAAAGGCAAGAGTAATGTCTTCATTTGTATAATGGTCATCAATATATATGTCTCTACAAGCCTGTAAATCTCTTCTATTTTCTCAGCCAAGAGGTGCTTCCTATCCCTTCTATACTTAGGGAATCTAGAAGATTATTAACATCTTGTTCTTCAGTTTTCCATTTTATATATAAGTTGACTCTCTCTTTCACCCTTCTAAAGGCTCTAGACATGTTTCATTTCTTCTGACAAATTTAATAGTTCCTTTCTCTTGCCATCATTCATGGTATGAAACTAATGATAGGATGCAACTACTCCTTCTTGATTTATCTTCTGATCTAGTATCTGCATCTCTTGTTCAGCTATTCATTCTACTTTTCTTGTATATTTGTGATGACTAAACATCTAAATTTGATGTTTCATAAAAGTAGATTATATATCTATTGTTGCTGTATGTGAAAAGAATTGGAATACTGAGCTCTAACACCATCTCCTACAAGTATTTCTGGAGCCTACTAGATAGAGGGAGAAACTGAAGATGCACTTGATCAACCTTGGGATTCATTATTCATATGCATTGACGGGTCCCTATTCTTTTCATATGCTCTTTTATTTATTCATATGTATATTTTAATTTTATGTTGCATTTTTTAGTCATTCCCATGGCTTGTTTGGGACACCTTAAACATTTCTTTTGAATATGATCAGCTATTTCTCATTATGTAATGACCTATGTGTTCTTTCCTTTATGAATCAATTACATAACATAAAACAACTGAACTTTATTTGAAACATATGTTTATATAATCAAGAATTGACCTTTTTTTATAAATACCTCTTTTTCTGAACTGCACTGTCTTGCACTGAACCCATAGCAATAACATACTTGAAACATAAACTGTAGATATTAGTTTAGCTTCCAAACCTGATATCCTTTGAATGTCTAGTTTCTTAATGAAGTCCACTTATTTGATTTATCTGGATTGTGCAACAGCTCAACTCAAACTATTACATGACCCTGATAAATCAATACTGAAAACTCTTCATCAAGACAACCGAAGTTGATTGGATTGCTCATGTATTAAAAACTTTCTTTACTCCTTTTAACAACTGCTTGTTAAAGCCTCACTAAATTGAGTTGCAAGCAAAATTTAGTAACATTTTTGGTGACGTCTTAGGGGTTTTTTCCTAATAAAACAATAGGATCAGTAGCCTTCCATATCCATTGGACATACGAGTCTCTCCTTGCCTGAAATACTTAGAAGACCATCTATAACTCAATTTCCAAAACTCAAACAGTAGTAAAACAAAACTGTAAGTAAACAAACTACCTCTGAACAATACTAGATAACTATGCAATATCACTTCTTAGAAAATAAAACTGAGTTGAAATTCCACTCTACTCTACACTAACCAGTAGTGGTAATTTTTAGACATAACCATTTACTAGTTCTACAAAATAACTTCCCTTCCTCAATGATTTGCAATGCTTCAGATGCTTATGAAAATGAGAACAAGTCCACCTACCTCATTATAATCATCAGACATGTTGCTACTCTAAGATATATAAGCAAGATGAATCTACTACCCCTCAGTCACAACTTGATGTTCAGATGCAGGAAAGATTTGTGGAACCTTGTTGGTATCCCTCTTGGCTAAATCTCTGATTGGGCATTCTCTTTTCTTCCAGTTTCTTGTTGACTGTTGGCTATTTCATTTTCTATCACAATTTCAACCTGATCTGAAGGAGATGTTGGTCTATCATCAAGTAGTGAAGAAATGACAACTTTCACCTAAATAGACTGATCACATACTATTGGTTCAAATGGCATCAAATTATCATCAATGTTAGAGAAAAAGTCTTCTATGATACTAGAGAAAATGTTCTCATCAAACTCATAATCTTGTACTGAATCTAAATGAGTTTCATCACTCTGCTGCCCAAAACTAGGCACTGATGTTAGTATGTATGTGTTATCTTGATTCTCATCTACAAATCCAGGAAATTCATCAAACAAATCAGCTAGTTCCTGAGATTCAACCTCTATTTCCTTCACAAAAACATGTTCAACCTGACCTTGTTTACCATCTAAGTTTGACACAAAGAACTCAAGATCATTCCAAAATGAATCTTCATCACATTCTTCTTATATTTTTGATAAAAGAGGATTTTTTTTTACCTAATCCAATGCTCCATTATCACATTGATTATCTTCAATCAACAACTCATCAAATTGTTTAACATCTTCTTGTTGCTCTAAAACTACCATTGATGAGAGCAAATTCACACTTTCTTCACAATTTTCCACTAAAGAAGGTAATTCATTAAACCAAATAGTGGAGTGCTCCTCTTGCTCACCCTCTTTTACCTTTTAATCCTCTTGTCCTGGCTGATCTTCTAAGATAAGTGTTACCACATTTTCATCATCTTCAATAGAACAAGGAAGCTCATTAGTTAAAACATTCAAAGGTTCATCTTGAGAGATCTTTTCTTGTTTAATCTTCTTCTATTCTAATTGATACTTCTCCATAGTTGTATGCATTAAATTTATAATCCTATCTTCCTTCATGTTGAGTGAGCTATCTTGAAAGACAATAGGTCCACCCTTATAAAGGCAAATAGTGATAGGACAACTAGATTCATCTGATAGGAAAGCTTTTAGATTTTGTTGAGTTTCCTAGATGAAAAAAGGCTCTTGAAGTGGCTGGTCTTGAGGAATAATAAATTTAGATTGTGCCAACATAGTCTCTTGCAATGGTAAATGATCTCTAAAACTAGGAATTGTGACACTGGGAGGGTTAAGAGGCTCCCTTTGCTTGAAACTTGGAAACTTATGCTTATGAACGTCTTCTTGAATAGGCTGATCTAGAATTAATGGAGCTATTTGGACCTCATACCTTTGTGTTTGAGCAAACAAAAGCTTCATCTACTCCTCTTTTGCAAGTATCTCCCTCTCAAACTGTATCTTTTGTGCCTCTAGCTCCTGCTCCTAAATAGAGGCTTGATAAGCCAACTCTTGTTGTTGCAAATCATATTCTTGATCTCCTTCATACCCTTGATTTTCTTTAATCTCACTCAACTACCTTTCAAAGTATAATCTTATATCCCTGAAACTCACATCTTGAAAGTTTGGAGTTAGATCAAGCTAATAGCTAAATTGGTTTGAAAAATGGGTTTCTTGGGGTTGATTTTGAACAAATATAGGATGATATGGAATTTGAGGAGGGGTGGGTGGGTCGTAATCATATTGAGAATGTTGGTTTACTTGAAAAGTCATAAAATTTGGACTAAAACTAGCAGTATGATTGATTTGATATGGCTGATAAGAGGGTGAATTAATAGCATTTTCATGATATGATGGATGATATGACATATTCCCATGAAACATAGACATGCTTATTCATTCAAAAGCTAAAAACAAGCAAAAATTAGAATTATTTGAAATAAGCTAGCAACTAATCATATTGAAACTAGTAGAAAGGCCATTTAGAGTCACCCGATGTGTTGATTTCTCACCTCCAAAGGATGAGATCACTGACACACACACATCAAATATCCGTGATATATGAACACACTTTTGGACTAAAATGATCCAATCTATCCCACCAGGCGTGCATGGAGGATTGTGCCCTAAATGCTAAGTGTGAAACTTGGCAATCCTGTGCAACATGGGATCAAACTTAGGTTGTGGGTGACCTATTGTGAGATTGAACCTCTAAATTATGTGCTAGATCCCCTTCTGATATTCTATAAAACTAATGGTATCTTGACGAAAAGGGTGAAAAGATAACTTGTCTGAAAGCAACAACTACTTCTATAAGGTGATGCACCAAAAGGTAAGGAAACATGCATCTCTGATTCACAACTACTTTTAGAATATCTATCCACACAAATCAATTTGGCAATATGGCCACAAAAATAATTCAAAGGAAGGCTTGAAGAATCTATCCCTTGAAGGAAAGATGGTTTTTCACAACTTGGAAGAAATGATTATTCAATTGTACAACTTAAGACCTGTGATTCTTCACTGCTTTGAATGCATGCAAGTATAAATGAGACAAAGACTTAAAGGTCTTAATTCTAAAACACAATAAACTTTCATCCAATCATTCATAAAATAGCACAATTGAGAATGTAAATAATTGATCTTACTAAAAATGAATGAATCTCTACAAAAGATAGAGTAAAAGTTGAAATAAATCAACTTACTTCTGCAATAATTGTAAATAGTTGAGTTACAAAAATTTCTCTCTATCTCTCTGAAATGTGTAAAAAATAAAATAAGGCTAGAATTGCCTCAATAATATGATGGGAGCTATTTCCCACAAGTGTGTATCGTATGCGCCAACTCCTTGTGTAGGTATGCAAAGGTCATAAGCCAAGTAGGGTGCCCTGATAAATCTAAGGCAATATGTATAAGAGCCTTGTTCAAGGGAGCTGAAAAATCTCCAAAGAAATAGATCCCTTTCCTAGCTCCAAGAGTTTGCAGTGAACAATTTCCAAAGGCAAGAGTAACATGTTCATTTGTATAATGGTCATCAATATATATGTCTCTACAAGCCTATAAATCTCTTCTGTTTTCTCAGCCAGGAGGTGCTTCCTATCCCTTCTATACTTAGGCAATCTAGAAGGTTATTAACATCTTGTTCTTTAGTTTCCCATTTTATATATAAGCTCACTCTCTCTTTCATCCTTTTGAAGGCTCTAGACATGTTTCACTACTTCTCACAGATTTAATAGTTCCTTTCTGTTGCCCTCATTCATGGTATGAAAGTAATGATAGGATGCAACTACTCCTTGATTTATCTTTTGATATGGTATCTGCATCTCTTGTTCAGTTATTCATTCTTCATTTATTGTATATTTGTGATAAATGAACATCTTAATTTAATGTTTCATAAAAGTATGTTATATATATGTTGTTGTTGTATTCTTAAATTTTGATGAATCTCAAGCTCTAACAACATCTCATATAGGTATTTCTAGAGCTTACTGGATGGAGGGAACAGCTGAAGATGCACTTGATCAACCTTGGGATTCATCATTCACAGGTAATGAAAGGTCCCTATTCTTTTCATATGCTCTTTTATTTCTTCAGATGTATAGTTTAGTTTTATGTTGCATTTTTCAGTCATTCCTGCAGCTTGTGTGGGACACCTTAAACATTTCTTTCGAATATAATCAGTTACTTCTCATTATGTAATGACTTATGTGTTCTTTCCTTTATGATTCAATTACATAACATGAAATAACAAAATTTATTTGAAACATATGTTTATATAATGAAGAATTGATAGTTTTTTATAAATACCTCTTTTTCTGAACTGCACTGTCTTGCACTAAACCAACAGCAATAACATACTTGAAACATAAATTGTAGAGATTAGTTTAGATTTCAAACTTGATATCCTTTGAATGCCTGCTTTCTTAATGGAGTCCACTTATTTGATTTATCTGGATTGTGCAACAACTCAACTCGAACTATTACATGACCCTGATAAATCAATATTGAAAACCCTTCATCAAGATAGCCGATGGTGATTGGATTGCTCATGTATTAAAAAATTTCTTTACCCCTTTTAACAACTGCTTGTTAAAGCCTCACTAAATTGAGCTGCAAGCAAAATTTAGTAACACATAGAACTAAACCCTACTCCTAAAAAATAATAAGTTGATTTGTTCCTTTTTCTTTAATGTATGTGATTGTTTGATTAAGGGTGATTTGTGAAAATAAGCCCAACTCTGATCGGTAGCAATCCTAGGGTTTGGAGTCAATTCCCTGCATACAAATTACTTCTCATAAACAAAACAAACATCTAGATTCAAATGATTTAGTGTGTTCTTGTCTTCTAGATAACAATCCAATAATGATTATTTCTAACAATACTTCTTATAAATATCCCTACAAAACACATCTCCCCATATCTGACTCAGAGCATTTTAATCTATTCCTTGAATAGAAGCAATAAACCAGACATGCAACATAGAAAAATGTATATTCAAAAACTCATAAACCCTTAGTATCCTCATTCAAAAGAGAAATGCAAAGAACACATGAGACAATCGATGTAAACACATGCTCAAAGGCATATTTTATATATTGCAATTTGAAAGTGATAAAATATTTATAGAGAAAGTACATTCAACATGCAAGAAATTGAAACTTACTACTCATAATATGGACAACTTCTCAAAAATTACTCTATATTTCATTATCAAAGCTTCCCAAATCTTCCAATCTCTTTACAAAGTGGAACAACATGTTCTTTTCTAGACACAAGAACATGTTGCCCTAAAACTCATTACCAACGGTCGATTACAAATCTTACACTACAAGCCACCGCCATAAGCATTGGGAAGCTAATTAAAATTACATATGAAAGAGAAAAAGACAAAATACAATTCAACTTGGAGATGCTAAAAAACCGTTAGAAGTGTTTTATCCCAATGATGAAGAAGACATATCACATGATTGGATCTTTGTTCACTCTGGACACATTAATCCATACTTCTCCACCCAAGTTGCACATGCTTTCTCTGATGGCCATTGGAAGGAAATCAAATTTGCTATTTTTTTATTATGCCCTGCATACCTAGCATCCAATAAGATTTTTGACTCCTTACAAAATATATCAAAATTCAACTCCAAAGCATGTAGCTTATCAAGAGTAGAACTTAAAATTTTCATATTTTGATCACCATCTACACAACTTGAAGATACGAGCTAGTTGGCTATATCTTCAAAATCAGTCTTCCATTTGTCCAAACTCTTTATTTGTCCATCATTTTCCAATATGCTTGGCATAATCTTTTTATGTATCTTCTCAATTGATTGTCTTTTCTACTTCAAAACTTTATCCAATTTTAGCTGGAAAGCCACTACCTCTTCTAACAAAAGCAACATGTTAAGGGTTAATTTCATTTCTACTGGAGCATCAGGGACAAACCTTGAACATCTATGAATTTCCCTTATTTATCCAGTTCTAGGTAGCCATACCCTAATCATGTCCTTCAATCTTTCCTAATCCTTCTCATGTTTGGCTTGGGTTGTCCTCAAACCTGAACAAGATTTCCATGTATCATCAACCTTGGCTGTAATCTTGGATAGCCTATGGTTAATCAAATTTGTAACTATTTCCTTAACAATGCTCTTCTTCTCATCTTTCAAACTTTTTACTTCTTCCTTCAACTCTTTAATCTCTAGGAGCAATGTCTCTCTGTCTGTTGGGAAAGCTTCTATAGCATCCAAAGGGATTGAAACATTATAAATTGAAGTACCTGGTGATAACAACATTTGCCCCTTGTACTTATTCAGTTATGCCATTACATGTCCATATTTCAATAAAAGATCATCATAGTCCTTCTGTAATTTATTGGTGACAGCCTCAACAAATTGAGCTGTGTGAACACTGAAGCTTGCATCTTGAGGCGCTAGAGTATCTGATACTCTTTTTATTATCATATCTCTTATTAATTCACCTAAACCCATCCTTGGCTTTTTATTATTTGGGGCCAATGCCCATATTGCCAAGGTCTCGAATTTGGGATTGAACCTGCACCAGAGAGTGCTTTATCTACCTGATCATCAGAGATATCTATGTGCATCCTTGTGACAGTATCAAATGTAATTGTATCTACCAAAGTCCAATGAGGAAGTAACAACAAACCACTCTATTCCACCAAAGCTCTCCCTTCATCAAGGGTTATCCTACTGATATCTTGGCTCAATTCATTGAGCAACCTCTGTATTATTTCTTCATACTTCTCAAAATCAGCTCCTCTTTTTGCTTCTTCCACATTCTTCTGAAATTCTTTATTTCTCACTTTCAACACATACCCCTTAAATTCAAGGGTATTGACAAAGGCATCATCTTCTTAAAATTGCTCACAAGATAGCACTCTGATTTCTTCTGTATCTACCTAATCACTAGAAAGTGACCTGGCAAACCTATTATCTAGAGAGGCATAAGGCCTTATTCTCTAAGGTGTATTCACCTGTTGAGAAATTTCTATTCTTGTTCATTAATTTCCTCCTCCAAGTCCACAAACTCTATTTCTTCTTCATGCTCCAAGTCAATGATTTTTAATTTTGTGGCCAGAGGTGAATCAGAAGACTCATTTCTTTTGCTATACGGCTTGACTATACTCCTTAGATCATATGTAGGTCTCTCTTCACCTGCAGGGGCACTTTCGGTTAGAGTCTCTACATTGGAAAAAAATTTCTAAATCCTTATTATTGGTACATTTTCCTCTATAAAAGCCCTAGGATATGCAAAATTCAAATTTGTTCTCCTTCTTTCCCCTTCCATCACTACTCTCCACTTTTCCCTTATTAAATGAATTTCCTCCATGGTAGCATAGTTTCTCACTACATCCTCATCGTACAGGACCCGATGGGTGAATTGTGGCCTTTTGACATTAAGTCTCACCCTGTTCATGAAACCTTTTGGATCGAATACGCTTGGGTCTTCGAACCCCATCTTGTAACCCTCCAAAACTGAATCAATTTAATCCAGAGCATCTTTATTTGTAGCCCAAAAGTCACAAAACTTGGTGGTAGTAGGGAAAAATGGCCCTTTCTTCAACAATCAATCTCCCTAATTATGTTGAATTCCTAGTTCAGGGGTTCTATCCAATCGCCTCAGAAAATATAATACATCCCTTGGAACCCTTTCACCTTTAGGCTCCATAAACATCAACAACCTTCTCACAAAATGTTCTTCAAAAATCACATAATCTGAACTTTCACAATGCATATCTAACAAATGAGTCAATAATTGGATAGGGAGAAGAGTACCATCTTGTTCTAATTCTCTGACATGCAAAGCTTGATGCCACATCCCTATTCTAGCATATAAAAACATATGACACATAATTGAATACATTTAAATTCCACCTTTGCATCTACAACATACAAATTGTTCTTAATCTTCAATAACTACTTTTGCATCTTGTCTGCTATATATGTTACATAATCAAATGCTTCAGTAGTTGAAATATCTTGTACCTTTGTAGCTAATACCATCATAGGAACTGGGATCTTATCTAGTGCATCTCTTCCTAGTACATGGCACAGAGTGTGGTAAGTCTTTACAAAGTAATGCATGAATTGTGAAACATCAAAAGGTTCTTCTTCACTATCTGATATTCTAATTAATCTCCCATCAATTCCCCTTGCTCTGTGCTTAGGCAACTTGAATACTCTATATGCATGCCGAGCTCTTTTGTATTCATCTTTTAGGATGTTGAAATCAATCTTTTTGTTTGCAGTAGGGTTGAGGCCAAATACCTTTGTGATGAATTCCTTTGTTTTACTAATTATGACTTCATTTTTCCCTACCCTAACAATCCTAGAAGTAGGATCATATATCTGTGCAACAACCCTTACTAGGTCAGGATTTACAAATACATTAGGGCACATCAACTTTGCCACATCCAAATTCTAGGCATTATAGCTAGGGGCTTTGTACTCCTTCCTATCATTCTAGTGCTTAAACAGAGTCCACCCATGCACATGTAATTTAGCATCCTGGCACCCAGAACACAAATCTAACAGTCTATCATTAGGCCCACCTAGACCGTATGTATTCACTGGGCTTATTGAAGACCCAGGCATTGTTTCATTAAATTCTCATCCAGACTCCTCTTAGAAGTCAAAGGCTAACTTATTTGACTCATTTTTAAAATAACACTTCACCACACTAGGGTTTCTTCTTCTAAGAATGCTCAAAATATCCTCTACCAGGCAGCAATTCACCTTCAAATAGACACAATAGGCAAGCATAACTTACAGGTTTTAGTTGCAGAATCTTGAAATCACAATATTTTCTTATCCAATTGCTCGTTGCATAGAAATCCTCTTCATGTTTATGAAAATGTTGTGAAAACCCTTACCTTCAACTTTAATCAATCTTACAGATTAGGGCTTAGAGAAAAAATACACGTCAACCATCACTATGAATTTGTGATACGTCTATAAAGAAAATTTAAATTCCAACCATTGATGCAGAATTCATATTGTGAGATCGATGGCTGTGAATCAACCACCAGATTTGGAAATATAGGCCTTTACATAAAAAGAAGCCAGCCTGGTGGCCAATCAAATTATTCCATCTTGGACGTGTCTTCTTGCTGACTTTTCAACTTTTTTGTCCTACATGGCCACATGGCATCATTTTGCAACAGCACAGTAGAAAATAGATCACCTCCTTTTGGCTCTTCCAGCGCACACTAAGGATTCCACGTGGACATCCATTATGCAAACCTTATTCTTCTTTCTATGAGTTAGCTAGGTGTCAAAATCTCGTAGTAGCATGGAGAATCTTCCCCGCAAATAAGATTGGACTGCGAGGATGCACTACCATTGAATCTTCAATATCTACGACCCCACTACTTCACTTGATCCTTCGACACCTGGTACCATATCGTTCATTCAACTGAATCATCAATATTATGGTCATAGGCCATGACTTGTGTCCTTGACACCTATCTTCACCTCACAGCCCCACGGTGCAAACATGACATCACCTTCAACAATGTGCGGGCTTACGATATCCTACCAAGTGGCACTTTCAGACCCTTACAAGGATATAAGACTAAGACTTTGTAATGCATATGACTTGATGGGCTAGAATAGGTAACTAAAGACTTGGGGGCCAGTTAACTCACGACATAAATGACATAAGGTTATAACTTAGCTAATCGGGAACCTAGGCTAGACGGTCAACAATAAAATACAACATAAAGTAAACTCTTGACTATAAGACTTAGGGTTTTAAGGAAAATAAGTAAAACACTTGCATGAATGTTTCGATGCTAGATGGACAGCTGTAGTTGAATTCTTAAACAAATTGTCCAGAGCACTAGACTGGTGAACTCATACCTCTGGAATCAATATAGAGCTGTTAGATTTACAAAGATCAACGGATGAGTAATTATTATGTATATTAATATAATATAATATAATTATTATATAATAAAATATATAATTGTAATTATTATATAATATATTATAATAATATATCTAACCTTAAACCTATATTATAATATTTTATATAATATTAATTATAATTATTATATAATATATATAACCTATATTATTTCATCAAAGTGGGCTAGACTTCATATAATATATCTAACCTATATTATATTCATACTTTAGCGCTATGTATCACCATTCAATGAATGTTTCGATGCTAGATGGATGACTATAGGTGAATTTTGGAATGAAAGTCTGGAGCACTAGACTTGGGAACTCAAACCTCTGGAATCAATCAAGAGTCATTAGATTTATAAAGATCAATGGTTGATATTATATGATAGTTTTCAATTCCACAACTCAACGTACATGTTGTATAAGTATTAAATTATTAATTCAGGGTGTAGACTTGCATGTCATCCTTAAATTTCTTTTGAAGTGGTAATGCTCAGTAGTAGTACAACTATAACTACAAACTTTTACTAAAAGTGAAGAATAGAATAGAATATAATAAATTTTAAAAAGATTAACTTCCTTGAGAATAAAATAAAATTTATAACTTTAATAAAAGAATGTAACCCGTTTCACTTGCTTTACTTCACAGTTGGCACTTAACATTTAGCAATTTTAATTGATACTATTTGGAAGTGAGAGGGCTAGGGACTCAAGGAGATTGTAGTGCACCAAAAATTTTAATATCGATTACGCAATGTCATGGAGTCACTTAGTGCCAATCTTTGTATTCATCTTTTCTGGGTAAGTGAAATACAGAAATACTTCATTCCTATTACTATTGCTATTACTTTTCTCCTTGAAAATTTAGTTTTTTCAATCTTGGAAACCAGGGGTTTAGGGTTGAGTGTTTACAAGTATGTCTCCAAGCACTACCAGACAAAAAATTGGGAAAACCAAAGAAAGAGATAAAACAAACTAGTCGGACTACTTAAAACCCCAGGTTTTATAGATGAAAATCATGATATTTATGACCCTGTAATCTTTGGAAGGTTTACCTCAACACTCATATTTTCATTAGAGAATAAGGTACATCAAGTGTAAACTGACCTTGAAAAACCAATACCAAATAACGGGGTGACTGCACCATGGGTGGTTGGATTGGGACTCTTGATGTTCTCTCAGGTTTTCCCTTGCTGTGAATTTATCATGGTCTATGTCCAAGATTATGTTGAAAATAGAAAAGTAATAGTTATAAAAGATAGCCAGGAAGTAATGCTTCCCATTAATGGAGCATATTTTGGCAAATTGTTGGGTTTTACTGCTGAAGAATGAGGAAAAGTGCACATAAACCTAGAAAAACTTGCTAGTACTTATGAAGCAGTTAGTGAAAATGATAAAATTTTTTTTATCAAATCTCTAACATTAGATAGTGCCCTACTCAATCAGAATCATAATCCTCCTCATAAAATTGATATTTTTAAACCATAGGTTAAGGATACTATTTACATGCTAGTGTTTTGCCTTGGATTGGATAATAGTAGTCAAGTGGATGCAAGCCTCCTTGAAATGGTATACAATATCCATCAATGCAATCCACCTGCTAAATACAAATTTCTTGAGGACATTGTAAGATTCGTGCAAGATTAGTTTTTAATGATTAAATGAAGTCAAAGTGAATCTCCCACTCCCAGTTCCAATAGAAAGACATTTAGGTTCACAACCTACTTGTGTTATTTTTTTCTAGTGCAGTTTGCTAGGATGTTTCAGGAAAGCAAGCTTCAAATTCAGTGTTAGCAAGATAAAAATGAACTACTAGATTAGACCCATAAGATAAAGATGTATCATAATTGAAAGAACTACAATCATTTTGTGGACTACTTTTTGGCTCCATTGTATCAAGCCATTACAAATACTCCAATGCCTAGATTGCCCGAGTCTTCTAGAAATTGCATTCAACTAGGAAAAGAAATACAATTGGCTGACTAGTACTTCATGGAGGAATATAATGTCCTAAGATTTTATGGATCAAGAATAAAGACCACAAACTTCCAATACATGTGACATAGAGGATTTTTGCATTGGAATACATATGGTGGATGGAGAGTATAGATCAATTGCACTTTGTTAGTCAACAAAAGAAGAGCATATTTCCTTCCTTACCTTTTTCATGTGGAGGGTTCACATTCAAGAGAAAAGCATTCACTGTGGCACATGAAATTTTACAACTTTTTAAATTTGATGTTGACTCTCACTGGCAGTATGACCCATGTGATGTGATTAAAATAAGGCTTGTGGCCAATAAGAATGCTCCAAGTAGAATTCAACATGAAAGTAAACCCCTGCTAGAAATGTTGAGACATAAAAATTCTTGGGATGAGGTCATAAAAGTCATGGAAGAAAGTTCTGCTACTCAAAGAGGTATTTCTTTTGAAATATTATCATAAAAAATAATGGGATTGCATTGAATTCCATAAACATAGAGAGATGCAAAGGTTGCACTGGGTAACAAGAGATATGATAATTTCTATAGAAAAGGTGCTATAAAATCTACGTATACAAAAATTCTACAGACTCTTAAAGAGGCTTGTACAAAGGAACACTAGTCACACTAAAAAAATAGTGCCTTTTAGTCTATGAGGAAGGATCTCAGTGATCCAAAAGCTACTGCAGAATTTGAAGAAAACTTAGAAGATGAAGAGTTCAACAAATTCTGGGATATAGAGCATCCCACTATCAATGAAGCATCTAATGCTGAAAGTGATGATGAGGATAAAGAACAACCCACAGATCTTAGTGCCTATGAATTCAGACCTCGTATGAGTGAGATCACAAGAGAAACATATACTATAAGGGCATCAATACCCCAAAAATTGGGTTATGAAGGTGGTGGTTTGGGGCCCACAAGACAAGGCATTTAGACTGTACTAGATGTATAGCCTAGTGGTACCCACCTAGGGTTAGGGTTTTGAATCAGGTCTGTAGACTTATGTTTTATTCCCTCAAACTCTTAATGCCTTAAGTTTTACTTTCCCTCAGCTTCCTACTTTGTATTTTTCTGTTTCGTCGTTGACCTCTTGTTGCAAGTCATCTTTCACTTAAGTTGCATGTTCATGCCTTTGCACTTGTAGGTTGACTGGCCCCTATGCATTGCTTTACCACTCTCCCATTGTGCTTGAGAAAAAATGCTAAGTCCAAGATCACTTTATGTGGTGGTGAATTTTGTTGTATGTATGTCCGTCTGTATGTACAAGTGCAAATGTTCATTGGCAGGCCCAAGAAATATCCAATCGGCCTTCAAAAAATGGTAAAAAAATTGGTTGTATGCATTTCACAATGCATATCAGGTTTGTATATGCATTGAGGAATCTATCATAGATTCTAAGAATATTCCTTACTTGTATGTGAGGGTTGCATGTATTTTGTGTTGTTTGTTCAGACATACAACGGAAAGATACATTGGAAATGTGCAAGGGAAATATACATTACAAAGATGCAAGCCAACATACAAGATGAAATGTACAAGGCCAACATACATTCGCTATAGTGCAAAGGCTCGTCAGCATAACATTGCTCATCGGCAACCAACTCCCAAGTCTCCCCGACGGCCGATGCATATACAAGTCGCATTGTATATGCATATACAAGAAGAAGCATGTACATTGGAAAGATACAAGGAAGGCACATGCAAAGTGAACATACAAAGGGGATTATATGTACATCGATCAAATACATTGGTAGCAACATGCAAAAGGCCCGATGCATATAAGGCTAATATACAAGAGGTGGAGCCCGCAGACATACAAAGAAGAATGTACATCGGGCACATACAAAGAAAATATGCAAAGGATGGAGATACAAAGCATGGGGCCCACCAGATGCATATGCAAGTGCGATTGTATGTTCGCACATACAAAGGAACATGCATTCCAAAGATGCATTGGCCGGATCTGAAAAAGTATGCAATGTAGTTGATAAGGGCTCGAGTCCGATTGAATGCATGCTTTTGCTTGAATATTGCATTTGTATAATGTGATATACAAGCAGATATACAAGGTGAACATACAAGGGAGCGATATGCAAGCCGGACCTAACATAAACATCAAATTTGGTGAATAAAGTGGCTAGCATCCATGGCTTGTATGTATATTGCATTTGTATATGCAATATACAAAGCGATAGATGCAGAAAGGAGATACAAGCCAGACCCGATGGTATTTGCAATTTGTTCTATAAAATTTGGGGTCCGCACTTTGTATGCAAGCAGTTGTATATGCATGTTCTTTTGCATATACAAGGCAAAAAAGGAAAAAAGGGTAAAATGTAAGTTAGTGATGGCAAAAGGCACCTATGTGGCACATTCTAATTGGCTGGCAACTTTTCAAGGTGATTTGAGGCTGCATATTTTGGTGATAGGGAGGAAATTGACAGTTAGTTTTAAACTTTCAAGTAGCGAGGGATTTCTTTATATCTACAGTCGCATTTCAGGCAAGAAGAATTGCAAAGAACAAACTATTGCATCCCACGGGTAGGTTGACATTAATGGTGGAAATTGCAGAGGCATTGGTCGATGAATGACAGGCCAACCACCATTCTTAATGGGAAAATCTTCAGGTGGCGATGCAGATCCTGATCTCACCTGCTTTTCCTCCTCTCAGGTGCATTCAATTTTGGGCGCCATTCTCATGGTGCTTTGTATTTGGTGAATTTTGAAAACACCCTGTGATTAATTGCTGAGCACGCAGTCTTGCTATAAGAGGCAAACTGTGTTACTCATTTAGGTTGTTGAAGACTTGGGCAAAATTTTTGGAAAATAATGAAGAACAAATCCTTTCTTGGTTGTTCTGTCTCATTTTGGAGTTTATGTGTTGCATTTTGAATGCAGGTTGCACATTTTTTAGTTCCATTGTTGTTTTATATGAAAAATGTACTCTTGCATGTATTTAGTTGCTTGTTTCCATTTGTTGTATGCATAGCTTCTTTTGAATCTGGTTGCTAAGGGTTTCTCAAATTCTAGGATATAGATTTATGTATTGAACGCTTGATCTGTGATGTCCATTCAAGGAGTGGATTAAACTATTTTAGGTTAAGTATGGAGAAGGTTGTATGTCAGCTGGGATATTTGTAATTAGAGGCAGCTAAATACTCAGTCTTGGGTGGTATTTGTAAGGCAAATACCAGCTCTAACCCCTTGAAACTTGAATGCCAGTACAAATCATTCATTTGTATATGTCTAGTTGACTCCTTGCCTTGAGATAGGCACCAGTATGCTCCCTATGTTGTGTTATGTCTCCAAAACCCTTGTCTTGCATCCAAAATATCAAAACAAATCATTTCATAATTCCAACATATTAGTTGGAGGAGTAGGAATAGGACCCCTGCATGCTCTCATGCCCAACCAGTTAGATATGTCCAAGAATGTTGCCAGCCTTGTGATCTATCATGCATGTCTTGGTCCACACATGAGAGTATTCTACCTATTGTTGTCAAGCTAAATCTTTCTATCATTGGGCAAGTCAAGATCAAATGTTTAGCTATAGGGATACCCCCCTTGGTGTGGCAGAACCAGAAGTGAAGGGGAGGTAGTTCATGCAACCTCCTATATTAGTTGGCCGAATCTGCCTATGCATTGGAACTGGCAAACCCTCTACAGATTCAGAAAGAAGAACCAACATACCCTAGAAAACCTAATAATCTTTGACTCAGCATTGGAGGTAATGAACAAACCAAAGGGCATACACATACAGATCAAAATATTATATTTATTCTAGCTTCAAATCCTCAGAGTGAGATCCAATCACTAACAATACCACAAGGGTCTTCTGATATGCATGTTTCTCATTCTTTTCCTATAGGAGACGGTGGATATTCTAGTGTTACTGGTGGCAAATCTAGCGATGTTACAAGTAATAGTAGTAGTATTTGTTAGCAAGAGCTGCAACAACAAACTCATAAGAGGCCATCAATAAAATTAGATGATACTATAGAAAAACTTAGAGAACAAGGCCTTTTCAATACTAAGAAGCAAAATATTATGACAAGTTTTGATTCCACATCCAAATCAAAGAAATTGTTTCTAGAAGGCACCCCCTCTCCTATCGTTAGTGTGACTAGGACAAGAATGGCTAATCATCGGCCTTAATTAATTAGAGATGTTGTTAATGCTACAACTACTCCTTCGCCATTCAATGTTATGTCAAGTGTCATAGATTTTGATTACAATGTTGAGTTTGAAAAGAAAGCCAAAATATCTAAAACACACAAGAAAAAAGTTCTAGAGATAGAGACTACTGCAACATCCAAGCCTGCAACAACCAAGGTATTGACTACATTTGACCCAAAAATCAAAAAAATGGATTACATGATTATTGTGCCCAAAGTTCAAAATAAACCCAATGACCAGATGCAATTCTTTGACTATGAGGTGAGCACCATCCAAGTGGATTTTTCTGGAATGAAAAATTTTGACAAAATTAATGTATCAAAAAAGAACAATGAAGTGGTGTACACGTCAGTGCTAAAGCAAGAGAGACAACAAAAAAGGTATGGTTGTTTTTTAATTTCCTAGTAATTTTGTTTAATATATTGTCTAAAAGTAAGAGTTGTAATATAAACAGGTCACAGGTTCCACTAATTGAGTTACAATAGAAGAAAAATATATTCAATGATGTTAATTCCATTTAAATTGCTCATTTTCATTTGACTTTGTGAATTACATGACAGGTTGCAGACTCAAATAGAAAAGTTATAGGGAGACATAGCAAATGAAAAAGCCAAGAGCAAAGTAGCAGAGAAGAAGACCAAATAATTATAGAAAAGGATAATAAAAACTCTGAATCTATGTCTACAAGTGAAGTGAATAAATAGACAGAGGTGGAAGTGAATAAACTGCAGATAATGTTAAGTGAAAGAAAAAAAAATGAGATCTTGAAAAAGCCAATTCAGAAAAATTAGAATAATCCTTGGATCAAGCCAAAGACAAACAATAGGTAACAAAAAATGCAAGACATCTATGGGAAGAAAATGTGGAGAAAGAGATAAATAACTCCAAAAATTTGCAGATAAAACTGAAGAATGCAGAAAATGAAATAAAATCCTCCCAAAAGAAAGTATCTAAATTTTATAGAAACACAATGGTTTATATAAAACATAACATGTGGGAGAAAATTATGAAGTGGATTGATGATATGTCTAAAATGTTTGAATTCACTGATGGTCTACTATTATGTAGTAATACACTCAGAAAATATATTGCTGAAAATTGATACATGGCAACTTCAAAACTGTCAAATGTAAACAACATTTTAGAATCAATCTACAATGCTACTAGTGAAGAATTGGAATTGAAAGGAATTGAGAACCGTATTGATGCCATAATAAAGGCCTCATCTATCATTGAAAAAATGTGAGAAGCTAGAACAAGCATGACATCTTTTGGAACAAGCTGCATTATTGACAAAGAGGATGCAAACAAAGGAAGAATACTTCAGAAAGCTTGGTTTTCTAGGGGGGTTTGACCCATCATGCCAATATATTGGAAAGGTTGCTTTCAAAAAGAATATGGAGGATGAAATGAAGTTGGATAAGGACCAGTTACCTCAAAATCTTGATGAGGTAAACTTTTAATATTCTATCTCACCATTGATAACCTTGAATGGAACTTTTAGTGAAACATTGAAGCCAAGTAAATATATGAATTATAAACTTTTATCACACTTACAACTTGCTCAAATTGGGTTAAGAAAAGTTACACTTCCATCAGATGAAGAGTGGAGCAGTCTACAAAAGCTGATAAAATGATTTATTAATATGTGTTTCCAACAAAGCATTATGCAGAGTTGGTTTTCAGCAAGTTATTGTACATTGTAAATGTAATACTTCAATGTATTCCTTCAGACCTTCATTTGAAAATCTATATAACACTAAAATCCATTTATGTGTTCATTGTTCAAATTATCTGTACTATTTAATTGCCTACTTTAGGAAAACTCTGGTTTCTACATGCACATTAAAAATTTCTAATGTTGTATATTAATATGCTACTGTTGTTGATTACTATGCAATGCAATAAAGGAAAGCAAATGAAACATTACTGTGGTTATAGAGAAGAAAAAATACTTTGCATTTAGTTGAATGCTTGTAAAACTTATCAGTATCACACAATAATATTATGACAATATTATTTTTTTATATTGAAAATGAAGAATGTACATCACTGATAGACAAATAAAATGTCATCAACAACATTTTGGAGTTTGGAACATGAAATACAGTATAAATACCTAATGAATGCTAATTCCCTTCAAATTGCCAAATCATCTTGTCATCCTCATTCTCCTCCCTCTAACCATGATATCCAGTGTCATCCTAATCATGTTCTTCATTTTCTTCCATCTCCATATCTTCACTTAAGAGTGTCTCATCAACACCACTACCACTACATGTGGTTCTGGTATTCATTGTGTCACTGTCATTTGTGCTATTATTGTTTGAAGTGTTGCACAACCGTCTTCTTTCACATAAGGACCTTCAGATTGCAAGTGCCCTATCAAAAGGAAAACTTCGGATATCATGTCTAGTTGTATACATTCTCAAGTAGGTTTCCAAATTCTTGTCAAGTTTATTTCTTATATTTGATTTCAAGAACCCCAATGCACTAAAAAATCTCTCATCCTCCACCGACCCCAATATCATGGTTTGACATAAATCAACAAGTTTGAAAAATTTTGATAATGCATCACACAATATTTTGCTTTGACTTAAGGTTGCCCAAAGATTTGTTATTGATCCCTCTTGGTGGGGAGCTTGCATGAGTTTAATATGTTCCATCATTGAAGTTGCAAATTGACCTGATTTCTCTCTAAGCTTAGTTTGATTTAAAATTCCTTCTATTTGTTGTCCATTGAGTTTTGTACTTATGCAAAAATGATCTGTTAAGGTCTTTATCTTATTTTTATAATCACTTGGCTCATAGTTGACCCAATATTGAGGATACACTATAGACATGGTTTCAAGTAGTTCATCACGAGGGAATCGACCTCTAATATCCAAGGAAAGAGATTTCACTATATTCTGTAAAGTAGTACTTATACAAATAACAATCTTGCCAAAAGCTTCCTTTGAAATAGGTTCTTCTCTAATAGTATGCTTGACCTTGTTAAAATAGTGCATACATATCTCAAATCCCTTTACAAAGACACATAACTCCCCACTATCATTAAACTATAAAAAAATAGCAGGATTGGCAACATTTGTTATCAAGTGCGAACTGCTAAATTTTGGACTTATGAAGGACTTGTCTAATAGATATAGATTATCGAGGGTCATGCATATCATTCAATGCAGTTTAGTATATTCAAAAATATACATAGTTCTTTCTTGGGATTTTTTCACAAGCACGTTCATTTCCTACACCATGGGAAGAATACTAGCTAAAACGAGGAGTGTCTCTATGTCACTTAACCTATGTAAGAGGTCAGGATTCCTATCAATTGAGAAGTGATGGTCATACATTACACCAATCAAGGATTGATATTTGACAAAAACTCTTTTTTCTAGTTCATGCAAGGAGATCCATCTGGTATCAACAGCCTTAAGAAGCTTGTTTACTATAGTTACTCCCTCAGGAAAATGTTGAAATTCCAAAAAATGTTTGTGACTTCAATAGAAGTATGAGTAGAGCTTGCAGACTAGATCTTTAACTTTTGATATTGCAGGAAACTTGCTCACGATTTTAAATGCTAAATTCATTCTATGAGCCATGCAGTGGATGCCAATCATGTATGGTAAAATAGAAGTTTGTAGCTTTACACACAGATCATTACTATGACCTTGCATTACTTAAGCTCTATCCTCACCTACACACACCAACTTTCTGGCAATTGTGTAGTCATCCGTACCTCCAATTTCAATCAAAGATTTCTTAACTATCTCAAATAGATTTTGTGATGTTGCATTCTCCTTCATTTTATAAACAAAGAATAGATGAGGTTGGCGGGCATTATTTTCCATAGTATACACATGCATACATACCCAAGAAGTATTATCTATTGTTGTAACTTCATCTAGAGATAATGGAATAAAAGTTGACTCTTTTATTTTTTCCTATAAATCGTAATTTTCCACATTAGCAAGACAACTTGCCCATTCCTATCCATTGTTTATTACCAATGTGTGTTAGGATAATTAGGAATTCTCATAAAAGATAATAAACTATTACATTTTGGGTAGTCTGTCATAGGACGTCCTCTAGTCAAAATAGGAAAAACAACACCCAACTAAATAGTTTTTCCCATTTGTGCTTCTCTCATCATCTTTCCAAATTAAGCTTCAATTGAACCTCCACCTACATGAATATTCACCTTTCTTTGCATATGTACATCATATTCGAGGGAATTCTTTACATGAAGACATTTGTCCTTCGTTTTCCATCTTATCACTAATTTTTCCTTTCCATCTATGATTTTATTTTTGTAAACTTTTCCAATATGTTTTTCTATGGTGTCAAGTTTTAGTTACAACCTCTTGTCCCTATGATATTTCCAACTGCAAATCTTACACTTGCATTCTATGGGAGGTTCATCTTTGTTTGCATTCTCCACTGGTTCAACGAATGGTAATTTTGACACCCAATCAATATGGAAACTCCTTGACATTTCCCGCTCAGGCCCCTTTTTTGATTTGGCTTTTCTTTTCTCCTTGCATGCACTTGTAGGATCTTCATCTTCATTGATTTATATAACTTCATTAACTTCATTATCATTTGTTGAGTTTGATTTATTCATATTATCATTTATGCTACCTTAGGTATTCCCTCAAACATCATCTATGGCATTCTCATCATTCCTGGTAAATTGGGCATTCCCTACCCCTGGAACATCATCTGTGGCATTGTCATCATTCCTACTACCTTGGGTATTCCCTGGAATATCATGTGGCATTGTCATCCATGTCAATAGATGGTACATGTTCTGATGTTGTAGCTCCATTAGATGGACCGCCAACATTGCCAAAGTATGACTTTATGTTTCTCTGTTTTAATGACCTTGACCTCCCTTAACCAACCTCAGACAACTTCTTCTTGCTTAACATCTCTCACGAATCGAAAGATACTAAAAAATTGTTATTGTGTTCAAGAAGCAATCATAGATGATAGAATATAGATCCCTCATTCCCTGGGTCCTAGACTCCTAACTACTACTCAATCAATAGCATCTATAAAAAATTACAATGAAACCAAACAAAGACATAAATAATCAACATGAATCTTATATTATTACATAGTAAAGAAATGATCACTTACCTTTTCATGACTCGCTAATGCCCATAGCTGTAACTTCTCTATGATCCAAAATGAATCAAGGATTTGAGAGCTCAGAGCTGAACAAAATGTCTAAAGGATTAATTAGAGTTTCAAATGGATTTATATCAATGCATATTTGGTGAATACCATGGGATTTTCAAATGGTAGTATAATAATTTGGTGAATCTCGTGTACTATTAATAGGACACTTGTAAATGTTAGGCAAAATGGACCTCCATCAAACACATATGTTGTAATTTTCTAGGTGAATATGTTCCTCGGATTAGCATGGAGTTATAATGGTATTGGTGAAATTGGTCCTTATACATGTGAACCATTTAATTATACAGGCGAAATTGGTCCTTATGCATGTCAACCATTTAATGATGTTGGTGAAATGGGTCCTCATGTGTGTCAACCATTTAATGTTATTGGCGAATATGTGAGTGAATTAAAACATGCCTCTGAAATTCTAGGTGAATCACCATTAGAACCGCATAGAATACTGTGGTGAAAATCCTTACTATAAATGACTCAAAAATTAATAGGGTGGCGAATTGATATGCATTAGATTGAAAATCTAAAAAAACTGGGTGAATTAGCCCCACACCGGTGGGGATGTATCTGCCAATTCCCAATTCATGGATATGAACTATTCACCAATTGGCAAAGATTTGCTACTAAAATAATCTCTACTGATGGAGTAGTGCAAGTGGTAGACAACACAACACTTGACTGAAAAGGAGTAGGGGCTCACTTGTAGTTAGCCATCCCAAATCTCTAAATCAAATAAAGAGCATACTTCTCCTAAAAGATAGAAATACTGGTAGAAGACTGATGAATTTGAAGACCAAGGAAGTAATGCAATAGATGAAGGTTAGTCATACCAAAATGTTCCATCAAAGCTCTCTGAGTATCCTTAATCATGGCAGGAGAACTCCCTGCGAGAATAAAGTCATCTACATAAAGAACAAGAATGAGTAGATCAACACCATGTCTTTGAATATAAACTGTAGGATTGGAGTTACATCCAGTGAATCCAAAAGCAAGCAAAAAACTATCCATCTTCTCATACCAAGCCCGAGGAGCTTGTTTGAGACCATACAATGAACGTTGCAGCTTGCAAACAAGTGAAGGATCCTGCATGAATCCTGGTGGTTGCTCCATGTAGATCTCCTCCTAAAGATCACTGTGCAGGAAAGCACTCTTCACATCCATTTGATACACTGACCAACCCTGAGATGTAGTAATAGAAAGTACAAGATGAATGGAATCCATCTTGGCTATAGGAGCAAGGGTCTCAAAATAGTCAATACCTTTAACCTGAGAAAAGCCCTTAGCCACAAGATGAGCCTTAAACTTATCAATAGAACCATTAGCTGCAAACTTAGTATGATACACCCACTTGCATTGTACCACTTTCTTCCCATAGGAAAAGGAACTAAATCCCAAGTATGATTCTTCATTAAAGAAGAATACTCCTCGATCATAGCACTTTCCCATTCCAGAACACCTAAATCATTTGAAAACTTCTTAGGATGAGTAAAAACTACATGACTCAAAAGACTGATACCTGAAGTTCAGGAACGAGTGCCATGTCTAGCTATGGGATCACCTGCAAGAGAACCAACATCCTCAAGAAGTGTATGAGCCCATAATGGCCTTGTGGGTGTAGGAGGAGGAGATGGAGAAATGTCAATAACAAGATCAATACCATCATTAGGAACATCATCATCATCATCTACATGAAGCAAAACTCCTTTAAAGAAGAACTGGGAAGAAGAGAGGAAGAGGTCTATTATGGAGAATCTTTCGGAGTGAAAGAGTCATCAAAATGAACATCACGATGAAAAAGTACCTCTTGAGTGATAGGATAAAACAAATGATAACCCTTCACATCCTCACAATAGCCAACAAATATGAATTGCTAACTTTTATTCTCCATTGCTTTGCACCTCCCATCTGGAATGAATGTCCATGTATCACTGCCAAATACTCTGAAGAAGGACACCTTGGGCTTGACATGAGACCAAGCCTCTTCAAGAGTCATATTCTACACTGCCTTGTGAGGCATACAATTTTGAATGTAGTTAGCATAATTGAAAGCCTCTACCCAAAATGTTGGAGCAACGGATCAAGACTGAAGCATAAAATTAGCCATCTCTCGTAAAGTCCTATTCTTCCACTCAACCACACCATTCTACTGAGGAGTGTATGGCACTATGTATTGATGAAGAATACATCAAGTATGGCAAAAATCCTAAAATGCCTAATTGACATATTCTCTCCCATTATCTGTGTGAATCTTCCGAAGGGAATTCCCTTACTACTTCTCCATAAATGCAAGGAAGGTCATGAAAATTTGAAGAACCTCATCCTTGTACTTTAGAAAGTACACCTATGTGCGCCGAGAGACGTCGTCAATAAAGGTGAGCACATACTTAGCCCCTGAAAATGAACAAGTTAGGAATGACATAAGGTCACTATGTACCAACTCAAAGAGTGTCGAAGCATGTGTGGCCATACCCTTCAGAAAAGGATTCCGATGATGTTTTTCAAGAACACAACATTGACAAACTCCATCAGAAAAATATATCTTAGGTAGACTAATCACCAAATTCTGTGTGCTCATCTGTTGAAGATATATATAATTTAGGTGCCTAAACCATTCATGCCAAAGCTTTCTCATAGAATCTACATGAGCAACAACGGATGATCTTGATGAAGACTCAAATCCATCAAACCTATACAAACAAGCCACATCATCAACTATCCCTATAGCAACAACCTTCTTAGGATCCTGCAACTCTTGAATAGTCACATCAGTGGGAGAAAATTCAATTACCTCCCCATCACCATGATGAAAAATCTGATAGATGGAAAGCTTATTTCATGAAATATAAAGAACAAGAACATCATCAATGCAACCATCCTGCATCTGAACTGAGCCCATTCCTACAACTGGAATCTATGAAGAGTTCCCAACCACAATATGAGAAGTACTACAAGAGGAAATAGAATCAAGAAGATCTTCAACATGAGTCATGTGATGTGAAGCATCAAAATCAAGAATCCAACTATTACTGGTAGAGGACGAAGCCCTTGCTGTGAGAGCTTGCCCTTTTCCCAAGGAAGAAGACTTAGGCATGGTAGTATTGTGGTTCCTCATAGTTTCCTCCAATGTTGCTATCATCTCAAAATAATGTGCATCATTATGCCCTAGCTTTCCACAAAAGGAACAATTTTCCTTCTTCTCAGACTTAGAGGATGACTCCCCAGAGTTAGAAGGAGGGGGAGGTGGAGGATTAGTCTTCTGATCATTCTTCACCTTAGGCATGGAGGGAGGCTCATCACCTATAGACAAATTTGTCTTGGGCTTCTTCTTGTTCTTACCCTTGCCCTTGAAAGATTGAGCCATCAAAGCATGACTCTTAGGAAGAGCATCCATCTGCATCAACTTGGCTTGCTCCCTAGTCAATTGATCACAAAATTCTTTAAATGAAGGCATCTTATGGTCTTCTCCCATAGAATCCATAGTAGAATACAAGGTAGAGGCAAACACTTGAAAAGGACCTCTCATCTTAGACAAGATCAAGAAAATACATTCCTTATCATCTTTGGCATGACCACATCCTTTCAATTGCGACAAAATCAACTTGAACTGGGCTAGGAAATCTTGAGTAGTGGGGAAGGCATCTGGAGAGAGAGAGGTGAGATCAGCTTCAAGCTGTACGATCTTGAACTGATTAACCTTACCATACAACTTGGCAAGCTTATCCCACACCACTTTAGGTGTCTTACACTCTGCAATGTGAAACAACAAACTATCAGACACATGGAGACCTATGAGTCCTCTATCCTCATCCATTTTGTTTTTATGAACAAATTGCTCAAATGTTTTAGTGAACTTGGGTTGATCAGCATCTACCATTTTCCAAACACCCCTAGATTGCAACAATTGTGACATCTTGATCTTCCATGTGTGATAGTTGTGCGGAGTGAGAAAATTAATCCTTGGGTCCAACATGATAAACAAGGGAATAGAAAGGGACCAAAATGCAGTATACACCCCCCAGAATGAATAAAAATTGAATTTGAAACATCCAACACCAAATTGGCCAAGTAACACTAATAGAAGTAACTGAAACAACTTGTAACTTCAAGCTACTTAACCTGTCAAAAGATGGCAAAATTTTTAGAAAATACCTCATCCACAACAAAGTTTGTTGTAGCAGCTTTCCACAAAATATTTTTGCAAAATATGAAAAGGCAAAAAAGAATGGAGCCCCTAGGGCCAAGAATCTCGATAGATGAGAAGTGGCGAGTGAACTGTGCCACCTAGATACCACATCGCCATAAGTATGTGTGCCAAATCACTAGGCCTGACAGTAAGCACACAAGTCTCCACAAGTCACCAATCGCCCAAATCACAAGGTTTCCATGCGCAAGAAAGGCTATCCACGGCCTCGTGAGCCTTGCTCATAGTTGAGATGGGAGTGATTGGCTATTTCAATAGCCAAAAAATAGTGTATCCCCTCTAATGTGGGACTAAAGTCCCTGTGAAATGCAAAACAAAACTAAACATGGGCCCACCTTCAACCACTATGCAGAAAATGGAAAACCTAACAAATATTTTGCAAGAATTTGGATATGCTAAATTCTATTCATAGATTATTCAGAGGGCAAGCAAAAACCTTCATTTTATAATAGTGCCTGCTTTGGGAATGACTATCTGATCCTCATGCTAGAGATATCTAAGCGTCTGGCTACCTTCCATGCTCATCACACTCTATTGCAATCTTTGATTGCACCAACTCCCGTATGCAGAAAACTACCTCCAAAACTCCTTTCTCCCCATCTGTTTCATCAAGCTCCCAAAGGTGTAAATCCAACTAGAAAAAAATGAAACCGGTGACCCTCAAAGTAAAGGTCACAAAAGAATTTGCAGCCGATGCCAAAGCTCACTGGGAATTGTTTGAGAAACCAAGATTTAAACTCCAATCAATGCTTTGTGTACCAATGAAATGGCACTTACAAAGAAAACAAATCGATCTCCCCTCACCCACGGGATTCAAAAGATCTCAAATTGGTGAAAACTCTAAAAAGAAAGGGGTGGCTCAATTGATCCCCTCTGATACCATGTTAGAGAACCCAAGGATTCAATCAGTACATGAAATAACCTTCACAAAGATCGAGAGAATCAACAAGAGAAGCTATTTTACTAGCAATGAATAAAATACATTGAGATGAGATATGTTACAATGTACAAACCCAGAAATAAATAGCTAGGTAAAATGAGGTACAGGAATAACAACCTCCAACTACCTCAATGGCAAAAGAAATAAATGCACCTAAATACTATTAATCTAATAATTTAATCGTCAAGTAGCCTAAGTAAACTAAAGCCTACTCTAACATAGAGCTTTCTCTTGCCAATATTTATTGCATTTGTAACAAAATAGAAGATCAAATGACAAATCCTAATCTCAAATCTCGATTGGTAATAATGTTGAATGCTTGATATGAGTCAAGATAAGCTACAATACTTTGATTTTTAACTAGCCATCTTTTGCAATTAGTCAAGATAAGCTTCAATCTTTAATTAGCCATCTTTTGCAATCAAATCCATTGTATTAAATCTTGAAACTTTGAAAGTCATCATTCAATTTTTTTGTACTACCTATAAAAAAAATTATTACTATTTATTGTTTCAACCTTGAATGAAATCTATATTTTGATTTACTATAAATCAATAATTTCTCATTCAACTCTATCAAGAAACAAAATATTTTCTCCCATAGACTAATTTTTATCCTAGTGTAGTGGTTTAAAAATATTTATCTTAGAAAACAAAAAACTTCTTGGTTAAATGACTTTTTCAAAATTACAACTTCTCTTATATAGACAACATTGATTAGAGATATAAAACCACTCATTGACTATTTATGAACTCACTGTCCCCCTATCAATCAAGAATTGAGAAACATAACAACATAACTCCATTAGACTACTCTTCATTAATTCTCGACAGAGGGAAACCAAAATTGAACACAACACACCAAACTAAAACACTACAACTACAACTACCAAACTAGAGGGAAATTTAACTACTACTAAAAATCCTACTCAAGTATTTTATCCATTCTCCAAACGAATAACTAACCAAAAAGAGAATGTTCCTCCATTTTCCTAAAGGAAACTCCAACACATTTGGACCCTTATATTCTAACAACTAAATATAACACTAATGACTCCAAAAACCTCATAAACAAATATTAAAACATGTACCTAAATTGATCATATATAAAAATGAAATGGCAATTTAACTAATATTACACCCATTTCAATATAATAAATATTTATTTAACAAATTAATATTTTCAAAACTTAATAAAAGAATCTGCTAAAGTAACCGATCTTATGCCTTGCCATTCAAATGTGATTTTTTTTTATGCTTTCAGAAAGAGCTATTATAAGTCCTGAACAACCTCTCGATTTCTCTCCATATTCACTTAACTATATTGATAACATTGACTAGCAATTTAAACCAGTATACAGTAGAGGCTTTCAAAATAATAAATTATTAAATTAGCAGCCAAATAAATCAGCAACAAATAAAGAACACCCAAGTAAAACATATCAGCGGCCAAATTAATTGGTAATATTATAGATTTGTCTTTAAAAAACTCTGCCCGTTGATATTCTTTACAAATACATTTAAAATAGAATTGTCACTTTCATAAAAATCTGTTAAAGTGAAAAATAGAGCAAATTGGTATTTTTTTCCCCTATTGCTCTTGCTTGCACGCCTAACAATAATCTGTCAAAACTTTAGGCCATTTTTCCCGGGCACAATTAAATGATCCCATAAACATATATCATAAGTGCTCTAAAATATTTATGCAAAGAAAATGAAAATCTTTTTAAATGAACAACTACAGGTAAGATAAAAGTAAAAACAAATGCCTGCTAAAATTCTGAGCCTTTAAAATAAAATAGACCATTTGGGTTTATTCACAATCAAACCACCAGTGAACAGGAACTTTAAGTAATGTTTTCTATTATATAAATATTTATTCTGCTATAGTTGTAGGACCTAGATCAAATACACAAAAAAAATTTTTAAAAAAAAAAATCTGCAAATGATATATAAATAATACACAAAAATAGGAAAATTATATCTGCAAATGATATATAAAGAGACCACAAAATAACATTATGAGAGTCGTAAATTTACATTATCAAATATGGTTTTATATAACAATTTCTTTGCAACAATTTTATATTTCATTTAACAACTAAAAATTGTGATATTTTATTTCAGAGTTTAACTGGATAGTTTTTGAGTCAAACACATGACCCAAATTTGAAAGTGCCTTAATTACAAATTATTAACCACAAACAATTAAAGTAACATCACATTATTAAGTAATAATAACCAGAAACGAACTTTTTAATCATATAAACGTACCATTGATATGCATATTACTCGATAATGGAGGTGATGACGGTGGCTATTGAATCGGTGGTGGAGAAAGCAGTTGGACAAAGCTCGCGAATGCTGGTATTTGCGTCTTGTGAACAGCTGATGCATTCCTCCACAGTTGCGTCTCCCCAACATTGGAGGAGACCATAAACTTTGTCTGGACTTTGGCCGGAGACAGAGGTATTAAAACCATTTGATGATGGCGCATTGTTTACAAGATTATTAAGAACTATGTTCAAATTACTCTCGAATTTAGCGCTTGTATAGTTAGTGCCGTCGCACATATACAGATCTATTGCTGCGTTGGGAACAATGAATAATACGAACACAACACAGAGCAACTGTGGATATTTCGCATTGTAGGCGACGTGCATGTTGTCTGCCTCTTTAGAATTCTCAGAAATCAGGTTTTTTTAAGTAATGTGAAGGTATTGATCTCTTAGATTCGTAGCAATTCGCATAGTATAAGTATTCCCCTAATTTTTTGGTCCAACCCAACTAGGTTTGAAATCATCAGCCCATGACCAGTTTAGTAATGAATCATAGTTAGGGAATTTAGTAATTGAAAGTGGAACATGGATGGTCAAGCCGGCATTATTGAAAAGAAATGTAGTTTGCTGAAACACGCCTCTCATGGAGGTAGACAAGACAGAATAGCTATTAGTGGAAGACTTTTGGCCTAATCCACTTAGTGGAAGACTTTTGGCCAAGTTGTTGCTTTCCTCTCTTTTGTCTTTTGTGTTTTTTCCCCGAGATAATGTGTGTCTAATTTGACGACCTTTTCTAAAGATCCAAAGTCTAGTGCGAGAAAATAATCAGCTTTTAACATAAATATGTGATTTAAGGGAAATAAATAAGTGATTTTAGGGAAATAACAATAATCTAGTTTCAACATTGCATGGGTGGAATTTTTTAATGAACAAAAGAAAAGTTTATTTATTATTTTTGTGTATGAGGTAATGGTGGGATTGGCAATTGGTTTCAACATTACAATTAAATTGTATTATGAGAAATTTATTTTTAATTGAAATTATTTTAATTTTTTCTAATAGAAGATGATAAACACCTATTAAAGTTTATAAGGTTACAAAAATAATATACGAAGATACATAGGATAACAACTAAGTGCACAAAATTAGTAGACAAAATATATGAAATATGGATAGTTGATTGCACACAACACCAAAAAAGATATAAAAGAAAGATTACAAACTATTCCATGCTAGTAAATGAACTATTATCAACTTCTCCTAGAAGAGGAGAAGAAACTATTGTAGGGGGCAAATAGGTGCATTTGTAGAAAAGTGATGGGGATAAAGCTCAAAAGTATGCCTTAGAAGAAAAAACAACATTAAAGGCCTCTTTTTATTTGGCAACTAATTCAATACCAATTTCATATTTATTAGATTTGATGCATTTTTTAAAGAAAGATCATAGTCATTTTGAATGTCTTTTCTTGTGGCATTGAAGACACAAGCAATCAAAGGTACATCCTTTAGCTATTTTAGTGACAATAATCCACAAATTAAAGCTGAATGCTTGAACATGTTACAACTTGCCACTACATTTAGGAAGTTATCCTTTGGGAAAAGGTAATCCTACACATAGCCATAGGCAAGCAACTAGAGAAAATTTGAATCCCATAAAAATCCATGGGATTAGAAATAAACATTGATACCACTTATGAATATTAAAATATCCATGGATGTTCCAATGAAAATCCGAACCAACAACAACATAGGTAGCATATTCAAACTTTGCATATTATATTGAGAAGATATGTGAAATTTTCACATAATCCTATTGCCCTTGTATGTCAAATTGGATTCAAACAATGGAGAAAGTTCCAAAACAATACAAATAAACTCACAATCCAATATCACCACCTACCTTCACTTTGAGAAAGAAATGGAAGCTAAACTATAACACAAAATATAAACATGAGTACATTATGTTGACCACACTCGGATATTGAGAGGGGGGGCGAGTCAATATCCAAGCAAATCTTAAATCCTCTGGAGTATATTAAAATTTAAACTTTAGAGCATTAACAAAAACATAAAAGATCAATGCAATGCATAACACCAGATATACGTGGAAAAACTTAAAGGGGAAAAACCATGGTGAGGATTAACTCACAATATATGAAGCTCACTGCTATAAAAATTACAACTTTATTTTATGGCTACAATGCAAGGAAGATACTACTCCCTGTAGACTTTGTTTTAGGGCTTCAAGCCAAGGAAGCTACTACTCTCTGAAGAAAGGTTTTAGGGTCACTCCCAAGGAAGCTACAACTCTTTGCAGACTTTGTTTTAGGGGTTCAACCTAAGGAAGCTACTGTACTACTCCCTGAAGAAAGATTTTAGGATCACTTCCAAGGAAGCTACAACTCCCTGCAAACTTTGTTTTAGAGCTACAACCCACTTGGAAGCAACTACTCCTTGATTTAAGAACAAACTCAGAGATGATTATAGCATGACATTCCTTCTACTATCTAAAAATTGACAATGAAGCACACTCCTTTTGATGATTGCAATTCTACCTCTTCACTCTTCTTTTTATGATTGAATCAGTTAGGCACACTCATTACTTCGCTTCTATCACAAAATAATCTTCAAGATGAATCCAGATATGATCTATCACTTCTACTCTTTCTCTTTCAGCTGCACATCATAATGCATTACACATCCACATTCCGCACTACATGCTCATACTCGCAATCATACCTCACCTAGATTAACTAGGTTTACAATATATACATGATATTACATTTATTACATTACAAGTCGGCTAGATGCAAAAAGAATATTACATTTTACGAGTTAGATAGAGATCAAACAATATGAAACAAGTAGAGGGCAAGCCCTAACATGAACTACACACAACACCATGAAGAGAAACATGCCTTACAGATTCTAACACATGCTTAACCCAGTCCTAAACATCCTTCACAACATCAACCTTCATAGAATATCATCTGCATTCTTCACACAAATAAATTAGGTCATCCTTAAGAAATAAAACATGAAGCTTGTAGCACATAGGTCATTACAACTTGGTGATACTCATGGTAGATTAAACATTACTTGTGCTTCTCCCAGATGAGTCGGCATGACCTACAAAACATTTCCAAACACTCCTTGAACTCCGTACAACAAGAACTTTGTGGCGCACATCACCAACATTCCCAAGTTGGCCTCAACAACAATAACTCCTCACAAACTGACTTGAAAACTTTGTGCGATATTGGAAACATGAAAGATCTGCATGTGCTTCAAACTTGAGAAACATATAGACAAGTAGAATGTCCATAGAAACTCATATAACTGATATGTACAATCTTGTACTGGCACAAGTACTCAAACATATGTTCTATAGAACAATTAGGCATTTGGAACTATCTGTAGTGCACTGTTGTTTGAGAATCTGAACTTGCAGACCACCAAATCACTTGATACTATACAATAGTATGCATTGAACATCCCTAAACGTGTTCACAAAACTACATGGATGAATCTTCACTTCTAGAGGAATGCGGAGCATTCCAACCAACCTTCATCATCACTTTATTTTTCCAGAGCACAGACCAAAACTCTGTCACTTATAACTTTCACTGTGGAGGAGCAAATGATATGAAACCTTGAATGTAATACCTTCTCAAGACACTAAACTTAACTTCTGAACCGCATTACCATATCTTCAGATGCGGAGGAATGCAGAGCATTCTCCCAACTAGTCTTCAAGGCAACTTTCTATAGCAGAAACCTTCACCATCATCCGTAGACCAAAACCTCCTTGTAGAAACGCATACTTCCTTAGGAACAACAAGAGAGAGCATAGAACATGCTATGTAGAACATCAACAACATCTCCCCAACGTCGGCATTACTTCTAATCCTCATCTTGATGCTTCTAATTCCCATCTTAATATATCATCATGATATCATCTTTGCTGATAACAAGCATACTTAACACAACATTAATTGACATTAAACAAGGCATGACATCCAACAATGAACATCAACAACATCACTATTAGTACACCATCATAGTATATCATCAACATAAGCATCTAAGTTGAGTGTTGACATCAATGACAACCTTAGGTGGCATATATGCAACAATCTTCCCCTTTAGCATTGATGGAAACACTGATCTTCTCATTCTCCTCCTTTTACATCAAGGACATAGGGCAACAACTTCTTCCCCTTAGGGCACAAACTCTCCTTTTAA
Organism: Cunninghamia lanceolata; assembly: GCA_027924645.1. NCBI lineage: Eukaryota > Viridiplantae > Streptophyta > Pinopsida > Cupressales > Cupressaceae > Cunninghamia > Cunninghamia lanceolata. The sequence goes on from BSBN01000530.1 coordinate 6,029,471, forward strand.
ACATTCCCCCCCCTTTGAAGTACATACACTCCTTGAAGCAACTCATAGGCTCCCCCTATTAGCAGCAACCACTACCTACTCCCCCCTGAGAGGTAGCCACCATTAGTCCAAGAAAGGGATATAGCATGAATTACTCCCCCTGGACAGATGCACCAACTATGTATCTAGCAAAAGGAAGGAGGGGCAATTACCCCTAACTTCTGTCGGATATACTCAAAAGTATTCTTTGCAAAAGCCTTTGTGAAAATAATTGCAATCTGATCCTTTATTGGAACATATTCCAACTTCACTTCTTTATCTACAACCTTCTCTATGAAAAAGTGATACCTAATTGATATATGCTTGGTTCTAGAATGCATCACTAGATTCTTGGAAATATTGATAGCACTAGTATTATCACAAAAAATAGGAATAAACACATCATATTGTACCTTGATATCCTTCAATGTTTGCTTCATCCACAACACTTGTGTACAACAAGATACCGCAAAAATATACTCTACCTCTATAGTTGATAAAGATATTGAATCTTATTTCTTACTATGCCATGAAACCAATCTGCTTCCTAAAAAGAAAGTACCACCACTTGTACTTCTTCTATCATCAACACAACCAGCCCAATCAGCATCAATGTAAGCACTCAAATCAAAATAATTACCTCTTGGATACCATAAGCCATAATCTGGAGTGCCCTTCAAATATTTGAATATTCTTTTTACTTCCTTCTCATGAGTTTGCTTAGGATTAGCTTGATATCTAGCAACCACACATACTACATGCATAATATCAAGTCTAGAAGCAGTCAAGTGCAATAATTCTCCAATCATAGATTTGCAGAGAGTCTAATCAACATTAGGTGACTCATCAATCTTCCTCAAGTGACAACTAGTAACCATAGGAGTACTTACTAGTTTGGAATCCTCCATACTAAATTTCTTCAACTCTCTAACACACTTAGCCTAAGAAACAAAGATACCATCATCTAGCTAAACAATTTGAAGCCCAAAAAAGAAAGATATCTCACCAATCATAGACATCTCAAACTCTTTCTCTATCTCTTTTGCAAATCTCTTACACATATTATCATCTCCACCAAAGATGATGTCATCAATATATACTGCAACTATTAAAATCATGTCTTCCTCTTCCTTAATGTAAATATTATTATCTGTAGTAACTTTTTTGAAGCCTTGTTGAAGTAAGTACTTATCCAACCAAGAATACAAAGATCGAGGAGCTTGCTTGGGTCCATACAAAGATTTGTTGAGTCTACACACCATGTTCGGATCTTCTGATAAACGAAAACCATCTAGTTGCTCAATGTAAACTTCTTCCTCTAAATCACCATTCAAGAATATTGACTTGACATCCATCTAATAGACTTTGAAGTTCTTGTGAGTAGGAAAGGCAAGAAACAACCTAGTTGCCTCCATCCTAGCTACTGGAGAAAAAGTCTCCTCAAAATCAATACTTTCAACTTGTGAATAACCCTTACACACCAATCTTGCTTTGTTCCTCACAGCTTCACCATCTTCATTGAGTTTGTTCCAGAACACCCACTTTGTTCCTATAACATTCTTATCAGCCGGTCTGGGAACTAGTTCCCATGTCTGATTCTTCTCTATCTCATTCAATTCTTCTTCCATTGCCAAGTCATCTACACATCATCCTTACTACCATCAGCAAAGGTTTTCGGTTCTACCATTGCCAACAAGCACAAATTTACTAGCTCACTTTCTTTTGCAATCTTTCTCTTGGTCTGTACTCCTTCATTCTTATCCCCAATGATCTGATCTGTTGAATGATTCCTCTGAATATACTTTTCTAGAGTCTTAGGGGTCTACTCTAATTCTTGTTCCTTCTCTTCTTTCTCCTAGAACATTCTTCTTCTTCAATGTAGGGAGGTATATTAGATCCACAGTCCTCTAGTTCTTGTGAGATTTCACACAAATCCTCATCTACCTTAACATTTGTGCTTTCAATAATCTTTCCCAATCTCTTGTTGTAGCATCAATAGGCCTTGCTTTGGGTTGATTAGCCAAGAAATATCCCTTCATCACACCTTGAATCAAACTTTGCAAGGTCTTCTTCATCTCTCTTGATGTAGCATTTGTTGCCAAAGATCCTAAAGTATCTGCTAGTGTGAGGTCTTTCATACCATATCTCATAAGGGGTCTTAGTGCTATTGACCCTCAATTGTACTCTATTAAGAAGACAGACAGCGGTGTGAACTACTTCCTTCCAATACATATTAGGAAGATAGTCATCTTTCAACATTGCCCTAGCCATCTCTTACACAATCCTATTCTTCCTCTCCATGCTACCCTATTCTGCTGAGGGGTCATAAGAGTAGACATATGTCTCCTAATACCATGATCTTCAAAAAACTTTTAAATTCATTTTAAGTAAACTCACCTCCTCTATCAGATCTTAAGCATTTGATCTTAGCATCCATTTCATTCTAAGCCATTTCTTTGAAAATCTCAAACTTATCAAAGGCTTCTGATTTTTCTCTTAAAAAAGTAACCCAAGTCATTCTAGAGTAATCATCAATAAGCAACATGAAATACCTTTCACCTTGTTGACTCTTTGTTCTTGTAGGATCACACAGGTCAGTGTGAATCATCTCTAGAGGCATTGTAGAAGAATACTCCTTGCTCTTGAAATTTGTCTTTGTCCTCTTTCCCATTTGACATTCCTTGCATAATGTGTTTGCAGGCTTGGTTATCTTAGACATATCTCTCACCACATGAATAGAGCTGATCTTTACCATATTATCAAAGTTTATGTGTCCCATCTACTTGTGCCACAACCAACACTCACCAGATTGAGCCAATAAATAGGTTCTTCCATTTACCTCCTTTAGATGATAGATATCTCCATATGTCTTAATACCTTCTGCAACTAGTCTTCTGGACCCTGCCTTCTTGATTTCACAACCTTTGGCATGAAAAGTAAGATTGTATCATTTACTACACATCTGACTAACATTGAGGAGATTGAGCTTCAACCCTTTGACATAGAGGACATCCTCAATCTTGTTCTTTCCATCAATGGTTATAGCACCCTTTCCACAAATTTGTGTTGACTCATCACCACCAAACTTAACAGCTCCATCATTCCATTTATTAAGGCTTATAAAATTCTCCTTGTCACCAGTCATGTGGTTAGAGCAACCACTATCAATTACCCAAGCATTTACTTCTTCTTTTGCATGAAGGGAAGTCCATACAACCATTAATTTTTCATTATCTTGGTTAGCCCACAAGGTATCATACTTTTTACAATTCCCAATATCATCTTCTTTGTCATCAACTTTCAAAGCCATGAAAAGTGTTTCATCACTTGAATCATCATGATCCTCATCTTCTGAAGAGCAGCTGCTCTCCATGGAATAAAGACCATTTTTGAACTTATCTCTCTTGTTACTACCCCTTGATTCTTTAAAAGGACATTTAGAAGCAAAATGATCAATTTTCCCACAATTGAAACATTTGAAAGGTAACTTTCCTTTGTATTTGTCGATGCCCTTCTTCAATCTTACAGAATTTGCCTCTACCTCATCAAGTTCATCATCTTGATCTGTTGTTTCATCTTCTTCCTTCTTACTTTCTTTGAATGTTGCTTCCTTCTTTGGAGCACCTTTGTCAAATTCTCTCATTTCAAAGGCTGTGAGAGAAACAAACAATTGGTCAACTATATAGTGATCCAAGTCCTCAGTCTCCCTAATGGAAAATACCTTATGATTGTAAGATTTAGTGAGAGATCATAACACCTTCTTCACAATCTCATCTTCTTTCACTATTCCACCAAGACCTCTGATGCCATTAACTATTTCATCCACTCGGAGCATATAACTCACAATGTGTTCATCTTCTTCCATCCTTAGGGTCTCAAATTTTCTCTTGAAGATTTGCATCTTGGCCTGCTTCACTTTACTGTATCCTTCGTAAATTTACAACCCATTACCTAGACATCCTTAGTAGATTTACAACCCATTACCTTTAGAAGTTCTGAATTAACTATCCCACCGATGATAGCACTCTTTGCCTTGGCATTGTCATCATACAACTTAATCTCATCTTCATCTATATAATCATTAGTTTGAGCAGTGTAACCATTCTCCACCAATTGCCAAACACCAAATCCTAGAGAAGATAGATAGCTTTCCATCCTTAGCTTCCAAAAGGTGTAATTTGTTCCATCAAACATAGGTTGCTTATGAGATCCATTATGAGCCATCCTGGACCTTCCTCAAGCAATTGAGTTTCTTCTGAGTAAATTGGATCTTATACAAATTGTTGTACACACCCAAATACTGGGAGGGGGGTGAATCAATATCCAAACAAATGTCAAATCCTCTGGAGCAGATTAAAACTTAAACTTTATAGTATTAACAGAAACATAAAAGATTAATACAATGCATAACACCAGATATACATGGAAAACCCCAAAGAGGAAAAACCATGGTGAGGATTAACTCACAATATATGAATCTCACTGCTATAAAATTACAACTTTATTTTAGGGCTACAACCCAAGAAAGCTACTACTCCCTAAGGACTTTGTTTTAGGGCTTCAACCAAAGGAAGTTACAACTCCTTGCAAACTTTGTTTTAGGGATTCAACCCAAAGAGACACTACTCCCTGAAAAAGGTTTTAGAGTCACTCCCAAGGAAGCTACAACTCCATGCAAACTTTGTTTTAGGGCTACAACCCAAGGAAGCAACTGCTCCTTAAACTAAGAACAAACTTAGAGATGATTATAGCATGACAATCCTTCTAATGTCTGAAAACTGACAATGAAGCACACTCCTTTTGATGATTGCAATTCTACTTCTTTACTCCTTTTTTGATGATTGAATCAGTTAGGCACACTCTTCACTTCCCTTCTATCACAAAAATATCTTCAAGATGAATCTAGACAGGATCTATCACTTCTTCTCTTTCTCTTTCAGTCGCACATCATAATGCAATACACATCCACATTCAATACTACACACTCATACTCACAATCATACCTCACCTAGATCAACTAGGTTTACAATATATAGATGAGATTACATTGATTGCATTACAAGTCATCTAGATACAATAGGAATATTACATTTTACAAGTCAGCTAGAGATTAAAACTGTTGAAATTACGGCAGACAACTTCAAGAGGTGGATGATGAATCAGTTGTCACAAAACTTTATCCTTTTCTGCATTTAATCTTCTTTACCACTTATTAATAGATTTATGAGATAACCATGAAAGCATGAATCAACAATACATGAGCATAAACACAATCAACACACATAACACAAGGATTTTTATGTGGAAACCTGGTTAAGGGAAAAACCACGGTGGGGGTTAACCCACAAGATTTATTCTTTGTTAAAAGAAAAGAAAAATGGGAAGGCACTTGCCTTCACACACACTGCCTAGAGTTCACTACTCAAAGGAGGCTCACTGTCTACAAAATAGTCACATGGTTAACACCGAAAGGTTGAACTGAGAAACAACATCTTCTTCATGCCAAGGTTCAATTCCATTGAAGCTCATAACACCTCTGCTCTGCCCCCAAACACTTCCTCATTAACTCTGCATCTTCACATGCTTTGACATATTTACATGCCTTCATTACATTTATTTATACATGACATCGACTTTGGAATGAACATCAAAGTCAGCCTTACAATTATCTATCTGGAACATTCTCTAAGATAGGCTTTACAAGCAATTGCATTCACAAGACTTGACTTAATACAAAATGCCATATGCAAACCACTACACTATCAACCAAACATAGTTGGGACTCAAATCTTCCTCGAACAAGGTGCCATGCTCCATAGAACTTCTCTTAGATCATCTGCAACATGCACAAATCATCCCATCGACCAAGACTAGAAAGAACAACAATACCCAAGGAGAAATCTTCAACTACAAGCTCAATCCTCAATGTAGACCACCAACACAATAGGCACACAATCTACAGACCTCCACAAGCACAATGAAATCAACAAGAATAACTGCACCACCTCAAATTACCAGAATCACTCGTATCTTCATACGAGAACTCAAGAACACCAAATTTCATGACTGTCACACTAGAAAGATTGCTTGTGAACATCCAAAGCATGAACCACTTGAGTTGAGGATACACACCATCATCCCAAACATACCTCTAGATCTGCAGACCATAATATTCCAAATGTGGAGCAATCCGGACCAAATCCCTGTCACTTTGTTACCTCTAAACAACTGCAAAACCCAGTTCTACTCAGATGGCCATAACTTCATCAATCCTCCATGCGGACCTCTCAAATCTTAACTGGAGAAACTTCAAACAATCCTCTACAAATCCCTTAAGTCTACAGACTCTGATCTTCGTCTCACTTGGAATACGGAGCAATCTACTTTACTAAACTGCACTGTCTTCACTGTCTCTGACAAAGAGATATGTTGACATCAATGACAACACATCATAGGCATATATTTGCAATAATATCCTCCATTGTCATTCATGGCAACATATGATGTGAAAACCTGATTCAACCATCAAGACAAAGACTTCTTCCCCTTTCTCTTATCACACCTACAACTACTTTCTTCACTGCTCCCCCTTTCACTAGCAACTACTTACTTCTGATGACTTCTCTCCCCCTTTGACGTCAATGGCAAATGGCACATATTTGCAATCATCTCTCCCCCTTTTTGTTTCTTAGATAAAACCAAACTGAACTCCAAAATTAACATACTTACTACTCCTCCCGAATAGCATTCCCTTAACACCAATCCAGATCACAAGATATGACTATGAGTTCTACCGAACTGATGTACACTAGTGCACCTTAGTTTTGAATAGGAGGGGTAATAACCCCTAGCTTCACTCTGAGATACTCAAAAGTGTCCTTAAGTACAGGCTTAGTGAAGATATCCGCAATCTGATCCTTTGAAGGAACAAACTCCAATTTGACTTGATTCTCATTTACCTTCTCTCTCAAAAAGTGAAACTTGATGGATATGTGCTTTGTCTTTGAATGCAACACTGGATTCTTTGAGATGTTTATTACACTTCAATTATCACAGAAGATTGTAACAGGTTCTTCAAACACAATTCTAATATCCTTCAACATTTTCTTCATCCACAAAATAGGTAAGTGCACAAAGATGAGGGACCAAAATGGGGTCTTAAGTTGTCACTCTTTTTTTCTGAAATCAGGAAACATTGATGTTGGATGAGAAATTGAAGATAGCTACACTCAAAATTTGAAGATGGAACAAAAACAAGAGTTGTAGTGCTCCGAATCTAGTTTCTAAACTACTATTTTTTTCTAGAAATGGTTGAGATTAAGGGGTTCAAAAAGGGGGAGCACACAAATTGGTCCTATTTTTTTCAAAAAAAATATAACACAACATTTGGTGTGCTCCCCCTAAAATGTTAACTTTTTTTTTAGTATTTCAATAATCGCTCTAGTGAAAAATTAGGTAACACCATGTAGTTTATCCCTGATTTTTCTGATAATTTTTTAATGAATAATTGTTTTTTTAGTAATTTTTAAAGCGGACACATCCTGAAGAACAGAAATTTGAGCATGCTCCCCCCTAAAATGTTTGAAAACTAACCGAAAATCATTTTTTTTGAATTCGTGTAGAATGGAGTTTAGTTTCTAAAAATATAACTTATTTCAATTTTCGATGAACAGTTAAAAAAATAAGTTAAAAATACTAGACACTGGTTTTTGACAAAACTTGGACACACTTACTAAAGAAATTTAAGATGAAACACTAAACGTACTCATTATGTGAAAAAAATTATATGGTTAGATAGCTAATAGAGAGCTTAAGATTATGGTGGTATTTTTTTTGAGGTTTCATTGAAAAAAGTGCCATCCTGATGGGGAGCATGCTCTAGATTATCTCTAGATTTTGGTAAAAACTGATAAAAACATGTCAAACAAAGCTCATCATAACGCAAGCGCATTATAACGCGCTCACGTTATGATGAGCATAAGTGGCAATACACATGCCAATTGCATTTGCTTGAAATTTTCTAAAGCCTTTCCAACAAATCCATTTTTTGCATATCTTGCAATCATTGCATTCCATTATAGAACATCTCGTTGAGGTGTTACGTCTTACAATTGACATGCCTTGTCTATGCTTCCAGACTTTACATACATGTCTACAAGGGCAGCTGCACTTCCTATTAGCTCTCTCTATTTCTCTCCCCTCTCTACATCCTACCCTTTCTCTAAGTCTCTGCTTCCTTCCCCTCTCTACCTCCCACATTCTCTCTCACTCTCCTCTTCCCTCCCCTATCTACCTTCTACTATCTCTCTCACTCTCTACTTCGCTCTCTTATCTACCTCCCGCCCTCTTTCTGATTCTTTGCTTCCCTTGCCTCTCTACCTCTTACCTTCTCTCTCACTCTCGTCTCCTCGTCCCTCTCTACCTCTTACCCTCTCTCTCACTTTCTACTTCCCTCCCCTGTCTACTTTCTATCCTCTCTCTCAGTCTCTGCTTCCCTCCCCTGTCTACCTCCTACCCTCTCTCTCTTCTTCCTTATCCTATCTACCTCCTATGGTCCTCTCCCACTCTCTACTTCCATCATGTCTCTACCTCCTATCCTCTCTCTCACTCTCTACTTCCCTCCCCTCTCTACCTCTCCTCATTCTTCCCATCCAAAGAAATTTCATAAATTATCTTGTTTCCATTTCATTGAATCCTAATTTATATCATCATCCATCTTTACATGTCCTATTTTTCTTACATTTCCATGTTCTTTGTCGACAAGGGAGAGTGAGAGGGAGGAAAAGAGAGAGGATGGAGATGGAGGGGAGAGAAACCTAGGAAAGATACCTAGTGATAGGCAGAGAGAGAGAGATAGAGACTCCTAGTTTTCTTGTTTTGGAGAGAGAGAGAGGGTGGGTCAGGTTTATGAGTTTAGGATTGCTTAAGTTTAGGGTTTAGGGGATTTATTTAGGGTTCAGGGGTTTAGGGTTGCTCAGGTTTATGGTTTAAGGGTTAGGATTTAGGGGCATTATTTAGCATTTAGGGGTTTTGGGAGAGAGAGAGAGGTTTAGAGTTGCTCAGGTTTAGGGTCATTATTTAGGGTTTATGAGCTTAGGGTTGCTTAGACCTTTAGGGGCATTATTTATGGTTTATGAGTTTAAAGGGTTGCTCAAGTTTAGGGCTTACGGTTTTGGGTTAGGGTTTAGCAGAATTATAAATAGGGTTTAGGGGATTACAGATGCTTAGGTTTATGGTTTAGGGGTTAGAGTTTAGGTGTTAGGGATTTAGGGTTGCTCAGGTTTAGGCTAAATAGGGGTTAGGGTTTAGAGAGAGAGAGAGTGAGGGGATCGATAGATATTCGGAGAGATCTAGGGAGATAGAGGTTTATAGTTTCTTCCAGGGTTTATGGCTTAGAGGTTTGGGGTTTAGGGTTTCTCTATTTTAGGGTTTAGGGGCATTATTTAGGGTAACTTAAGGTTTATGTTTTAGGGGTTAGGGGTTAAGGTTTAGAGGTTTAGGTTAGGGTTTAGAGAGAGAGAGGACTAATAGGGAGATATAGAGGAGACTGAGGGGAGACATAGGGAGATAAAGGGTGAGGGACATGGCTAGAGACATAGGTAGAGAGATTGAGAGCTAGAGGGATGATAGAGACAAGGAGATAGGGTTTAGGGTTGATCAGATTTAGGGTTGATCAGGTTTAGGGTTTAGGGGTTAGGAGTTTAGAGAGGGAGAGATATGGAGATAGAGGGTGAGGGACATGGCTAGAGACATAGCCAGAGAGATTGAGAGGTAGAGAGATGATAGAGACAAGGAGATAGGGGTTTAGGGTTGATCAGGTTTAGATTTTAGGGGTTAGGAGTTTAGAGAGGGAGAGATAGGGAGATAGAGGGTGATGGACATGGCCAAAGACATAAGCAGAGAGGTTGAGAGGTAGAGGAATAATAGAGAAAAGGAAATAAGGGTTTAGGGTTGATTAGGTTTAGGGTTTATGGTTGTTTTATATGATGTATAGAATGTTGTAAATGACTAACATATTGGTACATATGATGTTTTGATGGCTCCTATGGCCGGAAGAGGGTAGAATGACACCTGTGACTAACTAGGTGTAGAATGATAGGTAGGTGTTACTAAGGAGCATATTGGCACATATGATATACAAAATGGTGCAAATGACTAACAAATTGGCACTATGATCTTCTAATGGCTACTGGTGAGGTATTTGTTTGATTTTGATTATTTTTGGGATCATTTGAGATGGAGCATAGATTGATTTGGGATGGAGTTGGGATGAAATGCATTGGTTTAGGGATGATGAGAGGTGAAAAGGACTAGATTAGGAATGATTTGGGAATGATTAGAATGGTTTAAGTGATGGTCTGAATTGGTTTAGTGCTAATTAGGAAATGATTAGAATGATTTAGGAATAGTTTAGGGATGGTATTTGAGATGAAATCCGGGCTGATTGGAAAATGATTAGGAATGAAGTTAAATTGATTTGGATGTGATTTGGGATGGTGTGAAGTGGTTTAGGGCTGATTAAAAGTGGTTTAGGGATGATTAGAGATGAAATTGAATGGATTAGGGATGATTTGGGATTGATTAGGAATGAATTTGGTTGGAATGAAAGCTTAATGTTTTCATGTTATAGAGATTGGGAGAGATAGGGAGATAGAGGTTTAGGGTTGCTTCCAGGTTTTATGGTTTAGGGGTTAGGGGTTTAGGGGTTTAGGGTTGCTCATTTTTAGGGTTTAGGGGTTAGGGGTTAGGGTTTAGGGGCATTATTTATGGGTTATGGTTTATGGTTTATGGTTTAGGGGTTAGGGGTTAAGGTTTAGAGGTTTAGGTTTATGGTTTAGGTAGAGAGGTGAATAGGGAGATACAAAGGAGACCAAACCAAGGAGAGATATCAATGTCTCATCTATCCCTCTCTCTAACTATACCTACCTCTCTATCTCTCTCTCTCTCCTTCTCTCTCTATCTTGCTAGATCTCTTTCGATCCCCTCTCTCTAACTCTACCTGTATGTCTCTCTCTCCCTCACTATTTGAGGTTTACATGAGTTTAGGGTTTCTCAAGTAAATATGGTTTAGGTTTTAGGGTAAGGGTTTAGGGGAATTATTTAGGCTTTAAGGGTTTAGGGATGCTCGAGTTTAGGGTTTAGGGTCTAGGGGTTAGGGTTTAGGATTTACGGGTTAGGGGTTTAGGGTTGCTTGAGTTTAGGGGTTAGGGTTTAGGGTTTAGAGAGAGATAGAGTGAGGGGACCAATAGAGATTGGGAGATAGAGGTTTAGGGTTGCTTCTAGGTTTTATGGTTTAGGGACCTTAGGGGTTTTGGGGTTTAGGGTTGCTCATTTTGAGGGGTTAGGGGTTAGGGTTTAGGGACATTATTTAGGGTTTAGGTTTAATGATTTAGGGGTTAGGGGTTAAGGTTTAGAGGTTTAGGTTTATGGTTTAGGTAGAGAGGTGAATAGGGAAATACAGAGGAGACTGAGCCTGGGAGAGATATCTCTATCTCCTCTATCCCTCTCTCTAACTATACCTACCTTTTCTTTTAGGTTTTATGGTTTAGGGACCTTAGGGGTTTAGGGGTTTAGGGTTGCTGGATTTTAGGGTTTAGGGTTAGGGGTTACCTGGGCATTATTAAGGGTTTAGGGTTTATGGTTTAGAGGTTTAGGTTTATGGTTTATATAGAGGGGAGAATAGGGATCCCTATCTCTATCTCTCTGGACATATGGATCCCTATCTCTTAATCTATCCCTCACTACCTCTCTCTCCTCCTCTTTATCTCTCTCCCCATCCTTATACCTCTTGAAATCTATCTCCCTATGTCTCTAGACATCTCTTGATATCTTTCCCTATCGAGCTATCTATCCTCATAACCCCATCTCTTCATATACCCCTCTCTACCTCTCTCTCTATATTTCCCTATCTATCTCTCCCTTGCTAGATGTATCTCCCTATATCTCCCCTCTCTCTATATATGTATATCTTTCTCTCTCTATAGACCCCTTTCTCTATCTCGATCCCCATCTCTCCATTTCCCCATCTCTATCTCCACCTAGCCTCTCTATCTCCATGTCCCTCTCTATCTCTCCATGTCTCTTGATCCCTCTTTATATATAGGATAGAGAAATGAAGAGAGAGAGAGATACCCTCTGATGTAGATAGAAGGTTTCCTTTATGTTATCATGCTTCCCATAATGCGATTGTGTTATTAGAAGCATGGAAAATGGTAAAAAAGCATGTGGGATCCGTGTTTTAGACCCCACATGCCTGTTATTCCTGCTTTTCATGAGTATATCAGACAAAAAAACACTTTTCATGTTGGTGGACTAATTGAGAATCATTTTTATATGAATCCACCACCTTTTCTTGTTTTTTCAACGTAGAAGAAGTGATTTTTCATGTTTTTAGAGAAAATTTGATTATTTAAACTGAAAGTTTCATGTTTCATGTGTGATTTTGTTTCAAAGCTAATTACCATTGATCTATAGATTGAATTTGATGATATATGCTTGTTTTTACATAAATTTTACTAATCCTATTCTAGAATTATATAGAATTCATAATCAAACTTGAGAAAAACAAGAATTTGAGGATTTTGAAGCCATCTTTTGGAGAATTGGTCAACTGCAATATCAAATTCTAAGGTATGTTCAATTTTAATTTAGATATATATATGTTCTTATGTTCTTTATGTCTTTAAATGCCTTTATGTCTTTATGTTTTTTATGTTCTTTATGTTCTTCTTGACATATATGTGTCTAGGTATATCAGTTAGTTTAGTCAAAGAGAATCTAAATTCTTTATGTTTCCACCTTGTTTCGGCCCTTCATGCCTTTATTTCACCTATTTTCAGATATACAAGAGAAAAAAATTATCAAATACTTCATAAAATAATTTTAGTGAACAATTGTTTGTCATACTCATATTCAAGTGTATACATGGAGCCAAAATTGATTTTGGAAGACTCTTAATTTTTGCCCTAGGATGACATAAGATGATACAAAGGGAGTTACAAGGAGATAAAACACTAAAAAGGAGGTTTTCATGAGTGTAGAACAATCATGTAAGTCTATATAATAGTCCACTATCATGTAGTCTATATATAACCCTACTGCCATGTATGATCCTCCTTGCATTTGAAGGTCATTTTACAATGCTATGAAAGTTATAATTTATTACAAAGTGGTCCTTCTTATTGCATCTATGTACATTGAAATTCATACATTTATACATTGTTTACAATGAATGTGTAAAGAGTTCTCTTCCTACAACTATGCACATGCTACAGGTAAGATAAGAGTTTGTGCACATTACAATAATGAAAACCATCACTGTTAAATGCTACAACATGCTACAAGTCATCTATGTTACATGCTACAACATTTTTGTTACTATGGAACACAAATGTGCATGCTTACAACACCCAAAACATGTCATCATGCTATCTCTTACATTCTCTATTTTCCTTACATCCTTTATTGACCTCCAAGTGGCCATACTTCTCATACTCACCTATAGTGAGTGAAATGTACTACTTTCTTGTTGTACAAGTGAAAAACTTGAACACAACTCAATTCATAGGAAAAACTTAGAGTGCTAATCAAATGCCCCTACAAATGAAAGCAACTCACACTTATCTCCTTTGCAAATCAAGTAAATACTCTATCCAAGTATCATTACATACTAATATCATTGAATGTTGATGTAGACTCATGTGAGAGTTGTTCTCTCATTAAATGTTGATGCTTTTTTTTCCTTTGTGGTTGCTTACTCTTGCATTTGTCATTTGGGTGAATCTCTAGATGAAGCTTCCAACACTTGTCATAACAATATCCTCCAACCTTGAAATAAGACCAATAGTTGTTAGCTTTGTACATACTCAAAATATGCTCCTTAGTGGTGTTTTCTTTGTGCATCATTCTACAATTTTTAGTGATGTTTGCTTTGTGCTCCTTCAATGCATTAAGTCTCCAACACACAACTAGGGTTCAGACCTTCATATGAACTAGATGAGGCATCTAACAAGATTATGTTCACCAACTAGAACCAACTAAACCACTTTTCAAGTCACAAGGATCCCCTCTTAGCAACCAATTTGCCCAAGCCCTCAAATCCTAGTAGCCCTACTTAAGGGGTTTTTCTGACTTATTTTCACCATAAGGTTTCAAACCCAAACTTCAATGAATGTTTAGAATACCCATTACCAAGTTGCATAGCATATCTTGAACTCAGTATAGACTCCTTTGGACAATATGCCTCAAAACTAACCTTATTCATTGTCCTAAAAGGGTTAATTAGGCCTATAAAAGAACTTGCCTTCAAACTTTCCAAAGACCCCTAAACTCAATAAATAGTCCTTATTCAGGTTGCCAAACTCCCAAATCCACACTCACATTCAAGTGGCATGATCATTTATGATACAAACACAAGAAGGAATTCAAAGCATTGATACCATATTTCACAAATCAACTCAACCATAAACTAAAATCTTGCAATGGCCCAACTAGGTGCTTAAGGGCATCATAAGGCATAAGGGCTCCAAGCTATTCCCCAACCCTAACAAAATCATACACCATGTCAATATAATGTATTCAAACTAATTTTGTCTCTAGAAATATGCCTAATTTGGTCCAATTAGCAAAGCAAGTACCCTAGGATTAGTTAATAACCACTCCAAACCCCAAAACAATAGATCTATATGTCACAAAACTTCAAATTCCACCATTGGTTAGTATAGCCATGCTCATCTAGGGTGCAAACTAGAAAACCCTTCATTTCTTCACAAATAAGGGGGTTTTAATGAAAATCTCATATCCACTCCAACCCAGAACAAACTAACACTTGATTCACCTTTAAATAGGCCTGCATATACTATAGGAACACTTACTTGGCCAAGTTGCATTCAAATTCACAAAGAACCACTATTTAGCCACCTTTTCTACTTTGAAAATGCATGAAAATAGGGTATAACGAGTTACAACAGAAAAATAAGGTATAACTCCTTATTTCTTCCTCCAAGTTCATCCTCCTCTCTTCTTTTCAAACTAGATTCAAGTGTATGTGTGTGTTCAAATGCATACTCCATGACTTATGTATGTTCAAGTTATCTTGATATGAGGTGTCTTATTTAGAAGTTTGTAAACCTTGTTATTCATTCTGACTGTGCTATTCATTGTCATTATAAAATTTCTAATGATCATTGTCTTATTCTTCATGCTTGTAGAAATCATCATCATGCCGAGGAAAAAAGTGAAGACTCTAAAACTAGAAGAGCATGAAGCTGAGAATGAGAGGAAAAGAGAAAGAATGAGGAGAATTTGGGAAAGTAGGAAATTGTCAACCATACAAGAAGATATTCCACCATTGCCAATTGAAGAGGAATGTGACATGTCTAACGAAGCTAAGAAAGAGATGCAATTGGTGGCACAAAGGGAATGAATTCAAAACCTCCATGCAATGAGGAAAGTGAATCTCCAAGTTGGAGGCACTGCATCGTCCACAGGTCAACTTGAAGGAACACCATCATTATCTTCTCGAATTGGAGACACTCCATGTTTCACAGGTGAAGTAGAAACCACATCTACATTTTCTTCTCAAGTTGGTCGTATGCCATAATTCACACCTCAAGTTGAAGGTACGTCATTTTCAAAATTTTCACCTCCAATTGAAGGTATGTCATCTATCCCATCTCAAGTAAATATTGAAGAAATTCCTAGTGTTCAGTCTACTTTACCAAATAAAATGCCTCCTAGAATTTTGCATTGGAGGCCTAATTTTCTAATTGATATTGATGAGAATGTATTGGAGCCCATGTAGGATAAGATTCCCATGCGCACTTGCCAAAGATATGCAAATAAAATATGGAAATTATTCTTTGAGAATTTAAATGAAACCAGAAGATGTCAACTCTTTGTTGAACTGATGAGAAATCTAAAATTTAGGCCCACTATGAAGATTCTTGGCCTAATAACATCAAATGCATCAAGTGAAAAATTAATTGTCAAGAATCTAATGATTGTGTATGAGAGTGTGGGTTCCACCTCATGCACCAATGATAGTAATGCCACACAACATGTCATTACATTGACAACTGTAAGCCAACAAACAAAAAAACTCACCTCATTAGAAAGACAAGTCAAGCATTGAAAATAAACAGAAAAACTCTAATGAGAGCCATTGGAAGATGTCAAAGAGTTGAGGATCCAAGCACTGATGAATTGTGAGCATTCTTTGGGAGACTCCCACAAAAATATAAAGTTGTTGTCGAAGCTTTGAGATCACTAATTGAAGACTTTTGGAAGAATTACACAAGAGTATCTCTGAATCAAAGGGATGTGGTAAGAAAGAGAATCGGTAGTCGAAACTGTGAGCGACACCCAAAGCATTTTTTGGATATGACTCAAACAGAGTTTTTTGGTAAATTTCTAGAGAAGTATCCTCAAATTAAAATTTCTCAAAGATATTTTGAAATGCTAAAACCTTTCTTTGTCAAAATAAATCAGACATGCACTATTTGTTGTTGTAGATTACATATTGAATTTTCTAATCATTTTGATGTTTATCGGTCTATATGTTTAGATTTGCATACTAACAATGTTTTGTAGGATTGTGGCATACGTGGCCCACTAACTACCTCAAGAGACTTCATATCAATGATTTTATGTGATAGAGAGGAAGGTCAATTATTCTATAGGAAATTATGCTTGGATGGCGCGTGTCAGCTTTGCGGTAGCTTGCAATATATGCCAATATGTGAACATATGGAAATAACACATGTGGTTGGAAACAAACTAGTAGAGTTCGACAAGTATAAAACAGTGGCATACAATACAAGAAATGGTAAAGAAGCAAAGAGGTTTGAATATGTTATTCAAAAGATTCAAGTGCATCAGTTTATACCTATATTTTGTGACAACATAGTGTATGAGTATGTAAGACATGCCCATAGAGCTCGATGGTTGGACTTGCAATTCAAGTTATGCAAGGACACATTTCTAGTTGGTAGCATTGTTTCAGTCATCAACTTTGCAGAGAACTACAGTCTATAGCCACAATGCGAGGTGCAATCCGAATATTATAACTCGACACAGGTTTCTATATTTGTGCACATCGCATTCATTCATGTGAATGATAGTATAGAGGATGATAGAAAGATCATAAGGGAGTATCATTTTTGATATAAGCGATGATCCCATGCATTTCGCAGAGTTCATGCATGGTTGTTTTTAGGTGTTCTACAATGATCTGGCTAGAAGGGGCATATCATTCAGTCAGCATATCATATGGTCAGATAAATGTGCATCACAATTTAGGAACTTGCAGAATTTCTATTGGCTGAGTAGGAGGCATAATATTACAGGTGTTTAGCATATGTGGAACTTTTGTGAGGCTAGGCATGGAAAGGGGGAGCATGATGGTATAGGAGCATGTATCAAAAGAGCCATAGCATGAGAACAGTTAAAGTATAAAGACAATGCAAAGCTGACTGATGCAAAATCAATCATCGAGTGGTGTAATGCTTTGATGGGTCCAGGTAATCAAGGTAAGTCTTCAGTTCATAGATTTTTTTGGTTGATAGATTATACTAACATTGCACCATATGAGGACTGTTGTACATTGACAGGATCAAGTGAGCTACACTCTATCAAAAGCTCAATTGCAGGTTCATGGAGTATACATATGTGAAAGATGGCATGCTTTTGTTCTGCATGTACAATTCAAGCCTAGAATGAGTGCAAGTCAAGGGAGTGGGTTGACGAATGGTAGTTCAGTTATCTTTGCCCACTTGACACGTATCGACCCCCGATGGCACTAGGATTGACATAGATGGAATCATCAGTTGACTTTGACCACATATCAAATCTAGTTCAACCAGGTAATATATCTACTTACATAGTTAAATTTGAAATTCCTAATGTTATCTTAAACTTTGTAGTATTTTGTAATGTTGTGGAAATTTCGTCTAATTTGCTGCACATATCATTGTAGGGCATGTTTATATAGTTATTGCAGATGAAGATAACGAAGAGGGAACAAATTATTACTTGTGTCATGTTGAGGCCAAAAATAAATTGGAGGCCCCAGTTATAGATGGAGAAAACATCAAATATGCTATAGGCTCAGTGGTCGTTACTGGAACATGGCTTAGAAGGTACCCACATAAGAGTCTTAATGTTTAGCTATTTGAGGACTTTAACATGCATTGGAAGATTCTTCATTAATCCAAGCTTGTTGTGGCAACCAATGTTCATTTGATACAATATCAAGGTAGACCTTTGAACAAGACCTTGTGGAAGGTGCGTGACTTTGACCATGAGGCCATACTTGACACAATAAAGAGTAGAGAAGACCCAGATGGTTCATTGGATTAATTTGTAAGTATGCATAAAACTTTCCTAGATGGTTACATGTACTTTGTTTTGTACATAAATAGTAGTATAAATTGCTTCCCTCTAGTATATTTATGTTTAGTCAATTTTGCTTTTTGATGCTTCTCACAGGAGGTCACAACTCTAGTCCGTCCAACTATGGATAAAGAAGCTCAAGAAAAGATGATGGAGAGTGATCATTAGATGGCGGTAAGTGATCGATTACATAAGTGATATATATTTCATGTACATTTCATTTGATTTGTTTCATGAGGTTAGATCTAAGTAATAGATGAAGTTGATCCTAATTGGTCTTAATCATGTTCACTCGTGTTTTACTCATGTCATATCAAGATTCATGTCAAAGGGTTTGGATGTTATTTCATAACATTCATTTTTATCATGTTACAATAGTAGCACATAGTTGTTTATGTCATTGGTTCGTGCCATTGGATCATTGGATTTTGGTTGTGCTTCCTCATCATAACATGTCATGCTTTCAGGAGTTAGATTGGGTTGTGGTTCTTCCTCATGATAGGATTTAGTTCATGTCTTCATGCTTCTTTTTCCTCCATGTCTTCAGTGTTCTCAGTGTCTTCATGCTTTTAGGAGTTAGATTGGGTTGTGGTTGTTCCTCATGTTTGGAAAGGTGCTAGGAGTGACATTTTGCATTCCATAACTCGTGGGTCCAAACGGACTTTGCCAACATGTCAGGGTGGGTGGATAAATGCCATTGGAGGTCTCATTTCATGTGCCAAGTGTCACATTCGTTCGGGGCAGCAGGCTACCGATAAAATCCCTTAAGCGCCCTAAGAAGAAAAAATTGCCAAACTTTGATGCAATAGTTCTTAGAATTCATGGCAGATGGGAACATTCTATTTAGACCTATATGTGCATGTGGAGTCCATACATAATAACCTCTCTCAGTTTCGTTCAACTCCAGTCCGTTTGACCGTGCCGAAATCAAACACATTCTTGCAAAATGCTTCAGTTTCATGCAGTGGAAAGGTGGCAAGAGTGACATTTTGCATTCCATAGCTCGTGGTTCTGAATGGACTTCGCTGATGTGTCAGGGTGGGTGGGTAAATTCTAGGGGATGTCTCATTTTGTGTGCCAAGCATCGCATTCATTCAGGGCAACAGGCTACCCGCAAAGTCCCTTAAGCTACCTAAGAGGAAAAAACTACTGAACTTTGATGAGACATTTCTTAGAATTTGTTAAAGTTGGGAATGCTACGTTTGGACCTACACGTTCATGTGGAGTCCTTCCACAATAACCTCTCTCAGTTTCGTTCAACTCTAGTCCATTTGATCGTGCCGAAATCAAACGCATTCTTGCAAAATGCTTCAGTTTGATGCTGTGGAAAGGTGCTAGGAGTGACATTTTGTATTCCATAGCTCGTGGGTCCAAATGGACTTCACCGATGCATTGGGGTGGGTAGGTAAATGCCAAGGGAGGTTTTGTTTCGTGTGCCAAGCGTCGCATTCGTTTGGGGCAGCAAGCTACCGGCAAAGTCCCTTAAGTTCCCTAAGAGGAAAAAACTACCAAACTTTGACGGGATAGTTCTCAGAATTCATGGCAGATGGGAACATTCCATTTCGACCTATAGGTGTATGTGGAGTCCATCCACAATAACTTCTTTGGGTTTCGTTCAACTCTTGTCCGTTTGATCATGTCGAAATCAAACACATTTTTACAAAATGCTTCAATTTCATGCTGTGGAAAGGTTACCAGGTGGCATATTTTTTGTTATGCTCATCGTGGGGCCAAATGGACTGTGCCAACATGTTGGGGTGGGTGGGTAAATGCTAGGGAAGGTCTAGTTTCATGTGCCAAGCATCCCAGTCATTCTGGCTTGCAAGCTACTAAGACCTAACACTTTTCGAGTTTACTGGTAGCTTACAGCCCGGAATGACTGAGACACTTGGTACATGAAATGAGACCTCCCCTAGCATTTACCTACCCACCTTGATGTGTTGGCGTAGTCCATTTGGCCTCACGATGAGCAGAACAAAAAATATGGCACCTAGCAACCTTTCCACAACATGAAACTAAAGCATTTTGCAAGAATGTGTTTGATTTCAGCACAATCAAATGGACTGGAGTTGAATGAAACTGAGAGAGGTTATTGTGGATGGACTCCACTTGCAACTATAGGTCTAAACAAAATGTTCCCATCTTCCACGAATTCTGAAAACTGTCACGTTAAAGTTTGGCAGTTTTTTCCTCTTAGGGAGCTTAACGAACTTTTTTGATAACTTGCTGCCCTGAACAAATGTGATGCTTGGCACATGAAATGAGACCTCCCCTAGCATTTACCTACCCACCCCAATGTTTTGGTGAAGTCTATTCAGACCCACAAGCTATGGAATATAAAATGTCACTCCTAGCACCTTTCCACAGCATGAAACTGAAGGATTTTGCAAGAATGCGTTTGATTTCGGCACGATCAAACAG
The DNA here is from genome assembly GCA_027924645.1 of Cunninghamia lanceolata. Lineage (NCBI taxonomy): Eukaryota > Viridiplantae > Streptophyta > Pinopsida > Cupressales > Cupressaceae > Cunninghamia > Cunninghamia lanceolata. The sequence goes on from BSBN01000530.1 coordinate 6,050,300, forward strand.
AGTCAAGTTGAACAAAACTGAGAGAGGTTATTATGGATGGACTCCACATGAACCTATAGGTTGAAATGAAATGTTCCCAACTACCACAAATTCCAAGAACTGTCCCGTCAAAGTTTGGTAGTTTTTTCCTCTTAGGGAGCTTAAGGGACTTTGCCGGTAGCCTGCTGCCCTAAATGAATGCGATGCTTAGCACATGAAATGAGACCTCCCTTAGCATTTATCCACCCACCCTAATGCGTTGGCGAAGTTCATTCAAACCCACGAGCTATGGAATACAAAATGTCACTCCTAGCACCTTTCCACAGCATGAAACTGAATCATTTTGTAAGAATGCATTTGATTCTGGCATGGTCAAACGGATAGGAGTTGAACAAAACCAAGAGAGGTTATTGTAGACAGACCACATGTACACCTACAGGTCTAAACAGAATGTTCTCAGCTACCACAAATTCTGAGAACTATCCTATCAAAGTTTGGTAATTTTTTTCATCTTAGGGAACGCTTAAGGGACTTTGCTGATAACCTGCTGGGCTGAACGAATGCGATGCTTGGCAGATGAAACAAGACATGCCCTAGAATTTACTGACCCACCCTGATCCATTGGCGAAGTCCATTTAGACCCACGAGCTATGAAATGCAAAATGTCACTCCTAGCACCTTTCCACTGCATGAAACTGAAGCATTTTGCAAGAATGCGTTTGATTTCAACACGATCAAACGGACCGGAGTTGAATGAAACTGAGAGAGGTTATTGTGGAGGGACTCCATGTGCACCTATAGGTCTAAATGGAATGTTCCCAGCTACCACAAATTAAGAGAACTATCCCATCAAAGTTTAGTAATTTTTTCATCTTAGGGATCTTAAGGGACTTTACCGGTAGCCTGCTGACCCAAATGACTGTGGCGCTTGGCACATGAAACAAGACTTCCCTTGGCATTTACCCACCCACCCTGATGCGTTGGCGAAGCCCGTTCAATCCCATGAGCTATGGAATGCAAAATGTCACTCCTACCACCTTTCCATTGCATGAAACTAAAGCATTTTAGAAGAATGCGTTTGATTCTGACACGGTCAAATGGACTGGAGTTGAACAAAACTGAGAGAGATTATTGTGGACGGACTCCACATACACTTGTAGGTCCAAACAGAAGGTTCCCAACTACCACGAATTGTAAGAACTGCCCCGTTAAAGTTTGGCAATTTTTTTCTCTTAGGACGCTTAAGGGACTTTACCAGTAGCCTGCTACCCTTAACGAATGCGACGCTTGGCACACAAAATGAGACCTCCCTTGGCATTTAACCACCCACCTTGATGGATTGGCCAAGTCTATTCAGACCCACGAGCTATGGAATGTAAAATGTCACTCCTAGCACCTTTCCACAACATGAAACTGAAGCATTTTGCAAGAATGCGTTTGATTTTGGCACGATAAAAAAAACTAGAGTTGAATGAAATTGAGAGAGGTTATTGTGGACAGACACCATATGAACTTGTAGGTCCAAACAAAATATTCCCAGCTGCCACAAATTTTGAGAACTATCCCATCAAAGTTTGGCAATTTTTTCCTCTTAGGGAGCTGAAGGGACTTTATCGGTAGCTTGCTGCCCCGAACGAATGCGATGCTTGGCACATGAAATGAGACCTCCCTTGGCATTTACCCACCCACCCCAATGCGACGGTAAAGTCCATTCAGACCCATGAGCTATGGAATGCAAAATGTCACTCCTAGCACCTTTCCATAGCATGAAACTGAAGCATTTTGCAAGAATGCGTTTGATTTCGGCACGGTCAAATGGAATCAAGTTGAATGAAACTGAGAGAGGTTATTTTGGATGGACTCCACATCAACCTATAGTTCTAAACAGAATGTTCCCAGCTGCCATGAATTTTGAGAACTATCCTATCAAAGTTTAGAAGATTTTTGTCTTAGGGAGTTGAAGGGACTTTGCCGGTAGCCTACTGCCCCGAACAAATGTGACACTTGGCACATGAAACAAGAGCTCCCTTGGCATTTAGCTGCCCACCCTAATGCATTGACAAAGTATGTTTAGACCCACGAGCTATGGAATGCAAAATGTCACTCCTAGCACCTTTCCACAGCATGAAATTGAAGCATTTTGCAAGAATGCATTTGATTTTGGCACGGTCAAACAAATAGGAGTTAAACAAAACCAAGAGAGGTTATTGTAGATGGGCCCCATGTACACCTATAAGTTGAAATGGGAAGTTCTCATCTGCCACAAATTCTAAGAATTGTCCCATCAAAGTTTGGTAATTTTTTCATCTTAGGGAACGCTTAAGGGACTTTGTCGGTAGCCTGCTAGGCCGAACGAATGCAACACTTGGCACATGAAACAAGACCTCCCATGACATTTACCCATCCACCCCAACATGTTGGCGAAGTCCGTTTGGACCCACAAGCTATGGAATACAAAATGTCACTCCTAGCACCTTTCCACTGCATGAAACTGAAGCATTTTGCAAGAATGCATTTGATTTTGACACGATCAAACAGACCGGAGTTGAACGAAACCAAGAGAGGTTATTGTGGAGGGACTCCATGTACACCTATAGGTCCAAATTTTGGCAATAGGTCCTATAGGTCTATCTGCCATGAATTCTGAGAACTATCCTGTCAAAGTTTGGCAATTTTTTCGTCTTAGGGATCTTAAGGGACTTTGCTGGTAGCCTACTGACCTGAATGACTGCGGCACTTGGCACACAAAACAAGACCTCACATAGCATTTACTCACCCACCTTAACATATTGGTGAAGTCCGTTCAATCCCACGAGCTATGGAATGCAAAATGTCACTCCTACCACCTTTACACTGCATGAAACTATAGCATTTTGCATGAATGCGTTTGATTCCGACACGGTCAAATGGATTGGAGTTGAATGAAACTAAGAGGGGTTATTTTGGATGAACTCCACATGCACCTATAGGTCCAAATAGAAGGTTCCCAGCTGCCATGAATTATGAGAACTGTCCCGTCAAAGATTGGCCATTTTTTTCTCTTAAGGCACTTAAGGGACTTTGCCAGTAGCCTGCTGCCCCGAACGAATGTGACACTTGCACACAAAATGAGACCTCCCTTGGCATTTACCTGTCCACCCTGATGTGTTGGCAAAGTCCGTTCAGACCCACGAGCTATGGAAAGCAAAATGTCACTCCTACCACTTTTCCTAATTGTCCTTTATTACTACATAATTGTCTAGACTTTGAGACAACAGTTATAACTTTTTTCCATGGGTCAATAAAATGAGCTATAGATTGATTTTTTAGAAGTTATGAACCTTATGCATGTCTAGGACAGCCTGGGCATCATAAAAATGAGTTTTATCAAACCTACAACAGCCATGAACCTTCGACATGGTGCTTCATTGTTTCATCATGGTTTCATGGAGTTTTCAATATGATGAGAGAATGTTCTTTCCTAGATTATGAAGTGTCCATGACAAAATTTCACACCTAGACTACTATATGGCATAAATACACCTAATATGGACTTAATTAGACCTTATAGCACCAAAACAAATATGACTTGGACATACAAAACTCACTAAAGACTCTTATTTACAACATTTGACCAACATTGTGAAGGTGCTCCTGCACCAATGAGGATGGAGGAAGACTTTTATGACACATTTGACATGATTTTGACTATACCTCTTAATGATTTTGTGTAAGGCAGGGGAGTTCTAAATTATTCTTCCAACTATTATAACAGTCTTATTATAGCTGATAGGAAGGATATTCATTGTGAAGTTCATAATATGAACTTGATCTATCAAACCTTGCAATAGAATTTACCACTTTATAATGGGAATTGATAATGAAGTTTGTGGTACAAACCCATTTATGCAACTGCCTTGTGAGACATGTATGCAAATTTATGAAACCCATTGATAATGTTGTAGTTGCAACTGCCATGTGAGACATGTATGCAATTGGCAGGTGTAAATCCAAATTCCACAACCTTTACCAACATCCTCCTTGCATGTGCCAAAATCAGGTCATTGGAATAGGGTATGGATATCCATCAAAGCATGAAGGATATGGGAATTCTATCAAATACAGTTGCAATTGCATTGAGAGACATGTATGAAAAATGTGGAATCATAGACAAGGCACATGAACTATTCGACAGAACACCTCACAAAGGTGCCATCTAATGGAATGCCTTGATTGTAGGATATGCACAAAATGGATTTCTTGAAAGGGATTTAAGCACTTTAAAGAAAATATAGTTGGTAGGTGTAAAGCCATATTCCACAACCTTTGCCAGCATCCTCCCGACCTGTGCCAAAATGGGATCTTTGGAACATGGTATGGACATCCATCAAAGCATGAAGGCTATGTGAATTCTATTAGATGTTGTAGTTGCAACTGGATTGAGAGACATGTATGCAAACTGTGGAATCATAGACAAGGCACATGAACTATTCGACAGAACACCTCACAGAGGTGCCATCTAATGGAATGCCTTGATTGTAGGATATGCACAAAATGGATTTGTTGAAAAGGATTTAGACACTTTAAAGCAAATACAGTTGGTAGGTGTAAATCCATATTGCACAACCTTTGCCAGCATCCTCCCTGCCTATGCCAAAATGGGATCTTTGGAACATGGTATGGACATCCATCAAAGCATGAAGGATATGGGAATTGTATCAAATGTTGTAGTTGCAACTGCCCTCAGAAACATGTATAGAAAAATTAGAAACTTTCAAGAAAATGTGATTGGCAGGTGTAAAGAAAAATTCCACAACCTTAGCCAGTATCCTCCTTGCCTATGCCAAAATGGATATCCATCAAAAGGATAAAAAATATGGTAATTTTGTTAGATGTTGTAGTTGCAACTGCCCTCAGAGACAAGTATGCAAAGTGTGGAAGCATAGACAAGGCATGTGAACTGTTTGGCACGATGCCTCAAAGAAATGTCACCTCATGGAATACAATATTTGCAAGATATGAAAAAAATGGATTTAGTGATAAACCTTTAGAAAGTTCCAAGAAAATGCAATTGGCAAGTGTAAATCCAAATTTCAAAACCTTAGAAATGGTATGTTTGGAGCATGGTATAGACATCCATCAAAGCATAAAGGATATAGGAATTTTGTCAAATGTTGTAGTTGTAAGTACCCTACAAGACATGTATGCAACTTGTGTAGAAGCATATCTAACGAACATGAATTGTTAGACGTGATGCCTCAAAGAAATGTTGTCTCATGGAATGCTATGATTGCAAGATATGCACAAAATGGATTTTTTGTAAGGCTTTAAAAACTCTCAAGAAAATGCACAAAAATAAATTTCAACCATTTACACAAATTTTGGCACATCTAAAACCAAATTGCACAACCTTAACCAACTTCCTCCTTGCCTATGCTATAATGGGATCTATAGAACATGGTGTGGACAACCATCAAAGCATAAATGATATAGGAATTTTCTCACATGTATTGTATTAGCAAAGTTGCCCTTGTAGACATGTATGGAAAGTATGGAAGCATAGACAAGGCACATGAAATATTTAAAATGATGCCTCAAAGAAATGCACAGTTTGACAAAATTCAATGATTGCAAGATATGCACAAAATGGATTATAAAAAAATGATTCATAAACTTTCAAGCAAATGCAATTGTCACTTGTCAAACCAAATTCCTATAACAATAATTGATTATCATATTAAATATTTAATATAAACTATAATATATACATAATGTCATGAACATAACATCTAGTTTATATAAAAATCCATATAGGCATGTCCAAACAAAGCCATATAGGCAAATATACAAAAATATATATCAGATTAACATACAAAAGTATGTATACAAAGCCATCTAGGCATGCAAAAAAGTTCCCCAAAACTAGTTTCCTATGGACTTTTAGGAAAGAATCAGTGGCCCTTTTTTGACTGTGAAGATGGAGAGCCAGTCAGTGACACATCCTCTCTCTGCCGTCGAGTAGACCTCTTTGAATAAAGTTCATCTAGCTGCACCTTTTAATAAAAATAAATAATATGCGCATTAGTATAAAAAAATGTATGAAATATATAACATCACATATGTAATTGATCACTTACTGCCAACTGATGATCGCTCTCCATCATCTTGACTCTCTCTTCGTCTATAGTTGGATGGATTGGAGTTGTGACCTCCTGTGAGAAGCGTCAAAAGCAAAATTAACTAAACAGAAATATCATTTATGTACATCAAATGACATGAGATAAAAAAAGAAATACAAAATATGATATTTTCATGTTATTGGCTCATACCTCAGTCAAAGGATTTGCAGACATCATGGCTGCATCAATGCCTATCTGCGCTAACTCATGAAGATGAGGAGGAGTCTCCACTGTATTCAGCATCTAAAAATCAAGTTCAAGATTATAAAAACAAAATAAATACATAACATTATTTTTAAAATACATAATGATTAGAAATGGTTAAATTTACCTCAGTAAAAGTGGTGGTTTGGCATCCAGGAGACCAAGGAAACTATGGAGGTGCTGGTGACTGTTGAAATCATCAAATCAAGTCACAAAATAATATTACCATTGACATATCTACAATAATTACGAATATGTGATAAATTACATACCTGCTGACTTGAGCTCCACTCATAAACTGCTAATGGATGGCTAACAGAGGCAGGATGAAGACTTTGACCCTAGAATTTCATTGCACAAACAATTACATACATTATTTTTGACTTATAATATAGATAATCATATAAAATTAATTACAAATTTCAAATAACAATATACTAAATCAAGATGAAACTTGTACCAAATTACCTGAGAGTCAATACCAAATGTATACTGTAAGAGATCGTCACTGAGAACAAGATCATCTAATATGTCCTATCCCTGTGTCGCAAAGTCTTGTCGTGCCTCCTGCATCCCATAATCACATAGGTTCCCACATGTATTGCACAAATGTGGGGACACATGATGCATACTACTCTCACCCTCATCGCTCTGGGTCAAATCATCCACATGTTGTGATAGAGTTTGGGTGAGAGTAGTCAGTGAATGTAAAGTCTCCATCTCAACACTCTCCTTCAAGACAAAGGGAGTGACCTATGTTCTGGCCTCCCTTAAGGCATAGGCACCTGCTATTCATCTCGCTAAGCCCCAGGTCTATCTTGGTCAGAGCCACCACCTCTACCTTGGAAATCATGAATATCAAAATAATTCAAAATCTTTTTGGGGACGAACTCACAATAGAGTTTCCTCAAAAAATATTGTGGTACCTCATCATTGTTGCATGGTCACTCATCGAAGACCATGTACCATCTATCCCAAAAGTAGTGGGATATGTCTTCATTCCTACACCAATGTATAGGAAACCATTTGCAAGTTAACTCTAATGTTTGGCCAGTTTTGGGATTAGTAAATTTTGCACATAATTGACATTTTGTAATTTTTTCCTTCTTCACTTGTTCATATGAAAACTTGTCATCATAATATTGCCGACTCCTCTCCATATAGTCTTGGAAATCAGTGATTTGTTTCATCACCAAATCCATGTGGGAAATAATCTCCTGTAGTGATTTTACAAGTACCCTCCTATGCTTAGTGGTTCCACTTGGATTGTTTAGGGTTTGAATAATAGTTTCGAGCTATTTCTTGTTTTCTTCTATTATCCCTAAGTAGTGTTCTTGATTATCCCTTATATTAAAAGGAGGTGAAGGTGGGTTTTGAGGGTTTGGAGGGTTTTGGGGCTTGTTTTCACCCTCCTCAACTGGATTTAGATTTTTTGCTTCTCCAACAACTGTAAATGCAATATAAACATAAATCAAACATTGCAAAACTAAAAAATTGATCTAAAACTAACAAATTCAGAAAAACCCTACCTTCTTCCTATGCTTGAGCCTCCAAATTTGCACGGCGATGTCTTTGGCGGCAAGGTGGCATTGTGAATTTTTTGTTTTCTCACTTGCACTTGATCGAATCTCCTTTTTATCAATGAGAGTGCATTTTGCTTGCTTTTTTTACTGCTATCAATAACCTAGCCATGGGTGAATGTGCAAAAAATGCTTTTTTTTTACTTTCATTAAAAGAAAAATGCGAGCGCATTATAATGCACTCGTGTTTTACTTTAATTTTGGAGATGGTGGCAACTTTTTGGTCCCCCATCTCCTTGCATTTACCCAAACATGAGTACAATTACTTGCTATTATTATATACTCTGACTCTGCAGTAGACAGAGATATTGCCTCCTACTTTTTTCTCAACCAAGAAACCAATCTCTTTCCCAAAAATAATGCACCACCACTAGTACTCTTCCTATCATCCACATCTCCTACCCAATCAGCATCTGTATATGCATGAAGAGTGAAATCATCATCCTTAGGATACCATAATCCATAATGAGATGTCCCCTTGAGATATCTAAAAGTTCTTTTAACTGCTACAACATGAGATTCTCTAGGATCATCTTGAATTCTAGCAATAAGCCCAACTACATTCATAATATCAAGTCTGGTTTGAGTCAGATAAAGTAGTCCTCAAATCATTGATCTATACCTTTTCTAATCTACCTTAGGGGAATCATCATCTTTACTCAACTTGCATCTAGTTATCATAGGAGTGCTCACTGGTTTTGAATCCTCCATTCCAAACTTATTCGACAACTCTTTCACATACTTAGACTGAGATATGAAGATGCCCTTATCTGACTAAATGATTTGCAAACCTAAGAAGAAATTTATTTCACCAAGCATGGACATCTCAAATTCACTTTGCATCTAATCACCAAATTTTTTACACATGCTCTCATTTCCACCAAAGATGATATCATCAACAAATACCTCAACAATCAAGATGTGTTCATGATCAATTTTGAGATAAAGATTACTGTCAGCTGTGCCTTTGCTAAAACCTAACTTTAGCAGATACTTATCTAATCTTGCATACCAGGCTCTTGGGGCTTGTTTAAGTCCATACAATGTTTTCCTCAATCTGTAAACCATATCTCCTTGATTAGACAACTAGAATCCTTCTAGTTTCTCAATGTAGACTTCTTCTTACAACTCTCCATTTAGGAATGTTGACTTGACATCCATCTGGTAAACATTGAAATCTTTGTAAGCAGCAAAGGAAAGAAATAATATGACTGCTTTAATTCTTGCCACCAGAGTAGAAGTTTCTTCAAAATCAACTCCCTCTACCTAAGAATATCCCTTGCACACCAATCTTGCTTTCTTTCTCACAACTTCACCATCTTCATTCAATTTATTCTGGAAGACCAATTTAGTTCCAATTGCATTTTTGTTTTCAAGTCTAGGAACAAGATCCCAAGTATGATTCTTTTCAATTTGTATTAATTCTTCTTCCATTACTTTTACCCAACTTTCATCATTACAAGCTTCATTCAATGATTTTGGTTTAATTTTTGAAATCAAACAATACTCCACTTGTTCTTTAGCAATTATTCTTGCAGTTTGAACACCTTTATTTTTATCTTCTATGATCTGATCTTTAGAATGATTCAACCTTACATACCTGGAAGTTTTGGGATTTTCTTAACCTTCTGATTCTTGAAATTGTTCCTTAACATTTGTACTAGCTTCTTCAGTCACTAGATTCTCCAAAGCAATCTGAATCTGAGTTTGAGTTTGAACTTGCTTTCCTTTATTTGGACTTTCATTTTGATCATCTGATTCATATCCAAAAGACATGGAAGGTCTCTCCTTGCTTTCATCAACCTTGACATTAGCACTTTCAACAATCCTTTTCAATCTCTTGTTAAAGCATCGGTATGCCTTGCTTTGGTTAGAATATCCTAGAAATATTCCTTCATCACATCTTGCATCAAACTTGCCTAGATCTTCATCTCTCTTGATATAGCATTTACTACCGAAAACTCTAAAGTATTTCATAGTAGGAGCATGACCAAACCATAGTTCATAAGGTGTTCTACCAGTATTACCATCGATCTGCACCCGGTTAAGAGTGTAGACAATAGTACTCACAACCTCTCTCTAATAGACAAGTGGAACATTTTCCTCCATCATCATGGTTCTAGAGTCCTCTTGAATAGTCTAATTCTTCCTTTCCACAACTTGATTCTACTGAGGAGTTCTAGGAGCAGATAACTGTCTTCTTATTCCATGCTTTTCACAAAATGCATTAAACTCACCAGAGGTAAACTCTCCACCTCTGTCAGATCTCAAACACTTTATCTTCACACCAATCTCATTCTCCACCTTAGCCTTGAACACCTTGAATCTATCATGAGCCTCTGATTTCTCTCTCAAGAAAGTGACCCACATCATCTAGGAATAATCATCAATCAGCAACATAAAGTATCTGTCTCCTTGCAAACTCCTAACTCTAGCAAGACCACACAAATCAGTGTGCACAAGTTCCAACAATTCACGTAAAATTTGTTCTTTACTTTTGAATGTAGCTCTATTCTGTTTGCCCAACTGACATTCCATACACATGCTATTAGCAGGTTTCACAAGCTTTGCAAGATCTCTCATAGCCTGAGTGGTACTTATCTTGACAATGTTATCAAAGTTTACATGACACATTCTCCTATGCCATAACCAACTCTGATCAATCTGAGCAATCAAACAACTTTTACTAGTAGCACTTAAATGAAAGATATTACCTCTAGTCTATGTACCAGATGCAATCTTAGTTCCGGAGCTTCCCAGAATTCTACATTTTTCATCCTTGAATCGAAGATCATACCCTTTGTCAACCAATTTTCCAACACTAAGAAGATTATGCTTCAACCCTTCTACATACAAAAATCATTAGTTTTATTCTTACCATCAAAAGAGATGGATCCTTTGCCATGGATTCTACCAGCTGAATTGTCTCCAAACTTCACAATTCCACCTTCATATCTTTCGAAACTTACAAACTTACTTTTATCACCAGTCATATAATGAGAACATCCATTGTCAATCACCCATTCATCGTTTTCTTCAACTTGAGCAGCCAAGGCACTTTTCATATTGACACAGCTAGTAGATTCAGTAGGCACTGGATCTTCTTCTTTGATAGCAATGAACACCCATTCATTTCCAGAGGTACTTCCCATATCAGATTCATCATCTGTGACTCATTCATCAGCATCTTCTTGGACATAGTAGAATTTCTTCTGAATCCTAGGTCTATTAGGGTTTGGCTTTGAAACCCTCTCTGGACATCTTGAAGCAAAATGACCAACCTTATTGCAAGCAAAACATTTGAAAGGCAACTTTCCTTCATACTTACCGGATCCTCTTGGTAATCTTTTGGGAATAAGGGCTTCAAGTTCAAATTTATCTTCAAGTTCCTTCCTTGCCTTCTCATATCTACTTAGTCTTCTTGAAGAGCTTTCACCTAGATCAAATCTTTGCTTTCCGAGAACACTGGCTTTAAATGTAGATTCTGATTTAGGAAGAGAATCACCAAACTCACTCATTTCAAATGTTGAAAGCTTGCCAACCAGTTGATTCCTTATAACATCTATCATAGTCCTGATCTCCTCACTAGCAGCAACTCTATGCTTGTATGAAGCAGGTAAGGATCTGAGAAGCTTGCCAACAATCTCTAATTCTTCTAGTTTTCCGCAAACACACCTAATACTGCACACAAGTTCATTCACCTTCTGCATGTAGGAAGTGATGTTTTCATCTTCACTCATCCTCAAACTTTTGTATCTACCCTTCAAGCTCTGTAACTTAGCACATTTGACATATGCATCACCTTCATACAGAGTTTCCAACTTCTTCCAGATTTCATGAGCAGTTTGCAATCCCAAGACATTTGTCATTTTTGTATAAGTTAGGGCACTCAACAATGCTTCTTTAGCCCAAATATTGTTTTCAACATCTTTGATTTGATCTGGAGTTGTAGGACCATTCTGTGAAGGAGTAAACTTATTCTTCGTTATCAACCAGAAAGGATCACCCATGCATTGCAAATGAAATTCCATACGATTCTTCCAAAGAGAGTAATTTGTTCCATCAAATCTCAGACTGTCCTTCTTGTATGTCGACATCCTAGATCTCCTCAAGTGGTCAAACTTCTTTTAGAGGAACTGGAACTCATACCAATTGTTGAAATTAGGGCAAACAACTGAAGGGGGGATGAATCAGTTGTCACAAAACTTTAACCTTTGTTGTATTTAATCTTCTTTACCACTTATTAACAAATTAATGATATAACCATGAAAGAATGAATCAACAATACATGAGTAGAAACACAATCAACACACAACACAAGGATTTTTACGTGGAAGCCCGATTAAGGGAAAAACCACAGTGGGGGTTAACCCACAAAATTTATTCTCTATTAAAATAATAGAAAAATGGGAAGGTACTTACCTTCGGGCGCACTTCCTAGAGCTCACTTCTCAAATGAGGCTCACTACCTACAAAAATATTCACATGGTTAACACCGAAAGGTTGAACTAAGAAACAACATCTTCTTCATGCCAAGGTTCAGTTCCATTGAAGCTCACAACACCTCTGCTCTGCCCCCAAACACTTCCTCACAAACTCTACATCTTCACATGCTTGGACATGTTTACATGACTTCATTGCACTTATCTATACATGACATTGACTTTGGAATGAACATCAAAGTTGGTCTTACAATCATCTATTTGGAGCATTCTCCAAGATAGGCATTACAAGCAATTACATTCACAAGACTTGACTTAATACAAAATGCCATATGTGAACCACTACATTATTGGCCAAACATAGCTGGGACTCAAATCTTCCTCAAACAACATGCCACACTCCATAGAACTTCTCTTAGATCATCAGCAACACGCACAAATCATTCGGTCGGCCAAGACTAGAAAGAAAAGCAATACCCAAGGAGAAATCTTCAACTACAAGCTCAATCCTCAATGCGGACCACCAACACAATAGGGACATAATCCAGAGATATCCACAAGCATAATGAAATCAACAAGAACAACTGTACCACCTCCAATTACCAGAATCACTTGCATCTTCATACAGGAACTCAAGAACACCAACTGTCATGACTGTCACACTAGAAAGATTGCTTGGGGATCTCCAAAGCACGAACCACTTGAGTTGAGGATACACACCATCATCCCAAACATACCTCTAGATCCGCATACCATAATTTTCTAAATGCGGAGCAATCCAGACCAAATCCCTATAAATCTGTTACCTCTAAACAAATGCAAAACCTGGTTCTACTCAGATGGTCATAACTTTATCAATCCTCCATGCGGAGCTCTCAAATCTTAACTGGAGCAACTTTAGACAGTCCTCTATAAAACCCTTAAGTCCACAGACTTTGATCTTCATCTCACTTGGAATACAGAGCAATCTACTTTACTGAATTACACTATCTTCACTGTCTCTGATAAAGAGATATGTTGACATCAATGACAACACATCATAGGCAAATATTTGCAACAAAAACAACATGAACTACACACAACACCAGGAAGAGAAACACACCTTGCAGATTCCAACACATGCTTAACTTGGTCCTAACAACCCTTCACAACATCAACATTCATAAAATATCATCCATACACTTCACACAATTGAATTAGGTCATTCTTAGGCAAGAAAAGATCAAGCTTATAGCACATCGGTTATTACAACTTGGTGGTACTCATGGTAGATTAAAAATTACTTGTGCTTCTCCTAGATGAGTAGGCGTGACCCACACAACATTTCCAAACACTCCTTGAACTCCATACAGCAATAACTTTGTGGCACACATCACCAACATTCCCAAGTTGGCCTCAACAACATAACTCTTCACAAACTGACTTGAAAACTTTGTGCAGTACTAGAAACATGAAAGATCTATATGTGCTTCAAACCTAAGAAAAATATAGACATGTAGAATGTCCACATAAACTCATATATCTGATATGTACATTCTCCAACTGGAACAAGTACTCAAACATATGTTCTGTAGAATAATTAGGCATTTAGAACGATCTGTAGTGCACTGTTGTTTGAGAAACTAAACTTGCGGATCACCAAATCACTTGATATTGCACAGTAGTATGTATTGAACATCCTTGAACATGTTCACAAAACCGTATGGATAAATCTTCACTTTCAGAGGAATGCCTGCTGGAGAATTCCAACCAACCTTCATCATCACTTTATTCTGCCAGAGCACAGACCGGAACTCTATCACTTATAACTTTCACTGTGGAGGAGAAAATGATATAAAAGCTTGAATGTAGCACCTTCTCAAGACATTGAACTTAACTTTTTAACCATATGACCATATCTTTAAATGAGAAGGACTGTAAAGCATTCTCCCAATGAGTCTTTAAGGCAACTTTCTATAGTAGAAACCTTCTCCATCATCCCGAGACTAGAACTTCCTTGTAGAAACACATACTTCCTTAGGAACAAGAGAGAGCATACAACATGCTATAGACCATCAGCAACATCTCCCCAACATCAACATTACTTCTAATCCTCATCTTGATGCTTCTAATTCCCATCTTAATATATCATCATGATATCATCTCTGCTGACAACAAGCATACTTAACACAACCTTAGTTGACATTAAACAAGGCATGACATCCAACCATGAACATTAGCAACATCACTATTAGCACATCATCAAAGTATATATTCAACATAAGCATCCAAGATGAGTGTTGAAATCAATGACAACCTCAAGTGGCATATGTGCAACACATTATACCTAAATTGTTGTCATAGATATACTCCAAAGATCAAGTTGATATGTTATGATGTAATGTGGATTCTCAAGTTCTAGGATAATGCTTAAGTTGACATGTAAGTACAATTATAATCCATGATAAATGTCGTTTAGTGTAAGGGTTCAAAATCTAAAAACTATATCATAGAAAATAAATAAATGCTCAAATCTTCATTAATATAAAATTGAAATGATACATCTTTAATATATTGTGAAAATTCCATAATACATCTCGCATGTACAAGTGCCTAATCCATGTTTTAGCACAAGAAATATGATATACAAAATGGTACAAATCTGGCTCTTAGGCCATATAGTCAGCACTATGCAAATAATGATGTACAAATACAAGAATTATACAAGTAATGATATATGAATATAGTCATTATCACTAACTTCCATTAACCCACATGGTCATCCACAAATACAATAGATGAGAACATGGCTCAGGTGCTTTTCCACCCAACCATGAAGCTTATGGTTCCCCAGAATTCCTCCTAACATGAATAATACCTTACCCTGCATGAAATGCGTAACAACCTAGAAATAATAGGCAAGATGGAAACCTGATGTAACCTAATATATCTATATGCATTTTAACATGAACAAGCAATGTTCTACTATCAGGATATGGCAGAGAAACATATCAATATAAACTAGGAAAACATTCATCTATTTTAATGAAAGCATGGCTTTGGCCAAAGCACTTATGAATATATCAGTAGATCCTAAAAAGAGGACCAACCTTCTCCATTAGCCATATTTGGCACCCTTTTCAAGAAGGTAAACACATTACATGCATAGAAAAGTAAACTACTTTCTTTACAAAGACAATCCATGGCAGATCATGCATATGTCTAATAAATAATTCTTTTTTCTTTTCACCCAAAATTTAACGTGAATTACAAATTAATTTTCTTGCAAATATGAGATCTACGATGATTCTTTATGCATGTTTGATGCAAGAGCATCCCTGATTCAAGAGTAATCTTGTATCAACCAAAAAGATTTTGCATTTCAGTTTGGTTTTCTTTCATTTTCTAGTTTAGTATAGTCAGATCAGTTAGTAGAAGTTTCTATATTTTGGTCCACATTCTACCGCAGTTTCATTTTAGACCTTACAAAGCTAGACTTAGCATCTAGACACCTTCATGCACATCATATCCAAAATTTAGATCATTTGGATCAGGTACCGGAAAGATATCGCTATCAGAAGATTGATTGTTTTCTCAGAACAGAGCATCCTGAAAGTCTCAGATAAACAGCGAAAGGAGAAGACTCACGGAACACTTCCATGACTTGTGGAGCTAAATTCCACATCATTAAATGTTATTTGGAACATGGTTGAGCTTCCATGGGATCCGGACCTTGTTTCATTCACTTGTGAAGGAATTCCATAAGATTAGGTCTGACCTATCCGTGTACACACATTACCCCTCTCTCATTGGACTTTGTAACCTGTTTGGCCGACATGGATGAATCTTGTGATCCAGAGATGATATATAATCATGTAATAGATGCCTAGGAAGTCATTTAGTGATACTTCATAGTTTGATAATTTGAATTCTTTGTAAAAGCACCTCAAATTCATATCATGTGCATACATTGTAACTGGAGAATCAGGCCTGTGAGCCCTAATTGTAATCCCACATGTTGCCGACCGGTTTGTATTTTGAATCTATGATATACTAAATGATTGAATCTACATTTGCATCCTATCTTTGAGTTATTTTCATTGTGTTTACTCTTACTGTACTATCTAGATTGTTCACTTGTGGACCCTCCTAACCATGACTGTACGAAGTGGTATGAGAGTGAAGTTTAAATCATTTGGGAGTGAAGTGAGCAAAATTGCCTAAGGAATTCCATAAGATCTTGTTGTGGACAAGTCACCAAATCTGAGGCAGACTACTTCTGTTGTCAACCAATCGTCGATTGTGAGGCAATTGTCACCTTGTAGCCCGATCGCCAAATTTGAGGCATTTACACTTGATCCTAGGAAGAGATGCCACCGAGGAGAATACCTGCTATTGGTACTATGGCTGGAAGAATGGATGAGATGATGGAAATGATGAAGACAATGTGAGTTTTCTCAGATGCTGTTGAAGAAGATCAAAGAAGAGGACTTACACCTCAACCTAATGTTGAAAGTGATGATGATGAAGAATTTCAATCCACTGATCATAATGAAGAAACCTTACATGAAGAAGAAGAATTAGATCAAGTAAAGATGTTGCAAGCTATTTAAAAGATTGGGAAAAGATGTCGAGTTAATATATCGAATTACACTGGCAATTTGAATCCTAGAGAGCTGATTGATTGGATAAATAACCTAGAAGAATACATTGAATATGAAGAAATTGAAGATCCAGAGAGGTGAAATTTGCAAAGCCAAAGTTGAAAGGACATGCTGCTATATGGTGGAAATAAGTTCAGTTGGATAGAAATAGAAGAGGAAAAGAAAAGATCATAAAATGGGATAGAATGGTGACAAAGTTGAAGAATCAGTTTATACCTGCTGACTAAGAGTTGGAACTGTTGAAAAGATTTCAGAACTTGAGACAAAAGGAGAAATCTGTGGAGTACACTAAATAATTTCTTAAGATAATCATAACGACAAAACATAGTGAAGCAAGCAAGGATAAAGTGGCAATATACATTAATGGACTGAGATTGAACATTCAAGAAGACCTGATTTTTGTAAGGATGACAACACTGGAAGATGCGTATCTATTTTGCCCTAAAAGTTGAAGAAAAGTTGAACAAGAAGTGTGATTAGAGACAGAGAGGTAGAACATTTTCTGGAGGAGAAAGATCATATGCGGAATAGAACAGACAAGATAACACATTTGAAGAAGGAGGACAGAGATAACAATGCATACCAGAGAGATGACAAAACTTTCTACTATAGAGGAAACAATAGTTCATACCAGAGTGAAGGATATAGAAGAGATGGAAGAGGATTTGATAGGAGAACATTCAAAGGAACCTATTTTAAGTGTGGAGGTGAAGGACATAGAGCATTTGAATGTAATCAAAGAAGTATATGCAAGAAGACAGAGAACAGTGGGAGAGCAGCCTACGTGGAAGAAGAACCTGTTGGATCACCGAGTTCAATTAGTAAACCTGAGAAAGGAGAATCACTTGTCATGAGGAGAGCACTATTTTAGGCAGAGACAAATGAGGAACCACCGCAAAGGAAAATTTTGTTCCGTACCAAATGAAAATCAAGAGGTAAATGTTGTAAAGTTGTAATTGATAGTGGTAGTTCAGATAATTTGGTTTCAGAGGAGATGGTGACTAAGCTGAAGTTGGAAAGATTGAAGCACCCTAAGCCATATTAGATAGCATGGATTCAGGATGATCATAAGGTAATGGCGAGTGAACAATGTTTTGTAAAATTGCATATTGGATCTTATCATGATGAAGTATTGTGTGATATTATGCCTATGGATGTATGTCATATATTGGTGGGTAGACCATGGTAGTATGATAGAAAAGCTATACATGATGGAAGAAAGAATACATATACTATAACATCAAATGGGAAGAGAATTACTTTGATTCCTTTGGAAGATGACCCTAAGACTGAAGTATGTGGGAATGCTAGAATCTATTTGGTAGATGGAAGAAAATTTATGGATAGTTTCAGACATGAGAATATCTCTTATGCCTTGATCCCTAAGAAGCCTGAAAACCTGAAGACAGAGACTAAAGAATCACAACCGGAGGAGATAAATAAGTTGCTGACAGAGTACAAAGACATCATATCAGATAATGTACCTGAAGGATTTCCACCAATCAAGAGTATCAATCATCACATGGATCTTATACCTAGAGTTAATTTGCCTGACAAAGTAGCACACAGAATGACACCAATAGAGAATGAAGAACTGAATAGACAAATACATGAATTATTGAGGAAAGGTTTGATTAGAAAAATCTTGAGCCCTTGTGTAGTACCTGCAATGTTAGCACTGAAAAAGGATGGAGAATGGAGAATGTGTACAAACTCTAGAGCAATCAACAAGATCACAATTAGGTATAGATTTCCTTTACCTAGGATGGATGACATTATGGATTGTTTGAGTGGAGCAAAATATTTTACAAAGATAGACTTGAAGAGTGGATACCATCATATCAGAATCAAAGAAGGAGATGAATGGAAGACTACTTTTAAGACAAATGAAGGATTGTATGAGTGGTTAGTGACGCCTTTTGGACTAACAAATGTACCAAGTACTTTCATGAGATTGATGAATGAGGTTTTGACAAAGTTCTTGGGTAAGTTTGTTATTGTATATTTGGATGATATTCTGATTTTTAGTAAGACAAAAGAAGAACATTTGTGGCACCTGAGACAAGTATTGCAGAAGTTGAGAGAAGAGAAATTGCTAATAAACATTAAGAAGTGTATTTTAATGAAGGAAGAATTGGTATACTTGAGATTTGTGATTTCTGCAGAAGGATTGAAGATGGACCCTGAGAAAGTTAGAGTAATTGTTGAATGGCCTAAACATGTGAGCATTGGATAAGTTAGATCATTTCATGGATTATCTAGTTTCTACCAGAAGTTCATTAGAAATTTTAGTTTAGTATGTAACCCTATGATAGAGACAATGAAAGGAGATAGAAAAGACTTTAAGTGGACATTAGGAGCATATAAAAGTTTTGAATTGTTGAAGCAGAAAGTGACAGAGCAACCTGTGTTGGCATTACCAAATTTCAACAAAGTATTTCAAGTAGATTGCGATGCAAGTGGAAATGCAATAGGAGAAGTGTTAAGTCAAGAAGGTAGACCTGTAGCATATTTAAGTGAGAAGTTGAACGATGCAAGGAGAAGATATTTAGTTTATGATCAAGAGTTCTATGCCATAATTCAAGCCTTGAAGATGTGGAGACATTATTTGTTGCCTAAGGAATTTATGTTGTATATAGATCATCAAGATTTGTAGTATTTGAACAGTCAAGGAAAGTTGAATCAGAGACATACGAGATGGGTAGAGTTCATGCAGAGTTGTACTTTTGTACTGAAGCATAGAAGTGGAAAATCAAACAAAGTTGCAGATGCATTGAGTAGAAGGAATTTGCTGACAGAGATGAGAGTTGAAGTGTTAGGATTTGAAGAATTGAAGAACATGTATGAAGAAGATCTTGATTTTGCAGAGCCTTGGAAATCATGTAAGGATCATGTTGTGACAGATAGGAGTAAGTGGTTGGATTATTTCATTCAAGAGGATATGTTTTTCAAGGAAATTAGTTATGCATACCTAGGAGTTCAATGATAGATAATTTGATAAAGGAGAAACATAGTGGTGGATTGGTAGGACATTTTGGAATCGATAAGACAATGGATTTGGTAAGTAAAAATTACTTTTGGCCTCAGATATATAAGGATGTAAGGAAGTTTGTGTAAAGTTTTACAGTTTGTCAAGTTGCAAAAGGAAGTAGTTAGAATACTAGATTGTACAAGTCTTTGATAGTACTGGAGAGACCTTGGGAGGACATAAGCATGGATTTCATAATGGGATTACCAAAGACATAGAGAGGACATGATTCAATATTTGTAGTGGACAGATTTTCAAAGATGGCACATTTCATACCTTGCAAGAAGACAACTGATGCAGTTCATGTGGCTGACCTATTTTTCAAGGAAATTGTGAGATTGCATGGATTACCTAAGACCATAATTTTAGACAAGGATACAAGATCTCTTGGATACTTTTGGAATACACTTTGGAGGAAGACGACGACATATTTGAAGTTTAGTTCAGTATTTCATCCGTAGACCGATGGATAGATAGAGGTAGTAAATAGGAGTTTGGGAAACTTGTTGAGATGCTTGGTTGGAGAGAAGATAGGAAATTGGGACTTGATTCTATCACAAGCAGAGTTTTCATATAATAATTTAGTGAATAGGAGTACCGGAAGAACACCATTTAAGATTTTTACTAGAACTAACCCTAGAGGAGTAGCAGAGTTGAGAGATATCAACATGGAGGACAAAAGGAGTGTAGAAGTAGAAGAATTTGCAGTACAAATGGAGATAGTGCATAATCATGTTAAGAAGCATCTAGAGAAGATGAACAGTAAGTATAAAGAGAAAGTAGATGAGAAGAGGAGACAAATAATTTTTAGTAGGAGATGAAGTGATGGTGTATTTGAGAAAAGAAAGATTTCCAATGGGGAGATATAACAAGTTGAAGATGAAGAAGTGTGGACCATGTAGGATACTTAGAAAGTTTGATTCAGTAAATGCATATGAAGTGGAGCTACTAGAGACATTGGGTATATCACCTATTTTCAACATTACAAACCTGTATCAGTATCATGAAGCAAAGTTTAGTGACAACATTGAAGCAGACTTGAAGAAGTAGTTACCACAACAAGCACCAGAGTAGATTGAAGACATCTTGGATAGAAGAATTAGATGCAATGCTAGAGGCAAGCAGTACAAAGAATATCTTGTGAAGTGGAAAGGCAGACCAGAAGAAGACTCATCTTGGATTTCTCAGTTTGAGGTGGACCGTCTTGGTTTTCCTCTAGCCCCAGCAAAGTGAGGGACTCACTTTTTTTCAACAACCCCAGATGTCTAATGCAGGAGAATCCTTGGTTCAAGAACAATCTTGCATCAACCAAAAAACATTTGCATTTTAGTTTGGTTTTCTTTCATTTTCTAGTTCAGTACAGTCAGTTCAGTCAGTAGAATTTTCTATATTTTGGTCCACATTCTACCGTAGTTTCATTTTAGACCTTGCAAAGCTAGACTTAGCATCTAGACACCTTCATGCACATCATATCCAAAATTTAGATCATTTGGATTAGGTACCAGAAAGATATCGCTATCAGAAGATTGACTATTTTCTCAAAACAAAGCATTCTGAAAGTCTCAGACAAACAACTAAAGGAGAAGACTCACGGAGCACTTCCATGACTTACGAAGCTAAATGACACATCATTTAATGTTGTTTGGAATATGGTTGACCTTCCATGGGATTCGCACCATGTTTCATTCACTTGCTAAGGAATTCCATATGATTAGGTCTGACCTATCCGTGTACACACGTTACCCCTCTCTCATTGGAGTTTGTAACCTGTTTGGCTGACACGAAGGAATATTGTGATCTGGAGATGATATATAATCATGTAATAGATTCCTAGGAAGTCAGTTAGTGATAGTTCCTTGTTTGATAATTTTAATTCTTTGTAAAAGTGCCTCAAATTCATATCCTGTGCATATATTGTAATTGGAGAATCAAGCCTGTGAGCCCTAATTGTAAGCCCGCATGTTGACGACCTATTTGTATTTTGAATCTATGATATACTGAATGACTGAATCTACATTTGTATCCTATCTTTCAGTTGTTTCTGTTGTGTTTACTCTTGCTACATGGTATAGATTGTTCACTTGTGGACTCTCCTAACCATGACTACACCAATATTATACTTCTAACATGAACATCATACAATATTTATTTCAAATGCAACTACTATATAAAATTCATGTTTTCCTAACCATATTCATGTTGTTTTTGTAATAGGCATAAAGATATTTTAGTCATATAAAGAAAGATGTAAGCATTGAACATGATAATATATATACATGTGTGTGCGTGTGTGTGTGTATAAAACCCTCATTACATGTGCAACTATCTCAATAGAGAGACTAATTTAATGATTTTATTCTCACAAGTAAAATTTGTTTCCATACTACAGCTATGATAAATTCTGAGATAAGGAAAAATCAATTTAATTGTTCTCATGTCATTATGCAAGATCTAATTTCATGATTTGTCTTTGAACAATAGATATATACCTAAGTATATTACCAAATAAAATGCATTTATAGTAGATATATAACTCTTTATATTCTAAAAAATGTGCATTTACAATAGATATATACCTCTGTATATTCCAAGAAAAGTGCATTTAGGAATATATATATATATATATATATATATATATATATATATATATATATATATATATATATATATATATATATATCATAACCTTCTTAAATAGCAAAATCAAATTTTGCAGGTCATCGCTGAATTTAAATTGGAACAATAGATAGGCCTATATGTATATACCTGTATGTATGCACATGTTTAGATAAAAAGGAATTAAATTTACATGTGAACAGTGAAATCAAGATCACATACAACAATCACAGAAGATCAAGGTTCAAACTTGATGGATTTGCTAAGACTGTTGCTCATAATTGACAGTTACAGGTATATCACTATTGCTTATAATGAATAGCTACAAGTTTATGTGTGTGTATATATAATACAATAAAACCAAGTTAAAATAATGTTAATTCTCTTTAAAAAGAACATGATACTATAAGAGAACTTCATACATGGTTGACTAGATGGAGAGAGTTTCAACAAGACTATGGAATGCCTCAACAAAAAAATAAGGCAATTGAATAGGGTAATATACTCAACTTCACCAAAGTCACAAGCAAGTTATTAAATCACTTTGGAGGTATGGTACAAATTTTATGTAAAAAGAAATCAATGAAACTCAAATACAAGTTACTAGCTCTTCAAGAATACCACAATTACAATTTTAATATACAAATCCTGTTGGAAAATTTGCCTGACTTAGAATCATTTGTAAATGACATAAGTTGTTTTTCTTTTAGGCATAGTAACAAGGGTTCAACAATAAAGTAACCCTAGCATTAAACAATATGCACACTTCTAAAGAATAAAATGAATTATAAATCATCAAACTTACTTGTAATCTATGATTATTGATACAAATTTTCCTTCACAATGATTTGCAATCTCCTTCTTCTCCCTCGTTTTTCCTTTCTTTGATGGTTCCCATATTGTTATCTGCTCTATATTTTTATATATTTTTACTACCCTAATTTGGGTGTTCCCAATTAATTGATCAAGTCCAAGTCTTACTTGAGTTCTAAATTTGAAACTAACACTTTTCATAGTATTATAAGTGTGTGAACCACCCAACATGCCATTATATTTAGTTTTTAATTTCAAAACTTCACTTTACCACTACTTTCATATAATTAGGCATGCAAATATATATATATATATATATCAAAATCAATCACTATAATAAGAACATACATAGTAAGAAAAATTGCATATATGTAAACTAATAATTTAAACCATCATAACCATAACAATATTCAAAGTATAATGGACAATTAAAACTACGTATCCATGATAACACAAATGCATAATGAAAGCATTCATAATGTAGTATGTATGCAACTACGTGAGTGTGTGCATCAGGTTTTCTGTCATGCCAACTCTTACCAGATGGCTAGGACACTTCTACTGCAATCATGTTCTTGTCCTTGACATGATCCTACACACATTCCAACTCAGATTCTCATCAATAGGTTAGCCCATAAAACCATAGCCAAAGCATGAACAAGATATAAAATCATAAACATAATAATTCATCATCATTTCAATTTCAATTTTATGCATTTTTAGAAATAACTACAAATTACCATTCATGCACATGTAATTATCCAATAATCAAACAATCATAAGGTAATGTCCAATAGTCTCGTCAAATATATTGAATTATAAATGCAAGCAAAAGGTCTAGATGTGACATCCTTCTCCACTAGGAAGAGACATTGTCCTGATGTCTTATTACAAACACTGAAGTAATAAAAATATCTCACTAATGCTATCAAAAGTGTTACACTATGCAAACAAAGCTTCACATTGTAGCATTAAAGTACCACACTAAGCAAATAGAAGTATTTCAACTAAGTCCTCAAATAAGGAAAAGAATGGTCTATCTCCTTTGCATCCTCCCATGTGGCACTATCCATAGAATATTGGTCCCATTGGACCTTGTACTGAACAATATCTCTATTACGTAACTTAACATTGTGTCTATTAGGAATTCGAGTGGGCTGCACCAACTCCACTCCTAGATGTTGTACCTATAAAGAATGCCAATCAAGTATGTGCAAGCCATTAGGATGATATGACCTAAGCAAAGGCACATGAAATACATTATGGATTTAGGCAAGAGCAGGTGTTAGAGAAAGTCTGTAAGCAACTGGGTTGATCACTTCCAACACATCAAAAGGATCCACAAATTTAGGTGGAAGTTTGGTTGATTTGCCAAACAATACAGACCTCTTATGAGGTTTGACCCAAGAAAAGATTGTCTCCCACTGAAAATTGTCTGAAAGTCCTATTTTTATCTACATAGCTCTTTTGTTGATCTACCACTTCTTTGAATCTCTCCTTGATCAATCTCATTTGATCATCCATCTCTCTAAGCATATCAGGACCAATCACAATCCTGTCATCCACCTTATCCCAACCGATAGGTGTGTAACACTTACGCCCATAAAGAGATTCAAAAGATGTCATCCCTAAAGATACATGGTAGAAATTATTATATGCAAACTCCACCAATGGAAGATACTCCTCCCACTTATACTACCGATCCATACAATACATCCTAAGGAGGTCTTCAACTACCTAATTTACTCTCTCTTTCTGGCCATCGGTCTGAGGGTGATAAATTGAACTAAAATTCAATCTTGTCCCCAAATATGCATTCAATGTTGTCCAAAATCTAGAAGTCATGTGAGTATCTCGATCTAATATGATCATCTCATGCACCCCATGTAAACGAAAGATTTCTTGGAAAAACTTCTTGGCTAAGATCAAAGAACCATCACTAAGATTTCCTGGAATGAAATGCGCTACCTTGGTCAACTTATCCACAACTACCAAAATGACATCATGTCTATTCTTAGACATTGGCAACCCCTGAATGAAGTCCATACTAATCACTTTCCATTTATACTCTGGTACACTATGTGGGTACAAAATCCCTACCAGATGCACATGCTTAGCCTTGACTCACTGGCATTCCAGGCATTGAGCCACAAAATCAATCACATCATTCTTGAGCCTTCGCCAAAAATATAAAGGTCTCAATCCTTCTACCATCTTGGTTACTCTAGGGTGCCTTAAATAAGGTGCATTGTGGATCTCTTCTAAGATCAACTTCCTCAAATCCCCTAAGTTTGGAATATACATTCTATCTTGGTATCTCAAAATTCCATTTGACTCAGACACATATCCATCGAATCGATGGTCCAAGGGATTTTTCTCTAAAGCCTGCTTCACTCTGGAATAGTGCTCATCTCCTTGTAGATTCTAAACCACTTGTTGCCTCAAATTAGACCTTGTAGTAGTCATGCCTGCTAGATGCCTTCTTCTGCTAAGAGCATCCACCACTTTGTTTTCCTTCCCCTTGATGTGCGCAATCCCAAAATCATATTCACTGAGAAACTCTAACCATCTCCTCTGAGGAGCATTGAGATTAGGTCGAGTAAAGGTATACTTGAGTCCTAGGTGGTCTATCTTCAATTCAAAAGTCTTACCCAAAGGATAGTGTCTCCACATCTAAAATGCATGTACTATGGTTGCTAGCTCTAAGTCATGCGGTGCATAGTTTATCTCATATTGTTTCAACTTCCTAGAATCATAAGAAACCACTTCTCCATTTTGCATTAGCACTCCTCCTACACCTTCTCCTGATGCATCGATTATCACTGTGAAATCCCATTAGGATCAGGTATAGTCAAAATTGGAGTTGTGAGCTTTTCCTTCAAAAGATGGAAGGATTGCTCAAACTTTTTTGTCCACTCAAATATTTTCTCCTTCTTTTGGAGTGAAGTGATCGATGTTATAATTCTAGGAAACCCTTCTACAAACTTCCTATAGTACCCTACAAGTCCCATGAAACTTCAAACTTCAGTCACATTTTGTACTGTAGGCCACTCCATAATTGCCTTAATTTTCTCTAGATCTAGTGTAATCCCTTCTGTTGAAATGATATGACCTATATAATGCACCTTGTCCTAAAAGAAGGTAAACTTAGATAGCTTACCAAAGAGTTTACACTCTCTTAAGAGATGTAAAACTATCCTCAAAAGTTTATCATTCTCCTCAATAGACTTGGATTAAATCAAGATAAAATCCAAGGATATTAGCACAAAATCATCCAAGCAGTCTCTGAATGCATTGTTCATTAGGTTCATGAAAGCTACAAGAGCATTGGTTAACCTGAATGGCACCACTATGAATTCGTAGCAGCCATAAAAAGATTTAAAAGTTGTCTTTGAAATGTCCTCGTCCTTAATCCTTAACTGGTGGAAGCCAGATCTAAGGTCTATCTTAGTGAACACCGTAGCTCCTTTCATCTGATCAAAGAGCTCACCAATCCTCGGAAGTGGGTACTTATTCTTTATAGTTACCTTATTTAGCATCCTATAGTCAATGTACAAGCGCAAAGTCCCATCCTTCTTCTTCACAAAAAGGATTAATGCACCCCATGGAGACACACTAGGTCTAATGAACCCTTGGTTTAACAAATCCTGCAATTATGCCTTAAACTCATACAACTCTGTAGTGGTCATCCTATAGGGGGCTTTTGATTAAGGCTCATTTCCTGGTAGCAAGTTAGTAGAAACATCAAACTCCCTCTTAGGTGGTAACTCTATTAACTCAACTGGAAACACATCCTGGAATTCTTTTAGGATAGGATAGTCATCAAGTACTAGTTTCATGTTGTCAAGATCACTAACTTGGACTGCATAAATGGAACATCCCTTCCTTGAGGCCTTCTTAAGTTGCATATTTGAAATTTGTCTAAGCTCAAGGGGTCTCTGAAAGCCATGAATCTCAACATGATTCCCAAATTCATACAAACATCTTACAATCTTATCTTCACAATTCATAATAGAATTGTGTTCAACCAAGCAATTGATCCACATAATCACATCATATGACGCTAAGGGTGCTACATAAAGGTTGACCTGGGTCTAAAAACTTGGAAGGTCTAACTCACTGCAAGAAAGACAAGAATCTACCCTCTTTTCTGCACGATTTCCATATTGAACCATCCATGATTAGCCATGTGTCCTAGTCTAACAGATAATTTGGAAAATACTTTTGGATCTACAAAATAGTCAGTTGCTCTAGTATCAATTAATATAGAGATAAGATGGCCAAACTTGTACACTAAATTGGTGCTTCTTGGAAGTCATCCTGTTGGTTGTCTACAACTGCATGGATTTGATGTTGCAGTGCCCCTTACTAATTTCTTTCCCTTCACCCTAAGGACCATTGAGGACAAGCATTGGCATAGTGTTCTCCTCCACATACATAACATCCACCACGGGGTGCTCTTGGTCCTTAAGGCCTATCCCTCATGTTATTATTGTTGTTGAAGTTTCCCCTCTTATTGCTTCCATTTTTATTCCCTTCAGTTCTCTCTTGGGAATTGTTGCCTTTCTTCATATTCTAGATCTGATGACTGTTGTTTCCCTAATGATTGTTCTTTTGGAATTTCTTATTCCCAACTTTAGCATCTCAGTTCTTATGGTAGTTTCTTTCTTGTTGAAGATTTTGTGCCTGCTTGATTGCCTTCTCAAAAACCTCATCCATAGTTAAATGGTTATGGATGTCCACTTCTGGTCCAATATGAGGTCTCAATCCCAAGATGAACTTTTAGATCCTAAATTGTTCATCCAACTGATATTGTGGTACATACTTAAGCAAATGGGAGAACTTTTCCCAATATTGAGTCACCATCATACGGCCTTGGTTCAAGTTCTGAAATTTGGTCATCTTCTTGTCAAAGAAGAGTTGAGGTAACCACCTCTTCTTGAAAGTTGGAGAAAGAGTTCCCACATTATCTCCCTTGGCAATAACCTCTTCTCATCTTTTTCACTATCCCACCAAGTAGCTGCCTCACCAGTGAGTTGGTACGTACCCCATATAGCCTTGGTCTCATTGGATAGATTTTGAAGTTCAAAATACTTCTCCATCTTGATGATCCTAGCCTCTACTCCATCTATAATGGTTTTGCAATTAAATTTGGGTGGAGCAACCTTCTTGAGGTCCTTACCTAATTTCTTGGCAATTCTACCTTGATTATTTCCATTGTCCTCATTCTCTTGGTTTTGTTCCTCATTGCTTTCATTCTCATTTTGGTTTTGACCCCCTCAATTTACTCTGACCTCTTTCTCTAAGTTGTCCATTCTAGCTCCTTGTTGGGTCAGGAGATTGAGGATTTGGTCCAACCTTTCATTCTTCTCATTGCTTGATCCACTGTAGTTTGTGTTTCTAGTATCTATTATGGTTGGTTAGGGTTGACTTGCATCAAGATTTGCATCTTAGCGTAGTGGACAAAGGCCCTAGTGTTAAACCTAGGGATCTAATATGAAATGTAAGGGTTCTCAATTGAAAAACTATATCACCAAAAATAAATAAATGCTCAAAATTTCATTAATATAAAATTGAAATGATACATCTTTAATACATTGTAAATCTTGCATGTACAAGTGCCTAATCCAAGTGTTCTAGCACAAGAAATATGATATACAAAATGGTACAACTCTGGCTCTCATGCCATATAGTCAGTACTATCCAAATAATGATGTACAAATACAAGAATTATACAAGTAATGATATATGAATATAGTCATTGTCACTGGCTGCCACTAACCCATGTGATCATCTACAAAGCCAAGAGACGAAAACATGGTTCAGGCACCTTTTCACCTAACCACAAAGCTTACGCTTCCCTAGAATTCTTCCTAACACAAAGAATATCTGACCTTGCACAAAATGCCTAGCAACCTGGAAAGAATAGGCAAGAGGGAAACCTAATACAACCTGATATATCTACATGAATTTCTAACATGAACATGCTATGTCCTACTATAAGGATACGGTAGAGAAACATATCAATATAAACTAGGCAAACATTCATCTATTTCAATGAAAACATGGATTTTGCCAAAGCACTTATGAATATACCGGTAGATCCCAAAAAGAGGATCGACCTTCTCTATTAGCCCATATTCGACACCCTTTCCTAGAAGGTAAAGCCAACACACACATAGAAAAGTAAACTATTTTCTTTACAAAGACAATCCATGGCAGATTGTGCATACATCCAATAAATAATTCTTTTTTTTCTTTTCACACAAAATTTAATGTGAATTGCAAATTATTTTTCTTCCAAATACAAGATCTATGATGATTCTTTATGCATATTATACTTCTAAAATTAACCTCATACATTATTTATCTTAGATGCAACTACTATCTAAAATTCATGTTTTCCTAACCATATTCATGTTGTTTTTATAACAGGGATAAAGAGATTTCAGTCATATAAAGAAAGATACAAGCATTGAACATGATAATATATAAGCATGTGTGTGTGTATAACCATCTTTACATGTGCAAAGATCTCAATAGAGAGACTAATTTAATGATTTCATGCTCACAAGTAAAATATGTTTTCATACCACAGGTGTGATAAATGCAAAGATAAGGAAAAATTGAATTAACTATTCTCATGTCATTATGCAGGATCTAATTTCATGATTTGTATTCAAACAACAGATATATACCTATGTATATTACTAAATAAAGTGCATTTATAGTAGATATATACCTCTGTATATTCCAAAAAAAGTGCATTCAGGAATATGCACACACATAGACAACAAAATCATAACCTTCTGAGACAACGAAATCAAATTCTAGAGATCACTGCAGAATTAAAATTAGAACAATAGAGAGGCCTATTTTCCATTCATTTCATGATGTGAAAAGCAAACAAAAGAGCTATTGTTTGTGTGTGCATACATATACATACACATATGTATATACCTGTATGTATGCACATGCTTACATAAAAAAGAATTAAATTTACATATGAACAATGAAATCAAGATTACATACAACAATCATAGAAGATCAAACTTGAAACATGATGGATTTGCTAAGACTGGTTCTCATAATTGATAGCTACAGGTATATCACTAGTGCTTATAATGAACAGCTACAGGTGTATGTGTGTGTATGTATATAATACAGTAAAACCAAGTTAAAATAATGTTAATTGTCTTTAAAAAGAGGAGGCTACTATAGGAGAACTTCTTGAATGGTCAACTAGATGGAGAGAGTTTCAACAAGACTATGAAATGCCTCAACATAAAAATAGGGTGATTGAATAGGGTAATATACCCAACTTCACCAAAGTCACAAGCAAGTTATTAAATCACTTTGGGGGTATGGTACAGATTTAGGGGAAAAGGAAATCAATGCAATTCAAATATGAACCAACTCCTCAAGAATACTACAATTCCATTTTTAATATGCAAACCCTATTGGAAAATTTTCCTGATTTATAATCATTTGTAAATGGCATAAGTTGTTGTTCTTCTAGGCGTAGTAACAAGGGTTCAACAATAGAGTAACCCTATCATTAAACAATATGCACACTTTTGAAGAATAAAATGAACTATAAATCATCAAACTTACATGTAATTTGTGATTACTGATACAACTTCTTAACAATTAGTTGCAATCTCCTTCTCCCTCCTTTTTCCTTTTGTCGATGGATTCCTTATTATTATCTTCTCTATATTTTATATATTTTTACTACCCTAATTTGGGTGTTCCCAATGAATCAACCAAGTCCAAGTCTTACTTCAGTCTTGAATTTGAAACTCACTATATTTAGTTTTTAATTTTAAAACTTCACTTTACCACTGCTTACACACACACACACGCACGCACGTACGCACGCACACACACACACACACACATATTGAAATTAAGCACTATAATAAGAACATACATAGTAAGAAAAATTGCATATATGTAAACTAATCATTTAAACCATCATAACCATAACAATATTCAAAGTATAATGCACAATTAAAACTATGTATCCATGATAACACAAATGCATAATGAAAACATTCATAATGCAGTATGTACGCAACTACATGAGTGTGTGTGTGTGTGTGCATCAGGTTTTCCTTATTGTTAACTCTTATTGAGTGGCTAGGACACTTCTACCTCAACCATGTTATCATCTTTGACATGTTCCTACACACATTCACTCTCAGATTCTTGTCAATAGGTTAGCCCATAAAACCATAACCGAAGCAGGAGCAAGATATAAAATCATAAACATAATAATTCATCATCATTTCAATTTTAATTTTATACAGTTTTAAAAATAACCACAAATTACCATTCACACACATGTAATTATCTAATAATCAAACAATCATAAGGTAATGCCCAATAGTCTAATCAAATATACTAAATTATAAATGCAAGCGAAAGGTCGAGATGTGACATTTAGTTAAGCCTACTTAAATAGAATTTCCCATTAGAGCATGGATGGTTGTGATTGAAAGATGAGATCAATGATTGGGATCAATTTAATGATGATACTCCTTAGCCTTGTGAAAAGTGGCATGATGAGAGGCCTCATGCAAGATGGATAGTTAAGATTATCTTGAACTGTAGGGTGAAAGGAGATGCACATATGTGGGAAGAAGGAAATGGTTCAAGTGGATGGTGAAGATTGAAAGATGGAATCAAGGGTCAAGATTGACCTATGTAGCATGCTCACATATGCATGAGAAAGGACTAGGGAGAAGTGGGCTTGGGATGGCATGTGTGGAAATAAAGGGTTCTAACTGACTTGGGATTTGGAATTGATGGCAGAGATTGAAGGACAAGGTTTTTTTGGCTTTTAATGGCATGATATTGAATTTTCAATTAGAAGAAAATGGGGAAGTGTGATTAATTGGCCTAATTAATTAGATAATCATGTATTATCTAATTAGTTAGTTGGAGGAATATTTAAGCTAATGTTATTTAATTAATTAACCTTAGGGATGAAAAAGTGGGTTTAATTTTGACAAAGATGGAATTAATTAAATTAGGATAGTCACACTAATTATGGCATGTGAGGAAATGATTAGGTTAGTCGTACTAATTAATTACAACATGACAGAGAATTGATAAAATTAGTCTCATTAATTAATATGACATGGGATTAATTAAATGTCAAAAAATGGTTAGTTTGGGAACAATTGCAGAAAATCAATGTGGGGAGATTAGAATGGATTTAGGTATAGATACATTTTTCTCCTCTTTGAGATAGCATCATGACTAAAAGAAGGATGATCCCACAATACAATGTCCCACTTTTTGGCAAAAGTGGGACATTGAAATCACCTTTTTTAACCAAATTTTCACTTTATGAGACCTCTAGCAACTAAACTGTTAAAAATTCAAAGATGACGTGAACTAGTGATTTTTGAGATTTCATGTGTAGATTATATTTTTTTAATTTTAAAAAATAATTTGTAAATTTTTTTCACATAACTTTTAATAACTTGTTTTTTTATAGTTAACAATATTTTTAAAAAGTGACGTTTATACCATACAACATAACTTTTTTATAGAAAGGATAAAATTCTAAATTTTTAAATATAGATTCATAACACCAATATCTAGTGCATCGATATTTTTTTATGTATATTTTTTTATTAATTTCTGATGTGAGGTTAATTATAATTTAGACATAGGTTTATAACATACATCATAATTTTTTCTCTATGTATCCAAATTCACTTCTTTTTTTAAAAACAAGGACATCAATACCTAGTGTGCATATTTTTTTTATTTAATTCAACATTTTACTATTTTTCCACATGTGTATAAGAGAGAACTTAATGTTCGGTAAAATACCTATGCTCAATAAAAAAAGGAAAATAAATATAATAATCAAATTATATATATTCAAAATTATACTTGTTGGAAAGCTCATTTCGAGGGATACAATCATGCTAATTATCTTGTCAAGTTCATTCCATTTGAAGGTCCAACCTAAGGTTTGAAACTAAAAATTCTAAGGAAAATTTGAGGCAGAGAGTGAGAGAGACCATCCAAGGACCTTTCTTCAAAGATCCTTTTGGCTACCCAAAATAATAGTCTTTTTCACTTCATTTAGTCTTTTTAAAAAAATAAAATAAAATATTGTCTTCATTTGAAGATTTTCTTCATTTAAAGGTATTATTTTATTGATTTGTAATTCATAAAATAATACCTTTGAATGAAGAAAATCTTTGAACGAAGGAAGACCTTTGTTCAATGGTGATTTTTGTGACATCTTTGAACAAAGGTTCCTTTGTTCAAAGAAATATCTTCAAACGAAGGTATCTTGTAAATTTTTACCCATCCACGTTTAAAAGTTTATTGTCCCAAGTTTGGGACTCGGTATTGTGGGTTTACCCAGAAGTAATGTTGTTTCAAAGAAAATAAGTATAGATAGTTAATGATATGAGACTAGTGGTAGGATGCCTAATTTGTTCAAAAGAATGAGGGTTGGGAAATGGGTTAGTGATTCCACATTGAAAGAGTAGATGGGTTTACAAGGACTTGTGTGGTCTCTCACAAAGAAGAAAGATGACTAAAGGCTAAAGGTTGAAGTGTCAAGGATGTGGTAGAGAAACAAGGCTAAAGGATACAATTTAGATGCTAGATTTCAAGTTGTTAAGAGGGAATGGAGGGATTCTTGCATAGACACTACATAGGCATGGCATCTGCACAACCACCATGAATAGACATGATGAAGGTGTGGCATCTGTGTAGACACCAGATGTAGCTATTGCACAATCATGGTCTCTACACAGCCACTAGGCACAAACAATATGTAGGTATGGTGTCTACATAGTGAAAGGGAAGAAGAGAGAGAAGGGTATGTGCAGGATCATGATGGACCAAACTATACCTCTAAGTGGCAATGACAATATAAAAATCAAACTTAATCAAGTTCATGTGAAAATTTGAATGGATTATCTACACAATTTGAAAAATATGTAAGAACAAAATTTGTAGAGAATTAATCTGGTTTATGAGCTACTATTTTTTTTTAAACTAAATTTACTTAGTAAAAAATGAATATTTCAATGAACATCTATTAAATTCTTCAGAAAAAAAATAAAAAGTGGGCGTCATTCCAGCCAACCTAACTATGAGCAAAAAATATATATTTTTTTGAATCTGTGAGGCCTACCTTTTTCATTTCCATTCATGTGACTATTTACCTTACTGTTGCTGATACTTTTATACTTGTGGGACTGTTGATCCCAGATTCTCAAACTTTTAGACTTTATTATGTTATAGGCAAACTAATTGGGTGATGCTAGATAGATACTTGTATTAAGAGAAAACAAATTGGGTGATGTTAGATAGATGTTTATTTTATAGGAAAACTAATTGGGTGATGTTAGATAGATGTTTATATTATAGGAAAACTAATTGGGTGATACTAGATAGATGCTTGTATTAAGAGAAAACAAATTGGGTGATGTTGGATAAATGTTTATATCATAGGAAAACTAATTAGGTGATGTTAGATAGCTGCTCTATAATAAAGGAAAACTAATTGGGTGATGTTAGTTAGAAAATTGTAATGTGATTTCTTTTATGCTTAAGAGAACTTGTAATATCTTATGCGAGTGCAAGTTTTAATTTGCTTCGGCTATGTTATTGATATGTGGAATTAACTTTGCAACTGAGTGCACAGGTATTTCTAACCAACCACAGACACTGGAGATCATCCCACACTTGATTTTGTAATTCCTTGTGAAGACGATCTAGTTCCATGAGGAACCAAGATCAACTCTATGTATGATGTAATGTTGTAATGTTGTTTTGCATGAGGTTAATTGGGTTAAGTCTACCCTCTTTTAATTTGAATTATGATATGTATTATAAGAATTGTCTTTGAATTACTTTTTTTAAATTTTAAATTTTTGGAGACCCTTTTCTTGTGTTTTAACTTGACCCTGGGTGTTCTAACTAGGCTAAACTTGACCCTGGGTTATACCCCATGGGTCTAGGGTCCCTTTTGACTTGGGTAACCCTTGGTAAACCTCCATATGGTCATCTTAACTTCACACTGAAGTCAAGTGATGAATTTGGAAGCATGGGAGGGATAGGATGAGTGGTACCAACACTCAAACCCATCCCTTTTCTCTTCCCAAGGTTAGAGATGACTCCAAGACCCACCAATTGTGGAGGACTTGACTTCAAGTCTCTCTCACAATTGGTAGGGTGTTGAAAGAGCCTCTCCCACTTGGGAGAAAATGCTCATCAAGTGTGGGGTAGGGGAGGAGAGATCCTCCTCGAGGTCATTACCTTGTTTTGGGATGTTGAAAGCCTTGATGGCATTTTTTGTGGTTTTGAGTAATTTGATATATGGCTTAAGAGCCAAAATATGAACTCCTTTGGAAATTTTGTTAACATGTTGGCTTGAGGCCATGAGAAAAATTGTGTGGAGATATTTTGGAGTGGCACTCTAGAGTTGAGTGTGTCCACTCTCCTACCCTTTGAAACTCACCTTGGTTGAGTTTGTGTGTTGTAAATATCCATGGGTATAATATTGTGTTTTTGAGATGTTTGTTGTCTTGTTGTGAAGTGAATTTGAGTTCCCTAGGTGTGTGGATGATCTCCCTAGCTCGGAGGTGACCCTCTTGCGAGTCTACGGTAGGGAGGAGAGAAAGATGTGTGATGTTTCTTTTCCTTGTTGTGATACGTAGGTTCTTGGAGCATAATGTGAAGTTGAAGAAGTTTTCTTGTTTTGGGAAAATATTTTATTTTCCTTTACTCTTAAAGCTCATGAGAGAGAACTTGGCCTCCTTGGACATCTTACCAATGTTAGTTGTCAAGGATGAGAACTTGGTTCTCTCCTTTGGTTGTAAAATTTACATTCTTGAAGTTGTGTGTGTTGGACATTTCTTAATTGATTTGCAGGTTAGAAGATTGAAAGTTTAAATGTATATTATTCATGGATGAAATAAAGAAAGTTTGTTATAATCTATTTCATTGTATGACTTATTGAAATCTCAAATTTGGTTAGTTATGAAGTTGTGATTTTTATTTTGTGTTAAAAGTGAAAATTGCATACCATAATTGTAGCAAAAAAGAAAATTAGTAGTTGTGATAGATTTGGACTATCTAAATTAATTGTATTATTCCTTCCCTTAAACAAAACAAGAGAAGAATGTGTAAATTTTTGTCATGCAATGAATTTACTTATAAGATTAAAAATGACACCTTTCCTTGTATTAGAAAGGATTAAAGAAAAAAAAATATGTTGTACATTTTACAAATTTGTTTAAATTAGCAAATCTATGAGCATTTAAAAAAAAAGGGTTGATAGTTGAAAATATCTAAATTTTATATATTGTGTGTGTTTCTTTTGGAATATAATCACATGATTTTAAAATATTAACTGATTTCTTTAAGTCTATAAATCTAATTTGAGTATATATATATATATATATATATATATATATATATATATATATATATATATATATATATATATATATATATATATATATATATATATATATATATATATATATTCTTTTATATTAATTTTAATTAAACTATGATTTGTAATTAAATTGTACTTCTGTGGTGTAAATATATATATATATATATATATATATATATATATATATATATTTATGTTTTATATTAATTTTAATTGAACTATGGTTTTTAATTAAATTGTACTTATGGGTGTAAATATATATGTGTGTGTGTGTGTGTGTGTGTATTTTTCATTTATATTTTATTATATATTAATTTTATCAAAACTGTGAATTGTATTAGTTTGAGGATTTGCTGTGTATATAAATTTATATATATATATAAATATATTTTTTTTAAATATTAATAAATGAAATTTCATTGTGGAAATAAAGTAAAACTATGTAAATATTACACAGTAAACAAACTGTGAATTAAAAAAAAAAATTAATGAAGTGGTGGGGGGGTTCGAACCCCCCACCATGATTGCCTTTACAATGAGTGTGGGGAGGGGCCGGAGCCCCCACCCACACCCCACACTGTGGGATGTGGGTGCGGGCTCTGCTCGCTCCCCACACTCCCCTCATATTCCAACAACTGCTGGCCTCTTTTCCCCTCCGTGCTTAGCACTCTCCCCACTACACTGCGGCCTGGCTCCATTTTTGCGGCCCTTCCACACTACGGACCTCTGCCTCCCTTCTGCCGCTCCATGTGGCTTCCAAACAGTGGCCTCCACTTCAAACCACCGTCAGTCCATCCCCTCTCTGCGCCCCTCCACCTATAGCCTCCTCCATGCTGCCACCGCCATCCCTCACAGCCCTGCCATTAACACAAGCCAAACAAAAATATGTTAGGGTTTTCAATGTGAGAAAATGAAAATATAAAATAAGACAATATTCATATGTTATCTAAAGAAAACCAAACATTGTAACACAATAAAATATATATATATATATATATATATATATATAAGGGTAGCTATTGAAACCCTTAAATATAATTTTGTTTGGCTTCCACTACAATTTCATTATTAATTATTATATAAATATATATATATATATATATATATTTATATAATAATTATTAATGAAATTGTAGTGGAAGCCAAACAAAATTATATTTAAGGGTTTCAATAGCTACCCAAATGAAAATACAAAGAATTGTATGCTTCATAATTATAACAATAAATCTTGTAAAAACAATTATCCAATAAGAAGATATATACATATATACTTAATTAAAAGAAAATGTGTTAGGGGTTTATAACTTTATTTTCAAAGAAAATACAAACAAACTGAAAAGAAAAATATACATATATTTTATTAAAGAAAAACCTAGTGTTGTAAATACAAATAGCATTTGTGTGTGTGTGTGTGTGTGTGTGTATTTATAACTTCACATTTATTTGAAGCCAACATATGCATTTCATATGTGGCCATTTAAACTCAACCTGTAATTTGAGAAAATGACCAATTGAGAAAAATGAGAGAAAAAGAGAAAGTAAGATAAAAGTGAAAACAAAGAGGAGAAAATGTGTAGCTTTTACGGAATATGGCTAAGAGTACTAATGAAGATTTAACATTCCATCAATCCTGATTGGGGGCAATTTAATTAACAAAATTAATTCAAGTGTTGAATTAAACCTAGAGCAGAAACCTAGTGGACTTCATCAAGCGAAGTTAGTAAGTCTTGTTTAAGTCATCTGATCTACCAAGAAATTAGGAATAATGTAAAGGATACAGTGACAACTCTGATTGATAGAGAACTGATCTACCAAGAAATTAGGAATAATGTAAAGGATACAGTGATAACTCTGATTGATAGAGAGCATGGAAGAGAACAAATTAAAATTAAATTTCAGAGGAATGGGAAGGAGAACAAATGATCGGGCTTTGTTGAAAAATGTTCAATTAACTTAATCAACTATATCCCAATGTAATTAGTGAGTTGTAAGATATTTATTAACCTTATCAGGAAACCTTGTGATCAAGATTAGTGTTAGTGCAATAAACCCCACTCACGCCTGTGAGCCATTATGCTGCCAGATTTTCCCAAAATTTAGGGTTTAGTAGTTTAGTAAGTTTAACCCTTGTAGCGACGTTAACCGCGTTGCGATGACCCCCTTGTTGGCCTTCTTCCATTTGGGTATGCACATGTGTGCATATTACCCCACTGACAACTGTATTGTTTAGGCCTTAAGCGTACGCCACTGAGCATGCTTACGCATGTGAGGGGGTTTCTAGGGAAGCATGTAAAATTTTTTGATATTTCATATCATGACCACATGACAAATGTGGACATGACATGTGTGATGCATGTTGTGACTGCATGGGAAATGTGGGCATGACATTTGGTATCAGAGCCAAAGTTTAAACACTAGGCATATTTGGGCACGTTATTTATTCCGCAACTTTGATTAATTAGTGCCTACCTTGTTTTATAGGATGCCTCCCCGACGTGTTCGATGAGCGCGATTGCACAACATGGGGTCCATTGAGGTGCATAGTGA
The DNA here is from genome assembly GCA_027924645.1 of Cunninghamia lanceolata. Lineage (NCBI taxonomy): Eukaryota > Viridiplantae > Streptophyta > Pinopsida > Cupressales > Cupressaceae > Cunninghamia > Cunninghamia lanceolata. Next base: position 6,089,757 of record BSBN01000530.1, read on the forward strand.
TTCTGCTATAGAGGGACAAGCACCCGCAGTCATAGCAGATCCGCCAGTACCACAGGCACCACCAGTGTTTGACATAGGTCCTCAAATTTTACAGACATTATAGGCCACGTTAGAGAGGTTACCGCCAGCTATTCTAGAGCCACATGATGAGCCTCGCACTGATCTGTGAGAGGAGCCACGTAAGGAGCCACATACTGAGTCGTGTATTGAGCCACATGTGGAGCCCCACGTCGATCTGTGAGAGGTGTCACGTATGGAGCCTTTCATAGAGATACCTGATACTACAGTGGAGGAGGTAGGGTTAGCCTACCGAGCATGGAGTAGGAGTCCTCTGAGGCTTTCAAGGTGAGAGGAGACCATGAGAGTAGAGCAGATACATCATGGACCGTATGAGTATGGGTTGGATGAGCCAGTTATAAGACTTAGAGATAGAGGAGACCCCATCAAAGACCTGCTTAGGCTCAATCCACCTACCTTCGCAGGAGCTACAGAGGGAGCTATGGCAGAGGCTTAGCTTATCAATTTAGATAGGTGCTTCACGTTGTGACCTTATGGGAGCAACACGAAAGCACGAGCGGTAGTACACCTTCTGAGAGATGCAGCAGCTACCTAGTGACGCACTGAGGAGTGCAAGTACCTGTTATCCTTAGATACACTCACATGGGACATGTTCATAGAGCACTTTAATGTGCGATACTTGTCAAATCACTATAGACAGTGTCGAATAGATGAGTTCCATGATTTATAGCAGAGAGGACTCATGGTTGCTCAGTATGAGAGCTGGTTCATTGAGCTTTCTCGTTACGCAGAGTATATCCATGATGAGAAACTCCTAGTACACAAATTCATCAGAGGTCTAAATCATGGGATAGTAGGACCAGTGCATATGGCAGACTGCTAGATTATGAGTGAGGCTGTCGAAAAGGCTTTTATTGTAGAGGAAATTCAGAGACGAGGGCAGAATTCACGCTCGTAGTTTCAGGACCATAATCACTAGCAATAGCAGAACTTTTGTAGGCCACAATCCACACCACAAAGAGGAGGATTTAATTCCTCATCATTACCTCCTAGGCCTCCACAACAGTAGCATTAGTAAAGGTCTAGACCCCAACAGAGGGTTCAGGGAGGACAGAACTGTGGTTGGTAATAGCAGGGCCCGCATAGAGATTAGAGGTAGCAGGATCATCTACAGGATCCATGAGGTCTCAGCAGTCTTAAAAAGGTTCACAGGGGTCCACAGGATGGACTGGATAGCAGCAGTCAGGTAGGACTCAGTCAGGACAGTTACAGGCTAGGGGCCCGTGTTATGTATGTGGTGGGGCAGGGCATTTGGCCAGAGAGTGTCCATAGGGATTTACAATAGGGGGACAACCCCATTCAGGAGGATCTGAGTAGACTGTAGGTGATGTGGGCAGGTCCCACTGCATGTTTGCAGTGGTTGACAACTGGCAGGCTGACTTCCAGGCCTCAGGTATTGAGACAATAGGTATGATTGGGGATTTCCCCATCTCTATTCTTTTTTACTCTGGAGTTACCGACTCTTTTCTATCTACATCATTAGTGGAACATTACAGGCTGGTGGCTTCTAGGAAGGACATTAAGTGGGAGGTTGAATTGGCCTCTGGGGCCAGGATGTTAGTGTATACCTTGGTTAGATATTGCGAGATCTCCTTGGGTTCCTTCACTACATCATGTGACCTTAGGGTTATGCCATTAGGATCCTACAGTGTAGTTTTGGGTATGGACTAGCTTGCGGCTCATAGAGCCAAGCTAGATTATTGCCAGAGGATGATTAGCTACTTAGATGATCATGGCTCACTAGTTGAGATAGTGGGAATTTAGAAGCCCATGGCTGTTCGTATGATATCCACTCAGCAGCTTAAGTACTGCATGTGAAAGGGTTGTCAGTTGTTCGCTATCACAGTCAATGACAGATCAAAGGATGAGCCTGAGCCTTCTTTAGTGATCACCCTATCCTGAGAGATTTTACCGACGTGTTTCCACCGAAATTACCAGGTATGCCTCCACGCAGAGAGGTAGATTTCCACATCGATCTAATGCTGGGTGCAGAGCCAGTGTCTCGTGCACCCTATAGGATGACTACACATGAACTTGCAGAGCTCAAATTGCAATTAGAAGAACTACTTGAGAAGGGGCACATCTGACCTAGTGTTTCACCGTGGGGCGCACCGGTTATCTTCGTGAAGAAGAAGGATGGATCTCTTCGCTAATGCATGGATTACAGGTAGTTGAACAAGGTGATGGTGAAGAACCGTTATCCTCTACCTAGGATTGACTACCTCTTTGATTAGATGTGGGGAGCCAGAGTGTTCTCAAAAATTGATCTAAAATCTAGGTATCACCAATTGTGCATCACAGAGGCAGATATTCACAAGACTACTTATTTAACAAGATATGGCCATTACAAGTTCACAGTGGTACCCTTCGGTTTGACAAACGCCCCTACAGTGTTCATGAGCCTCATGAATGGGGTGTTCCGCACTCACTTGGATCGGTTCGTAATCATTTTCATCGACGATATTTTGATATATTTCGCAAACCAAGGAGGAGCATGTGGATCATTTGCGTCAGGTTTTGCAGTGCTTACGAGAGCAGCAGCTTTATGGCAACCTGGCTAAGTGTGCCTTCTTCAGGATAGAGGTACAGTATTTGGGGCACATCTTATCAGGCGATGGCATCTCCATAGATCTATCAAAGATTAGAGCAATTCAGGACTGGCCAGCACCCACCAGTGTGACAGAGGTCAGGAGCTTTATGGGATTAGTCAGTTATTACCATAGATTCATTGAGGGCTTTTCTAAATTTACGCATCCCATCACTTCCCTTCAGCAGAAAGGGAAAGGTTTCACTTGGACCGAGTAGTGTGAGAGGGCCTTTGGGGTTCTCAAGGAGCATCTTACCAGTGCTCCCATATTAGTGGTTCTAAATCCTGCAGAGGATTTTGTTGTTTGCACAGATGTATCACTAGAGGGTTTGAGAGCTGTGCTTATGCAGGGTGGTAGAGCGATTGCATATGAATCGCGTAAGCTCAAGACACATGAGCTAAACTACCCTACTCACGATTTAGAGCTCGCAGTAGTTATTCATGCTCTTGTTCATTGGAGACACTTCCTTTTAGGCCGATGCTTTGAGCTCCATTTGGATCACCATAGCTTACAGTACATATTCACATAGCCAAATTTGAACACCCGCCAGCAGCTTTGGATGGAGTTCTTATGCGAGTACAAATTTGATGTCCACTACATCAAAGGGAAGGAGAACATGGTCGCTGATGCCTTGAGTCAAAGGCGCCATGAGTTCCTAACCTTAACATTGAGGGTGGACTTGAGAGAACGTATCCTATAGCATCTGCCTGAGGACGAGTGGTTTCTTGAGGTGCAACAAGAAATTTAGAATCAAAGGACCCTTACGGGCAAATTCGCAGGATATTCCCTTGAGCCTGGTGGTTTGCTTAGGCATCGGCAGTGCATCTATGTACCCCGTACGAGTGATCTACGTGCAGTGATTCTTTTAGAGGCTCACAGAGCACCCTATGCAGCAGACTCAGGAGTGAAGAAGATGCATGTTGATTTGTGACAGTTATATCATTGGGCTGGGATGAGACGAGACATTACAGAATATGTTACTCATTGCCTTGAGTGTCAGAGACTGAAGGCCAAGATTCAACATCCAGCAAGATTGTTGTTCCCTCATGAGATACCTGAGTGGAAATGGGACACCATTTCAATGGATTTTATTGTTGGTCTACCTATGTCATCCCATCACCATGATGCCATCATGGTGACAGTTGACAAGTTAACCAAGGTGGCACATTTCTCACCTATACGCACAATGTATAATGAACCATCTGTGGTGAGAGTGTTTTTAGATCAAATTGTCAGACTTCATGGAGTACCTCGCCGCAGCATTTTTGACAGAGACTTCATTTTCACTTCATCTTTTTAGAGAGCCTTATAATAGGCATTGGGCACACAGCTCAACTTTAGTTCAGCTTACCATCCTAAGACCGATGGACATACAGAGAGAGTTAATCAGGTGTTGGAAGACATGTTTCGTATGTATGTTATGGACCATCAGTCTAGATGGGAGGAGTTCTATATCTGGTTGAGTTTGCCTACAATAATGGGCATCACAGCTCGTTGGGTATGCCTCCTTTCCATGCTTTATACGGCAGACCATGAAGGACACCATTGAGTTGGGATCAGATAGAGGACAGGGTCGCCATTGGTCCAGAGATAGTTTAGGATATGGAGCAGAAGGTTACACTGATTAGATAGACTTCAGGAGGCACAGGACAGACAGAAGAAGTATGCCGATGCTAAGAGGACTAATTGGAGCTTTTCACTGGGTGATAGGGTATTTTTGAGAGTGTGACTGCACAAGAGTCCAATCTGTTATGGAAAGGGCTCTAAGCTCACACCTTAATTTGTAGGACTGTTCAAGATCTTGGAGCAGATAGGACCTATAGCCTATCATCTAGCCATGCCACCTAGCCTGTCGTGTATCCATGATGTCTTTCATGTTTCAGTTTTACGTCGTTACATCTCTGACTCATCTCACGTATTGGATTGGAGTGCTCTTTAGGTAGAGGCAGATGGATGGATGGATTTGGAGCTAATTTGTATATTATCTTGTCAGACGTTGGGCCTTCGAGGTCAAGAGTTGGACTAGGTTACGGTCTAGTGGGACATGTATGACGAGGTCACTATGACATGGGAGGATGCAGAGAAATTGAGGACTCTTTATCCTCACCTCTTTGATGACTTCCAGGAGGAAGTACAGTCTTAGGGGGGAGGATGTGAGGCCTACCTTTTTCATTTCCATTCATGTGACTATTTACCTTACTATTGCTGATACTTTTATACTTGTGGGACTGTTGATCCTAGATTCTCAAACTTTTAGACTTTATTATGTTATAGGAAAACTAATTGGGTGATGCTAGATAGATGCTTGTATTAAGAGAAAACAAATTGGGTGATGTTAGATAGATGTTTATTTTATAGGAAAACTAATTGGGTGATGTTAGATAGATGTTTATATTATAGGAAAACTAATTGGGTGATGCTAGATAGATGCTTGTATTAAGAGAAAACAAATTGGGTGATGTTGGATAAATGTTTATATTATAGGAAAACTAATTGGGTGATGTTAGATAGATGTTGTATAATAAAGGAAAACTAATTGGGTGATGTTATTTAGAAAATTCTAATGTGCTTTATTTTATGCTTAAGAGAACTTGTAATATCTTATGCGAGTGCAAGTTTTAATTTGCTTTGGCTATGTTATTGATATGTGGAATTAACTTTGCAACTGAGTGCACAGATATTTCTAACCAACCACAGATATTGGAGATCATCCCACACTTGATGTTGTAATTCCTTGTGAAGCCGATCTAGTTCCACGAGGAACCAAGATCAACTCTATGTATGATGTAATGTTGTAATGTTGTTTTGCATGAGGTTAATTGGGTTAAGTCTACCCTCTTTTAATTTAAATTATGATATGTGTTGTAAGAATTGTCTTTGAAGTATATTTTTTAAATTTTAAATTTTTGGAGACCCTTTTCTTGTGTTTTAACTTGACCCTGGGTTATACCCCATGGGTCTAGGATCCCTTTTGACTTGGGTAACCCTTGGTAAACCTCCATATGGTCACCTTAACTTCACACTGAAGTTAACTAATAAATTTGGAGGCATGGGAGGGATAGGATGAGTGGTACCAACACTCAAACCCATCCCTTTTCTCTTCCCAAGGTTAGAGATGACTCCAAGACCCACCAATTGTGGAGGACTTGACTTCAAGTCTCTCTCACAATTGGTGAGAGTACCCATGGAGTTGTGTGGTCCTTCATGAGAGGAAAAGAAGGCGACACATGTGTCACCCTTTCCCTCTTTAACTCCCCTTTTCTCTCTCATGTGTTGGAGAGAGAACATGTGATAAGGGGTGAGGGAGACTTTGGGGATGGGTGAGTGACATGTGTCAACACCCATCCCTTGGGACATGCTAGTGGTTGGGAGGAAGAGTGAGGAGGTGACAAGTGTCACCTCCCCATTCCTCTAAGCTCATGGATTGGGCTTATTTTAGTCCCACTTCGGATAAGGTGAGGGGTTGTTGAATTTTTGATAATTTGAATAGTTTTGAAATTGTTTTGGAGAGAAAATAGAGGGAGTTTGGTGGCTTAGGTTGGAGGAGATTTTAGAGGAGCTCTACATCAACTTCTTCCATATTAGGGCTTTTAAAGGTTGGTTTTCAAGGCTAAGGCCTTTCCCTTGTATTTCAATTTGCTTGCATGATGAATGTGTGAGATGTATTTTCCTTGTGTTGTATTTTGTTATTGTGGGGAATATTTAGTAGGGTGTTGAAAGAGCCTCTCCCACTTGGGAGAAAATGCTCATCAAGTGTGGGGTAGGTGAGGAGAGATCCTCCTTGAGGTCATTACCTTGTTTTGGGATGTTGAAAGCCTTGAGGGCATTTTATGTGGTTTTGAGTAATTTGATATATGGCTTCAGAGCCAAAATATGAACTCCTTTAGAAATTTTGTTAACATGTTGGCTTGAGGCCATGAGAAAAATTGTGTGGAGATATTTTGGAGTGGCACTCTAGAGTTGAGTGTGTCCACTTTCCTACCCCTTGAAACTCACCTTGGTTGAGTTTGTGTGTTGTAAATATCCATGGGTGTAATATTGTGTTTTTGAGATGTTTGTTGTCTTGTTGTGAAGTGGATTTGAGTTCCCTAGGTGTGTGGATGACCTCCCTAGCTCAGGGGTGACCCTCTTGCGGGTCTACGGTAGGGAGGAAAGAAAGATGTGTGGTGTTTCTTTCCCTTGTTGTGATACGCAGGTTCTTGGAGCATAATGTGAAGTTGAAGAAGTTTTCTTGTTTTGGGAAAATATTTTATTTTCCTTTACTCTTAAAGCTCATGAGAGAGAGCTTGGCCTCCTTGGACATCTTACCAATGTTAGTTGTTAAGGATGAGAACTTAGTTCTCTCCTTTGGTTGTAAAATTTACATTCTTGAAGTTGTGTGTGTTGGACATTTCTTAATTGATTTGCAAGTTAGAAGATTGATAGTTTAAATGTATATTATTCAAAGGATGAAATAAAGAAAGTTTGTTATAATCTATTTCATTGTGTGACTTATTGAAATCTCAAAAATGGTTAGTTATGAAGTTGTGATTTTTATTTTGTGTTAAAAGTGAAAATTGCATACGATAATTGTAGCAAAAGAGAAAATTAGTAGTTGTGATAGATTTGGACTATCTAAATTAATTGTATTATTCCTTCCCTTAAACAAAAGAAGAGAAGAATGTGTAAATTTTTTTCATGCAATGAATTTACTTATAAGATTAAAAATGAGACCTTTCCTTGTATTAGAAATGATAAAAGAAAAAAAATATGTTGTACATTTTACAAATTTGTTTGAATTAGCAAATCTATGAGCATTTAAAAAAAAAGGGGTTGATAGTTGAAAATATCTAAATTTTATATATTGTGTGTGTTTCTTTTTTAATATAATTACATGATTTTAAAATATTAACTAATTTCTTTAAGTCTATAAATCTAATTTGAGGATATATATATATATATATATATATATATATATATATATATATATATATATATATATATATATATATATATATATATATTGTTTTATATTAATTTTAATTAAACTGTGATTTGTAATTAAAGTAGACTTCTGCTATGTAAATATATATATTTATTTATTTATTTTTAAATATTAATAAATGAAATTTCATTGTGGAAATAAAGTAAAATTGTGTAAATATTACACAATAAACAAATTGTGTATTAAAAAAAAATTAATGAAGTGGTGGGGGGCTTCGAACCCCCCACCATGACTGCCTTTACAATGGGTGTGGGGAGGGGGCGGAACCCCCACCCACACCCCACACTGTGGGATGTGGGTGCGGGCTCTGCTCGCTCCCCACACTCCCCTCATATTCCAACAACTGCTGGCCTCTTTTCCCCTCCGTGCTTAGCACTCTCCCCACTACACTGCGGCCTGGCTCCATTTTTGCGGCCCTTCCACACTACGGACCTCTGCCTCCCTTCTGCCGCTCCATGTGGCTTCCAAACAGTGGCCTCCACTTCAAACCACCGTCAGTCCATCCCCTCTCTGCGCCCCTCCACCTATAGCCTCCTCCATGCTGCCACCCGCCATCCCTCACAGCCCTGCCATTAACACAAGCCAAACAAAAATATGTTAGGGTTTTCAATGTGAGAAAATGAAAATATAAAATAAGACAATATTCATATGTTATCTAAAGAAAACCAAACATTGTAACACAATAAAATATATATATATATATATATATATATATATTATTAATGAAATTGGAGTGGAAGCCAAACAAAATTATATTTAAGGGTTTCAATATCTGCCCAAATGAAAATACAAAGAATTGTATGATTCATAATTATAACAGTAAATCTTGTAAAAACAATTATCCAATAAGAAGATATATATATATATATATATATATATATATATATATATATACTTAATTAAAAGAAAATGTGTTAGGGGTTTATAACTTTATTTTCAAAGGAAATACAAAGAAAATGAAAAGAAAAATATACATATATTTTATTAAAGAAAAACCTAGTGTCGTAAATACAAATAGCATATATATATATCTGTGTGTGTGTATTTATAACTTCACATTTATTTGAAGCCAACATATGCATTTCATATGTGGCCATTTAAACTCACCCTGTAATTTGAGAAAATGACCAGAGAAAAATGAGAGAAAAAGAGAAAGAAAGATAAAAGTGAAAACAAAGAGGAGAAAATGCGTGGCTTTTCTAGAATAGGGCTAAGAGTACTAACAAAGATTTAACATTCCATTAATCCTGATTGGGGGCAATTCAATTAACAAAATTAATTCAAGCATTGAATTAAACCTAGAGCGGAAACCTAGTGGACTTTATCAAGCGAAGTTAGTAAGTCCTGTTTAAGTGATCTAATCTACCAAGAAATTAGGAATAATGTAAAGGATACAGTGATAACTCTGATTGATAGAGAACTGATCTACCAAGAAATTAGGAATAATGTAAAGGATGCAGTGATAACTCTGATTGATAGAGAACGTGAAAGAGAGCAAATTAAAATTAAATTTCAGAGAAACAGGAAGGAGAACAAATGATCAGGCTTTGTTGAAAAATGTTCAATTAACTTAATCAACTATATCCCAATGTAATTAGTGAGTTGTAGGATATTTATTAACCCTATCAGGAAACCTTGTGATCAAGATTAGTGTTAGTGCAATAAACCCCACTCACACCCGTGAGGTGTTATGCTGCCGAATCTTCCTAGAATTTAGGGTTTAGTAGTTTAGTAATTTTAACCTTTGTAGTGACATTAACCACATCGTGATGACCCCCTTGTTGGCCTTCTTGCATTTGGGTATGCGCACATGTGCATATTACCCCCGCTGACAACTGTATTGTTTACGCCTTAAGTGTACGCCACTGAGCACGCTTACGCGTGCGAGGGGGTTTCTAGGGAAGCTTGGGAAAAATTTTATATTGTGTCATGACCACATGACAAATGTGGACATGACATGTGTGATGCATGTTGTGATCGCATGGGAAATGTGGGCATGACAGAATCTTTCAAAATAAGTAAAGGACTCATACCAAGATGTGACGCATATTTTTTTGAATTTTTTTTAATAAAATAATTAGTTATGATTTTTTTATTGTGACTTTTTTAAAAAAACTAAAAAGTAATTTTTCAACCAACCTAACATGATAAAAAAATTACAATTCAATTTTTTTAAAAAACCTATAGCCAGAAAAACATAGAGTGTGATGCAACTTTCAGATCTCAAAAAGATGAAACAGTTTGAAAGTTATGGATGGTTTTTAATTAGTGTTTCCATCAGGATTTTAGACACACACTATATGGAAAATTATTAATAATTATTTAATAAAATGATAACCAGTAAATCTTATATTTTTAGAAAGATGACAATTTCTTTAATATAACCTTTTTATTTTATAAATTTTGCATAAAAAAAGTCATCAGCACAAAGGGTGAAGTTTGAAGAATAGAGTGAAACCTGTAAACACATTAGACTTCAGGGAAAGTCAACTATGATAGTCCCAAGCCTAAATACAAGGCAAAAGTGAAGCAAAATGGATATCCGTTACTAATAGATATCTATTTTAGGGAGCTACAAAGGGATATCTGCTTTCCCAAATGGATATCTATTTCTGAAACTATACAAATCTCTCTCTCTCTCTCTCTCTCTCTCTCTCTCTCTCTCTCTCTCTCTCTCTCTCTCTCTCTCTCTCTCTCTCTCTCTCTCTCTCTCTCTCTCTCTCTCTCTCTCTCTCTCTCTCTCTCTCTCTCTCTCTCTCTCTCTCTCTCTCTCTCTCTCTCTCTCTCTCTCTTCCTAACCTATCTACCTCCTAGTTTTCCTTTTCCTATCTTTCCTAGTTTTCCTTTTCCTTTCCAATTTCCCTTTAGATCCCACCAAATTTTCCCTATTTTACTATTTTCCATCTCTCCTCTCATCATTCTTCCCATCTAATGAACTTTAGTTTTATCTTATTTCTATTTCATCCTCCCAATTTATATCCTTGTCCCTCTTTGCATGTCCTAGTTTTCTTGTTTCCATTTTCTTTGTCAATAAGGGAGAGGGGGAGGGAGGGGGAGGGACGGAGAGAGAGAGAGAGAGAGAGAGAGAGAGAGAGAGAGAGAGAGAGAGAGAGAGAGTCCTAGTTTCCTTGTTTTAATTTCCTTTGTCGATAAGGGAGAGGGAGAGATAGAGGGGAGAGATAGGGAGATAAAGGAATGATAGGGGAGAGAGAGAGAAAGAGATAGAGAGATAGGGGGAGATAGCTAGGTAGAGAGAGAGATGAGATAGATAGGGAGAGATAGAGGAGATATAGGGGAGAGATGGGGAGATAGAGAGTGACCGAGATGTCCAGAGAGGTAGCAAGAGAGAATGAGAGGTAGAGGGATGATAGAGATACAAAGATAAGGGAGAGATAGGGAGATAGAGGTTTAGTGTTGCTCGAGTTTAGGGTTTAGAGGTTCAAAGTTAGAGTTTAGGGGCATTATTTAGAGTTTAGGGGTTTTGGGGGAGAGAGAGAGGCTTAGGGTTCCTTAGGGTTACAGGTTAGGGTTTAGGGGTATTATTTAGGGTTTATGAGTTTAGTGTTTCTCAAGTTTAGGGTTTAGGGTTTAGGGGTCAGGGTTTGGGGATTTAGATTTTCTCAGGTTTAGGGTTTAGGGGTTTAGGGTTTCTCATCTTTAGGGTTTAGTGGTTAAGGTTTAGGGGTTTAGGGTTTAGGGTTTAGAGAGAGAGAGAGAGAGGAACGATAGGCAGATATAAAGGATACCAAGGGGAGAGATAGGGAGATAAAGAGTGAGGGACATGGCCAGAAACATAGGGAGAGATATTGAGAGGTAGAGAGATGATAGAGATAGGGAGATAGGGGAGAGATAGGGAGATAGACGTTTAGAGTTTCTTGGATTTAGGGTTTAGGGGTTTAGGGTTGCTTAGGTTTAGGGGTTAAGGTTTAGGAGCTTTATTTAGGGTTTAGGGTATAGAGAGAGGACTAATAGGGAGATATAGAGGAGACTAAGTGGAGAAATAAGGATATAGAGAGTGAAGGACATGGCCAGAGACATAGGGAGAGAGATTGAGAGGTAGAGGAATGATAGAGATAGGGAGATAGAGATTTAGGGTTTCTTCAGTTTAGTGTTTAGGGGTTTCAGGTTTAGGATTTAGGGGTTTAGGGTTTCTCAAGTTTAGGGGTTAGGGGTTAGGGGCATTATTTATGGTTTAGAGGTTTAGGGTTGCTCACGTTAAGGGTTTATGAGCATTATTTAGGGTTGCATGTGAAAAGCAATCTCTTTCTCTCTAAACCCCTAAACCCTAAATAATGCCCCTAATCCCTAACCCCTAACCCCTAACCTGCGTAACTTTAAACCTCTATCTCCCTATCTCTCCCTTATCTCCCTCTCTCTATCATCTCTCTACCTTTCAATCTCTCTCCCTATCTCTCTGGACATCTCACCCACTCTCTATCTCCCTATCTCTCCCTTTGTCTCCTCTATCTCTCTCTACCTATCTATCTCTCCCTATCTTTCACCTCTCTCTCTCTCCCCTATCATTCCTCTCTCTCCCCAATATCTCTCCCTCTCCCCTCTAGTTTTCTTGTTTCCATTTCCTTCATCGATAAGGGAGAGGGAGAGATAGAGGGGAGAGATGCAGAGATACAGAAATGATAGGGGAGAGAGAGGCAAGAGAAAGGGAGAGATAGATAGGTAGAGAGAAAGGAGATAGATAGGGAGAGATAGAGGTGATAAAGAGGAGAGATAGGGAGATAGAGAGATAGTGAGATGTCCAGAGAGATAGGGAGAGAGATTGAGAGATAGAGGGACGATAGAGAGAGGGAGATAAGGGAGAGATAGGGAGATAGAGATTTAAGGTTGCTTAGGTTTAGGGTTTAGGGATTATGGGAATTATTTAGGGTTTAGGGGTTTAGAGAGAGAGAGACTCAAATTTTAAAGAGATACAACTTTGTTGATTGGTTGAAAATTTGTTAACCATGTAACAATAGAAATTTACAAGTTGAATTGTAAGTTGTAAGCATAAACCAATGAAAAGAATAACAAAAATACCATTGTATAGTTCCAAAAACGGATATCTATTTCCCAGAAATGAATATTTGTTTCCCAAAAATGTATATCCATTTCTAGAAAATGGATATCTATTTTGGGACCCACAAAATGGATATCCATTTTGGAACGGATATCCATTCCAAATGGATATTCTTTACATGCCTAAGAAAGTCAAACTTCCCTAATTCATGATTTTGGCTAAGTAAAGACGCAATTTATTTTCCTATTGCCACTGTTTGGCCCACGATGATCCTCCACTCACCCCTATACTTGTTATATTTATGTATTGATATTAATTATGAATTATATTACTTATGAAGATGGATGCTACATTGGGCAAGCAAAGCATCCATATACCAATAAAATTCATATATACAAGTATTTATATAAATTATATAGTTAATTTAAAATGTAGATTATATAATTAATTTTTAATATTCCCCTAAATTAGATCTAAGTCTATATATATAAGTTTCTTATCACTAGATGGTCTTGACATGCCCATTAGTTATTAGTATCTATGGGCATGCTCAGGAGATTTTATTTTTCTACATGGGCCTCTCTATATCATCCTTGAAAATAACAAGTACTTATATAATATGAAAAACTAAGAACCCCACAAATGCTTTGAACCTTCCACCCTTAACAAACTAAAAACATTTAGCAAACCTAGACTTCACTTGCTTTTAAAACTAGCAATCGTACCTTGGTGTGCAATGGGTATGTCAGAGAGTTGTGGAAATTCAATTGCTATGTATTTAAGTGAATGATGATTGTCTTCTATCGCTATGGCCCATGTCATTTTTTGTTTTATGGACTGTCATGAATTAATTTGCATAATCTTAATGGATTTCAAGATCCATGTGTTTTTCTTAGTAGCTACTTCAAATGTTTGTGCTTCCTTCCTACATTCTTGTCCATGCATTGCACCTAGGTTCAGTTGCATTCGATTAGTCATCAGCTATAGATTTTAATAATAGTGAACATAATAATCATATATATATAATATATATTTATAAATTATATAATTATGATTAATATTAATATATTGGATGATTTAATGTGAATTAATAATAAATATATAATAGTTAATAGAGATAATATATAATGATATTTTATTAAATATAAGATAAATAAATATAAGTTAGCAAATCAAATATAACTATATAATTACTTAATGTTTATTTATAATTGTACGCTAATAATAATAATATATGTATTTTATATATAATACTAATTAAATTAACCTATAATAAATCTAATAACTTAATTGCTCTTCTATGAGTCATGTGTGTGTGTGTGTTTGTGTGTGTGTGTGTGAGAGAGAGAGAGAGAGGTTCAAATTTTAAAGAGATGTAACTTTGTTGATTGGTTGAAAATTTGTTAACCATGTAACAATAGAAATTTGCAAGTTGAATTGTAAGATGTAAGCATAAGCCAATGAAAAGAATAGCAAAAAATACCATTTGTATAGTTCTAGAAACGGATATCCATTTCTAGAAAATAGATATCCATTTTGGGACCCACAAAATGGATATTTGTTCCAAAAAGATATTCTTTACATGCCTAAGAAAGTCAAACTTCCCCAATTCGTGATTTTGGCTAAGTAAAGACATGATTTTTTTCCTTTTACCACTGTTTGGCCCAATGATCCTGCACTCACCTAGAAGAGAGAGAAGAGAAAAGAGAAGGGAATCAATAAAGGAAAATTAATGAGATGATGCAAATGTGAACATGATGTAATGTTTGTGATGATAGGTGTACATGCTGAAGAGATCATTTCCATGCAAAAAGTAACCATTGTTTTCTATAGTCCTTGGCATTATTCACCATGGTATTAGGGATCATGATGATGATATGAAAAGTGCATGAAGGACTGACACAAAAGAAAAACTCATGAGAAAGCATATTTTATTTGGCACCATGATATGAAAGGCCATGATGTGGATATGGAATTTTGTTGTGAGGATGATTAAAAATCCAAGATAGAAAGATAAAACACACAAGAAACCAAGCAACATGTGAAAAAAATAGAAATAAAGACAGGATTTTCCCCTAATCAAGCTGAAAACCAAGGATTGATTGATGTGATGATGATGAGAATATCATTATTAATGTGGGAATGATATATCTTGAGAACAATGTGAGGATTGGGAATGATATATCCCAAGGATGATTTCTTATATTAGATTTGATCAAGGCTTGCAACAAGGTAGGGAAGAAAACATATAGATGCTTTGGGATGATTGGTGAGATTTCTAGGTTAGATGTGGTTGGATTTTTATACTTTGTTGGGATGTTGGGATTGGTATGCTATGCAATAGGTGTGGATTTCTTTTTAATAGTATTTTCTTTGGAACCAAAGATTAGGATGAAGAGAGGACTAGATGGAGTGCGTGAGGGAGTGATTAGATAGTGTATGGGATGGGTGCAAGGTTCAAGAGAGTATTAGGTGAAGAAATGTGAAGGTAGTGAGCTAGCCATCCAAATGCTGAGTGAGTTAGAATCATGCCCTTGCTCAAGCTAAAATCCAAAGATTGATTTATTTGATGATGATGATAACATTGTTGATTTGGGAATGATATATCCTAAGAATAATGCAATAATTGGGAATAATATATCCCAAGGATGATGTTTTAATATGAAAGTAAATTTAGGATTTGGGTTTAAAAAAGACTAAGTGTGAAGCTTATGGATGCTTTTAGATGGGTTTTAAACTATGTGGTTTGATTTGGTTAAGTTTTGAGGCTATCTATATAATGTAATCCATGGCAATGGAAAACCAAATTGAGGAACAAGAATGAAGGGCTTAGTGCATGGATGGAATGTTGAGAGATGTAATGACTAAAGGATTCTAATAGAGGATGGGACAATCAAGGGGTTTCAAGATGGAATGGAGGAGTTAGGATGGGAGGGATGAGGAATGGTTTGATGGGAGATTTAATATGTGATCTCCAAGGACTACATTACATAAGGATACCATGCTCCAATTGTATATATGGGACAGATGGCACTATGGTAGGTTGCGGTAGAAGATGAAAGATACCAAGAAGTGTCCAAAACATGATTTAGAATCATGTCCCTATCCTTACCAAGATCAAATTGGGAAGGGAGGATGGATGGGTATAATGGAGTGGGTATACAAACAAGATAGATGGGTGCGATAGGATGGTATGGATGGAACGGATGGAGATGATTTGATGGAAGAAAGTTGATCCTGAATGTGAGGCACACATAGATAGTTGATTTACACATGCCACCCTTGAATAGTTTTCATCATGGTACATGTCTAATGTAGCACAAGAATGCTTTTCACAATAAGACAAAAAGTTTCCTTTTTCCTCTTTTTATTTTTTTATTTTTTTATTATTTTTTACTACTTCAAATCTCAAGTCCTTGTCAATCTGATGTAATAATCTTGGATGCTCCTATCATGATTTGCTAATAATACCCTACCTACCCTAATTTCTTGGTGAGGATCATTCTACTAATGTGCAATCCATAGTTATTTGATATCCTTGAAAGGAAGAAAGATGATTAAAGGATAAAGGTTGAGTGTCCACAATACAAGAGCATCCCAGGTTGTAGAGTAAGCTTGCATCAACCAAAAACATTTGTATTCTTTCTTTTCTTTCATTTTTTAGTTCAGTTCAGTTAGTTGTAGTTTAAACATTTTATACTACATTTTTCTGCATCTTCATATCAAAGATCACAGAGTAGGACTTAGCATCTACATATCATCATCTACATCATATCCAAATATCAGGTCATTTGGAATTGTCTGCTAAAAGTTATCACTATCAGAAGATCATCAACTTTCACATAACAGAGCATTCAGACAGTCAGTTGAAGGAGAAGGTTTGCGGAGCCTAATGACACACCATACATGGCACATATGGATCAGATAGACTCTCCTTGAGGTCCGCACCAAGTTTCATCCATTTGCGGAGCATTACCTGATGTTAAGACTGACCTATTTGTTTCTACATGTTACATTCATTCATTGGAGTTTGTAACCTTTCTTGGCTGACATGGAGGATATTTGGAGCTTGCAGATGATATATATAGACCTCTTAGAGTAGTAGGAAGTCATTTCTTTATAGTAGTTGATAGTTAGATTTGATTAGATTATCTATTTTGGAGAGACAATTCAATGCCATATCTTGCAAATGTGTTGTAACTAAAATCAGGCATGTTAGCCCTTGTGATTGTAGCCCGCATGTTGCCAGCATATAGGCATTCTAAATATATGATATATTAAGAATTTGAATCTTCCATTGCATTATATATTTGTGTTGTTTCTGTTGTGTTTACTCTAGCTGCACGGTTTGGACAATTCATTTTGTGAACCCTATGACCGTGACTACACCAAGTGGTATCAAAGTGAAGTTTTGAATCATTTGGGAAGTGAAGGCATTCTAGAAGATTTTATGGTGAAATGATTGATGACCTGAGGTAGTCTTCTTGTGTTTGTCAACAAATTGCCGAGTGTGAGGTAGTTCCTACCTTGTAGTCAGATCATCAAATTGAGGTACTTGCACCGGATCCTAGGAAGAGATGCCACCAAGGAGGGTACTTGCTATAGGTACTATGGCTGGAAGAATGGATGAAATAATGGAGATGATGAAAACAATGAAAGTTAGACTAGATGTTGTAGAAGAAGACAGAAGAAGAGGACTAAACCCTAGACGTGATGTTGAAAATGATGAGGATGAATTTCAATCCACTGATCAAAATGAAGAAACCCTAGAAGAAGAAGAAGAATGAGATCAAGTAAAGATGTTGAAAGCTATTTCAAAGATTGGAAAGAGACCTAGAGTGGAAGTGCCGAATTACACTAGAAATTTGAATCCGAAGGTATTGATTGATTGGAAAATGACTTGGAAGAATACTTTGAATATGAAGAAATTGAAGATCTGGAGAAGGTGATATTTGTGAAGACTAAGTTGAAAGGACATGCTGCTATTTGGTGGAAAGAAGTTCACTTGGATAGAAATAGAAGAGGAAAAGAAAAGATCATAAAATGGGATAGAATGGTGACAAAATTGAAAAATTAGTTTATACTCGCTGACTATGAGTTGGAATTGTTGAAGAGAATGTAAAACCTAAAACAAAAGGAGAAATCTATGAAGGAGTCTACTGAACAATTTCATAAGATGATCATAAGGACTAGACATAGTGAAGCAAGCAAAGAGAAAGTGGCAAGACACCTCAATGGATTGAGGTTGAACATTCAAGAAGAACCGAGTCTGGTAAGGATGACCACAATAGAAGAAGCATATTAGTTTTCCTTGAAAGTTGAAGAAAAGTTCAATAAGAAGCATGAGTAGAGACAGAGAGGTAGAGGAGGTAAATTTCAAAGAGGTATAACATATTCCAAAGGGGACATATTCAAGAGGGAAGATATCTAGATAGCAATTCATACTAGAGAGATGATAGAACTTTCTACCGTAGAGGGAATCATAATTCTTACCAGAGTGAAGGGTATAGGAGAGAAGAAAGAGGATTGGCTAAGAGAACATTTAGATGAACCTATTTTAAGTGTGGAGGTGAAGGACACAGAGCATTTGAATGTCATCAGGGAAGTATAAGCAAGAAGACAGAGAATAGTGAAAGAACAACTTATGTCAAGGAAGAACCTATTGGATCACCTAATTTAGTTGGAAAGCTAGAGGAAGGAGAATCATTAGTCATGAGGAGAGAACTATTTCAAGCAAATACAACTTAGGAACCACCATAGAGGAAAAGTTTGTTCTAGACCAAATGCAAATCAGGAGGTAAATGTTGTAAGGTTATCATTGACAGTGGTAGTACTGATAATTTGGTTTCAGAGGAGATGGTGACTAAGCTGAACTTGGAGAGATTAAAACACCCTAATCCCTACAAGATAGCATGGATTCAGAATGAACACAAGGTATTGGTGAGTGAACAATGTTTGGTAAAATTTCATATAGGATCTTATCATGATGAAGTCTTGTATGATATTATGCCAATGGATGTATGTCATATATTATTGGGTAGACCATTGCAACATGATAGAAAAGATATACATGATGGGAGAAAGAATACATAGACTATAGTATCTAATGGAATGAAAATCACCTTGATACCTTTGGAAGATGAGCCTAAGAGTGAAGTATGTGGGAATGCTACAATCTGTTTGGTTGATGGAAGAAAATTTTTGGATAGATTGAGACATGAGAATATGTGTTTTGCTTTGATTCCTATGAAGCATGGACCCCTAAGTACAAAGACTAAAGAATCATAGCTAGAGGAGATAACTAAATTATTGATAGAGTATGAAGACATCATATCAGATAATGTACCTAAATGATTTCCACCAATCCGGAGTATCAGTCATTATATGGATCTTATACCTAGAGCTAGTTTGCCTAACAAAGAAGCACACTTGATGACACTAGTAGAGAATGCAGAACCAAATAGACAGATACAAGATCTATTGAGGAAAGGATTGATTAGAGAAAGTTTGAGTCCATGTGCAGTACCTGTAGTGCTAGCACCGAAGAAAGATGGAGAATGGAGGATGTGTATAAACTCTAGAGCAATCAATAAAATCATAGTTAAGTATAGATTTCCATTGCCAAGGATGGATGACATTATGGACTATTTGAGTGGACCAAAGTATTTCACAAAGATAGACTTGAAGAGTGGATACCATCAGATCAGAATCAGAGAAAGAGATGAATGGAAGACTACATTTAAGATAAATGAAGGATTGTATGAATGGTTAATGATGCCTTTTGGATTGATTAATGCACCAAGTACTTTCATGAGGTTGATGAATGAGGTTTTGAATAAATTCTTGGGTAAGTTTGTTATTGTATACTTGGATGATATTCTATTTTTCAGTAAGACAAAAGAAGAACATTTGTGGCACCTTAGACAAGTTTTGCAGAGAATGAGAGAAGAGCAATTGTGGATAAACATCAAGAAAAGTAGTTTCATGAAGGAAGAATTGGTATATTTGGGATTTGTGATTTATGTGGAAGGATTGAAGATGGACCCTGAGCATGTCAAAGCAATTGTTGAGTGGCCAACACCTAAGAGCATTGGAGAAGTCAGATCATTTCATGGATTAGCTAATTTCTACCAAAAGTTTATTAGAAATTTTAGTTCAGTATGTACACCAATTATAGAGACAATGAGAGGTGACAGAAAGGATTTTAAGTGCACATCAAGAGAAAATTAAAGTTTTGAATTGTTGAAGTAAAAAGTAACAGAACAACCAGTGTTAGCATTACCAGATCTCAATAAAGTATTTCAAGTGGATTATCATGCAAGTGGAAATGTAATAGGAGCAATGTTAAGTCAAGAAGGTAGACTAGTAGCATATTTCAGTGAGAAGTTGAATGATGCAAGGAGAAGATATTCAGTTTATGATAAGGAGTTCTATGCCATAATTCAAGCTTTGAAGAAGTGGAAACATTATTTGTTGCCTAAGGAATTTGTGTTGTATACAGATCATCAAGCTTTACAATATTTGAACAGTCAAGGAAAGTTTAATCAGAGACATATGAGATGGGAGAGTTTATACAGAGTTACACATTTGTATTGAAGCATAGGAGTGGGAAGTCAAACAAAGTTGTAGATGCATTGAGCAAGAGAAGAAATTTGCTGACAGAAATGAGAGTTGAAGTATTAGGTTTTGAAGAACTGAAGCGCATGTATGAAGAAGATCTTGATTTTTCAGAACCATGGAAAGCATGTAAGGAACCTATTGTGATAGATAGAAGTAAGTGGTTAGATTATTTCATTTAGGAGGATATGTTATTGAAAGGAAATCAGTTGTATATACCTAGGAGTTCAATGGGAGACAAGTTGATCAAGGAGAAGCATAGTAGTGGATTAGCAGGGCATTTTGGAATTGACAAGACAATGGCTTTGGTAAGTGAACTTTATTTTTTGCCTTAGACATATAAGGATGTAAGGAAGTTTGTGCAGAGTTGTAGAGTATGTCAATTTGCAAAAGGGAGTAGTTAGAATATTGTTTTGTACAAATCTTTGACAGTATTGGAGAGACCTTGGGAAGACATAAGCATGTATTTCATATTAGGATTTCCAAGAACATAGAGAGGACATGATTCTATATTTGTAGTGGTGGATAGATTTTCAAAGATGTCACATTTCATACCTTGTAAGAAGACAAATGATGTAGTGCATGTTGCTGACCTATTTTTCAAGGAGATTGTGAGATTGCATTGATTACCTAAGAGCATATTTTCATACAAAGACACAAGATTCATTGGATACTTTTGGAGGACATTATGGAAGAAGATGAAGATAGACCTAAAGTTTATTTCGTCATTTCATCCACAAATAGGTGGACAAACATAAGTGGTAAATAGGAGTTTGGGTAACTTGTTGAGATGTTTGGTAGGAGATAAGGCAAGAAATTGGGATCTAATTCTACTACAAGCATGGTTTGCATACAATAATTTAGTGAATAGGAGTATAGGGAAGACACCTTTTAAGATTGTGACCAAAATGAAACCTAGAGGA
This sequence comes from Cunninghamia lanceolata, assembly GCA_027924645.1. Classification (NCBI taxonomy): domain Eukaryota; kingdom Viridiplantae; phylum Streptophyta; class Pinopsida; order Cupressales; family Cupressaceae; genus Cunninghamia; species Cunninghamia lanceolata. The sequence continues at coordinate 6,110,961 of BSBN01000530.1, forward strand.
GTTACAGAGTTGAGAGACATCAGTATGGAGAATAAGAAAAGTGCAAAGGTAGAAGAATTTGCAGGGAATATGGAGACAATACATAATCAAGTCAAGAAGCATTCGGAGGAGATGAACAGTAAGTATAAGGAGCAAGCAGATGAGAAGAGGAGACATAAAGAATTCTCAATTGGTTATGAAGTAATAGTTTTTCTAAGAAAAGAGAGATTTCTAGTAGGGACATACAACAAGTTGAAGATGAATAAGTTTGGAACATGTAGGATACTCAGGAAATTTGATTCCAGTAATGCATATGAAGTGGAGCTACCGGAGACACTTGGTATATCACCCATATTCAAAATTGCAAACCTATATCAGTATCATGGAGGAGAATCAAGTGACATTATTGAAGATGATTTGAAGAATCATTTACCATAGAAACAACTGGAACAGATAGAAGACATCTTGGACAGTAGAGTTGGACGCAGTACCAGAGGGAAGTAATACAAAGAATATTTGGTAAAGTGGAAAAGCAGATCGTAAGAAGATTCAACGTGGATTTCTTAGGCTGAGGTAGACCACCTTGGTTTTCCTCTAGCCCTAGAAAAGTAAGGGACTCACTTTTTCAACAACCCTGGGTGTCTAATGTAGGAGCATCCCAGGTTACAGAGCAATCTTGCATCAACCAAAAACATTTGATTTCTTTCTTTTCTTTCATTTTTTAGTTTAGTTCAATTAGTTGCAGTTTCAACATTTTGTACCAAATTTTCCCCCATCTTCATATCAGAGCTCACAGAGTAGGACTTAGTATCTACATATCATCATCTACATCGTATCCAAATTTTAGGTCATTTGGACTTGTCTGCTAAAAGTTATCGCTATCAGAAGATCATCAGCTTTCATAGAACAGAGCATTTAGCCAATCGGTTGAAGGAGAAGGTTTGCGGAGCACTTCTATGACTTGCAAAGTGTAATGACACACTATACATCGAACATATGGATCAGATAGATATTCCTTGAGGTCCACACAAAGTTTCATCCAATTACAGAGCATTACCAGATGTTAAGGCTGACCTATTTATTTCTACACGTTACATTCCTTCATTAGAGTTTGTAACCTTTCTTGGCCAATGTAGAGTATTTTTGGAGCTTGAAAATGATATATATAGACCTCATAGAGTAGTAGGAAGTCAGTTCTTGATAGCAGTTGATAGTTAGATTTGATTAGATTAACTATTTTGGAGAGGCAATTCAATGTCATATCTTGCAAATCTATTGTATCTGAAATCAGGCATGTGAGCCCTTGTGATTGTAGCTCGCATGTTGCCAGCATATAAGCATTTTGAATATATGATATATTGAGAATTTGAATCTTCCATTACATTATATGTTTGTGTTGTTTCCATTTTTTTTACTCTAGTTGCACAGTTTGGACACTTCATCCTGTGAACCCTCCAACCGTGACTGCACCAGTCCAAGATGCAGTAGAGAAGAAACACAAAATGCAGGGGTTTAGATGCTAGATTTTAGGTTGTTAAGGTGGAATGGAGGGATTCTTGAATAGACACTACATAGGCATGGCATCTGTGAAACCACCAAGGACATGCATTATGAAGGCATGGCATTTGTGTAGCTTCCAAGTGAAGGTGCTACACATTTGTGGTGTTTTCTTAGCCACTAGGAAAATGCACTACACAAGCATGACATCTGCACATGGTAGGGGAAGAAGAGAGAGAGAAATGAGAGAAGAGAAAAGAGAAGGGTATCAATAAAATAAAATGAATGAAATGGTGAGAATGTGAACATGATGGGATGTTTGCAATGATAGGTACATGTTGAAGACATAATTTCTATGCAAAGAGCAATCAAAGTTTGTTATAGCACCAACAAGTATGAACCATGATATCAGAGATCATGATGACAATGTGCCAAGTACATGGACTAACCCAAAAGAAGTTACAATCAAGCATATGCTATATGGCACCTTGATATGAAAGACCATGACATGGTTATGGTGATATGTTGTGAGGACCATTACAAATGTAAGATAGAAAGATAAGACATAGAAGCAACCAAGAAAGCATGTACAAACAATACAAAGGTAAATAAGATTCCCCCCCACCAATAAAGCTAAAATCCAAGGACTGATTGATGTGATGATGATGAGGATAATGTTGTTGATGTGGGAACAATATATCTTTAGAACAATGTGAGGATTGGGAATGAGATATATCCTAAGGATGATTGCTTGGATTAGAGTTGATGAAGGATTGCAGCAAGGTTGGGAAAAAACCTCTATATGCCTTGGGTGATTTGTGAGATTGCTAGGCAAGATGTGGTTGGATTTTTTGACTTTGTTGGAATGTTAGGATTAGTATGCTATGCAATAGGTGTGGATTTCATTTGGGCAGCCTTTTGTTTGGAACCAAGGACAAGGATGAAGGGAGGATTGGATGAAGTGATTGAGGGAGTGATTAGATAGTGGATTGGATGGGTGTAGGGTTTAGGAGAGTAGTAGGTGAAGAAATGTGAAGGCATTGAGCTAGCCATCCAAATAATGAATGAGATAGGATCATGCCCTAGCTCAAGATTAAATCCAAATATTGATTGATTTGATGATGATGATAAAATTATTGATGCAACATGGGAATTGAATATCCTAAAAATAATGCAAGGATTAGGAAAAATATATCCCAAGGATGATGGTTTGATATAGAACTAACTAGGATTTAGGTTTTAGTAGGACTAAGGGTGAATCTTATGGATACATTTGGATGGGTTTTTTAATATGTGATAGGATTTGGTTGAAGTTTTAGGCTATCTCAATAATGTAACCAATGGCAAGGGAAAACCAAATTGAGGGACAAGAATGAAGGGTTTAGTGCGTGGATGGAATGGTGAGTGATGGGATGATGGAAGGATTCCAGTAGAGGGTGGGATGGTCAAGGGGTTTCAAGATGGATTGGATGAGTTAGGATTGTTGGCATGAGGGATGGTCTGATGGGGGATTTTGGATTTGATCTCCAAGGACTATGTCACATAATGATAACATGCCCCTAGTCTATATATGTGATATATTATGTTGTGTTAGATTGTACCAAAATATGAAAGATGTGAAGTTTTCAAACCATTTTTTAGACTAATGCCCTTATCCTTATCAAGATCAAATATAGGAAGGGAGGATGGATGGGTACAATGGAGCGGGTATACAAATATGATGGATGGGTTGGATTTGATGGTATGGATGGAAGGGATGAGGATGATTTGATGGTAGAAGATTGATCTTGAGTGTGAGGTATACATAGAAATTTTATTTACATATTATTCTCTTAAATGGTTTTTCATCATCGTATAGGTCCAAGGTACCACGATAAGGGTTTTCACCATTGGATGAAATTTTTTCCCTTTATTCTTTTAATTTTTTGATTTTAATTTTTGATTTTTTTTAATAAAGGTGGCGGAGCACCTATACTATATTAAAAAAGAAAAATTACAAAAAACCAAGGTTTTATGACCTAGAATTTACATCTATAATGGTTGAGACTACCTACAAGTAGTAGTGAGATATACTAACATAAAAAACTAGTTATAATAACATGACCAAAAAACCAATTACAATAACATGATCGAACTACCTAGTCTAAGTTGGATCCATGGTGATCATATGGGGGTGGCATAGCTAAGGGGAGGGTGAAAATTAGTGTTCTTGGTGCACATGAGGGACCTGGTGCTAAGTCTGGGGCATGATGTTAGAGAATTCTCACTGCATAAAACACTTCCTTAACTCTATCTGCTATCCCTTCCAGAAGTTGGAAGCGGTCTGCATTCAAGGCTTTGGTAAGGACATTATAAAAATCAAGCCAAAGTCTGAGTCTCTAAATGGAATTGTATACATAGGCCACATGATGAGGGGTCTATAGAAGATGTCTATCAAAAATCTCGTTGAGATGAGATGACCCCTCCTAGAAATCGTAATCCATGAGTGCTGATCTCCAACATTCTGAATTTAAAAAGGAAGGATGCACTAATGTAAAACCTATGGCTTGCACATATTCATAATCCTGCAAGATATAAAAAATGTTAGAGATGAACATTGAAGTAATCTCAGACCCCTTCACTTGTTTGACCTTAGGCTAAAAGAGAAAATATCCCAGCACATAGTTGACTGTAATCTCCACATTGTCGCATTTGATTTTGAAGACTTCCCTCATGTTAATTGTATTCGCTATGCCATGATATGTGGGTTCCCCTACCAGAGGTGGGAGAAAAACACATAGGGTTGTTTCCCAAGCCACCATTATTAAGTTTGTCTCACTACTAAAGAATTTGGAGAAAAAAGGTGAAAGGCTTGAGAGAAATGAAAGGCAAGGTCACCGTGAAGAAATTAAATAGGCTAGATCCATGAGTTTAGGGATGGTGTCACCACGTCTTAATGTGCTAAGAGTGAGGCATGGGATGGAGTGCGATCCTTATAGTGATGTAGCGATGACAATAAGTGCCTCATTGATGAAGCTCTAGGGACTAGGGAAGAGGTAATCTATCTCCTGACTCAGATAAGAAAGTAGGAATTAATCTGCATGGATGGAGCCACCTGGGAGCCCCTGGTGGCATCCTTGAACATAAATATAGACAAGCCAGAGGATAATGAGAGGATATTATTTTGAATGGATGTTGCACCTCCAAAAGAGGTATTTTATGTCCTCTTATGTGTACTTAAACACACATCAAGTGAAAGTTGTCCCAACAACACCCTTGACATGATGCTTTGGAGATCCATTTTACCTTACTCACTCATGTCTAACAAGAGATTAAGAATGACATGACTCCAAGTTGTGCCCTCATTATGATATTCTAATTGAGTGAATTGGCATATCTTCCACCATTAAGCTCCCCATACGAACTGACCCCTTGTTCTGGAGAGGTGAAAATATTGTACTCATATCCACCTAGTCGATTTTCATGTTGGCAAGTACATCCACCAACTAGTTTGCTTCCCTGTACTAGTGACTAATCTAAAACCTCTCAAAATTCCTAAGAAGGTTGATAGCCTATTGTAATCTAGAATCTAATTACCAATTGAGGGCCTCCCTCTTTTCTAGAGAATTTATTATAATCAATGAACCACCTTCAATCCATTAGTTTTTAACCTCATTTGATATTGTCAATCTAAGTCCATAGATAAGGCTAAAAGCTTCTACTTGATTGTTTGTGCCTGTTTGAATTTTTTTCACCTCTTTTGCCACTAACTTTCCCTTAGAATCCCTAATAATACAACCAATGCATGATAGTCCCAGGTTTCCTCTACAAGTGTCATCAATGTTTAATTTTAGGAATGGAAAAGTGGGAGGTGATCATTTTATTGAGGCTCTTAAGTCATTATTTGATACAACTATAGGCTTGATCTGTGTCCCTGATAGCTGTAGCTATTTCCATTCCTTGAGAACTAAACTATATCAGTTAGTGACTTTTGTACTGCTTGAGAATTTGTCCCTCAGTGTCACATTTACTATTTCTATGATTGTTGAAGACAAATCTTCTAGCACCTTATCTATCGGTCATTTGTACTTTCTAAAAATCCTAAAATTTCTCTCTTTCCAAATCCCCCATATAAGCATTGAGGGACATACCTCCCATAAACACGTAAATGTGGCATCTTGATTCAATGTTGGCTAGATCTTGAATAGGTACAATAGGGAATTAGGTAGGGGCACTCCAATTGAGTCTCTTCATAGACTAGTTCCAAAATGAGATACTGAAGGGACATTGAAGCAATAAGTGGTTAACATTGTCCTCTTGCTATCCACATATGACACACTTGAACTTACCTAGATTAATGCCAAGTTTGTGGAGTATATCTCCAGTAAGAATTCTGTTATTAATAACTAACCATGAGGACACCCCACCTTTTGGTAGAGTATCCATATTCCAACACAACTTGTATGGCTAATGATGAGTCTAGTTTATGACTCAATTTTGTTAATCTTTATTATCCACTTGTTGTAGTTATCTTGGACTCTGGTACTTTAATCCTGATCTTTTATGTTATTGCCCCAAAGCTATAACTTGTTGAGCATAGGTCATTTCTTATATTCTTTTATGAAAAAGACATGATATATGAACTATCTATGTTAATTTTACATATGGCTAATGAATATTACTCCAAGGTAGTTACGGATGTGCAATTATTGTGTTTACTAATATTGTTATGTAGATATAATTAGCATCCATAAAGAAGAGGAAGATTCTGCTGGTTTGTCACTTACCATAAAAATTCAAACATGGTGATCGTTTAAATGTCAAATGGAGGGAAGACAACTGATTTGTAACTAATCTTAAATACCTATTGACCAAATTTAGGAGTTACTATTATGCTAGATCTACGTTAAAACAACTCACTTGACTAGATTCCCCTACATGCGTAACCTCCTTTCCACTTTCTATGTTTTCCATAATGAGGCATCCTCCTATTCTGTTGGAGTTGATCACCCTGCTAGGTAGTTATTTTTGTAGTTTTCCTTCTATAAATAAGACTCTGATGTTCCTTCTAAGGGGTTGTTGATTATTTAGAGATTGTACTTGCATTATCCAATTTTTAGTAATACAGTTATAATGTTCAGTTGTACTCATCTTTTCGAATGAATAGAATGAAGTTGTAAGTTCACATTTCTGAGTTTACATTTGTCTTAGGGAATACTCATCCAAGGGGGCCCACTTGGTGAGAATTCCACCCTCTAGTTTAGTTACAATTTTTGTTAAGCATTTAGTTAAATCTGGCATTAAATGTTCATGTAGCCATGTCATCTTTAGTATTATTCCTTGCAATTTTTTCCCTTTAAATGTGTTTTTAGTTAGGAAGAAACCATCTACAACCCATCAACATTTTTTGTGTGAGAAGTGGCAGATACTGAGTATATTGCATGCATAGAGGTAGGAGAAGAGATGCTTTAGGGAGATTCCTTTGTAATGATTCAACTTACCCAACAGAAGAAGCAGAAGTAAATCCTTTCCTTGATGCATTCCCTAATTTGAATAGTTCTAAAATATCCTCTGAAGAAGGAGATACCCCAAACCTAGTTGAAAACCCATTTGCCTTGATAATAGGTCAAGTAGTCATGGCTGCCCAAAACATACCTAATCAACCAATGTTTCCATTTCTGATTGCTCATCAAAATGAAGTGGATAATCTCAAGAACATACCTACTTCATCTCTCCCCAAGTTCTATGGACTTGCAATAGAGGACCCAGACACCTTCTTGTTTGAATTTGATATTCTCTGCAGAAGCTATGACTACACTACTGATGCTCATAAACTTAAGTTATTTCCTACTACCATGAAAGAGACTGCATCAAGGTGGTTTATGAGTCTAGGTAGTGATGATGTCAATACCTGGGAAGGAATGAAAGATAAATTTCTTGAGAAATATAAAGACTACTGTAGGAGTGGGGATATGAGAGGAAATGATGTTTTTAGAATGTAGCAAAAAGAAGATGAAAGCTTGGAGGATTACATCTCAAGGTACCTATTTTGTTTACAAAAGTCTCCCCATCATGCACTCACTGAGGACTCTCAGAAACTGCTCTTCCTTAGGGGAATAAGTGAGCATTGCACAGATGCTTTGGATTTAATGGGAGGAGGAGATATTACCCAAGTGTCTTGGGATGATATTAAGAAGTTGTGCCAGAATTATTCTAGAACAGCCATGAAGAAAGGAAGAGGTTACCATTCCCTTATGGGAAAAACCTCTACCAATAGAGTTTCAAGGATGGAGATAAGCCACTTGCTATCTGATTTTAAGAAATATATTATAAATAATATGGCCACCTAGTTGGACACACTCTAGGCAAAGAAGAAGCATGAAGAGGCTGAGGCAATGTTGGCCAAATATTGTCCTCATTATTGACAAAAGAAGAGGGACTACAGATGCAAGCTGGTAGCTAACCTTGACAACAAGCAGATTCCACCTGAGTTCAAGCCAATACAAGTTGAAGAGGATCAAGTCTTCTATGTTGCACAAAGGAGGCCATGGGCTCTAAGACAAGATAGGTCACCAGATCCATTATCATATGTTGGACCACATTTTAATACTTATGCATTTGGTAACCAATGGCAACAACCATTTCCATCTAGTTATGGAGGATATCCACCTCAGCCTTGGAACAACCCTCAAAATACTTCACTAAATTACCAAAACCCTACACCCTAGTGGCAGTAGCCTCAAGGGAATTGGTAGTCACCTCCAAGAAATTGGCATCAAACATCTCAATGGAGAGGAGGACAACAATGGCCAAATCAAACCACTAACTACATGCAGTCACCTCCTTAGCCCCAACAGCCTACTATAATGCCTCCACCTGCTAGATCCAATTCAAATACACCTATACCTACTCAGTTACCAACTCAACCCTCACCTAACCCAAATAATAGACCACAACAATAGTCAGTATGTTCTGCTGATCCAAATCAATTCCCCGCATATGCTGTGAATGTAAGTGATATACATCTGCGTTCAGGAACTACCTTGGTAGCTCCTTTAAGACCTGTCATTACTAAACTTTCTGAGGAAGAAGTGGAACCTAGCAAAACCCCCATTCCATCAAATGTACCTGAAAATCTTGAACCAATGACAGTCAAACAGACACCCCAAGAACCACCATTTCCACAAAGGTTAGAAACTATGAAACAAAAGGTAGTAGAAGAGGAACCCACCTTTGATATTCTAGAGCAGTCGAAACATGTATGTGTTAAGATCCCTCTATTTCAAGCCATAAAAGATGTTCCTATATATGGCAAAGAAATTAAAGAAGCATGCCTTAAGAAGCCAGGCAAAAAAAGGAAGGACCGCACTATGGTTCATGTGGTGGGAAAGTTGGCTGACATCATGCTTGGAAAAGTGACTATTCCCAAATATAATGACCCAGGAAGTCCTGTGGTAGGAGTTGTTATAAATGGAATCCAAATCAGAAATGCTCTGATTGATCTTAGAGTAACCATAAATGTAATGACAAAGGATATCCTGCAGCAACTGAATGTTGCAACCATGCGACCAACTCCTATTGTCCTGCAACTTGTTGATAGCTCTACTGTTAAACCTGATGGGATAGTCGAGGATCTTGTGGTATCCTTGGACTCATGGGAATATCTAGTTGATTTCATGATACTTTCTCCTAAAGCTACATTGGGAGGATACCCCATTATTTTGGGAAGGCCATGGTTAGCCACAATAGATGCTTATATTGGGTGTAGGTCAGGAGACATGACCATCTCTGATGGGAGAAGCACTAAAACACTTGTTCTTTACCCACCTCCACAGCCATCTCATGAGATGGATAATCCTGTTTGGCCTCATGTTGGTGAAGAGGCGGAGGAAGCTAATTCAGTGGAGCAACTTATGATGATAGGCAGAAGTTCTTTCCTGTAGCTTCAAGGAGAGGAGGAGGTGTTGTCTAATATAATTCAAAATCTTTGTGAAGTAAAGGAAGCATCATCCTCTCATTCTACTGATCTAGCGAGGATACTTGTTCCAATTTTTCCTACAGCATCAGGTATGTTACATACATTACTTCCACAAGAAATTAAGGTACCTAGCATTAATGAAGTAACTATGGTTGACTTCACAAATCAAGTGGAAATTTTAGAAGAAAGATATCTCAATATTAATAGCAACTTGACTCAAGCACAACAGTTGTCCTTGGCAAATTTGTTAAAGAAACATAAAAATGCTTTTGCATGGGATTATCATGACATGAAAGGATTGGATCCTACATTATGCACCCATAGGATTTACATAAAGGAAGATTTTACATGAGTAAGACTACCACAAAGGAGAATCAACCCTGCACTAAGAGAAATTGTCAAAGAGGAATTGCAGAAGCTATTAGATGCATGATTTATCTACCCAATCTCAGATAGCCAATGGGCATCCCCTCTGGTTCTTGTGCCCAAGAAGGGAGGAAAATGGAGAGTTTGTATTGATTATAGAGAATTAAATTCTACCACCAAAAAGGATCATTTTCCCCTTCCTTTCATAGACCAAGTATTGGACTCACTTGCAGGAAAACAATACTTTTCCTTTTTGGATGGATTCAGCGGTTACAATCAGATTCATATTACACCTGAAGATCAAGAGAAAACAACATTTACCTATCCTTAGGGGACATATGCCTACTCAGTACTTCCATTTGGCTTATGCAATGCACCTGCAACTTTCCAAAGAGCAGTCATTAACATATTTTCTGATATCTTACATGATTGTATGGAAATCTATATGGATGATTTCACTACTTATGATGCTACTTTTGAAGGGGCATTAGAAAACTTAGGCAAGGTGTTGGAAAGATGTGAAGACCACAGCCTATCCTTAAATAGTGCAAAGTGCTTCATGATGATGCAGGAAGGTGTAGTACTTGGCCACTACATTTCTCCAAAAGGAATATAGGTAGACCCAGAAAAGATTGAAGTCATCATCAATCTTCCCATTCCTGCAAAGCAAAAGGATGTCAGAAGTTTCTTGGGTCATGCAGGGTATTATAGACATTTCATCAAAGATTTCAGCAATCTTACAAAGGATGTTGAATTTCAGTGGAATGAAGACTGTGACAAAACATTTTCTGATTTAAAGGTAGCCTTAACCCATGCTCTTGTACTTAAAGGTCCCAATTGGGAACTTCCTTTCCACATTCATACTGATGCATCAGATTATGCCATAGGAGCAGTTTTAGGCCAGAAAGAAGGAGTCATTGAGAATGCTATTTTTTTTATTAGCAAAAACTTACAGGGTACTGATTTCAACTATACAGTGACAGAGAAGGAAATGCTACCAGTCATCTATGCACTTAATAAATTTAGGCAATACATAACTAGTTATCAAATCTTTGTGCACATAGATGATGCAGCCATTAGGTATCTCATGAACAAATCTCTCATATCTAGTCAATTAGCAAGATGGGTGGTGTTAATGCAAAAATTTGATATCACTATTGTAGATAAAGTAGGAAAGGCCAATGTGGTTGTAGACTTTCTTTCAAGAATGACTACATTAGAGGATAACCAAGTCATTGATGACTCTTTTCCTGATGAACATTTGTTTTCACTCACTGTGAAAACACCCTGGTATGTTGACACGGCCAATTATCTAGTAACAGGAAGAGTCCCTCCTCACTTCTCTCCTAAGGAAAGAAGGGTACTCATTGAAAAATCTTTTCCTTTTTCATGGATTGCTGGATGTTTGTTCTACACTGGACTAGACAATGTCATGAGGAGATGTGTGAGAGAAGATGAAACATATGACATTTTGCATGCTTGTCACAATGAACCTTGTGGAGGACATTTTGCAGGAAAGCGAACAACAATGAAGATTTTGAATGTAGGTTATTACTGGCCTACACTATACAAGGATGCAACAAGATATACCAAGAAATGTGATAGTTGTCAAAGGATGGGATGACCAACACAATATGATGAGATGCCCTTTTATCCTCATCTTATGATAACTCCATTTGATAAGTGGGGATTAGATTTTGTAGGACCCATTGATCCTCCATCTAATGGTAAATCCTATATCTTAGTATGCACTGACTATGTAGCTACATGGGTAGAAGTTAAGGCCATGAAGCATGCAAGAGACAGTAAGGTTGTAGAATTTCTCTATGCGAAAATATTTACACGGTATGGAGTTCCCAAAGAATTAGTGACTGATCAAGGAGCTCAATTCACCTCAACTCTAGTTGCAGCACTAGTACAGGAATACAACATAAGGCACAAGAAATCTACTACTTATCACCCCCAAGCTAATGGCCAAGTTGAGGTGACTAACAGAGAAATAGAAGCCATTTTGACCAAAATTGTGGATGTTCATAAGAAGGATTGGGCAAATAGGCTACCAGAAGCTGTCTGGGCCTATAGGACAACCTGGAAAACAACTACTAGTTTTACTAAGTTACTGTATGGCAAAATAGCCATGATGCCTATTGAATTTGAACATAAAACTCTTCGAACTGCACTTGACTTGGGGATGGATCTATCTAAGGCACAAAAAGAAAGAATCATGTAGCTCAATGCTTTGGATGAGATGAGAAAAGTAGCTTTACATCATACAAAAGTGGTGTAGAATCAGAGAAAAATGTGGCATGACAACTACATCAAAGATAAGAAATTCCAGCCTGGTGACTGGGCTTTGCTTTATGACTCAAGGTATCAAGATAATGCAGGAAAATTATAGACAAGGTGACTAGGGCCATATGAGGTTGCTGAAGTTTTTTCCAATGGTGCTGTTCAACTTACTACTATTGACCCTGTCAGATTTAAGCTATTAGTCAATGGTCATCGATTCAGGTTATATCACAAGCCAATCTCCAAAGAAGAATTCTTGCAACAATTCACTCAGTATGCAACTCCTAAACTTCCTACAGCCAAAGGTAGTGGATCTAGTGTCCCTCCTTCTGGCTAACCAAGGTATGACACTTGTCATAATAAAGACTTACACATTTGTGGGAGTCCACTCTTTCACTTCTTCACCCATCCACCCACTCATATCCATTCTTCTCTCTTCCATCACATGTATTGATTACACTTCATCCCATCTCACTTCAGCCCACTCCACTTTCATTCATTTCTCAATAAATTCTTAAGCATTAACCGTTACTTTCTCCATGATTTTTGCAACAGATCTTCCAAAAATCAAGGTATGCACACTTTAATAATTCACTCTTAATTATCTTGTGGTTCATTCATTTAATTATTGTACATTAATATCAATATTTATCATAGCATGTCATTATTCCCTTCCTTGTCCTATCACACATCACCATTCCACATGTGTGGACATATGCCTAAATTTAGGTTGGGGAGGGAGTGTTAATATGATGTCCATGTGTCAGTCCATCCATATGTTTTATGCCTGAATGTCAGTAAAGTTTTAAAATTGAATGATTTGAATTCTAAGTGAGGTGATGGCTCGCAAGTGTGAGATGATAGCCTTCATCGATCATTCATTACTACCTATACCACCCTTGTCTTGCATTCCCAAGAAAAGAAGCTGAAAAGGAAAATATAGATACCATGAGTTATTGGAAATTTAACAAGGTTGTAGGAAGGTGAAGTTAGTTCTCAAACTTTTTGCAGAAAAAACTTTACAGTGCAATTGTTTTCAGGAAGCTAAGTCAATGGGAGGAGGATTAATTTAGAATGAACCCACAATTCATGATGTATTATTGTAGGATGCACTTAGCCAGACCAAATTTAGAAATTGTGGATAGATGGACTATTTCTTGAAGTTAAATGGTTTTGATGAAAATGTTGCGTTAGAATTTGCTCAGACATTGTCTGATGGTAAAGCTGTGGTAAGAGGGTTGGAGGTGTTTGCTACTGAGGAAAGAATTGTAGAAGTTACAGGTCTGCCTGTTGATGGCAAAGATTACCCTATTGCCTGAGATGCCAGGTCAGCTAGGGCCAAATTTACAGAACATGGTGATCCACAATTGACTATAGACAAGCAGGGAGCCAAAAGAACCTCTCTGCCTGAGCCGTGGAAATAGGTATCTGTCCATGTGGTGAAGTACATTACTTGTGAAGGTCGCCTGTCGAACCTTCATTCTATACATTTCAAATTGTTGAATCATATGAGGCATGGGAGAAGAATGAATGTGCCAAACATGTTTTACCACCTTCTCTCAATCATGGCCACCGAGACCCAAAAAGGTAGGCCTAATTCTATCTCTCACCATTGTTTAATCAAATTGCTAGTTGAGAAGTCTCTGCATGATGTGTCTGATATGACTTGGGAGGAATTTCTGAATATTGATCAAATAAGACCAAGTCATTTGTGACCTGTGGTTGTGCCGCAACATCATAAAACTAGAAAAATGGTGTGTTTTGTTGAAGCTACTCCGAGAACTTCAACTTCTAATGCAAAACCTCCTGCAGTAAAACAAGCTATTAAGATTAGCTCTTCTGAAGGAGAGCATGCAGACAAAGAAAGTTCTTCAGATTCTGCAATGAGGATATTCCTCTTAGTAGTTTAATTCAAACTAGGGCATAGAGGAGAAGGATAGAAATAAAGAAGGGTAAAACTAAAAAGCAGACCGCAGAAAGGAAGGTGTTGCGCTCTAGGAAATGGAAGGCTGACATTGTTCTTCCTGTAGTCGAAGAGAAACATGAGATTCCTTCTAGTAAATCAACACATGATGAGCCTGCCTCCGGTGCATCCACGTAGACAAGCCCTAGGGTTGAAGAAATGATAGCTGAGGTTATAGAGGCCCCAATGCGGCATGTGAATGATATAGAAAAAGACATAATTGAGGAAGTAGCAAATGTAACTCTAGTAGACCTTACTGCCACTATTGAGCATATTGAGAGATAGGAACATGAAGAGAAATAGGAGTTCCTGCAGCAAGACACCCTGCAGCCAAAATTGGCTAAGCAATTAGAAACCCTGTAGCCTATGCTACATGAAGATCAACCATCTGTGCCAAGAAAGCCTTTGGTAGGAATACACAGACCTCTTGATTTTTCAATGCACATGGTAGCCATGAATTTGTGGAATGAAATGCAGAGGAGAGAAGAAGAATGCAAGAAGGAGAAACTCAGATTAAAGGATGAAATTCAAAAGAAGGATAAAGATATTAAAGACAAGAATGCAAAAATTGCAACTTTAAAAGAGAGAGTGGATAATATGGCAGCTTTGGTGCTTCAGGTATTAGAATGCAGGACTCCCTTGAGAGTCTATGCTCTGTATTTAAAGGAAAGATACCTCTCTTTTGAGTTAGCAAGGATTGTTTCTAGTTTGAACCCTTCCATTGAATCTCCTCTTGAATTTTTCAATGATTATAGGATTGCTCCTCCAGAAATAAAGAATTTGTTGTGTGAATTCTATTTACATAATTTTGCTGTGTCCCAAGACCATGAGTGGAACCCCTTGTTGTATGTTAGGGATGTTCAATTGAGGGCATTTATGTCCTAGATGCAAAATGAGATTAGTTGGGGACAATAGTTTAGGGCTTATAAGCAATTAGAATTCAGCACTCCATTGCCTGTTAGAGCTAAATCTAGAAATCCAGGAAGCATTTTCAATGATTGGCATAGGATGCTTTATAGGCCAAGCTATGGTAACAGAATCCTGCATGAAAGAGAAGTAGCTTACAGAGAATATGAGAAGATTGCACACACTATTGGAGAATCTGTGAAGGGACATTTGACACAAAGGTTGAATAGTTTATCTGATGACCTAAAACAAGTAGAGCCTGACTCTCTGCAGAATTATGCTACAACATGTAAAAGAGTGGATAGATATATACAGATTGGGAGGACAAAGGGGCAATTCTAGCTTCCCTTAATCTTTCAACCACCTATCCTATTGTGGCCTATGTCAAATTATAGATTTTACCAATATGATATTGCTGAAGAGAAACAAAGATGGAGCAGGTTATAGGCAACAAGGGTTCTATTAGGATCCTACCTCATGCACCAGAGAAACTGATATAGGACAATTGGCAATTGCTAATTTTAGGGCAATAACCAAGCAAAAGAACAACCCTTCCTCTACTAGAGGACCAGCAAAGTCTTAGGTTGGGGAGAGTGATGAGTCTAGTTTATGACTCAATTTTGTTAAACTTTATTATCCATTTGTTGTAGTTATCTTGGACTTTGGTACTTTAATCTTGATCTTTTTATGTCATTACCCCAAAGCTATAACTTGTTGAGTATATGTCATTTCTTATATTCTTTTATGACAAAGACATGCTATATGAACTATCTATGTTAATTTTACATATGGTTAATGAATATTACTCCAAGGTAGTTATGAATGTACAATTATTGTGTGTACTAATATTGTTATGTAGATATAATCAACATCCATAAAGAAGAGGAAGATTCTCCTGGTTGATCGCTTACCATAAAAAGTCAAACATGGTGATCGTTCAAATGTAAAATGGAGGGAAGACAACCACTTTGTAAATAATCTTAAATACCTGTTGAGAAAATTTAGGAGTTACTGTTATGCTAGATCTATGTTAAAGCAACTCGCTTGACTAGATTCCCCTACATGCATAACCTCCTTTCCACTTTCTATGTTTTCCATAATGAGGCATCCTCCTATTCTGTTCGAGTTGACCACCCTGCTAGGTAGTTCTAGTTTTGTAGTTTTCCTTCTATAAATAAGACTCTAATGCTCCTTCTAAGGGGTTGTTGATTATTCAACGATTGTACTTGCATTATCCAATTTTTGGTAATTCAGTTATAATGTTTAGTTGTACTCATCTTTTCGAATGAATAAAATGAAGTTGTAAGTTCACATTTCTGAGTTTACATTTGTCTTAGGGAATACTCATCCAAGGGGGCCCACTTGGTGAGAATTCCACCCTCTAGTTTAGTTACAATTTTTTTTAAGCATTTAGTTAAATCTGGCATTGAATGTTCCTGCAGCCACTAGAATTCTATTATGTGTCTGTTCCTACAACCAAAGCAAACAGAGTACTTTCCTATTTATTTGCCCAGACTTTTACTTTCTATCACGTACGTTATCTTAGAATAGTTGTTGGTTGATGTTTAGCATTCTTGTTATTTCCTTTCTAGCAGTTTATCTTCAACATTATGTCTTTCTTAGCTATAGAATGAACATGGCTACTTTGGAAGTTCTTAGTGAACGTACCGTGCTGACCCATTTCAAGTTCACGTCCCTGGGTTGACAAGTGAAATGCATCTCCATAGTCATTAAGACAGCTACTCAGGTTAGATGTCCAATCTCTGAGTTATAGTTTTAAGAGCTCAGTTGTTAAATCATTGTAAGAGACCAACAGCTAATTTGAGTTAGCAAAGGTTGATAGGCATCTATAACCTTGTTTGACTGAATACTTCCCTGATAGATCTATTGTGTAAACTAACTCATCAACCATACTAGATTTGAAGACCTTTTTTCTCAAGAGGATACCTTGGAGAATTTCTTTCTATTTTAAAGGAAAATTGCAGTTTGTGAGACTCCTCCATTGTATTTCACCATGAAAGGATACTTGGTCTTGATACCAATAATCACTAACCTTTGAACCTCAATTTTGTTTAAGGAATACCTTTACTTCATTGAGATGTGACCTTATAGATGATTTTGGCCAACCATTTCATGAATCCTCCTAGAAATCCACCTTCATGCCATTATCAATAATCCATGAAAGATGGGATCCTATGAAATCATAGCTATTTGTGATAAAATTCTAGATGCTTGAACCTTTAGGAGGATCTTTCACTATGAAAATTCTCTCCCTCTCCCTAGTATCCAGATATTTTGCTTTGTTGATCTTCTCCCAAGCCATAAGATGCATCTTCTTTTTGTCTGCCATCCCTTGCCATAGGAATTGTCTAATGGAATTTTCCATAATCTTAATTACACCTTTAGGCACTTTGAGGGCTGAGAGGATATAGATTGGTATGACTAATAGTATTTCTTTGAGCATGGTTAGTCTTCCTACCAGTGAAAGCCACTTCCCCTTCCATGAGATAATCTTATTCTAAATAATTTGTAGTATTTGACTCCATAAGTTCAATTTGTTTGTCCCTTTGAACATAGGAACTCCTAAGTAACCACTTGGTAGTGAATCATCTTTAAAATTTAGAACCTTGAGAATGCATTTTTTTACTTCTGGCTCTATGTGGAAATGGAAGACCTTTGACTTGGAGGGATTAATTTCTTTACACAGTATGAGATGATATTCTTTTTGATAGCTCTAGCCTCATACACTATGGCAATTCTAAAGAGCACAGTATCATCTATGAAAAGAGCATGTGTGAAGGGATCTTCCACCCCTCCAATCTGGATACCTCTATATAGTTGCTTGGCATTGGCTTCCCTGATTTCTCATGTGAAGGCTTCGGCCATGAGGATAAATAAGTATGGTCAAATTGGGTCTCCTTGATGTAATCCCCTCGATGCCTCAAACAAACCAGCTTACACTCCATTGACTAGGATCGTGAAGGACATGCCTGATATGCAAGCCAAAACCCATTTACACCACTAATGAGAAAAACTAAACTTAGAGAGGACCTCTAATAAGAAGGCCCAATCAACTCCATCGTAGGCTTTTTCCATATCTAGCTTTACTACCAGCAAAGGGATCCTTTTGGATTGAATGGAATGAATTTTTTCATCTATGACATTGTCCCCTTCACCTGTATCTCTTCCAGGGATGAAGCCACCTTGTTCTTCTGAAATGATGCTTGGAATAATTGTAGCCAATCTCAAATCCATGGCTTTTGTAATTATTTGTAGACCATATTATAGAGAGATATAGGCCTATATTCTTCGGATGAGGAGGGTGTTTTCACTTTTGAAATGAGGATGATGGTTGTTCTTTTGAACCCCTTTAAAATTTGTTTTGACGGGCCTCCTCCATTGCAAGAAACACTTCCTTGCCCACTATATCCCAACAATTTTGGAAGAAGGGTCATGTGAAGCCTTCTGGCCCCTGTGCTTTCTACCCTGACATAGGGAATACAACTTAGACTTCTTCCAATCAAAATGCTTTTAGCATCAATTCATTATAATCATCCTTGATTAATTTATGTAAATTAAAGTCTGCAGTTGTGTGCCTACTGCCACCTAGCCTAACATTTATTGTGAGTAACTTCTTGAAGAATGCTAAGGCTTCCTCTTGTCTTCTTTCATATCTGAAGTGGATTCCCCATTGTTTTTTCTAATGGTTCTGATATGGTTATGTTCCCTCCTAATCTTTGTGGATATGTGGAAAAATTTAGTATTTTTGTCCCCATCTTTTAGCCATGTTTCTCTCAACATTTAGCGCTAGAAAATTTCCTCCGTCTTAAGAATTTTTTCCAAGTTTTCATTGAGTAGTTTTTCTCTTGCAAAGGAAACATTATTCATTCCATGAAGAATGATGTGTTGTGTGATATCCTCCAAATATTTCTTGATTAGTGACTTCTCATGGAATATGTTCTTCAAAGAAGTCTTGTTCCAATTGATAATTTGGAGTTTGAGGTACTTTAATCTATGGGATAACTAGAACATTCTTGAACCTTCTATAAAGGGGGCTACCTACCACCAATACTTAATATGGGATATGAAGGAAGCATATCTAAACCACATGTCTTGAAATTTGAAGTATTTCTTCTTTGGGATTGATGTCTCTCCCATGGACAAGATGACTGGAAAATGATTGGATCCAATCCATGGAAAGATGCTTGAGGACATAGCTTTAGGGGATTCCAAACACTTACTAGAGACCAAGAATCTATCTAATCTCTCAAATATTTGACAAAAATTATTCCTTCTATTGGTTGGAATGTGTATATACCATTCTTAGGCAGGCAATCCATGAGGCCATTGTTTGAGATGAAATCCTTAAAATCCTTAGTAGACTTGATGGGATGGGAAATACACCATGATTTCTCATCTTCTCCCATCACTGCATTAAAATCCCCATCCATGATGATTCTTTCCCTCCTTAGTTTGCAAAGAAATTGGCTTATTTTGATCTATAGAAAAACTTTTTTGGGCCATTCTACAAGGGCTGTATATATAAAAAATTCATATATCTTGCCCATCTAAAGACTTTAGGAGCTTTTCCAATATCCAATTCCCTTTCTTAGATATGAGTTACATCTTGTTCACATGTTTCCTCTATAGAATGGCCAGACTAATTGAGGCACCATTAGCAGAAGCCAATGTTGACTCCTAGTTCCACTATTGTTGGAAGATCTATAGAATTCTATGTTTTGATTTTCTTGATAATTTGTGGAATTCTAATGTTCAACTTGCCTAATTTTCCTATGTCCTTTTTGTATTTCTTTGATATCGGAAGACTAGTGGTATTTAAAAATACCTTGTTAGGGTTTTCATAATGTTTCTAGGAGACATGTTCTCCTAGGTCAACTCAAGGAAATGTGTGTACAAGACTAAAAAATAACACTCTTTAGGCATGCATATGATCCTAGAGTGCTCATGTAGATCTAGATTCCTTTTAGGGCACTAATTGACATGTTGTAAAATGCCTTAGGCAAGAGAAGGATTTTGAATTCTAGATGATAAATGATGATGTAAAATGAATGCTTATGAATGTATTTAAATACTAGCACATTACATCAAATTTCAAAACATATGCACTTAAACCACGTGGGGTGGGAGAATAAAGGGGTTTAGTAAACCAAAATTTGAATTTGAATTTTAGAAAGGTAAGGGTCATGTTTGCAACCATACAAATGACCTTAGGTGGAAAAATGACATATTCAAGTGTATAACAACTATATCTAGGTAGGTGTACAAATATATGCAATAAATGCTTGAATAAGATGAATATAATGAAGTATGTGTGTATATAAATAAGGTAGGGGTAAAATATGTGGGGATATGTGTATAGGGATTGGAAAATTCTAGAGCAATGAGCCCAAATTTATATAGAACTATACCATTTGGAAATAAATGTACATGTAACAATACATTTCCTCAAACTCGACACAAAACTAAATGAGTAATGGCATGGGTATGCAAATATCACCATTTCATTTTACCACCACATTGAGGTGCATGTAAATCATAAAATGATCATGCACCTCAAAGTATGTAGTACTCATAAACTTGAATGAAAAATAAATATTCAAACATAAAGGGAAATTGTCATGGACTAGTTCATATTAAAAAAATGGACCCTACATGATGTCATTGTGTATTTTTTCCTTTTGGAAATGTCGTCTCCATAGAAACTTGAAAAACAAAACAAAAATATGCAATGAATATCTTTTGTCTCACAAATTAAAATTAGATAGAAAATAAGAGCTTGCTTAACTATTCAAGAAATAGGAACAAGTAGGAAATGAGTAGAGAGGAAAGTTACACTTGTTCAAAATGTGATAAAGGTGTGTTTGACTTAGTGATCATGGGATAACAAGGTGCATGGAGTGCATCTCATATCATGTAGTATTGATCTATCTAGTCATAATGATGAGTCTCTGTAGCACTTGTAACCACCTAAAATATCAACATAGGAATGTTAGTTATAAAACTTTCCTCCTTAAATTGGTCATATCCATAAGATGTAGGGAATTGGAGAGGGAAAATCATTTATGAAACTAAATTTAATCTAGACTTAATGATGTAGTGGTATCCCGTTCATCAATTTTAGATTGCATATTTTTATCTATTTTTAGTTTTTGGGCTTTATTGTGTAGCTCATATCACCCTTATGACAGTTACTTGTTTGGCCATTTCTATCAACCATTGCTAAGAAATTAAATGTCTATTATTATCTTGAGGTCATGGTAGTCAGATTTTAGAGATTAAAAAACTCCAAACGTGCATAGGGAAGAAGGGACCCAGCTGGTGAATGCTTTATTCCCTTTGGGGTGGTCGACTATATATAGAAACAACAATAAAGCCTCTTAATGACTAATGTTTCTCTTAGCATAAACATTTCTATCTACAATCAATTTGTGCATGGCATACTTGGCATATCATTCCATCTCTACATCATGGGATATTTATTTCTCTAGCAGTGACAAGGGGAAAAGTTCTTTCTACTGAACCTTTACTAAGTTTGGATGATGCCATTCGCATGAAGATAATGATTGATGGCTATATGGGCTGAGACATTTTGTGTGCAGCAGTAAGCTGATTCTTAAGAGAGGAAGGTGTAGGTCGATATATAGAAAAAGGAAGTTTGATTGACATTGGAAGGGAGGAAGTAGAGGCCTTCATATGGGCCATAGAAATTGGTAATAACTATGAGATTTGAAACTAGAGTAGAGAGAGAATGTATAGAGTGGATAGTGGGAAATAATAGGATATGGTAGAGTCCATGTGAGCTGTGAGAAGGAAGAGAACAATCCTGATTTGGATCAGCAATTTCTATAATTTTGTATGAGTTTAGCAATATAAATAAGATATGGGTTTTAATGACCATTTTATTTGTTTTTTGTCACGATTTCAGTATGAATACATGGTGATGTCTCAAAATCTAACTACTTTGTCATTCCTCTCATCAATAGCATTATAGTGGGGAGTGGTGGTTTGAGTCTCTGTTCAAATCATTTTTCATCTTGCCATTAGTATTCCTTTGTTAATGCATCTATGATTGAGATATCTCCTATCACTCTGGATATGGTAGTTCATGTCAATTTTAGCATATTGCTTTGATTTTAGTTTATGTAACAGGTTTTTGGTTTGTATCTATAAATCTCTCCCATCACTTAAGCATGTAATCATGTTAAGTGATATCACTAATGAATATATCATTTAATAAGCATGTAAGCATTGAAAATGATAATAGCATGGTAAGCACACGTGGTCTAGAGATGAATATTCTAGTAGGAAGTTTCCCCTAGCATGGGAAATTGAAATTTTGATGTGGAACTCAATGATTAAAACCATCCATGTAAGTACATTTGACCATAGAGTTGCATGTACCCCCATTGTGATATCTTAGAGCATGAGCACAAAATGGTGTAGGCAATTTGATAATCCCTAGTGGATGTGGGTAGGAGAGGGGAATGCATGGGGAAAGGTAAGATGCCCTTGGCTACACGGATGGTGAGGTAATGGAGGAGTGTAGTATCACGGAGGGGAACACATGATGTACCCAATATAAAGGTATAGAAATGAAAGAACAATATATAAGGGTGAATTCATGATGTCCTCAATGTAGGTATAGGTGCTAAAGATGTGGAAAGATGAGTGCTCAAGGTGGAAGAAGGTATGATGCCCCTAAATGTAAGGATATGGCAAAGAAATCATAAGATGTAAGGGGAAAACATATTAGCCTTCAATGTAAAGATATGGAAATGGAAGCTCAATATACAATAATGGAAAGCATGATACCCCAAAGTAAGGGTAAATCTAAAAGTATGATGTCGTAATGTAGGATCAAAATGTAATCTCTAGAAGTGTGATATACTAACGTAGGCTCAATAAGTAACTCTAAAAGGTATGATGTATTAGTGTAAGTTTAATGTGTAAGTAATATATAATAATACGAGATAAAAATGAATAGGTAGTGGTCATAGACTAATGAGCAAGCATGCACACATAAACATGGAATAGGAAGCAAGAAGTGAATATGGGAAATGAAATGAAAAAGGGGAAAGGACCATAAAATTATGCATGAATAAGGATAAAAGATAATAGGAAAATGGGAACAACAAAGGTAAAAGGGTCCAACCCAAGTGGGAATCAAATGTAAAGGTTAAGTGTAAAAAAAGTAGAGGTATAAAGAGGATGTGAATAAGTGTTAGGATTTAGGTACCATTAACCTTGTAAATCCTTGTAATTATAATTCCTAATATTATTTGTAAATCACCCATAAGCAATGTATAAGTTTCACCGTCAATGGTAAAAATTAATTACTGAGGACAATAATTATAGAGTTACTACATCGGTAAGTTCTGGAGTTACCGACAGTAGTTATGGAGTAACATTTACTAATAATAATTGTAAATATCAAGAGTAATTGAGAGTAGGCACCACCTTGGAGGAATCATCTATATTTGGCTTGTATGACACACGTCATAAAGTTGGTAAGTGGTTGTAAGAGAATTAATGACAACTGTAAGTTGTCATAAGATTCTATGAGAATATGTTAACTTATGATGGATATTGATGAGTTGTAAGTTTCTATTCTTGGCTCTAGGCACCCATATTGGGAAGATGCTATTTTAGGGGTGTTATGATAGAATCTATGATGGTAATGATATCATTTATTACCCCATAAGTGCCTATTCTTGTCCATGGGTGCCCAAGTTTGCATGCCTGACTATTGACAAGTGTCATGAGCTTGTAAGAGATCATTTAATGTTTCATGTTGGAGTATCCAAGTTGAGAGGAAGTAGATGCCTAGTTTGGGGAGTGAAATACCTCTATAAATATAGTGCCTTATATGTGTTATGGATCAAATCATAGTTTTCTTGTACACAGGTTCTTTCGGATTGAAGGTTGGAGAGACAGAGGAAGTGCATGTATTATGTATTTCAGATTTTGAAGATAATACAACTTGAGCCTTTTTCTTGGTGAATTTTTTTACTTGAAAGGGTTTTCTCCACGTTATATCTGGTGTTGATATAGTTTATTCTTCTATGGTGTTGATTCTTGTGTTGTAATTTCATTTCCGTATGCAATCTCTATTCATATTACACTACTTTAAGATCATAAACATATTGTAATCAGATTTCCATTTGGGTAGTTGTTACCTTCATTTCTAACATTTGGTATCAGAGCCTGGCCAGTTTTGACTCTTGGGTGGTAGTGTGAAGGTTGTTTAGCTGCAGTGGGAGATTTGGTTGTTTTGTTTTCAACATCTTGTGTAGTATTCATGGCTCAATCTACTACTTCAACCTCTCATTTAGACATTGATAAGTTCAATGGTATAGGGTATGAATTGTGAAAGCTGAAATGGAGGATTTGCTTGAGGAAAGAAACTAGTGGTTGGTTGTTACAAAAGAGAAGAAGCTTGATTATGCGAGTGCGAAAGAATGGGAAAGGTTATACAAGAAGGCATGGAGAACTATCTGACTGTTTCTTGAAGATTCCATTCTATTAAATGTCTCAAATGAAGAGACTACATTAAAACTCTAGAAGAGATTGTGTGAGATCTATCAAGCCAAGAGCATGGTAAACAAGCTTTATTTATAGTGGAAATTATTTTTTGTTAAAATGAAAGAGGGTGATTCCATTGCAGAGCATTTGAATAATTTTAATTTACTTATGAGTCAACTTGATTTCAATAGATGGTACAGTTGAAGAGGAAGATAAATGTATACTTCTACTTTGTTCTTTACCTAAATCTTGGGAGAATGTTATCCTTGCTATTACTACTAACCTTGAAGATCTGAAGTTGGATCTCCTTGTTGCAACTTTGTTGGCATAGGAGATGAGGAAGAAGACTTCTAAGGGTACCACTGATGCTCTCAATGTGAGGGGAAGGTCAAAGGAAAGAGGAACGAAAGGAGATTAGAAGGGGTCTAAAGACAAGTCTAACGTTTATTCTAAGACTCCTAGAAATAAGAACATACTTAAGTGTTGGAATTGCAGAAAAAGAGGGCATGTGAAAAAGGAATATAAAAACTCGAAGAAATAGTGGGATTACACTATTGATAAGTCCTTGAATGTAGATGAAGATGTTTTACTTTCTATATGCAATGTTGTTTCAAATGATCATTGGTCAAGGTTGACTTAGTATGCTTGTATCATATGACCCCACATATAGAATGGTTTTCCACATCCTAAGAGTATGTGGAGGTAAAGTGTACCTTGGGGACAACTCTACATATCTAATAGTTGGAAAAGGAAAGGTAATGTTGTGTTTCAGTGACGGAAGAATTAAAACTCTCCCTGGTGTTTTGCATGTTCTTGGACTGGATAGAAATATGTTTTCAGTTTCAAAGTTGAATGATTTGGGAATGCATGTAACATTTGATAAGAATGGTTGCGGATTGATGAGAGGAAACTTGGTGGTAGAGAAGGGGAAAAGATTGGGAACCTTCTTTAGGCTAGATGCCACTACAGTTTGTCATTCCTCTTATATTTCTGAGGCTTTTGAAAATAGTTGTATGTTGTGGCACCATAGATTCGGTCACACAAGTAATATTGTTTTAAAATCAATTAATAATAAAGGTTTGTTGGATGGTTTCTCTTATTCCAATGAACATGTTGATTTCTATGAGCATTGTGTGTTTGGAAAACAAAACAGAACATCATTTCCTTTAAGAAGTAATAGAATAAAAGAGAAGTTAGAGATTATTCATTCAGATGTGTTTGGACCTGTGGATAATGACTCTATTAGAAAATCTCATTATTTTGTCACCTTCATTGATGATGTATCCATATTTACATGGATTTGTTGATAACTGAGAGGGGGGGGTGAATCAGTTATCCCAATTGTTTCTCTATCTGAACTTCCTTATTAATTAATGCAGCATTAAATCAAACACAGAAAACATTACCATGAAATAAGAAACACATGACACAGTATTTTTGACGTGGAAACCCTGTTAAGGGAGAAAACCACGGGGTGATTAACCCAAAAATTGTTCTCTGTTAGAAGAATAGGAAATTACAAAATGGCACTTGCCAATTAGGGCTCACTGCCCGAGCACACTGCTCACAAGAGGCTCACTGCCTACAAGAAGACACACTATCTACAAAGTGATAAGAATCACAGTCTTGAACTGATTGGAAGCATCTACATATGCTGGAGTTCAGTTCCGGTTAGGCTCAGTACACTGATCTGCTGCACTTCATCTTTCCTCTGTTCTTTATTCTGCTATCCTTTCACATACCGGATCTTTCTTGCTACTTCTGCTCTGCTCTGGACTTGTTCGCATATTCCTTCACACATTCACACCTTTCACAACTAAATCCATCCTTTATATATATCCGCACAAGTAATTTCATCACCTTTCTAGTCGGCATCCGGAACAGTTTAGTTTCTTATAAACTTTGTTCTGTCGGCTGAATCCTTGCTCACCAAGCAATGCGGATCAAGCATATACTTGTAGATATCATCAATTATGTCGGCCAAACATGATTCATGCCTCCACAACCTTTATCATCATCTGTAACACATCCGGAAAGTAGTCTGATACTCTGTCAGTCAGTTCTTCCTCTGTTTTCACTGTCTCTCAGGAATCCGGTACTCAACTATTCATATCTTTTTCCTTGTCCATCTCCGGAGGCTAAATCCTTGGAATATACTACTCAAGATAGTCCTCTTGACTTCCCCAAATCCGTACTGCATCAAGACACTTCCTCTGAGAGATCCGGACCAATCTGTCGGACCTTGCCACATGCTCTGTTCTTGTTCACCGGACCACAACAATCTTTAATCTGACTTCCGGTAGAGACATATCATGGCTTGCGGATATGTGGGATGACCTTTGTTGCCATCAATGACAACAACCATGAATCCATATAGTGTCTCTTGCCAACAATCTCCCCCTTTGGCATTGATGGCAACACTTAGTGAAAAATGACTAAGTATTTACACTATGCTCCCCCTTTGCTGATGCTCTGTCTTTATATACAATTTCCGAAACTCCCCCTTAGTTGGATTCCTCATTTTTCACTGGTCCTCACTCCCCCTTTGACATCAATGGCAAAGGGTAGGGTCCGCACACCAAAATTTTCAAAAATTTTCTATATATAGCCGCATATTTACATACTCACATATACTGAAGAATGTCTGCAAAGGATGTCTGTAGTTGAATCATTTCAGTAGCCCAACTTAGCTTCATTCTGTCCAAAATTGAGATGTGACCACTCAACAAAAATGCAAAAGCTTCTGCCCGCTTGAGATCTGTCGGATCTTTTGTTTGGGCGGTGGTCTGGGCATCACTGATGGCCTCATGCATAGTTTCCAACTTAGGGATTATAATCCTTCTAAGTTCTCCCATCCGGTTGGTGATGTTCTTCCTCTCCTTCTCAAGATTCTTTATTTCATTCAAGACTGCAATAGTCTGACATTCTTGATTTATTATAGAGGAAGAGAGAGGATCAAAACTTTGAGATAAGCTTTGAAGCTTGTCCTGTTCCTCTTTTATTTTCTTGTCAATTGCTGCTGTTGCCTTTGACCAGGATATACAAAATTTATAGATGTCACCCCCATCCTTAAGAGCATTCTCTAAGCTCTTTATTCCAATGCTTACAATCTTCCTATCTTTAGAGATTAATTCTAATATTTCTGAAAATCTCTTATCCAAAAATTCCTTCCGGACCTTTTCTTCAGCTGATTTTTCTAGAGAATCAAAATGTGTATCAATACTGCTGACTAAGGTTTTTAGATTACCGGAAGTGGAGGCTGTCGGATCTATCTGGATTGATGGCATGATCTTTACAAGTACTCCAGAAGCAGCCTCTATCAACTCACAGTCTTCCATATGAGACTTCAGGAGCTTTTCATTTGCCTTGGCATTTGCAAATGAAGCTATCTTCATTGTTTGTACCGGAGAGAGAGAGTCAAAATCAAATGGGCCTTTTAGAAGCTCCGGTTCATCAATCTCTAGAGTTTCTTTGCTCAAAAATTGTTGAACAGTTTGTGCAGTGTCTCTTGCCGGAGACAAATGTTTCTTTTCTTCTGCAGTCTTAGAACTGTCAACCTCTTTGTCTTTCACCACTGCTTCCTTCTCCTGTAATTGCTCTTCTTCTTTGGATCCAGAGACTGTAGGGGAAACCGGAGGAGAGATGCTAGCTTGTTCATGGGCCACTTCTTCTGGAGCAGAGGGTCCCAAGTCCTCAGCTGTTTCTGTACCTAAATCCTCTACAACAGGAAGATTGAACCTTTTGAGGGCCTTCCGGAGGATCTCTTCTGTTTCTTGGGCCACTTTGTCAGTCTCACCAAGCATGAGTTGATTCATCCTGGCTTTGCTTCTGAACTCATCTTTGCAGTCCTTGAAGATAATGTTCATTGTCTTGGGATCAATTTGAGGATATAGCTGAATAGCTATCTGCTCCCGGATCTCAAGATCTTTAGCATGAGCATTATTCTTTCTTACTTCCAATTCCTTTTCTAGGCTTTTAGGAATAAGAGATATTATTTCAATGAAAGCCTTATTATATATGTTAAGATATTTTACTGTGGCCTCCTGCAGAGTCTTTTGGTCGGCCTCACTGAAGTCATCATATGATTCAGTCATTGGTTGAAGGTTTCCATCCACCGTGACCGACTTGATTATGCTCTCTAGAGACAGAGTGGGCTTTTCAACAGATCCTTCTGCCATTTCATCCTTGTCTTGGCCCGTGGAGGGCTTACCGGATCCTTTCTTCTTCTGTTTCTTTATTTCTTTTACTCCCTCATCTGACTCTGTTTCCTCTTCATCCTTTTGGCTTCCATAAGCCCTTGTGGCTTTTGTCTTAGATCTCTTACCGGATGCCTGGACTTCCGGTTTTGAACTTTTGGTTGTGGGAGGTGCAGGTCTCTTTGATGATCTGGTCCGGGTGGGAGCTTCAACCGGAGCACTTTCTTTACTTTTCTCTTCTTCCTCAGCCTTCCTCCTCTTTTCCCGGCTGGCATCAAGTGCCTCCTTTGAGATGCCTAGGCCTTGAGCAATGTGCTCTACTTCTTTTCTCACCTTCCTTTTAATTTCAGGTTCCCTGAGTTCTACATGTATTTTTACACTCAGCTCCTCAAAGGTTCCAAACCTTTCTGCCTTAGGATCTTTGGGCTGACTTAGCATGTGTTGAACATGCAGCTCCACTATCTGTTCATCCACTTCATACCCCATGGGCATGATCCAGACAGTCCTTGGCTCTACTGCCTCCATTAGGCACTGATCCGTGTCAACCATAAAGCACACTGAGTCTTTGTATTTTTCAACAAGAGACTGGGGAATTCTCTCTCTTGCTTGCATCATGCTCTGAAAGTTTTTGAAGTATCCCCATAGAGCTGAATTTCTCGCTTTTGTATCCCCAAGTCCATGCAAGTAGTCTCTTATCTGGACTGCAACAGGTTTGTCATTCTGCCATACCCATCCACTTGTTCCGGGTAGCTCATTCATGAAGTAGAAGAATAGACATACAATAAGAGTACCATACTTAAAGGAATTCTTCTTATCCTTCTTGATTTTCTGTATATTTTCCATTAATTGGCTTAGTAGTAGTTCGCAGAGATCATAATCTGCATTCTTTCTTAGCATTTCATAGGCAGTGTGTACTGCAGTTCCGGATACAGAATTCTCCCTGCTGGAGTGATAGATCTTGTATCCTATTATCATTGATGCATATTTGATATCCAGATCCGAAATATCTTCAATGGTCATTGCCCTCTTATCAAATTTTGATCCGGTGGCCTCAGTTACAATGTTGTTCTTGACAGATTTGAGGATAGGTACCCCTCCGGAAGAGTATAGACCAGTTACTGCTCTAATTGCTTCTTTTGTGATCTTGCAGGGTCTATCTAGCCAAAGGAAGTTGTCATGCATCCTGCTCAGTACATACCGGACCCATTCATCTTCTTCAAAGCTGGGGAAATGAATAAATTGCTCAAATTGTTTCTTCTGGATACCCTTATACTCTGGTTTAAGCTCAAAAGCATTGTCTATCAGTTGCTTGTGATAGAGGTCTCTTAATTTGAATTCCCCAAATTCCTCAATGCTTGCGTGTATGTAAACCCTAATGTCTTCAGTATGTAAAACTCCGTGGGGGACACTAGAGAAGGCTCCTAGTGGATCTACCTCCAATGATTTGTAAGGATGTTTCTTGAATGTGGGGCGAGGTCTATCAGAGATCTTAACTATATTTGGAGTAGCCATTCTTCAAGGATTTACAGTGAGATAGTGAAAAACGAAGAATACCTTATGCGTCTTCGGTTGGCACGGAGTGGTTGGATTGATTTCCTTATGCAATGACTTCGGCAGGAGATCCTTGGTGTGCTTGATGAATTTTGTTGCAGAGCTCCACTTTTCGCTTCTTCTTGAGTGTAGAATGAGCAAATGACTTTTGAGAAATCCCTTATATTGCTCCGCAAACCCTAATATCTGTCTGCAATAAATGCTTCACCTGCATTATTCCAGTTTGCCCTGTCTGGACAGCTTGGAGTATCCCGGATTAGTCCTGATCACTGAATATCATCCGGATCTTTAAATCATGAATAAATCGAGGTAACACATTACAAGAACATCCCAAACACTCTGTCCAATCCGCAGAACAAGATCGTCCACTTCCGGATCTCTCCGGACCTTTTTGTAATCCTTTGTCATACCGGAGCGTCACCCTGAACAGGTCTTTACTTGATCGATCACAGATTCTTCATAATTCCATGCGGACCTCTGAAAACTTGACTGAAGTATCTCAAGACTCATATCTACAAACCCTTTGATCCGCATCTTGTGCCACATCCGGCACCACTTGTTTGGCTGGGGGAACAAGATTTTCTTTGAGTCTCCCCCTGAGCCTGAGCTCACCTTTTAATTTTCGGAAGAAATATCAGCACCAGAGTCTGGTGCGGATCCAACCTCTACATTCTCTGAACTTTTCTTCACCCAAATCTTGCTCATCTGATTCCTAACCTCATCCGCATTCATCTTTTGTTTACCCTTGTCTTGATTCTGATTATACACCGGACCTCTTTTGTCCTGATTCTTGTTTCTGCAGACTTTAGCATTATGACCGGACCTATTGCAGATTTGGCAAATAACATTTCTTTGCATATTTGACTGATATCCTCTTGATCTGCATTGATTAGCCCTATGACCTATTCTATTGCATGTGAAGCATCTACCTTTGAATGATTTGTTTACTTGCATAATTCTGCATTCATGGGATTTGTGTCCATACCTTTTGCAGTTGAAGCACTGTCCGGAGAAGGATGAATTAATCTGATTCATTCTCATTCTGCACTGATTAGCTTTGTGACCAAAGTGGTTGCAGCTGTGGCAGTATCCATTGAAGGATGGATATCTT
The DNA here is from genome assembly GCA_027924645.1 of Cunninghamia lanceolata. Classification (NCBI taxonomy): domain Eukaryota; kingdom Viridiplantae; phylum Streptophyta; class Pinopsida; order Cupressales; family Cupressaceae; genus Cunninghamia; species Cunninghamia lanceolata. Next base: position 6,142,319 of record BSBN01000530.1, read on the forward strand.
TGAGCATTTGGCTGTCTTACCGGAGGTCTTCTAGGCCTGCTCCTTGGATTTTCTGATCCAAGATTCTTTTGACCGAATCCGGAGCTTTCTCCTTTCTCATATCCCAAACCATACTTGTCATCTGTCCTCTTTTGACTTCCAAGAAGAACTTCAAGTTGAGCAGAACTTATCTTGAATTTCTCTTTATATTCATTTGCTATTTGAAGGTCTCTTTTGAGAGAGGTGATTTGATCCTCAAGTTTTTCTTCATTATCTTTGGCATCTTCAAGATCAGATTCAAGATGTCTGATAATCCTATCCATCTGGTGGCATTCTTCTGATTTTTCTTTAAGAGATTGTCTTAGATTCTCTTCAGCCTTTCTTTTTTCTTCAATCTCTTGAGTAAACTTTATAGTTCCTGATTCCATTTCATGTCTTAACATAATGACTTCTTTTGATAACTTTTCACATAACTTGGTTTGCTTAGTCAATTCTTCATTTGTATTGCTTTCTTCACTTTGTCTTGCCAACTGTTGAAGCAGCTCCTTTCTCTTTTTCATAGAGAGACTTAATTTGTCTTTTAATTCTCTCATGAATTCATCAGCCTGTTTGAGTCTTTCCTTTAATTCACTGACTTCAGAATTTGACTGTTCAAGATCCTCAAGAGCAGTCTTGAGTTGCTCTCTTAAACCATATACATCCATTTGAAATCCCAGATCTTCCTCAAGCTGTTAGGCTCTATTAGGAGGAACTTGGCTCTGATACCAATTGTTGATAACTGAGAGGGGGGGGTGAATCAGTTATCCCAATTGTTTCTCTATCTGAACTTCCTTATTAATTAATGCAGCATTAAATCAAACACAGAAAACATTACCATGAAATAAGAAACACATGACACAGTATTTTTGACGTGGAAACCCTGTTAAGGGAGAAAACCACGGGGTGATTAACCCAAAAATTGTTCTCTGTTAGAAGAATAGGAAATTACAAAATGGCACTTGCCAATTAGGGCTCACTGCCCGAGCACACTGCTCACAAGAGGCTCACTGCCTACAAGAAGACACACTGTCTACAAAGTGATAAGAATCACAGTCTTGAACTGATTGGAAGCATCTGCATATGCTGGAGTTCAGTTCCGGTTAGGCTCAGTACACTGATCTGCTGCACTTCATCTTTCCTCTGTTCTTTATTCTTCTATCCTTTCACATACCGGATCTTTCTTGCTACTTCTGCTCTGCTCTGGACTTGTTCGCATATTCCTTCACACATTCACACCTTTCACAACTAAATCCATCCTTTATATATATCCGCACAAGTAATTTCATCACCTTTCTAGTCGGCATCCGGAACAGTTTAGTTTCTTATAAACTTTGTTCTGTCGGCTGAATCCTTGCTCACCAAGCAATGCGGATCAAGCATATACTTGTAGATATCATCAATTATGTCGGCCAAACATGATTCATGCCTCCACAACCTTTATCATCATCTGTAACACATCTGGAAAGTAGTCTGATACTCTGTCAGTCAGTTCTTCCTCTGTTTTCACTGTCTCTCAGGAATCCGGTACTCAACTATTCATATCTTTTTCCTTGTCCATCTCCGGAGGCTAAATCCTTGGAATATACTACTCAAGATAGTCCTCTTGACTTCCCCAAATCCGCACTGCATCAAGACACTTCCTCTGAGAGATCCGGACCAATCTGTCGGACCTTGCCACATGCTCTGTTCTTGTTCACCGGACCACAACAATCTTTATTCTGACTTCCGGTAGAGACATATCATGGCTTGCGGATATGTGGGATGACCTTTGTTGCCATCAATGACAACAACCATGAATCCATATAGTGTCTCTTGCCAACAGGATTTATTTTATGAAACACAAATCTAAAGTTTTCACTAAGTTTACAGGTTTTAAAGTCTTTGTTGAAAACCAATCGGGATTAAAGATAAAAATATTAAGATTTGACAATGGAGGGGAATATTGCTCTAAGGAATTTGATGAATTTTGTAAGCATGCAGGTATAATCAGACTGATGCAGGAGCATCCCTAGTTCAAGAGAAATCTTGCATCAACCAAAAACATTTGCATTTCAGTTTGTTTCTTTTCATTTTCCAGTTTAGTTCAGGCAGTTTCTATATTTTGGTTCACATTCTACCGCAGTTGCATGTCAGATCTTATAGAGATGGATTTAGCATTTAGATTCATTCATCTACATCATATCCAATTCTTAGAGCATTTGGATCAAGTCCCAAAAAGTTATCACTAGCAGAAGATCAACTATTTTTTCAGACAAAGCATCCTGGCAATCTCAGATAATCAGCTAAAGGAGAAGACCTATGGAACATTTCACAACCTTCGAGGCTTAATTGCACATCATTCAATATTGTTTGGTTCATGGCCAACCTTCCCCAAGATCTGCACATCATTTTATTCATTTGTGGAGGAGTTCTATTCATTTAGGCCCGACCTATCTATGTGCACATGTTACAGCTCTTCATTGGAATTTGTGATCTTCCTTAGCCAACATAGAGAAATCTTTTGTACTGGATATGATATATAATGATGTAATAGATCCCTAGGAAAGTAGTGATTGATAATTTAGAATTTTGATAGTTTAGATTTTGTGAGGAAGGAGCTTCAAAGCTATATCTTCTGCATATTATGATATTCTATAATCAGGCTTGTGAGCCCTAATTGTAAGCCTGCATGTTGCCGACCAATTTGTATTTGAATTCTATGATATACTAAATAACTGAATCTACATTTGCTTCATATCATTAAGTTGTTTCTATTTTGATTACTCTAGTTACACGGCCTGGATAGTTCTCTTTGAGGACCCTCCTAACCATGATTGTACCAAGTGGTAATAGAGCGAAAGTTTGAATCTTTGGGAGCAAATTGAGACAAGTAGGAAAAGGAATTATGTAAGATCTTGTTGTGAATAGATCATCGAATCTAAGGCAGGTTACTTATGTTGCAATCGATCACCGATTGTGAGGCAGTTGTCACCTTGTAGCCCAATCACCAAACTTGAGGCAGTTTGCACTTGATCCTAGGAAGATGCCACCGAGGAGAATCTCTGCTATTGGAACAATGGCTGGTATGATGGATGAGATGATGGAAATGATGAAAACAATGAGAATTCAATTGGATGTTGTCGAGGAAGATAGGCAAAAAGGATTGACACCTAGACCTAATGTTGAAAGTGATGATGAAAAAGAATTTCAATATGTTGATCAAATTGGCAAAACCCTAGGAGGTGATGAAGAAGAAAAATCAGATCAAGTTAAGATGTTGTGAGCTATTTCAAAGATTAGAAAGAGACCTAGAGTTGATGTACCAAATTACACTGGCAATTTGAACCCTGAAGAGTTGATTGATTAGATAAATGACATGGAAGAATACTTTGAATATGAAGAAGTTGAAGACTCAGAGAAGGTGAAATTTGCAAAGAGAAAGTTGAAAGGACATGCTGCTATATGGTGGAAAGAAGTTTAGTTGGATAGAAATAGAAGAGGAAAAGAAAAGATTACAAAATGGGACAGGATGGTAACAAAATTGAAGAATCAATTTGTACCTGTTGACTATGAGTTGGAACTGTTGAAGAGGTTGCAAAACATAAGACAAAAGGAGAAATATGTGAAGGAGTATACTGAGGAATTTCATAAGATGATCATAAGGATAGGACATAGTGAAGAAAGCAAAGAGAAAGTGGCTAGATACATCAATGGACTGAGATTGAACATTCAAGAAGAACTGAGTTTGGTAAGGATGACAACATTGGAAGAAGCATACCAGTTTGCCCTGAAGGTTGAAGAAAAGATGAACACGAGGCATGATCAAAGATAGCGAGGTAGAGGAGGTAAATTTTAAAGAGTAGAATATTTTCTAGAGGAGAAAGATCATTTTGGGAGCAGAACAGAAAAGAGAACACATTCAAGAAAGAAAATAGAGATAATAATGCATACCAAAGAGGTGACAAAAATTTCTACCGTAGAGGAAACCCTAGTCCATACCGGAGTGAAGGATATAGAAGAGAAGGAAAAGGAACTGATAGAACATTCAGAGGAACCTATTTCAAGTGTGGAGGTGAAGGACACAGAGAATTTAAATGTAATCAGGGTAGTACAAGCAAGAGAACAGAGAACAGTGGAAGAGCAGCCTATGTGGAAGAAGAACCTATTGGATCACCTAGTTTAGTTGGTAAAACTGAGAAAGGAGAATCACTTGTCATGAGGAGAGCACTATTTCAATCAAAAAGAAATGAAGAACCACCGCAAAGGAAAAGCTTGTTCAGAACCAGATGCAAATCAGAAGGTAAATGTTGTAAAGTTGTTATTTATAGTGGTATTTCAGATAACATAGTTTCAGAGGAGATGGTGACTAAGCTGAAGTTGGAAATATTGAAACACCCTAAGCCCTATCAAATAGCATGGATTCTGGATGATCATAAGCTACTGGTGAGTGAATAATGTTTGGTGAAATTTCATATTGGATCTTATCATGATGAAGTATTGTGTGATATTATGCCTATGGATGTATGCCATATTTTTTTGGGTAGACCTTGGTAGTATGATAGGAAAGCTATACATGATGGGAGAAAAAATACATAAATTATAACATCAAATGGGAAGAGAATTACTTTGATCCCTTTGGAAGATGATCCTAAGAGTGAAGTATGTGGAAATGCCAGAATCTGTTTGGTAGATAGAAGAAATTTTTTGGATGGCTTAAGACATGAGAACATGTGTTATGCTTTAATCCCTAAGAAGCTTGAAACATTGAAGAAGTAGACTGAAGAATCACAACTAGACGAGATAACTGAATTGTTGACAAAGTATGAAGACATCATATTAGACAATGTACCTAAAGGATTACCACCAATCAGAAGTATCAGTCATCACATGGATCTTATACGTGGAGCTAGTTTTCCTAACAAAGCAACACATAGAATGACACCGGTAGAGAATGAAGAATTAAATAGGCATATACAAGAGTTGTTGAGGAAAGGTTTGATCAGAGAAAATTTGAGTCCTTGTGTAGTACCTGCAGTGCTAGCACCTAAGAAAGATGGAGAATGGAGAATGTGTACTCACTCTAGATCAATAAAGATCATAGTTAATTATAGATTTCCTTTACCTAGGATGGATGATATCATGGATTGTTTGAGTGGAGCAAAATATTTCACAAAGATAGATTTGAAGAGTGGATACCATCAGATCAAAATCAGAGAAGGAGATGAATGGAAGACTACTTTCAAGACAAAGGAAGGATTGTATGAGTGGTTAGTGATGCCTTTTGGATTGACAAATACACCTAGTACTTTCATGAGATTGATGAATGAAGTTTTGAAGAAATTCTTGGGTAATTTTGTTATTGTATACTTGGATGATATTCTAATTTTTAGTAAGACAAAAGAAGAACATTTGCAGTACCTGAGACAAGTATTGCAGAGACAAAGAGGATAGATTGCTGATAGACATCAAGAATTGTAGTTTCATGAAGGAAGAATTGGTATACTTGGGATTTGTGATTTCTACAAAAGGATTGAAGATGGACCCTGAGAAAGTGAGCAATTGTTGAATGTTCTACACCGGAGAGCATTGGAGAAGTTAGATCATTTCATGGATTCACTAGTTTCTACCAGAAATTCATCAGGAATTTTAGTTTAGTTTGTAACCCTATGGCAGAGACAATGAGAGAAGACATAAAAGATTTCAAGTGGACATCAAGAGCAGACAAAAGTTTTGAATTGTTGTTTAGCAGAAAGTGACAAAGCAACATGTTTTGGTATTACCAAATTTCAATAAGGTATTTGAAGTAGATTGTGATGCAAGTGGGAATGCAATAGGAGCAGTGTTAAGTCAAGAAGGTAGACCTATAGCATATTTCAATGAGAAGTTGAATGAATCAAGGAAAAGATATTTAGTTTATGATTAGGAGTTCTATGCCATAATTCAAGCCTTGAAGAAGCGGAGACATTACTTGTTTCCTAAGGAGTTTGTGTTGTATACAGATCATCAAGCTTTACGATATTTGAACATTCAAGGTAAGTTAAATTAGAGACACATGAGATTGATAGAGTTCATGTAAAATTATACCTTTGTGTTGAAGCATAGGAGTGGAAAATCAAACAAAGTTGCAAATGCATTGATTAGGAGAAGAAACTTGTTGACAGAGATTTGAGTTGAGGTGTTATGATTTGATGAGTTGAGGAACATGTATGGGGAAGATCTTGATTTTGTAGAACCTTGGAAAGCATGTAGGGAAACTGTTGTCATAGATAGGAGTAAGTGGTTGGATTATTTCATTCAAAAAGATATGTTGTTCAGAGGAAATTAGTTATGCATACCTAGAAGTTCAATGAGGGACAATTTGATCAAAGAGAAACACAGTGGTGGATTGGCATGACATTTTAGCATTGACAAAATAGTGGCTTTGGTAAGTGAAAACTACTTTTGGCCTCAAATACATAAGGATGTTAGGAAATTTGTGTAGAGTTGTAGAGTTTATCAAGTTGCAAAAGGGAGTAGTCAGAACACTAGATTGTATAAAATTTTGACAATACCGGAGAAACCTTGGGAAGACATAAGTATGGATTTTCTAATGGGATTTCCTAAGACACAGAGAGGACATGATTCAATAATTGTAGTACCAGACATATTTTCAAATATGACACATTTCATACCCTGTAAGAAGACAATTGATGCAGTGCATGTAGCTGACCTATTTTTCAAAGAGATTATGAGATTGCATGGATTACCTAAGAGAATAGTTTCAGACAGAGATGCAAAGTTTGTTGGATACTTTTGGAAGACACTTTGGAAGAAAATGAAGATAGATTTGAAGTTTAGTTTAGCATTTCATCCACAAACTGATGGATAGACAGAGGTAGTGAACAGGAGTTTGGGAAACTTGTTGAGATGTTTGGTTGGAGAGAAGGTAGGAAGTTGGGATTTGATTCTTTCACAAATAGAGTTTACATACAATAATTTAGTAAATAGAAGTACTTGAAGAACACCTTTTGAGATTGTTACCAGAGTAAACCCTAGAGTGCCAGAATTGTGAGATATCTGTATGGAAGAGAAGAGAAGTGCAGAAGCAGAAGAATTTGTAGGACTCATGGCAACAATGCATAATCAGGTGAGGAAGCATTTGGAGGAGATGAACAACAACTATAAGGAGAAGGTATATTAGAAAAGGAGACATAAGGAATTTGTAGTGGGAGATAAAGTGATGGTATACTTTAGAAAAGAAAGATTTCCAGTAGGAACATATAACAAGTTGAAGATAAAGAAGTTTAGACCTTGTAGGATACTCAAAAAATTTGATTAAGGAAATGCATATGAAGTGGAGATACCAGAGACATTGGGTATATCACCTATTTTCAACATTGCAAACCTATATAAGTATCATGAAGCAGTGTTTAGTGACAACATTGAAGAAGACTTGAAGAAGCAATTACCACAACAAGCACTGGACAAGATTGAGGACATTTTGGATAGTAGAGTTGGATGCAGAACTAGAGGGAGACAATACAAAGAACACCTTGTGAAGTAGAAAGGTAGACCAGAAGAAGATTCATTATGGATTTCTCAAGTTGAGGTGGACCGTTTTAGTTTTCTGCCAGCCCCAGCAAAGTGAGGGACTCAGTTTTTTAATAACCCCAGATGTCTGATGCAGGAGCATCCCTTGTTTAAGAGCAATCTTGCATCAACCAAAAAAATTTGCATTTTAGTTTGTTTCTTTTCATTTTCCAATTTAGTTGAGGTAGTTCATTCAGTAGAAGTTTCTATATTTTGGTCCGCATTCTACCATAGTTGCATGTCAGATCTTACGGAGCTAGATTTAGCATCTAAATTCATCAATCTACATCATATCCAATTCTCAGAGCATTTGGATCAAGTACCTGAAAGTTATCACTATTAGAAGATCAATTGTTTTCTCAGACAGAGCATCTTGGCAGTCTAAGATAATCAGCTAAAGGAGAAGACCTATAGAACATTTCACAACCTTTGAGGCTTAATGACACATCATTAAATATTGTTTGGTTTATGACCGACCTTCCCTGAGATCCATACATCATTCTATTCATTTGCGAAGGAGTTCTATTCATTTAGGTCTGACCTATCCATGTACACACATTATAGCTCTTCATTAGAATTTGTGATCTTCCTTGACTGACGCGGAGGAATCTTTTGTACCAGATATAATATATAATGATGTAATGGATCCCTTGGAAAGCAATGATCGATAATTTAGAAGTTTCATAGTTTAGATTTTGTGCGAAGCAGCTTCAAAGCTATATCTTGTGCATATTCTGATATTTTGTAATTAGGCCTATGAGCCCTAATTGTAAGCCCACATGTTGCCAGTCGATTTGTATTTGAATTCTATGATATACTGAATAACTGAATCTACATTTGTTTCATATCATTGAGTTGTTTCTGTTGTGTTTACTCTAGCTGCATGGCTTGGATAGTTCTCTTTGAGGACCCTCCTAACCATGACTGCACCACAGACAAAAGACAACTCGGTGCAGTCAAAAGACAACTCCGTATACACCACAATAGAATGGTGTTGTAAAAAGGATGAACTAATCAATCATGGAAAGAGCTAGAAGTATGTTGAGTGATTCACAGTTGGAGAAATGCTTTTGGGTAGATGTTGTGTGTACCACTTGTTACTTGATTAATAGAACTCCTTGTAAGGCTCTTGATTTGATACCTTATGAAGTGTGGACATGTAAGAAACCTTTTGTTTCACATTTAATGATTTTTGCTTGTGAGGCTTTTGTTCATGTGCCTAAGGAAAAGTGATCTAAGTTGGATCTAAAAGCACAAAAATGCACCTTCATTGGATATGGTGAGAATGTTAAAGGTTATAAGCTTTGGGATCCTCTAACTAGAAAAATTATTTTCTCTAGAGATGTTATTTTTAGGGAACTTACAGTTAATTCTAAAATTGAACAGCCAAAAGAGAAAGAAAGGTCAAAGGTAGTGCATTTTGATTTACAATAGGAAGATGCATAGCCAAAAGAATAAAATGATGGATTGGGGGTGAAGAAGGAGAAGAAGATTCAAGTGGAAGTAGTTCTGATGAGGAAGACTTTGCTATTATAGAAGAAGTTGAGCATCCAGAAGAACCAGAAGAGTCTCTTACTCCACCCTTGAGGAGATCAACATGACAACAAAACCCATTGATAGGTATAACCCACTAGATTTCCATTGTGTATTGGCTTTATTGACTACTGATGATGAGACCAGATCCTACAAGGAATCTATTCATGTAGATAATAGTGAGTCTTGGTAGTTAGCCATGTAGGAGGAGATGATGGCTTTAGACTCTTGCAACACCTAGGATCTTGTTCATTTTCCCAAAGGAAGAAAGACCATAGATTGAAAGTGGGTCTTCAAGAAGAACTTTGGAGTAGATAGTTCATTAGAGAAGTACAAAGCTATACTGGTAGCCAAGTGCTACTCCCAGAGAGAGGGAGTTGATTTTGGTGAAATATTCTCTCTTATTGCTAAATTAACTTGAACTATTAGATTTCTCTTATCCATTACTACAACTTTTGATTGGGAAATAGAGAAAATGTATGTTAAGACTACATTCTTTCATGTAGATCTTGAGGAATAAATTTACATGCAACAACCTATAGGGTTTGAGGTAAAAGGGAAAGAACACTGGGTTTGCATATTAAAGAGGTATCTTAATGGTCCAAAATAGTCCCCCGAAATGTGGTACAAGAAGCTTGATTCATTTGTATTGAAATTGGTTTTTGTTAGAAGTAAGGAGGATGACTTTGTGTACATTCATTGTATTGATGATTCCACATTGATCATTGCATTATATGTTGATGACATGCTATTTTTCAGCAATACTAAGGGTATGCTCAGTGAATTGAAAGCCCAACTTTTAGGTGCATTTGACATGAAGGATCTTGGAGCAGCCAGGTATATTTTGGGTATGGAGATCAAGAGGGACATAGGTAACATATAGCTTTGGTTATCTTAGAGTAAGTATGTGAATACCATTTTGATGAAATTTAGCATGCAAGATTGTAACCCAGTTAGAATTCCTTTGCCCTTTGGAACTAAGATTTCATTAAACATGTGTCCAAAGAATGAGGATGATTTTGAGGATATGACTAATGTGCCATATGCTAGTGTTTTAGGGAGTTTAATGTATGCAATGGTTTGTACTAGGCTAGATATTTCCCAAGCAATGGGAGTTTTGAGCAAGTTTATGTCCAACCCTAGTAGATAGCATTGGAATTATGTGTAGAGGTTATTTAGATATTTAGCTGTACTTCTATTACTATTTGGTTTATTTTGGTACTGATAGTGTGGAAAAGACATGGACATACATGGTTTTGTTGATGCAGATTAGGCAGGTGACTTGGATAGTTAGAGGTCAACTAGTGGCTAAGTGTTTACTTTGTTTGGAGGAGTAATGAGTTGGATGAGCAAAATGCAGCCCATAATTGCTTTGTACACCATTGAAGCAAAGTATATGGCTGCTACCCATGTCTCTAAGGAGGTAGTTTGGTTGAGGAGATTGTGTACATGTATTGGTTTTCATTGCAGGGTCATTCAGATTGGTTATGATAGCCAGAGTGCTATTTGTATGGCCAAGAATCCTATGTATCATGCTCGGACTAAGCATATTGATATATAGTATCACTTTCTTCAAGAAATGGCTCCAAATGGACAGATTGAGCTGAAGAAGGTAGACACTCATGAGAATTTTGTAGATTTTTTGACCAAACCTGTGAGCACAGAGAAGTATACTTGGTGCAGGGAGGCCATGGGCCTTGTTTCATGTACTTAGTTGTTTTATGTTCTCTTATGAGTATTTACAATGTATAATGTCAAGTGGGAGAATGTTAGGATTTAGGTGCCATTTGTTAGATTTAGGATAGGCAACTGAGAGGGGGGGTGAATTAGTTGTCTAAAAATTTCTTCCAATTAATTATTTAAATTCTTTTCTTAATTCAGTAGCATAATAATAAATCAATCATGGAAACATAATGCAATAATTCAAGAGCAGAAACACATTAACACATAAGACACCAAGATTTTTGATGTGGAAAACTTGGTTAAGGGAAAAACCATGGGGTGAATAACCTAAGATTGTATTCTCTATTAGAAGAATAGAAAGAACAAATGGCACATGCCAATTAGGGTTCACTGCCTGAGGACACTACTCACAAGAGGCCCACTGCCTATAGGAGACACACTGTCTATAGAATAATAAGTATTACATACTTGAACTGAAGAATAGCATCTCCACCATGCTTGAGTCTGTTCTATTTAAGCTCAATACTTTTGCTCTACCTTTTTCTTTGCTCCTCTCTACCACACTCTCATCTCCACAAGATGCCTTTGAAATGACTTTGCAACTCCTTATTTATACAAGACATTGACTTAGGAATAATCATCCAAGTCGACATACATTATAGAGAAAATACATAAATACAACATAACTAATTACAAAAAGACTTCACATGGATCAATACACTGTCGGCCACATAGATCTGAGACTTTAATCTTCCTTTAGGAACACGCCATTCACCACAAAACATCTCCAAGATCATCCACAGGATGTGTAACTCATCCAGTCGACCAGACTTAAGAAGAACATCATCATCCGGAAGTAATTCTTCAATTACAAGCTCAATCTTCAATGCGGACCACCAACACAAACTAGACATAATCCAAATACCTCCACAAGATTGCTTGAATCACCAAGAACATCCACACTACTTCTGCCTACTGAAATCATTCTCTCCTTCATCTGAAACCTCAAGAACATAGTCTGTCATCACTGTCATATTGGAATAGATGCTTGCAGACCTCCAGACCACGAACCAATTGAGTTGTCACTTCACATTGACTTCCTAAACACTCCACCAAATCCATAGAATAGGATATTGCATTTCTAGATCTCACCGGACCTATTTGTATCACTCTGTCACCTCTGAACACCTATCATAACTGGTTTTACTTAAGTGGCCATAACTTCTTCAGATCTTCATGCACACCTCTAAAATATTTACTGGATCATCTCAAGATATATATCTACAAACCCTTTTATGCGCATCCTCTGATATTCATCTTATCTGGGATCTTTACCTCACTATCTTCACTATTCTTCTTTGTTCCTGATAGGGCTAATTTTCTCAATATCCTCAGCATACAACTCATTCAATCCTTATCATCAATGCAACAGGAGTTTGTTGACATCAATGACAACATCGGTTAGGCCCATACTTGCAACAATCTCCCCCTTTGTCATTGATGGCAACATATGATGTGAAAACTATTTTAACCATCAAGACAAGAACTTCTCCACACTGTCACAACTCCCCCTATCAACAACTACCATTCACATATATTTTCTTCCTTTCCTGCTCCACCTTTGATCATAAGTTACTTGTTTTTCACATGTCTTCTCTCCCCCTTTGACATCAATGGTAAAGGGCACATACTTGCATCAATTCAGAATCATATCAGCTAGTCCCCTTGAGTAATAGCTTCCCAAACATCAATCTAGACCACAAGATATGACTGTGAGATCCACTAGATTGATGCACATCAGTGCACCTTAATTTAGAACTAGAGGGGTAATAACCCATAACTTCTCCTTGAGATACTCAAAAGAGTCCTTAGGTAGAGGTTTAGTAAAAATATTTGCAATCTGATCCTTGGAAGGCACAAACTCCAATCTGACTTCATTCTTGTTCACTTGCTCTCTCAAAAAGTGAAACTTGATGGATATATGTTTAGTCTTTGAGTGTAACACCAGATTTTTTGATATGTTAATTGCACTTGAATTATCACAAAAGATTGTGATAGGTTCTTCATACTCCACTCTGATATCTCTTAAGATTTGTTTCATCCATAATACTTGAGTGCAACTACCTGCTACTGCAATATATTCTACTTCTACAGTAGACAGAGATATTGCCTCTTATTTCTTACTTAGCCAAGAAACCAATCTCTTCCCCAAAAAGAATGCTCCACTACTGGTACTCTTCTGGTCATCCACATCTCCTACCCAATCCGCATCTATATATGCATGAAGAGAGAAATCATGATCTCTAGGATACCATAAACCATACTCAACCGTCCCTTTTAGATATCTAAAAATCATCTTGATTGCCATGACATGAGATTGTCTAGGATCAACTTGGAATCTAGCAACAAGACCAACAACATTCATAATGTCAGGTCTAGTTTGAGTGAGATACAATAGTCCTCCAATCATTGACCTGTACTTTTTCTAATTAGCCTTAGGAGAGTCATCATCTTTGCTCAATTTACAACTGGTTGCCATGGGAGTACTCATTGGTTTTGAGTCTTCCATCCCAAATTTCTTCAACAATTCTTTCACATATTTGGTCTGAGAAATGAAGATTCCTTTCTTTGTTTGAGTGATTTGCAGACCCAAGAAGAAATTCATTTCCCCAAACATGGACATCTCAAATTCACTTTTCATTTGATTTGCAAAAGTTTTGCACATACTATCTCTTCCTCCAAAAATGACATCATCAACAAACACTTCAACAATCAAGATATTTTCATGATCAATTTTGAAATACAAATTATTGTCGGCAATACCTTTGTTGAAACCAATCTTCAAAAGATGCTTATTCAATCTTTCATGCCAGGCTCTTGGGGCTTGCTTGAGTCCATACAGTGCTTTCTTCAACTTGCAAACCATATCACCATGATTAGACAATTGAAATCCATCCAGTTGCTCAATGTAAACTTCTTCTTCCAAGTCACCATTCAGGAAGGCAGACTTGACATCCATCTGATATACTTTGAAATCCTTAAAGGTAGCAAAGGCAAGAAATAATCTGACTGCTTCAATCCTTGCACCAGAGAATAAGTTTCTTCAAAATCAACTCCTTCTACTTGAGAGTATCCCTTGCAGACCAATCTGGCTTTGTTTCTAACTACTTCACCATCTTCATTCAGTTTGTTCTAGAAGACCCATTTGATTCCAATCACATTCTTATTTTTAGGTCTAGGAACAAGATCCCAAGTGTGGTTTTTCTCAATTTGCATCAGTTCTTCCTCCATTGCTTTAGTCCAATTTTAATCATTGCAAGCTTCATTCACTCTCTTTGGTTCAATCTTTGAAATTAGACAATACTCTTCTAAATCTTGAGCAATCTTTCTTCTTGTTTGAATAGAGTTTCTAACAAGCTCCAAAGCTTGCTTTTCAAGTTGTGTCCAATTACCCCTCTCCATGTAATCCCATTTTCCTCCTCTAGGTGCTAGCCCGCCCGGCAATACTAGTCCCAGGTGCTAGCCCGACAATACTAGTCCTAGGTGCTAGCCCGGCAATACTAGTCAGTCCGTCCGTTTAGGAAAAATGGAAACACTCCCTCCAACCTAAAACACTCCCTCCCGAGGATGCCAAATTCCCACCCACCCGGCCAAAGAAACTATAGGCAGTCATGTCTGCGATCAAAATGTGAGTCGAGCAGACGGGGGGTTCTGTGGGTCCCATAAAGAATCAATAGGCACATTCATATGATCTCAACTTTTGATCAATTCAATGATCTAGTATTAGCTAAATCAAGTTGGGTCACAATCTTACCTCCCACCCAACCCCACAATGGCCCATGTCTGCGAGACCCACCAGAATTGATTCCCGGGGATGAAGTGCTTCAGTTAGTTCTGCTCTCCCAACCGAATCTAAAGGGGGGGGAATTATAGCAGAGATGGTCGGATCAATGAATTGATCCGCTATCTCCTCCAACCCACCCCTGGGCATTCATGTTACGTATAGAATCTCGAGCTCAGCCCACCAACTACAAGTAGAATTCCCTACCTATCGAGTCCCCCGTCCTATAGTTGGGTTGGGATGATGGTTGGGTGGGGGGGAATTCTGGTGGTAGGGAAGAGTTAGCCACAAGAAAAATGTGAGATGGATTGATGGTCCTCCCCTACGGTCTTGTCACTTTTGCATGTATATGCACAAGAAAAAGAATCAATTCTAGGATCCAGCCCTATAATTGAGAAAGGGGCTCAAAATGGATGGGTCAGTTCTCCACCTATATCCATTGCGGTGTGCCCCTATCTAATATAATGGAATGGATGCATCCATGCTAGATATGTGTGGTGCCCTATATATAGATATGGGGTTTGAATCGGAAATACTACCATTTGGAGGAGATTACGTTAAGCACAACTCCGTTCCGTTCAACTAGAATCCCCAACCCACCCTGGTAAAAGTTCCATGCAAATGCAGGAGCCCTATAATAGTGCTTAGCCTCAGAGGGGAGTCTATGTTAGGAGTATGTTTGTCTAGATATAGGCATGCCAGCAGTTCTATTTCTAGAGTAGGGAGCCGTGGGAGCCCGGCCCCGCCAACTATCTATGGATATGGGATATGGATATAGGGCCCAACGAGCAATCTATATATGCCGTGAGTGCCATACCATAGAGCCGAGCCTACCATGAAGCGGATCGATCTGTGCCTATTCTATATAGCGGATCAGCTTTCCAATGCCAATGCCAATGACGCTGATCTGGGAGTAGTCCCGTCCCATTGCAAGAAGAATCAGAGGGAGAGGGAGCTAACCAAACTATTCCTTCTATTTCGCATGATGAAGCTACTTGGGAGTCAACTATAGAAAAAAGGGCGCCCTATGGCTAAAGATCTAGGGGGAATCGAACCCCAACCCCTTCAAATGAAGGGGGACACCAGCGAATCTACTTCTTCTTCCTCAACCTACTTTTTTTACCTTTCCCAATCTTATGGGGTGGGTGGGAGGAATTAATCTACCTCCACAAAGAAGGAATAGTAAAGTTCCAGAACTATAGGGTCTAGCTTTACTGATTTATGGGTGGGGTGCCCATTCTATAGTTGACGATAATTCTAGATTATATATGTAACATGTCTCAATGTCGAATTGATTCTTGGGGGTGGGTGGGCCCCCGGGGTGGGCGGGAGTTCTAGTTGGGTGGGTGGGGGGAGATAGAAGGGGTCACCATCTCGTTTGGATCAGGATCGGAACGCATAGCCCAAGGGGGTTGGGTCGATCCCAAGCGAAAAGAAGGGTTTGGGCATCCATCAGAGATAGGGGTAGCCGGAAAAGAACCTCCCTCATGAGCGGATCCAATTCTAGTTGATCGAGTTCAAGTAGCCGAGTGAGGGGGAGAGGAGATAGCTCTCGCGGAGGTAGCGGTGGGAAGGGATGAATCCCCACTTTCTCCTAGAGGAGTAGCTACGGGGGTGGGATGAACCGTGATATATGATGTGTCCCCAGTGGACTTGGTTGACCTAGAAGCGTCTCAGCCACCAATGTGTTTCATCCAGCCGAGGAGTTTACTAACGAGATTACTTAACAACTCTCTCCCTTGCAAATGCGATCATTTCCGGGCTTGACCCGGAGGGATGGAATGACTACCTATCTCCCACGATCTGCCATGAGAAACTATGTGCCAACTGGTGGGGGAGGGGAAAGAAACCATCTGCCAGCTGGTAGGGGAAAGGGACCATGTGCCAACTGGGAAAGAAACTATTTGCCAGCCGTTGGTCCACCCGGTAGGTGGAATGGACGTTTCACCCCACCAAGCAGAAGAAACCCTTCTCGATGAACTCCGACACAAATGGGCAGAGGTACTGATGACTAGATCCCTGTGGAAAAGGTGACTGGGCCTGTAAAGCCTAGCCTGGACCAGCTCTATATCCTCCCACCCACCCCCTGCATGCCAAATTATTTCTCCCGTTCTGACCATCCAGCCAGTGGGAGAGAGGGGGTGGGGTCGAGCCGCATGTTACATATGGATTAACAACGAGTGATTGGGGACGGACTTCTCAATCGAATAAACGCATGGATGAGAGAGCCCTCCCACCCAGAGTGAAGTGGGATTGATTTGATCAGCTGAGCATTCTTTCGGAAAGGAAACGAGGTGTAGATAACCAACAAAACGTTCGTTGGCTCTGTCAAGGGGTGGTGGTGGGGCGCACACTTTTAGAACGCTTAGCCAACCCTATATCCTCCCACCCACCAACTTTGAGCCTCTACTATAGCGGGGCCTGATAGTTAATTCTATACGTAACATGCCCAATGTGTGTGGGGATGGGTGGGGGCTCTTACTTTCTGAGGGTTCACCGGCCTATAGTTTCTTATGGCCTCGGGAATTATAGTTCTAAAATTCCCACCCACCCCAACAACAATCACCCTCCCACCCACCCCAGAAAAGGGCCTCCCACCCCTACTATATCTCCCACCCACCCCAACTATTGCCTCCCACCCACCCCAGATTAGTTGTTGGTGGGAGAAAATAAAGTTGGGTGGGTGGGGGGAGATTGGCACTTCGTTCAATATATTTGGGCAAAGAACTTGCTACCTTGAGTGATCAGCTATCCGGCGATCCCGGCGAAGAAACCCTGACTATTGAATCGGGTGGCGAGCTTTCTATCCCTTGCCCCACTAGCCAAAAGGGAGGTCAAGTAATCCCTATGCCCTATAGGTGCCGGATCCGCGGGTGGAAATGAAAGAAATGTTGGGCATGGTTTGTTAGGGTTTGAGACCATTAAAAATATCTGATTAGATCTCCTCCTTGTCCGGGTGTAGGGGATTCCGTGCTTGCGTATCGAGGGATTCTATGGTTGGCCCATCCCTTGCCTAGTCCTGAACCAAAGCCCTACCTTTCTCGTGATTCCCTACCCGCTGACCCAACCACTGATGGAAGTGTTCCATAAAGAAGAACTCCTAATCAACTGTGTGTGGGGCTTGGCGAGGGGTTAAGTTGCAGCCAGGCACTGGTAAAGAATAGCCAGTAGTGTATGAATCGAAACCTCTACCCCCAACTTTCAATACTTCTGGTGAGATAAGACCTAGGATGCTCCCTTCTCTCCTGCTACCTTCGTGAACCAAGAGTAGCACTGACCATAGACTTATTCCTTATATGGATCTCGAACTACGACTAGAAATGGGACTAATGACCCTACTCTTGGAACTTGGTAACCTGCTTTTAGCTCTCAATCTGGAACTGCCTCTCAATTTGTCTCTGCGCCCGGATCCGCTGCTTCTTCAACGAGTTTGCTATCAGTGGACCCATATATCCATAAATAAAGCTAGTTGGTCAGGCTAGTTGGTCCCTATCATTTCATCTTTTGCGGGGTAGTGATCAACCAGCACTGGATCTAGATCTGAAACTACTGAAGCTTGTGCCTCTGGTGCTTAAACGTTTGCTGCTGGTGGATCGATAAACCAAACGAAACGAACCTTTCCAACCGATGCATCTTTGTCGGGTGGGGGGGAATTAGTTGACCTTGCTGAGTGCAACCTACACCTTAGCCGAGTGTGACCTATACTTGTTGTCTCTCTATGCATGCACCCATCCAACGTGCTATCCTACCCATTAGCCATCCATCTGCACTATGCCCCAACCTATGCTTATTCCGATGCCCCTACCTATGCCCCACCTTCTCTCACGATGCAGGTAACCCCTATGTAGGTACACATACAGGTACACTGGTAGATCCTCCTCCACTCTCAGCCTCTACGGGAGATCATCCTTTCTTTGATTACAATGCACTAGCATGGTCATCTCCTATACTTTCCACCCACCCGGGCAGCCCCTCTGCATATATTATTGTAGATTGTGATCGTTCGGTAAGTTGCCTCTGTGCGGTCAGTCCTAACCCCACCCCTACCGGTGTTGTTGGTAAGGGGCTGGTGGAAATAAGCCATGCTGCCTTGTTTCGTCTCTGTAAGGTGTCGGCCCGGTCCTGGCTTTACCCCCGTAGGGCACTGCCTTTCATAATAACCCCACTTCTTTTAGTACGGCCTGAGCCCACTGCCTGGGTAGGTCACTCCTTAGTGCTTGGGCTTCTAGTATAAGCTTATCCCTTGGTATGGTCATAACCCCATTCTATCTCTTGGTACGATCAGTAATAAGCCCATGTGTTGACAGTTATGACTAAGCGGTAGTGTACTTCCCTCTGGCTCTACTACTGGGTCTGCGGTAACTCGCCCTAGCCTCTGCTAGCTCTGCCCTAGCTTCTGGATTTGCTTCTGGCTTTGACATTGTAACTCGATCAACTGGTTCATTCAAATGCTACTACAGGCTCACCAATAGCAGGCTTACGGGGGGAGAAGGGGCCAGCGTCAGTGAGAGGTTATGCTTCGTGAAGCAGCTTATCCAGTTCCAAATAAACTGATTCAATAGATGGTGCTGCTAGTGCTTATGGCTCTTTTGCTCCTGCCTGGTGGTGCAGGGGTGGGTGGGAGGAGGAAGGGTTGCCGGATCAATGGAATCAAGGTCAAGGTGAACATCTGAAGCAGAATCGACTGGAAGGGACACTACTGGCTATCGATCTGGAGGATATGAAACTAGGCAAAGTGAAGCTGCTACTGGTTCAACTGGATCACTCACTTAATCAACTTACTCAGTAGAATCAACAACATGAACTGGCTCTTCCCAGGGCACCTTCAATGACATCTACCGGGGAACGGCTTATTCCCCCCCCACCCGGTACTAGAATAGAATTCTTCTAATTCCCCCCCACCTAACTATGATTCCCGAGGATTCTAGGTAAACCCTTGGGAAACTCTAGTTCCAGATAGCTGAAGGGCGAATTCTCTAATGGGGTGGGTGGGTGGGTGGCTATAGTTGGGTGGGTGGGGGGAGATAGAAGTTAGGTTAGCCACCCACCCAACAACTAATTGTTGGGGAACTATGATTCCCCCCCACCCTCCCCATCTATATAGTTTTGGGAGGGAATTATAGGTTACGGTAGATTAATTGAAGCCAGATAATTCCCCCCCCCCACCTGCCACCCACCCACCCCAACTATAGCCTCCCACCCGGGGTGGAACTATAGCTTCCCACCCACCACAATAGGATGAATAGGATAACGGCTAGCCTCCCACCCACAGCAATAGGATAGGAGGGAATTCTAGGCCCCCCCAACGTGTGTGGGGATGGGTGGGGGGTTAAAGTTCTCCCACCCACCCCTGATTATTGTCCGGGTGTTTGTTGTGAACCCCCGGACCCCCTGGGAGGGCTACTGTAGTTGTTCCGGGGGGAGGGCCCCCACTATTCTAAGGGTAGGGAGGTAGATTAGTTCCGGGTGGGGGGGAACTATAGGGTGGGGGGTTCTATTGCCTCCCACCCTGGAACAATTAATCCACCCATCCCCGGAACTATAGGGCTATTCAATTCGCCCTCCCACCCCTAATTATAGCTAACTCCTCATGCACACCCGGAACACACTAAAGTTCCCCCCCGGCAATCGGGTGGGTGGAATAGAAAGTTGCCCCAACCAGAATCCAAGGGAAAACCCGCAATCTTCACGGAGTTCAGGAATGCGAAAACCCAAAATCTGAACAGAGATTCTGAAAACTGGAATCTGTTAGGAGATTCCAGAAAAAAATTTGTTTCCCAGGGTGGGTGGAATAGCCGTTGGGGGGGAGGGCCCCTACTATTCTATGGGCCCAACCTTCATTCAGGTTTACCAGCAAACCCTCAGAATAGAACCCCCCACCCATCCCCATAGAGACCCCCACCCGAGTGGGTGGAAAGTGACACAGTTCACCCTCGGCAAATAGGATGGTGGGGTTAACTAAGAACGGCTAACTCCCACCAACTATATCCACCCACCTCGGCTGCTAGTATAGTTGGGGGGGAATTCTAGCTATTCGCTCCGGAACTAGAGTTTCCCACCCACCTCAATTATAGCTCCTCCATCCTGAACCGGCCATCCTTATTCACCCCCTGTAGGCTGGATAGGAACCGGGGGTGAAGGAGAGGAGAGAAGGTGCCCAGGGTGGGAGGAGATAGAAGTTATGCTAGCCACCGGGGGTGAAGGATGCATATGGTGGTGGCCTCCCTCATTCAATCAGCAGGAAAGGAGGTTATTCAATGAGAAAGCAGTTCAACAACAACTGGTGCTAGGGAAGACTCAACTGAACTGGCCAGATTCTCTATCTACATGATAGCCTAATGGAACGGGCCAGCCAACAGAACAAATGGATGGGAGAAGGTGTTCAGTTCAGGTCATTATTTAATTCGAGCTTCCATCCAAACATCCAGCTTGAACTACTCTACTCTTTGATGAGCTTCCATCCCATGTCAATAACGAGGTTTTACCGGAATCTAAACTTTGATTCCGGGGAGACCAGAATCTGAACTTTGATTCCGGTTCCAACTGACTGAGAACGAGCTAATCTCTTAGATAGCAGTCCAACTAGTCGGTTCAATCAGCGAGCATGCTTTCATTAATGGCCGCCCTTCCCTATTATTAGAGAATTCACGAGGAGCTACTCCTACCTGGGGGTGAAGGATGGCCCGGTGAGGGATGGACTCATTGGATTGTTCAATCAACTGGTATAAAGGAAGGTTACCCGGCTAATGAAAGCATGATAGTTGGATGGATAGAGAGCTCACGTTGGGGAGGGAGGGAGAAGAAGATAGATTGTTTGGGGCATCGGATGGCTTGAATGAACTTGACAATTACAACAAGTCAGTGGGGCACACAGTAGATCCAGCCGTCCATCGAGAGGATATCCAGAAGTTTACTCCATCCTTCCCATCCTACCAGACCATCTCCTATTTGAAACCTGAGGACAAGGAGAATAATGCTTTCTCTCTGCTCTGCTAACCAGAGGATCCAAAGATTGAAGTGTTGGACAGCTAACTAGCTATCTCCTTCTGAACTCTTCGGCTCCCTCATTATCAGGATAGTTCGTAAACCTGATCGATGCTAACCATGGGCTCCTACTTTCAACTATCCAGCCCATAGAGCCGGAAGGAAGTCCAGCCCATAGAATTGTAGGGCAAGCAGCACCAACTCCAGCTTTTGGAAATCAAGTTCAGCAGCACCAACTCCTTTGGTCCGGTAACAGTATTGTTCTTGCCTCCCAGGCACCTTCTATTCCCACCCAACCCTGGCCCCCCTGGGAGGTTTATAGTTGCGGTAGAAATGCTCCCCTCACCCACGGAGCCTGCCAGCCAGAAGAAAAAAAATCCCTCTCTCTTGGGATAGTAACATCCATCTGGCATTCACCCTCGATTGATTGTTTGGTTGGACCATCCTTTGTTAGTCTAACGAGGAGCCTATCCTCCCAACGGTGCAGGTAGGATAAGAAAGAATAGCTAGTGGAGGTGAAGGGTGGCCATACCTTGTAATAGCATAAACTCCATACCGAGGAGGCAAGATAGTGACTAGAATATTGTATTCGGATGGTAACAGTAGAAAACAAATAAATAGAATTCATCCGAGGGCAAGGATAACTTGAGTTCAACTATCTTGACCCATCAATCTCAATCATGAAGAGATGCTGGCCTGCCTGGCTAGCGAGGTGACCAAAATAGTTTCTTTGCTCGCTCGGGGAGGGCCCCCACTGACTTGAGGAAGGTGGCAGCTAGATGGAAGGTAGTCCAGTTAGAGTTGAGGATTGTAGAATTGGTTTATAGCTAGCCACCAAGCTCTCCTGCTAAAATGCTTGAACCCCCACCCAGTTGGATTGTTCAGTTAAGATTGGCCTGCCTTGCCTCCCAATGGTTTTATTTGATTAGTCCCTACCGCCTACTGGATGGAGCAAGCTTCACCCCTAGTGTGGGATGGAGAGGCTGGTGTTCGGACCAGCGAGATCTCCCCCAGTGAGCTTTCTTGGATATGTAACTCAAGCTAGGAGGAATGCTTGCTCTAGAATTGGTTGTGAAGCTACCGAGGGTGAATGAAGCCAACAAGACCTGACTACCGAGGGAGTGAATGAAGGACTACCCGAAGAAAGGAAGGAAGCTGGACTTAAACCTAGACCTAACTATTTCTATTTGGATAGCTAGCCCGGGGAAGCTGACCGATGCCCCACCCACTCTTGATGGTAACACCTAATTAAAGGAAGGGCGGCTCAACGACTAAACCAATATAGGGGGTGGAAGGAAGGGCGGCTCTTTTTTCTACCGACTACAATTAACTATAAACCTCTCACCAATCAAAATATATATTGCCTCCCGGGGGGGCCTGGGCTCCTGTCCTCCCACCTGCCGGGCGGGGGTAAGTGACAATCTAGAGTTCAGGTCGTTACAGCTTTCAATAACACTCCATCCTCCGGGACTGACTAATAAAAGCAAAATGGATGGACTACCGAAAACCCAGCACGCACCACCTCCTAACCGAAGGCAAGGGAAGCTCATCTAGCTTAGTTTGAGGCTATCTTCTCCCACCCACCACTACAGGACGTTCTCCTGGGGGCCATCCGAGGCTGTAAGGGCGGTAGGAGCCCCAGGGAACTCTAGTACAGATAGGCTAGCCACCGGGTAATGGGAGGACAAAGCTTCAACTATCTGGATGGGTAATTCAACTAGCCCTCAACCAATCAGATCGAGATCGAGAGATGGGTGAGAATTTGGCTAGTTCCAACTAGAGGATGCTCTCCCTCAACGGATGGGTAAGCCTAAGATTAGAGGATGGGAACTCCCAGAAGGTTCAATCAGCCCTCCCTAACTTAATCAGATCAGAATTCTCCCCTTCCATTCAGCTAGTTCATTGGGACTCAGCCGAGCCCTATTTTATTTAACGGTAGGAAGCGACTAACCTTCACTGAACACCCCCTATCTAGGATAGGAGAGGATGGAAGGAGCACCCCCGGTAGGAGAATGAATGTTTTATTTAATAGCTTGGCAGTTCAAAAGCTACATCTCCAGCCATATCCAGTCATCAGCCATATCCAGTCATCCCCATTGAGTCCCGGAAGGAAGTAGCTTTATTTCTGGAAGGAAGGTGGTGCAGAAGGTTCTTTCTTTCCAACCCGAAGGTGGTGGTTGGATGGAACTCAATGAGGAGCTACCCGGATGAGGAGCCGGAAGAAGGATTGTTCGTTCAACCGAAAGGTCGATCCCAATTAGTTGATTAGGCTAACCGAACAACTACAGTAGCCCTCCCTACAATTTTCCCACACCCTCACCTTCACTAATCATTCAGGAGAGTATTAACCTCCCACCCACCCCCAGGCAAGGAGATGCTTTCTTTCTCTCTGCTAACCGCTATATCCTCCCACCCACCCGGGCAAGCGTCAGTTGATTAGGCTAACCAGAGGTGGGGGATGGAAATGAGTTCAACTACTATAATAAGGAGGGCGGAAGGATGGATGGTACTTCTGCTTGAAGGCTTGACTATCTTTCTCTCCAACAACTATCCGGCAGAGCCAAAGAAGTTGGATTGGCCTAACATTCTCTAACATGAGAAGCGGGTGTAAAGAACTAATTGCTGGAGCTAAGGCCGCCGGAGCTAAGGCCTGAACTGCTGGAGCTAAGGCCAGTAGGAAAATAAGAGGGGGAAACATGTTAACAAATTGATTTTTGGAAGGAAGTCAAGCAGCTGGACCGTCCTTTGTTTCTATTCGGTTACCCGATTATTCAATTGTTCTTTCGGAACCCCCAGATGGAGAGTCTAACAGAGTTCTGGGAGGATTGAACTTAGATTCTCCTGAACCCCTGGTGGAGAAGGTGATACCTCCATGCATTTGACAAATTCAACCTTGTTGGACCTAACTACACGAGGTAGGTTCCAACTGACTGAGAATGAGCTAATCTCTCATTAGGAGTAGACAATGAATGACTATCCCCACGTAAGGATGCTAACCCATTCCTACCCTCAGATGCTAACCCATAGCTATTAGTGGGAGGCAGGGATGGAGTTTGATGAAAGTAAGACTATCCCCGGATGGGAGAATTAACCCGCATGCCAATTCAATTAACAAGCGAGGTTGGGAGGCAGTTCGACGAAAGTATTCTCAGGCTGGCTGCTTCTGTGTTCAGTTCAGGATGACAAACTCGGTAGTCCTTCATTTAGCTCCTCCCAGCCAGAAGGATTGTTCACCCTGCTAATGGAAAGGATGGCACAGGAAGGGTGGGGTGAAAGTTGGATTGGCCTTGCTAATAGAGTAGAGCTCCCTGATTGGAAAAGAATATGGAGCCATAGCTCAACCAAACGACCTTACGGAAGTAGTTGAGGTTGGGGCCATAGCTAACTCGGTAGTCCAGTAATGAGTTAACGAGAACTTATGGGGTGGGTGGATTATAGCGTGGGTGGGAGGCCCCGGCAAGGGTGGCTGGGAGGGTGATGGTAGCAAGGTGGGTGGGCGGGCCCCCCGGGAGGTAGATTAGTTGCAGGAATTCTAGTCGGTATATTATTGTGGTTCAGAATTCAATGCAAGATAGAGAAGCCGAAGCCCACCCAGAAGGGAGATCTAGCTCTGAAGGTCAATCCACCGAGCATCAATCTAGTTTAGTTGCTGAGGTCACCTTCTTTTTCTACTGTGCTTGCTTTCCATTATACATGGACCTTCCTTCCCTCAGGTTCAGAGTCTCAGTTCAGAGGAGTCCCTTCCGCCCATCCATCTGGAAGTTCTTGTTTGGCTATGTTGGGATTAGTATAAGTTCAGTTGGGACCCCATCCACTAATCAGTTGGGACCCCACCCACTAATTATTAACGAGTTGCCTTCAGAGTTAGATGTGCCACGAGTGGGTGGGAAGAGTAGCTGTGGGCAGTTCGGAAGCTAGCCCATCTCGTCAAGTCAATCTAGCTGGAGATACCCATCAAGAAAGAATGTGCCAATCCCCCTCGGTATAACATCAATCATTATTCCCCGTGGGAGTTCAACTAATCTAGCTCCGTGAGGATGGAGGGATGAACCGTTGAGGAAGTTAGGCTAGTTAGGATAGCCAAGAGAACAAATAGTTAGGCCAGCCAGCCCGGAGGCAGCCCCAGATCAACGAGGCAGGGAGAGAATTCAATAGTTGGGAGGCAGGGAGTTAAAGAAACTCTTCTACCTGGACCGAGGGATAGAATTAGTTAGGTCCGGATGCTGTGGGAAGGTTCCGACCATCCTTCACCCCCTCTTCTCCATCCTGAACCGGGGGTGCATGGGCTAGGATGGGAGGCAAGAGTAGCTCCAGTAACAAGTTAACAACCATTACCGTTGGCAGGTCTGGACAGCAGAGGGGAGGAGTAAGATAGGCTCACTAACAACTCACTTCTTCACCCTCGCTCAGTTGCCCATCTATTTGAGCATCAATCTATTGTGCGGGAAGGGAGTTAGCCGGTGAGGTAGTCCTTCCGGCCCCTTCTATCTCCCCCCACCCACCCCAACACCAGTTACAGTAGATGCCGTTGCCTCCTAGTTAGGGTAGGGGTGCAGTTCCGGAAGGAAGGTCCTTGCCAATTTCTCAAAGTTGGTGGGTGGGAGGATATAGATTCGGTAGGACAAAGAAAGAAAGGTAGGCCGGCTAATCAAAGATCCATCTCTCCATCTCCCACCTCCGGGCAAGAGGAGTTATAGCTTTTAGTTTGGCTAGATAGGTCGAGTAGTTATCAGATCAATGGGAGGACAAGCTTCCCTGAAAAAATTAGAGATAGCCCCCCGGAAGGCCCACCCAACCCCAGAAACTAGCTTCTATATCATTCACCCTCGGTTGGAAAGAAGAGCCTAACTCACTTCACCCTCGCTTGGTGTGGGAGGAAAGAAAGAGACTCTCCCAGGCGCTGCTGGTTGTTTCTATCTGGAAGGAAGGACTTCAATGGTGAGGCCTACACTCTATTCAATGGTGAGGATGGCCTACACTCTAGTTGATTGCCCGGGGGTATTGTGATGCTCATCTATGTAATATAGTGGGGGGCTAGATAGATTTCTGACAATGAACGACTGACTGAAGGAATTATCGGATAGGTCGAGTAGTTATCGGATAGAGCATTTTGAAGTTCCTGCCAGGAGCATGCTTTCATTCTCTTCTTGCTCCTGAAGGATGGGGATGGAATTCAACAACTAGAATAAGGAGCAACCGGATAGCTAGAAAATTGACTGGAGCCTACCGACAGTAATTGCCCATGCTTTCCCACTTCCCTCAGTAGTCCTCAGCAACCTCCTTTGTTCCTTCACCCCTTGAGAAAGTCATCTCCATCCGGGGGTGTACAAGGATGGGACCCCCTGTGGGAAGCCCTAGAGTTCTAGCCATTCATTCAACCGGTCGATCTAGCCAATAACTTCCTTTCACGGGAGGGACAATAACTTCCTTTGGGTAGGAGGCGTCCAGCTCAAAATATAGTTCATTCTGGAGTTCAAGATACAATATAACTAGATGGCCCAACTAACTTTCTTTCTTTCGGGTTCAATCAACAGGCTGCATTAACATGGGCTCAACTGGAAGTCTTAGCTCCGGGGATAGAGTATAGATTCCCTAGGTGGGAGTGAACAAAGGATGGTTCCCAACTAAACTAGATTGATGGACCATGGGCCAGGCAATAAAGAAAATGAAAGCATGCTTGAGCAACTACTATGGAAGCCGTTGGAAGCTAGAACTACAAAATAGAAGTTCAAGATGGCCTAGCTAGCCTAACTTCTTCCCACCCGGCTAGCCGTTATCCTACTATTGTCTATCTCCTGATCTCCTGTCGTCCTCCCACCTGCCGAGGGTGTTCAGTGAAGGTAACTGGGGGGTGTTCAGTTCAGGCTGAGTGAAAGCTTCCGTATAGCGATGGGAGGACTAGCTAACATTCTGAAGTTTCTGCCGTCTCCTCATCCCACCACCCCCAGGAGCATGCTTTCGGACAAGCTTCCCTTCAACTACAGATGGCCCTACTATTCGTTACACTAGCAGCCGGGTAGGATGGAGGGAAAGTAATGTACCACCCACACCCACACCCATGATTGGAGGACCACACCCACGGTTGGAGGACCTACTCTTGCCTCCTACAGGGAATAGGATGGCCGATGGAGGAATTAACTAGTTGCCTAACGAGACTACCCGGGGGGCTAGCCTGCTGGAGTTCTCACAACTATATAGAGTTCTCCCGGTGGTGGCTGGATAGAACTCAACTCCTCCATTTCCTATTATAGCTAGAGTAAACTATAGTTCCTTTGGCCGGTGCCCCGTAGCTAACTTTCTCTTGGCTAGCTCGAGATAGTATTGTCGAAAGGAAGGTTACCCGACCCGGAGAAAACAAAGCAGCAGGGAGGAAGGCAACAAGTAACAAAGCAGGAAGGAATTCCCCTCCTGAATTCTATTATAGTTGTTCGTTCAACTGGTCGATCCACACCGGGTGGATGGATAGAGACATTGTGCCCTAGTTGTTCTTGTTAACCTGCCTGATCCAGAGACAAAGGATGGGAGTTCAAAAAGTAGCTATAACGGTAGGTCGGAGCTCAGAGTTCGGAAGCTAGACTAATAGAAGGGCCACTCACCCAACAGCTATGATGGAAGGGGGAATTCAAACCTTAATGAAAGCATGCTCAGGTAGGCAATGCCATTGAATAGTAGGGGGGAGGGAGAAGAAAATAGATTGATTGGGAGTTCAAGAAAGTCTTCTCCTCCTTCACCCAGGCCGGTTGGATAATGAAAGTAGTTACTGGTTGGCCTAACCAATCCATCCTAAACCCCCGAGAGTTCAATGAGAAAGCAGTTAACCCCGCTCGATGGAGCACCCCCTCTTTGGGCTCCTCAGAAGGGAGTTATAGCCAGGGAGTTATAGCCCTCAACTAATACAGGTAGCCGACAGGACTAGAGTTAGTGCCTTCACCCCCGGTTGCATTGTTCAGGGGCTCCGAGCATCCTTGTTATTTGGGAAGGTAGTTAACTCCCTCGTTGAGCTCCTTTCCTATCTCCTTGCCTTGGTTGGATTGCTTTCCTACTTTGTCCATCCTTCACTGCAATTTATCTAAGGGGGGGCGGGGGCCCCAGGAAGTAGCTATCTGTAGTTCGCAGTCGAGAGCTCCTCTCCCGCCTCGATCGGAAGGAAGAAAGTTAGGACATATCCAATTAGAACTTCATTAACAAGGATGGTCTAGCGAGGATAGCTATCTATAGTTGTGGGAGGCAAGAACCAAAATAGTTGTTTCTGAGAAAGGAAGTCTGGATGTTGTTAACGATAACTTAACCCCCCACCGCGTCACTTTCCGAGGGTTCGCTGCCCCCGGATGAAGGTTGGGCCCATAGAATAGTAGGGGCCCTCCCCCCCAACGATAGGCTATTCCACCCACCCTGGCCGAGGGTTCACCAGTAAACCTGGAATCTCCTCAATATTCCAGGCCCCCCGAGGGTTGACTGCGTGTGTGGGGTTGGGTGGGGGGCTCTGTGGGGATGGGTGGGGGGTTCTATTCCAAGGGTTCGCCGCCCCTGGATGAAGGTTGGGCCCATAGAATAGTAGGGGCCCTCCCCCTCCCCCCCCAATGATAGGCTATTCCACCCACCCTGGGAAATGGTATAACCTATGGCTGGAGAGAAATAGAAGAATCCTCTAAGATGAAGCCCTCCCTGCAAGTCAACTCCTACCTATTGATGGGAGCTATGCCCTACTAGTAATAGGGCCTCCATCTCATAATCAGTCATTGCATGGGCTCCAATCCAAGTAGAGACTCCTTCATTCCGTAGTCTAAACTTTGTGAAGATTACGGTAATACCTTGGGAAAGCAGTTAGTCGGGTTCCCTAAACGCGCTTATTCGTAGGGAGCCCCTCGCATTCTATTATTGAGAAGTACAGGGCCAGGGTATGGAACGGAAGGAGAAGAACAGAGAGAAGGCCCATGAACTCATTTTGTTCTGCTGGGAATGCCTATTGTTTCTTGCCGGCTATAGTTCAACACCCAGAGCAGGGAGAAAAAGTTGTGACCGGCATATGTCGATAAAGCGAGCCGGTTTCGTGATCCTGCAACCGTTTGTGGGATAGAAAGGTAGGGGGACCTGATTTGAGACTGAATTGGCCAGTTGCTCACCCCATATACGTTGTTGCAGCAGGATCTAGTCATTCTTCAATCAATGCCGTGTCGCTCGCTGCCAGAAAAGCCCTATGGATAGTAGGGGGCGTTCCGCTCGATCATGAGAAGGATTTGATGCTAGATTGGTGATCCACTTCATATACGTTATATGATCGACTTGTTTGCTCCTCTCATGCAGTCGAGCCCTCTTCTTATCCCGTTAACAGGTCGAGTACCCCCCCCGGGGAAAGCGGTGGATAGGTGGATAGTTTTCCCCAGAGTTTGGATAGGACCCCTGGGGCAACTATCTCCTCCCACCCACCCCTGCCCAGTAGTGTTTAGAATTCTCACCATCTGCCCGGTCTACTGAGTAAGCTACTGATTCAAGACCTACCCACATACAATAAGTGATACCAATACCTACTAGTTGGAGACGGATTCGAGTATTTTGCCTTCTCCGAGTGTTCTGTTCCCTCTGCTTGCCTATAGGTAATAAATCAAATATATGTAGAGAAGTACCGATAGGAGTGGCCTACTACTAGAGGATTGGCTAATAGATGTTTAGAATGGCTCCCAAGTTGAGTTATGCATTTTACTCACCTGTTCTCAAGTGGATCAACGGATTTCACTCATGATACGCAAACGAAACTATAGTTGGGATGAAGCCGGATGCCTATAGTTTTTTTGGCAAAGCTCCGTATACAAGAAGGAAGGGCCCGGGAATATGAAAATAGAGCTTTGCCAACCACCTGCCTGGGCCCTACTCAGCTAATGGGCAACCAGTGGAGCCCCCCCCTTTCCATAGTTGTATAGTTTCCCTTTCCTTTATGTTCAATCCCATGAAATGGAAACGAGTTAGATGAGATGCCCCTACTGTCTATAGTTGAAGCTGCTTTCTATGCAATAGTTCTATAGGTAGGGGGGGGCCTCATGGATGATTGGCTTTGGAATGAGAGTACTTAGTGACCCTAGATTGGGCTTTGCTTGTTTCAATCCAGGAAGGCCAGGAAGGACTGACCTTAGTAGTTGTTCCAATCCAATAATAAAGGGGAGGGCTTTCATTGAATGAAGGTGCACTAACTCGGAGTTGCTTTATCATGATTGAATGAACACTGCATAGCTGGTTGAATCTGATACTCCAATTGGATCAAGCAGCCAAGGAAGGCTACGAACAAGAAGATTCAGTCCTTACTACTTTGGTTTATACTCCTTGGAAGGTCTTTCAGTGAACTGTTATAGTTCTCATATCGATTGAACGAACGAATAACTTGAATCCCTACCGCCAGGCCCCCCCTTTTCTATTATTCATCAGTAGGGCTTGGTGGGGCTGGCGCCTTACCTTTCCTTTTCTATTGGGGGATTGAACATTCAATACATAAGCGGGCAGGAGGAGGGGGTGTGATGAACTCGATTTGATTATCCATGTTTGGGCAGTTCGATACCCATCGAGTATATCTAGTCATATCACATATAGAACCACCGGATATAGGGCACATCTTTCGCATCTATAGGTAGGGGAGTAGGGGAGACCAGAATCTGAATGGAGATTTTGATTCAACTCACTATGTTCATATAGAACAATAGGGCTCAGATGTTGACAACTATATGAAGAAAGAGGGGCCCCCGGTGTTCCTTCTTGAACCGAAACCAAGTGCAACCCCGGGGTCCAAATATCGTCGTTGGGTGAACCACAATTATGCGGGATCAACTCCAACTAGTTATTATGAAGTTGCTTTCTCTACTCTTGTCTCTACGGCTTCTGCAATATATATAGAAGGGGCCTTTGCGTCACTCCTTCTCGATGTGCTTAGGATGTGTAGGTTCTGTAGACTTGAATGGCGCTTGATTCTCATGATATAGTAGCTGGGTAACGGATAGCAGGGATTATAGTAAGTGCAGATTCTAGAATCATAATCTATCTCGTGAGCTAGCTCGTAATGCCCCTATCTCCCTAGGCACCTCCGATATGAGATCTGCTTACCTGACCGAGTGTAACCTGCCACTTGTGATCTCTCCTGTTGACCGAGTTGAAGTCGCACACGTCTAAGAAGTAGGTGACCCTGTAGCAATAGAGACAGAGACAGAAGCCATTTACCATTGATTTACCAACTTCGGTAGTGTGGGCATCATAGTAAGTGGCATAGGCATATCCCATTCCATTCATTGGAGATCCCATTCCATATAGAGGGGCTTCAGCTTATGTATAGGGACCAAAGGCAGTTTACCATCCAGCGATTGAAACAGTAGCATCCTAGCCAGGACTAACAACAAAGTGAGTGGCAGATTCTCCAGGGGCAGATTCATAGTGAGCAGATTCAACAGCGGCAGAGCGAGTTCCATATTGATGAGATTGGTACCTAGCAGCAATAGAGCAAGCAGAGGTATAGGTGTGGACAAAGGCGGAGGTAGTTTACCACCTAGTAGCGGGCAGGAACTGCAGAAGGAGGAAAAGAGGGAAGGCTACAGAAACGGTTCCACTCATTGCAAAATCAATTCCAACAGAACCTGTATATCCATCAGCAGAGGATCCAATCAAAGAATCCATTCCAATTGATACAGATCGAGAGCCATAGCCCGCTACAGAGGGACTTTACTCTACCTGCAAAGACTACGACGCCTGCGAAGCTATAGCTACTGCAATGGCTTCTGAGTAAATGGAGTAAACAACTACCTTTGGTTAGCCCGGCTGCTCTGAACGAACAATAAAGGGGGAGGGGCCAAACTCAGATCTCGATTGCCCAATCAACGGATTGAAACATGAGACAGTAACGCAGATAGGGCTTCGATATCGCAGATTCGCTTACTCTATGACCTAAACCGAGAACCCAGGCGTAGGAAAAGGCATCATAGTTAGAGGCAGAGGCACCATCTCCCACTCTTCCACCAGCATTTTGTCTGGCCCAGGAGGGTTGAAAGTTTGTTCCAAAGCCTATAGATCCAGATCCTCTTATAGTCCCAGGGCCATAGGTTGTTCCAGTAGTAGCATAGCTAGTTTTAGTTCCGCTTAGTGGTGTTTTGACCACTAAAAGCTCTTGTTCCCGCTAATGATGTTACTATGAATGATGTTCCGACATGGCCAACTATATAGAGTTCTCCTAGGGATGATGCAGAGACGACATAAACAGAGCCAATTCCAGTTCCTCTAGGTGTTCCTACATCCGTGTTCCTAGTCAAGCTGTTCTGGCATATGCATGTGTTTCCACCTTAGTGTCATTTGCTTGTGTCATTCTGTCATTTGCTCGTGTTCCAGGAAGTAATGGTGATAAAGATAGGTTAGTCTTTACATGCCAGATACAAGATAAGATCACTTGCGCTCTTTCTTCCAACCCATTCCGGGCAATTCCATGATGAAAAGAAAGACAGATTATCATGCTTCATTCCACTAAACTCAGAAATGCCTCCTAAACTCTTGGGAAGGAGATCCATAAGTCATTGGGAGGGAACCTTACCAGTAATTCCATCTATACAGATTTACTCGAGCCAGAGAGGGATAAAGTTCAGGTATCAAAGGGAGCCAGCAAGAAACAATAGGCAATAGTCCCATACCTTTGTGCTCTATGCCTTTGAGCTGTACGATCGTGTCTTGACTTTTAGGTCTCGATCGGTCACTACAGTTCAGATCAGCTTAGCGAGCTTCTTTATATACGTAATTCAGTGAACTTTCTAGTGGTGGCGAGGATGTTTGTTCCTCCACTTCAGGTTCTTAACCAATTGGATCTGCTACTTGAACTCGATCCACTGAAGGATCTGGGTGAACTATAGTAAAAGGGGTTGGGGTCAATCTGGCCCACTGGTTCAGGGATTGGATCTACTAATTCAAGGGTCCACTCGATCTGCTCCCTATGCCTCCGCCTCTGTTGGAACTAAGCGAGATGCTGGCTGTGATGCTGAATTCCCTATTTACTACCATTATAAAGGGGGGGGGAGGGGGAACAAGCTATGCAACTACTCATTGGTGATGCTGCTCCCTTTGCCTTTGGAAATAGATCTGTCAGGGGTGAAGGGAATGTTGTATTCCATCCCCCCACCTTTGTCTTTGTTGCTGGTGAGACTACTCGCTTTGCAACTAGGTGGGTAAACCGTGCTTTATCACGTAGATTATTCGGTCAGTGTCGCAACTATAGTTCGCATGATGGATAAACCCCGGTGTGTTAAGCTTTTGATGGACTCGCATTCCACTTCAGATTGGTCCGCGTTACGCTTATTTCAGGAGGGTCCCTACGGAGTGCATTTTTCAATAGCTTACGTGCACTTCCGACTGCTGACTATCTGGTGAATGTTGCACATTGGATCGATTGATCGAGATGGACATCGTGCTTGCTTATCTATGATGTTACGAAGTGTAGCTCACATTCTATTCATGAATGACGGGCCAGAATTCTAATTGGTCATACTTTTGACTAATAGCTTGGTGAGTGGGATGTGCTTTATGATTCATCTTTTCGCGTTAGGGTGAAATCGGGACGTAGTGGATGGTCTATTGTCGATGCATTTTTATGGGGCTCTTTGGGCTATGGGTGCACTCTATGAAGCTCTATCCCCACATTTTATCTTGTTCTAGCATCTAAGCTTGCAGCATTCTTTGTAATTCTGGATCCTTCAGTAGTTCCAAATCCAATTGTTGACCCGGGAACCATCAGAGGAAGAGATGGGAACAATGGCGATAGAGGCAAAGGCATAGGAAGTATTCCCTAGGGAAATCCGTAATCTGAACGGAGTTCAAACTACGGTTCGAGGGGCAGATCCTGGCACAGATACATTCATTGGAGATCCCATGCCATTCATTGGGGGTCCATACCCAATTGACCGAGTTTAAGAAGCAGCATTAGGACCGGGTTAAGTTAAAGCACCAATTTCAAAATAAGAAGCAATTGAATAAGTTTATCCCACTCTTAAGAGCCTGGTCAAAAAAAAGTTGATAGGTTGAGTTCATCAATGCATTGGACGGGTCGATCTCTGAGATAGGTTAGAAGGGCCCTCGAATGAAGAATGGGCGGGTAGAGTCAATCATCCTTCCTGTCCAGCTCGACGGTAGGGGAGAGAGGGCAAATAGTTGGTCCAGGGTTTTAAGCTCTCTTCCGCCCCCGCCACTATGGATAGGGAGACAGGAGGACGGGGATAGAATAAATTCACTCTCCCGTCAAGTGGTGCAGTGCAGAAAGACTCTCGGTCGGATGCAACTTCTCCAGATATAGTAGGTAGGGGCCGATCGGTAGGCCCCTCTTTTCTATTATTCTTGCAAACAAGGGGGGGGTGGGTGGGAATTATAGTGCCGGGTGGGAGGGCCCCCCCAACAACAATAATATACCTCCCTAAACTTTAGAGAAAACCTCCCGGGGGGGCCCCCGGGGTGGGTGGGAGGAGATGGTGCTGCATTCAGGAGAGTCATAACCTACCCCCCCGCCTCCAGCCCATAGAATAGTAGGGGCCCTCCCCCCCGCCACCCACCCCAGCTGCAACTATCTCCTCCCACCCACTTGGCTGCTATAATTCTGCCGGCTTCATATATATAATCTATATATTCTGCCGGCTGCCTTTATTCTACCCCCTTCCATAGTTACCATTTAGTTGTCGTTCCTCTCGGGGCGGGCCCTTCCTTCAATATGATATTGCCCTCCCAGCAATTAATCTACCCCCCCTGGGAGGGCCCCCCCTCCATTATTGTTGTTATCTACCGGGCCCACCCACCCGCTTCAGCGGGGGGGCCCCCTCCCACCCACCCTAGTTTCAAAGGGCTGGGTGGGGGGGAAGTATTCTTTAGAGTGGCAGGGGGGAGGGCCACTCCTCACTCGATTAGTTGCTATGGTTGGGTGGGCATCTGGTTATCACTGGGGATCAAGTCACCAATGAGAGCCTAATTTGGCAATCGGGTCCCTCCAGGAAAGCAAAATATCCTCTGTCGCAAAGGGCCTAATAATGGTTGGTTCTAAGTCATCTCGATCTGTTGTTGTCTCTCCTCGCGCTGGGTCTACCCACTCTGGGGCCAATCCCCCATCTGTAAAGAGGCACTCGATTTTAGGGAGGCGGCCTATATATCTATCTAGGTTAGGGAGAAAAGCTACTCTCTCATCCCCTCCGACTAATAGGAAATGGTGGCTTTATGTCGGATGCTGATCAGTTCTTTGAGATCAAATCCTTATTCTCTCTTCCCCCCGGTGCTCACTCATAAATTCCTTTTGTCAGTCAGGTTCTCTCGCATAGCAACTGCTGGCTGCAAAGTTTCCCCCACCCGCCTGCCTCCCGTCGAGGAATGATCTCTTGATTAAGTCGAATCCGTCTATCTCTGGACGGGATGTCTCGAACAGAGGATGGAGCAAAGATTAGTTCTGAGAGGTCTGGTTCATGTAGCTCTCCAATGCCGCCGTCTACATCTGCAACTAGAATTCCCCCCCTGGTTAGTCACCCGACAGCTTGGCTTAGCTCCCTTCCGTTTAATCTCCCCTCCCACCCACGGGGAGAGTCCGTAAGGAACAGAAGAAACTATTCCATCATTATTGGATATCGCTCGCGTTGGTTGAGCGCAGGAATGACTGAGACCCTGGTCGGCTTGAAGCTTCGAGAGGAAGAATCGATTGTGTAACAGGATGAGTACTCAATCGATTGTGTAACAGGATGAAGTACTCATTTCGGATAGGGATCCACCGGGGGCAACATCTTCGATAAGGTCGAGTGCTCCATTGCCAATAATAGCCAACGGCATCTACTGAAGCAACTATAGCCTCCCACCCAACGCGACAATATAACCCCCTTGTTCCCCCGGTCTCTCCGGGGGGTGAACTGTGTCACTTTCCACCCACCGGGTGGGGGGCTCTGTGGGGATGGGTGGGGGTTCTATCTGAGGGTTTGCCGGTAACTCGGATGAAGGTTGGGCCCATAGAATAGTAGGGGCCCTCCCCCCCAACGGCTATTCCACCCACCCTAGGAAACGGTATAACCTTGGGCCCCTACTATTCTATGGGCTAGTATGGAATGGGGGTCCTGGGGTAACTGTGAGTGGGGGGCAAACTTTTGGAGCAAGTAGTAGGGGTGGGGGGGCTCTTGGTCTGATGCTAAGGGTGAGGGTGGGGGAGGTAGCGTTCATGCTATTGATTGATAGCTGCCTGGATGGAGGGAGCGAGCTGGGAGGGGGGGAGTCAAACTTCTAAGAGGCATGGTCCCTACTCTATAGTGGCGGGCTCCTCGCGGAGGGGGGGTTATGCTGCACAATCGATCAGAGAAGGCCCCTACCTTCTCAAAGCAGAATCGATCAGAGAAGGCCCCTACCTTCTCAAAGAAGAATCGATCAGAGATGGATTTATGAAGCAAATCAGGCAGGGGTGGGTGGGGGGAGATAAAGGTTGATATTTGGCATTAGAGCCAGGGGCCAGAGTTCCCAAAGCCTTACCTTGGACTCATTCCCAAACCCCAGACCATTTTGTATGAGACTAGCGGAGGGCGATGACTAGGGGTAGTCGGGGTCGCGTCTGGTAGGGGAAGGAGAGGCCACTAAACTCAAGATGGGGGATTGCCTCTTCTGACCCTAGGACGGCTGATGTGGGTAAACCTGCATGTAGTCCCCTGACGTACTTCAGTTCGCGGTGATATTACATGTCAGGGGGCATTGGTCTGTTGGTTCTTGTCACCAAATGAGAGGTCACAACCTCCTTGGGGCCCTGGGGAGGGAGGCGAATGTACCCACCACCCTAAGGTGTTTACACGGTTTCACACCTGGTATTCGAGTGAGCAAGGAAGAGGGCTCTGCTGGAACAACAGGTAGGGGGAAACAATGAACCAGAGGGGTGGGGTTACTATCACTCTATAGTCGTCACTTTATCGTCATCACCCTCTTGTCGTCACTCTATCATCATCACTCTCTTCTTAAGCACTCTATCATAGGTGCCTGCCGCTAGAGGTCCAGTTCACTCAGCACATTGGTGCTTACCTTCGACATGATGTCCTGCCCCATATGGATGCTCGAGCGATGGCAGTCGTCAGTCGGGGAGGACTTTGCACGGTCCCTGTACCTTCGCAGACCCTGAGAACAAGAATGTTAACTGGGCGTGGTAACTCCCATCCGCCCCGGGGTTGAGTGGGCAATATATATTTTGATTGGCGGGAGGTATATTATCGTAGTAGTCAGAAATGGGCCATAGCAACCTTACTTTATTGGAATGAGCTGCCGCTATGGATTCCAATAAGGTAGGCATTAAACCTGCCCATACCACGTACTGGCACTAATCTTTCTATACCACCACTCCTCATTTTATCGGCTCGAAGTCCGCCGACAAAAGAAGCATGAATAACGCGTCACCAGATTCTATACACCTGTGGGGCAATCTATAGCCGGGGTTGGGTGGGACTAGAAGTGCCCGGGGGGCATAGTCACCCGAGTTAGGGTGGGCTGATTTCATCATCAGTTTCAATCGCCCCCTCCACAATCTAATTTCTAGAAGTTTCAATCGCCAGATATACTATCCATGCCCACTTGATTTCCTCCTTGGAACTACCTCCCCCCACCAACGTCGACTTCCCCTCGGGATGGGAATTGTTGGACTTAAACCCCACTAACAAAGTAGTTGAGTCCGGCCAATCAATGATAGATAGGGGCCAGCCTTTTTGTTGAGTTGGGTGAACATAAACTCTCTCCACTGGCACATTATCCCAACGTGCCCAAACTCATATACAATGGGGGGTGGGGTAGGGGTATTACGTATAGATGGATGCCATCGATAGCTGCATCACCAACTAATAAACTAAGCTGAGTAGGCGGCTTTTGAACCACCCACCTAAGGAAGAAAGTGAAAGTGCAGCCGCAAGGCTAATTCTGGGTCCCCACCGGCGTTCAACCCAGAGGGGCCCCAGCTGGTATACCCACTATCTCCCCTGCTGAGGGGGTGGGGGAGAAATACTCTACTCAATAGAGGATAGCAGAGTGGAATACTCTAATTAGATCTAAGGATTGGATAATGATTGAGCAAGAATAATGGGTCTGAATCCTCACCAGCTTTGATTGAGCCAAATCAATGTTTCCAGCTAGAAGTAAGTGCATTAGGTCCTCCACTCAGGGTCTGCCTGGCAACGGAGAAAAATGCTCAGCATAAATGGTGGTGAACCATGGGGGCAAGCTCATTCTTCCACTACCAACACCCAGCATACCCCACCATCAATAGAAGGGTGGGGCATTGGACCAGGTTGGAGTAAGATGGAGGGGTTCAACTCTTCTCGATAAGATGTCGGAGTTGCGTCAACTCATAAATTGGCGGCGCTTCTCAAGACAGATGTTCTCAACCACAACCCCGGCGTGAGGGGGAGTCTTGATCCTACTAACCACAAAGGTCTGGAAGCCTGAATAAAATGCATCTCCGTTCAGGAGCCACCAAATCATTATTGGAACGGACTGACTTGCTTGAACAATTTAGGTTCCCTCCCTTAAATTGTATCAGGGACCAGGAACTTCCAGCAAGGCTTGGGAGTCGATGATCCGGGAAGGAAAGCAATGAATGATTGGCCCATACCTGAGATGGATCGATGGAGGAGATGCCAGCCAATGAATGGCCATGCTTGCCCAGGAGGAGATGGGAAAGGAACGAACTAACGGGTGGGCACCAAGGACTTGCACCGAGGAAAGGAACATTGATGCACAAATTCTCATTATAGTTCCCGAGATGGAACCTTGCCTCTCATAGACGTATCTAAGATGATAGGACCTGGAGATGAGACATGGGGATCAGGTGCTACCACTTAGGTGCCGCAACTATAGCCTCCCACCCACCCGCATGCCAGCCAACTTATGGGCACCGATGGCCCCTTCCTTCTATCGTTGGGTCAGATGCGTGCCCCGCACAAGGAACATCGAATCTCTGACCACTAGATTTCAGATTGGAAGATAGGAATAAAGGTGCAATCAAGAGATGCTTCACTACGAATGGATATGAGGAGCTGGACTGATGATTGCCCAGGAGACATGGCACAGGGAGGGGCAACACAGGGGGTGGGCCAGCCCCGACTACCCATTGCCCGCCACAAATTGATTTCTGACAGATGGATGGGATGCTCCCCCCGGAGCAGATAAAGCCTCCCACCCACCCGAGTAAATGCCAGATGGGAGACTCAGTTAGAAGACCACCAGACCCCAAATTAGCAACACCCGATAGATAGGGTCGATTACCCATCCATGTGATTACGGAAGGAAGGCTTGGGGGAAGAGGTAGGAGATCATATGCCTAATGGCACCTGACAGATGGCCTAGGAATGGAATAAAGGACCTCACCACTGATTGTGCATGGAAAGCACCACTCCCCAACTAATGGCTAATTCTTTTCGGGTGATAAGGGACCGACTGGCTCAATGGGCACCAAAGGAACAGATGGCCTAACGAAGTTTTGAATGACCACGTGAAGAGACATGGGTGGGAATAAATAAATAAATAAAGGCTTGGGATGCGAGATGGGCCTAGATCATGGGATTAGATCCGATCACCAGGCTGACTGACCTCGGGAGAGAGGAGGCAGGTGGGTGGGGGAAGGAAGGAAAGGAGGGGGGATTGGCCAATTACAGGGATTGGAATAAAGGCTGGAATGCTTGGCCAATGAAGGAGGTAACAGCTGCTAACCATGGGATTGATTGCCCTCGAACCTGAATCTCCCACCCAACCCCTTTACTGGGGGGGAGATATGGGGTGGGCCCCCCCCCCCCCCCCGCCCCCCCCAGATTATTGTTGTTGCAACGACATCTACAATAGCCCCCCTTCATGGAGGTAGATTAATTGGGGGGGCTCCCACCCAAGCTACATTGCCCACATTGGAATAGCTTATGAGATACGGATGGAAGATGCTCGCTTAATCCAACTTAGCTGACTCTAGGAGATGACGATCACCAGGAAACTGTTGATAAATTTCTTTCTCAACGGGAGTTACTCACCCTCTCAAAATACTCGTGACCTTAACAACATTCAGGTTACGAGCTTTCCCTCGGGTGAGTATTGATTGATGCTTTCATCGGTGGGCAGGTCGAAACCGCTATAATTCCCCCCCACCCCCCCCTCTATATAGTTCAAGGGACCACTGAACGGGATAGGTGTCCATCAGTGACTAGAAGCATGAAGAAAAAGGTGGTACGACTTCCACCAGCTAGGCCAGCTAGGTCATATGGGGGTACTAAAAGAGAGGGTGCATCGTTCCATTAGTTTCCTGGGATGGGTGGCATCGACATAGAAGGATGGACATCTGTTTCCGTGCCAGGATCAACTTCCTCCTTTCCTTCGGCCCCCCCGGCTATTTAATTGCAACCAACTGGTGATAATTATGGTGGGACCGTTCAGATCGATTCAAACGTCGAACGCTGGCATTGAATTACTCGCCAACCCCTACACCCGAATAGGGGCCCACCTCAGCTGGACTGCCATCTGATCCATCCATTTGTCAATATTTGGTAGGTCACGGCTTCTTCTCATTGAATCAGCTGCCCAGATATAGATAGGGCACCGACTACTCAGCTTCACATGGGTAGAGATTTTTTGAGGCATATGGTCTAGGCAGGAAAGCTAGCGGATCAGATCTTGAAAGGAGAGGGATAGGTGGTGGATCAAGAGGTGGGGATAGAATCAAATCAGGTGGGGCATCACTGGGAAGAATGAACCATCCCCTGACTATTTCTTTTACCGCTGGGTGTGCGCTGGGGCCCTGCTTCTTGATGACCTGATGACTGAACGGGTATAGAATACTAAACGAGCTATCCACTAGACGGAGTTGGATGATGAGAGCATTCTGAAACCGCTGGCCATATAGAGGTGGAAGGAGGAGTCATTTCGGCAGATGAGACGATCGAGGAGTATTCCTTCACTTCGGCCGGGCAACTATCTCTCCCACTGATAAGTGGGTTCCTTCATTGGGGTGGATGAAGTGGGGGATAACTATCATCCACCCACCCGAAACTTTACTATGGAACTCCCACCCATAGGTCTATTATGTATAGAATCTGATTCAGTTCAGGTCAGTAGGTCAGCCAATAGCCCTACTGAACTCTAGTCGGATGGTGGTGCACGGGGGTGGGTGGGAGGAGGAAGTTGAACCTCCCCCGCACAACTAGAATCCCCACCCAACTTAGGCATTGGAGATTAGTTGGAGGTTTCTCCAATGCCTAAGTTGGGGGGGTCCGGGGGTTAACAACAAACACCCGGACTTAGGGGTGGGTGGGAGGCCCTTTTCTGGGGTGGGTGGGTGGGAAGGTGATTGTTGTTGAAGCCAATCAAAATCTATATTGCCCTCCCACCCGCCCCCGAGAACCATTATAGCAAGGGAGGTTTCTTCAATTAGTTGTTGGGGTAGGGGCCCCCCTGCGAAATAGAAGTTTTGCCCCACACAATAATATATTTGAGGGGCGGGTAGGAATTTTAGCGGGGCCGCGCATGGCAGGGGTAGTCATCGGGAGAGGAAGAACGAATCGGTGGGTGGCCCGCCTCATGGAGTGGTTGGACCCGACCCGGATGTGGGATGGATTGCTTCTACCCGAGAACTTTATTGACATGTGGGGGAACGGCCTATAGTTTCTTATGGCAATCGATTATGCCATATGGTGGCAACCGATTGACATAAATGTCAGAATGGAGGAATACGCAGATGAAAGTGGTCGGTGAACCTCTCTATTTCTACTGCTTGTCCAGCTGATGATTCGATCTCCCACTCCCCTCCCTTGCCCGGGTTAGCTAGTGAGATGTCTCAGATCAGGGCGTACCTCACAAAGATGGAGATAGGGCCATGAGGTGGGTAATGAATAAGCTATCTGCTGAACGAATTAGTATGCCTAAATCCCTCGCGACTAGCTGTCGTGATTCCCGCGTTTGGTGATCCGTCCCCACCACAACAATTATAGAAAGGGGCTCGCCCGCACTGCTCTCCTCCTCCCACCCACCCCGATAGGGTGTTTCTGGATTTAATGTCGCCCTTCAATGCTCCCCTCTGCCTGCTAATGACTAGAAGTATTGATCGAAAGTTGGGATAGATAGTTGAGTGGCTAGCCATTCCAATCGGATGGGAGAGACCCAGCTACTAAATATCGAGTAGGTGAGAAAGAGAGGCAGCGATCCCAATAGAGAGGCCATCTCTGATCTTTCCCCACCACCATAACCATGCCCAACCGGATAAGCTTCGATTCGCCCCCCGGGTGGGAGTAAGAAGTAGAAATTGATGCTTAATTGATAAATCAATGGCAAGGGTGTTCATTCCTCTCCCGATGGTCGAGCACCGGGGGACCTCACCTGACCTTTGAACCCCTCCTCTTCTTTATTAATCGTCCAGTTCCCTAAAGAAACGTGTGTGTGCCCCCCAATTAATCTACCTCCCAGAAGCCCGGCTACTAGTATAGTGAATATATATTGCCCCCCAATAATAATTGTAGATTAGTTGTGGGGGGGCCCTTGTGCCTAAAGAAATAATAGGCCCGTCCGCTCCAAGATTCGATGAAGTAGCCGCGTAGCCAATAAAAGATAGCACGCTCATCCATCCACCCCTCTCCTATCCCACCTACCATGCCAGTGATGAAATGATCCACCCTCGCCATCCGATAGGTGGATAGGGCCCCGTGATTATGTTGTTGGGCGGGTGGCCCCCCGTCACTTTCCTCCAATATAGTTTAGGGTGGGGGGCCCCCGTCACCTTCCTCCCACCTGGGCCGAGCCTGTCAGGTGGGTGGGTGGGGAGAGAGGGCCTCCCACCAACTGCTAATTAATCTACCTCTCGAGGGGGCAACTATATCCACCCACCCACCCAACTATCATCCACCCACCCACCCCTGCCGGGTGGGGGGCATAGGCCTCCCACCCACCAACTATAATTGGAGAGCGGGGGGTGGGGGGCTAAGGTTCTCCCACCCACCCCAACTAGAA
This sequence comes from Cunninghamia lanceolata, assembly GCA_027924645.1. Taxonomy (NCBI): domain Eukaryota; kingdom Viridiplantae; phylum Streptophyta; class Pinopsida; order Cupressales; family Cupressaceae; genus Cunninghamia; species Cunninghamia lanceolata. The sequence goes on from BSBN01000530.1 coordinate 6,185,892, forward strand.
TTTGGCTTGGGGCTTGCTTCCTATGCTCTTGTTGAGGCGGTTCCTATTCGAGTGGATCGAGTTATTTAGAAATCCATATGATGCAGATCACCCAGTCGCAGATGCAATTCCAAATCCAATTGTATATCCACCAACAGAGTTAGTTGCATCGGTAATTCTGGGTGTGGTTCACCTTGAACTAGTAACTGTGCCAGCGAAGGCAAAGGCAAATATAGTTTGGGGTGGGCGGCAATAGAGTCAGAGCAAGCAGGAGCACAATAAACAAGGGTTGTGGGCGTGACATCCCGGCGCATCTTTAGAGTCACCACCTCACTCAATCGCATCTTAAACAGTTCAAGAGGCAGATTCCCTGTGGCAGAGCAAGTAGCAGTTAACTCAGGTGATCCAATAACATCAGCATCCAGGCCAATAGCATAAGATCCCGAGTAAGCACCACCAGTAGGGGCAAAGGCAACAGAGACATGGGCGGGGGTAGATCTTCTAGTTTAAGCTCGAAGGCTCGCAAAGCAGTTCCAAGCTGGGTCACAGCCCACATGGAAGTACGGGTCACTAATAGATCTAGCTAAGCTAGTAAGTCTGTTGCTCCAGCTTGAGTTCCATAGCTCACGGCCTTGGTTTAATATCCTCCAAGGGCAATCCCAGATGCACTAGTAGAAGCAGATCCTATAGAGGCAAAGGTAAAAGCATTCGTTTCACCCCTACCTCCTAGCAGCAGCATTAATGGAGCTACCGAAAGTCCAATAGGCGATCCCGAGCGAACAGCTATAACCACTGGAACGAGCAACACCCACTGCGAATACCCACGTAGTTACGGCCACCTAGGTGACAACTATGACTTGGCCCTCTCCCCCTACCCCTGGAGTAACCCTAAGCAGTAGCAAACAAGCTAAGCGACCCGCCCAACCATTTATGAGTGGAATGAAAATAAAGGAACAGCTGCAAGATAAGTAGGGATCATAGCAGATGTACAACCTCGCCGAGATCTAGATCGATATCCAGGGCTAAAGTTTTGTTTTCTTTTGAACCAATAATAAAGGGGAGGGGGGGCCTATCTTGAGAACTGAGGGAGCGCTCCCTTGGGGCGGGCTCAATCCGTTAGAATTCAAACCTTTCCAACTTGATGAAAGGGTTATAGTCCACCAACTTTTATTATAGTAGCGTGGGGAGGATTATAGTCCAACCAACATTATAGTCAGTGGGTTAGCGGGTATCATAGCTAGCGGGGCAGGGTCGCTCCTTCGGGGGGGGGGAGTGAGCCCAAGGGGCAAATGGGGCGGCATGAGCATGTCCAGTTTTCAGCAAGCATTGGGAGACTTGGTCGGACCCACCTGACCAAGGCAGCTGAGTTTAGCAATAGAATAATGTAAGTTCATGGGGGCGACTTTATCATGAAACTGTCAACAACCAACATTACAACACCAGAATATACCCCCTCACTTTAGAGTAAGTCCTTTGGGTTGGGTGGGGATTATTAGTTGAGGTGGTATAATTTATAGGTGCCGTTGGACCGGGTTGAGGCAAGACAGCGCGGGTTCAACAATTCTTCTCGTCTTTGCAATCTCGATATTCTAGCAAGCTTAGCTTCTTGCTAGAAGATGAGAGCAATCGCTCCCGAAGTTAGGGACTAGGGAGAGAAGTGGCCAGCTAAACATTGGTGTGTATCCTTGAGCCTCCCTACTCAAGGAGCTGAAGTGTCATTAGTTCCAATGTGATGCTTGGGGGAGGGGAACCCAAGTTGCTGAGCGGCGAGATTGCATAGCCTCCTTTAGGAGAATTTTTTGTTAGTCTATTAGTGGAGACCCCACGCCCCTCTCTATTTTGATAGGGGGGATTCTAATGAACATAACCCCCCGGGCACCTTCTATTCCCACCCAACCCCGGCTAAAATTGCCCCTTGTGTGGGGTTGGGTGGGTGGTTAAGTTGTAGGGTAGAAGCACAAAAGTTCTACATATCAATCTCTAAGTTTTGCTATTTAGAAGGGGTGGGAGGAAGGCTTTATCTGCTCCGGTGGCCAAACCCTCCCCCTTCTTTATTAGATGGCCCAAGGCCCAACCCACAATAATCCCCCACCAACCATGTTACGTATATGAGCTATAGATACAGCCTCCGAAAATCTATAGATATTGCCTCCGAGAGGAGGAATTCCTCGAACCAGCCTATCACAGCTTGAATAGCTACACCATAATTCTAATACCAACCCCCCTTCTTCATATGACCCAGACTTTTGATCAAGCCCCCCCTTCAAGTTTTAGGGCTGGGACCCCGCACCCAGCAACGGCATTGGGGGTGGGTGGGAGGTGAAGTCCGGGTGTTTGTTGTGAACCCCCAGGCAACCTTTAGTCCAAGGGTTCTAGGCAAACCCTCGGATGATAGTTGGGTGGGTGGGTGGATATAGTTGGTCCCCCCGGGAGGTAGATTAGTTGCGGGGTTGGACGAGTTGGGTGGGAATTCTAGAGCCTCCCACCCACCCCAACTATATTCGCCGGGGTTGGGTGGTTAGTCCGTAACCTGAACGATATTAAGGTTACGGGGTTGGGTGGCCCCCCCCGGGAGGTAGATTAGGTACCGAGAGGTTTCTTCAATTAGTTGAAGGTGCCCGGCAGTTAAGTTGGCAAATCCCCGGATTAACCACCCACCCACCCCTTCATTCGGCATCTACCTCCTAGAAGCTAATAAATATATATATTGCTCCCACCCGCCCTTCCTCCGGGCATATTATTCCTCCCACCCTGCAGGGGGGCTAAGTTGGAATGGGTGGGGGCTTATATTGCCTCCCACCAACGAACTATTCCTCCCACCCTGCAGGGTGGGGGGCATAGGCCTCCCACCCTACAGGGGGGGGTAAAGGCACATTATTCCTCCCACCTAACCCCAACTATTCTATTCCTCCCACCCAGGCTATTAACTGTCAAATTGATCGTGTCATTCTGACAAGTGTGTAATGTCCATCATGGTCCATCTATGTTGATCTAGACTCCTTCTCTGTCACCACGAATGGGATTGATAGGGTCAGACCCCTATCCATAGTAAGGGGCACGTGAGGTCATTTATGCCCGTCAGGTCAACTATCTAATCCATAGTCCGCTTCCCCCCACCCCCTTTCCCCCTTCTATAGTAGGGGCTACAAATAGGCCTCCTCCCCCTCCAACCCATTATAGAGAGGGGTGGGGCCCTACTATAGATGGGCTCTCCCCCTACTATACTATATAAAGGGGGGGGCCCCCCGGCTGCTAATATAGTTTAGTTTAGTTTCCCTACTCTATAATGGCGAGGGGGGCGGGGTTGGTCGAGCGGGGGAGGGGAGGGTCTCGACCGCCCGCCCCCACCCCCGCCTCTAATCCCTCCCCCTCGCCGGGCCCCGGGGAACTCTAATTGGGTTGGGTTGGGTCGAGGAGGGAGAGCCTTAGAAAAGTGGGGGCCCTCGCCCGCTTCTATAGTAGAGTGTTCCAATCAATAGGTCGGGTGGATAGGAGCACATAAATGCCCCGCCCCCATCACTTTCCTCCAACTATCTCCCCCCACCCACCCCTGCAGGGTGGGAGGCCCACATATAGTTACCCCCTTCTTTCATATTATTGGGCCGGAACTATAGGGGGAGGGGCCCAACTTAACCCCCCACCATCCCGCTACGTTTTGAGGTTATACCGGAGAACAGGGTGGGTGGAATAGCCGTTGGGGGGAGGGAATTGTAGTTGGGTTTACCGGTGAACCCTCGGAATAGAACCCCCCACCCATCCCCACAGAGCCCCCCACCCAACCCCACACACGCAGGGAAAACCCTTGGGGAGACTGTAATCTAAATGGAGTTCAGGTGAGAGAACATTAGCCCCCCACCCGGGTGGGAGGAAGGTAAGGGCAACCCCTCGGCGTCAATTGCAGGCCCTCTTTTCTATTATTGTGGGCCCCTCCTCCTACAGGTTGGGCCCCCCCCCCCAACTATTACCTCCCACCCACCCCTGATTATTGTGGGGCCTTATACCGAGCCCCAACAATAGGGAATATATATTATTGTGGGGGGCCCCCCGTCACTTTGGGGGGGAGATATAGGGTGGGGGGTATAGCTCGGGTGGGGGGGAATTCTAGGGGCCCCCGGGTGGGGGGGCCCCAAGAAATAGAAGTTCCATATTATTTTCCTGCCCCCTTCAAAATTATAGCTCGGGGTGGGGGGTTAAGATTGGCCTTTGCCAGATCCAGATACTACGAGTCCTCCGTCCTAGATTGATTCCCTCTCCGGTTGAGTCTCTCATGAGTCTAGTCGGTCGAGCAAGAATATAGGTAGGGCCCGCCCCCCTCCTATATTATTGTGCAGGTCAAGCCCTAGCCCTAACGTTGACTGAGGGAAGTCCGCTATTGAGAGAAAGGTGGGGCCCTCGCCCACCTCACCTGGTTCACCGGTACTAACAGAAACTCTCATCTTATGCAAGATCTCAGACCAGTGGAGTAGTGTCCGAGCAAAGACCCCAGTCGTGCTTCCTTCCAGCATGCATCCATTTCCATCCAGTACTCCTCTCCCTCCAAGCTATTCTATTGAGAGGGGCGGGAGAGCCCCAGCCCTACTCTATAATGGGGGAAGGACCTCGCCCTAGAAATGACCTATCCTTCCTATGGGGGACCCCGTGTGTGGGGATGGGTGGGGGGCATAGGCCACCCACCCGGCCGGCCCCCCTTTTATATTATTCATATTATTCTTCGCAAAAAGAAATACTATCAAGTGGTTCACATAGTTCACCCCTCTCGCCCACCCCCACCCCCCCTCCTTTATATAGTATAGTAGGGGTTCTATAGCTAGATAGGGGCCCTCATGCTCTGCCATAGGAACTTGGAGTCCATATCATGGTGAGGAGGATTTCTTGTTATTGATTGCTCGAGGAACTGATGGGACGAAAAATCCCAGCAGCATTCACAAGTCACTTGTTCAACTGTCCTTCAGAGAGTCCGGGCCGATCGAACCTCTCTGCAATGGGCTATGTCAGTCACCCATTTTTTATGATGTAGGTTGCACCCCCGTATTCGTGAGCACCTACAATCCGCAGATGTCGTGATCACATTCAGACCATTTTGTTCTTCGGCCATTTCTTCGGTAGTTCAACGGTCGCCCCTCCAATGATAAGAGGTAGAAAGATCGTAACTTCTCTTCCATTTGGATCAGAGAATTTATGGAGGAAATTGGGTTTTACATTTCTGAGAACCGCATGATTATATAGCCAAAGGGAATACGCTGTGCCTAGAATCATCCCAAGCGCAGCTAATGTGGCTACTAAGCTATTTATTTGGAAAGCGCCTACGAAGATGGGAAATTCCCCGACAGAGCTGCTAGTACCAGGTGAACTCATATTGGCTAAAGTGGAAGACAAGGAAATGGTAGGGGGATTCAGCATGGTGCTTACTGAACCTCCACAATATTTAGCGGGTCAAGTCTTATGCCGATCATATGGAACACCGACACATGGAGAAGGAGCTGGAGGAACCGGTCCATGGCTCAACATCGGTAGAATGCTACCTCTAATTCCCTGTATGTTCGATGGAGTGAGATATTCCCCACTGATCGGACGGAGTGCGCCCCAATTACCTACCCCCTGAACCATATGAGATAGTTGCCACCTATCACAAGGCTTTCTAGCTTTAGCTTCTTTACTTCCTAGTAGATAGTAGATAGTGAGACGACTAAGATCAGTCATCGTCGTCTTGTCGCCGGCCCCCCTGCCGCCTCTATAGTGGCCGTGGGGCTAGAGTTCTCGAAGGAGAGAGCATTCGATTCGAACACCCCATTAATTGAAGCATGTATTATACATCACATCCCTCCCCCTCCCCCCTATAGTACTTTAGATGTGGAACAATTTAAGGGTTGATCATGACAATATCTATATATTCAATCTCCCCGGCAGACCAAATCTCCGGGCAGATCGATGTATTCCGTGGTGGGGATTCTATCCCACTCTTGTTCTGTCCTACTATTACTACTTACCCACTATTCCCTTATTCCATCCCCATCCCACTATTATTCCGTGTCGGTGTCAAGGCATAAATCGGTGATGTGGCCCGGGACCCCCCTGCCCTTTTCAAAAATATTGCTTCAATTTGGGGGCTTCAATCAATCAATCTTTAATCGCCATAGTAGTGCTACCAGGTGGGGGGGAATTCTAGCAGGTGGGTGGGAGGAGATAGTTGGCATGTTACGTACAGAATCGCCATCTCTCTTCTCTCGGAGCACGCTTTCTTTTTTGTGCTCTTGTTGGTGCCCTCTCCTTTCTCTTCCTCCCACCCGCCCACAACGGCATCTACTGAAGCGGGGGGGGCCACCCACCCGGCTATCTCCCCCCCACCTGACAATAGTGGAGAGAGGGCACCCCCCACCTAGCATTGGGTGGGTGGGAGGGAGGAGATAGTTGTTGGTGCTCTTTTCTTTCCTTATTGTTGGTGCCCATAGAAATAGAAGGCCCCGGCAATTGAACCAATTCTATACATAACATGCCCACCTACTATACTCAATCTCCCCGGAAGGTGGTGGACTGGTTAGGGCAGCCCCAGGGATGGGAGGGGCCATCATTGCATCGGGAGGCCACCTTAACAGTGTGCCCGGCAAGAAACAATAGGCGGGTGGGTGGGGACAATAGAGGGAACAACTATATAAATAGAGGCTGTCGGTGCCCTATCTCCCGTGTTCTGAGCTGAGCTTCACAATTCTATATGGGCACCCTAACCAATGCACCCTAACGGGTGAACGGCATAGCATAGCCCCATAGAATAGATAGGGCCCCATAGATATATAGGGAGGGCTCCTCCTCGACCCCAACTCCATCTATAGGGAATAGATTTGGGCGCCTATAGATCTATAGGGGAGCTGCCCCATCCATATATAGATTCTTTTCATCTGCACCGGTTGAGAGATGAGATGAATATAGAGTAGAGATAGGGACCGGTTGAGAGATAGATGCCATCACCGGTGCGGACTAGACTTCATTCAGATCCTCCTATACATGGGGCTCGACCATCGCATCGGAGTGTCGACCCCTATCTATCATGAATGACCCGAAGCATATCTATCTAGGTTGAGTCAATCGGTTGACTATATTACATACGTAATGTGATGCATCCATCCACCTGTCTATGTATGGGCAGTCGTCGATCGTATCACGAACAGGGTGGGGGCGGGAGAGGGCGTATACTATAGCTCGCCCAACTATAGATTAGATAGCCGCCCTCACGCCACCATCTATAGTTACCTTCGAGCCCCATATAGATATAGTTTGAATGCACTCGACTTCCTCTCCCTCGACCCCACCGGAGCCCTTCTTTCTAAACCAAGAGCCCCACCCAACTATTGCCTCCCACCCACCCCTGATTATTGTGGGTTGGTGGGTGGGAGGGTGATAGTAGAGGCGGTCGAGCGCCCCGGGGGACCTCGACCCCCTCTATCTATCTATAGATATGGTGACGGGACTCTCTATGCCTGCTAGGCCGAGGGCTACTCTAGATTAGATAGGCCCTCGGCTCTATAGATTTCTATTCCAACCTCAGAGTGGAGTGGTATTGACCAGTGTGGATAGATAGATGGGGTTGGCAGATAGATGGTAGATCAAATAGATGGGGTTGGGGGCCCAACTAGACTAGATTCCAATGAGACGCCCTATCTATATATCTCCTAACAGCGGGGAGAGAAGAATAATCACAGCTGAACGGGGATAGTCTAGGATGGGATGGGATATACTCGACCAACGGCCCTATCCCTATATACATCCGCTCGACTGAGATGAGTAGCTTAGGATAGATAGGACGAGGGCATTTATGCACTGGGGATGATGACCTTTAGGCCGTATACAGAGGGGGTCGAGTGGCGGCTATATCCCCCATATAGAGAGAGGGGGCTAGGCTAGTTGGCGGGCTCCTAAAGCCACCCTCTCAAATATTAATTGATTCGCATTCTCTAGTCTATCTTATGTATCTAGGGCGGATGCGGATGCATCTAGTGAGCAGCCCCCCTATCTATATGTGGGTGGTGTGGTTGACTTGACTGACTGAATAGGGGCACTCGCCCTATTATAGGCCTACTCTAACTCCTCTAACTCGTCTATGGCTTAGCTACATTTATGCACCCCTATATATCTATATGGCGAGAGTGGTGATGTGATATACTACTCACTCTATCTGGAGGGGGAGGGTCTTGACCTTGACCCAGATCAAAGCCCTCTATATATGGCAGCTGGGATGGGATCAAAGCGAGAGAGAGTCCTCAGGGTCGACCAAAGGACTATATATGGAATGGATATGGGCGATGGGAGAGGAGGGCTCAAACTATGCTACGCTACGCGAGAGGAGGGTTCGAACTATAGGAGAGATGCTCGGAAGGCTGAGGGGGAGGGAACGGCGGCACCCTATATATTCTATGGCACTCCACCTGCGCCATCTAAATGAATGAATCATTGGTGATGTGGTGCTCGACCCCCCCCCCATATATATATTCTTTAGGGTTTTATCTCAGATTCATTGAGTATGAGATTGCTTATAGATCAGATCTATATGGTGAGGGGCCCTATACCTATACCCTATGTCTTAGATGGGGACTCACAGAAATCTAGCGAACTGAACATGACTGGCGGAGTGACTCGAGCTCCTTTAGCAACGGCAACTTTAGCCCCCCACAATTAATCAGGGGTGGGTGGGAGGCAATAGTTAGGGGGGCAGCTGCTAGTATAGTTCAGCATCTACCTCCCATCACTAATCTACCTCCCTTGCTATAATGGTTCTCAGGGGCGGGTAGGAGATATAGTTCTGATAAGGGTGAACCCCCGGGGTTGGGTGGGCCCCCCCAACTATTTCCTCCCACCCACCCCTAGGGGTTTGCCCTTTGAAACCCCAGCCCCCCCATATAGTGAATTGTTAGGGTTAAATGGGCAATAGTTCAGCAATCGAAGATATCTGGCTAGGGGAGGTTCGACTGTGGCATGGGAATTGAATGGGGATAATCTTATCCACAATGGATGAATCAACTTCCATCACGTGGTATGCCTAGGTCCCACCAAATCCGTTATAGCCAACTAGCTGTTATAGCCAACTAGATGGTGACATGTGGCAGCCATTCGTCCATATAGGGAATTACCCGGACTAAGGATCAGATCTGATGGATTTGTAGAGGGCTTGGCCGACCGGCCATAACTAAAGTCACGGGCTACCATCGATTATTGATCACGTGGTATCGAAATGGTTGATGTGAGGATATGATATCGAAGCCTAGTGCCCCTCGAACCAACAATAGGAGATAGGCTCCACTACTTATCCCTCTTTCTCATGATCTTCCCAATCCATTCTGATCCTCCCGGGGAACTGGCTATAATGGTTTCTTGGGGGCCCCCCCGCTTCAGCCCCTCCTTTCCATAGTTGTTGTTGCCAAGCATAGAAATGATTTCTTCCTTGCTCACCCCGCCCAACCACCGCGTGACCCTGCCCCCCCACCCCCCTACTATAGTTGGATAGCCGAGTGGCTAGAGTCTCGGACAAGATATTTCATAACTGGTGGACCGACTGAGATATTGAATAACCTTATCACCCTCGGCCTTCCCCCTGCTCCGCTAGCACCCCCGCTAGCCGGGCCACTCCAATGACTGACGAGCTCCAGTGGCAAGGTTGGCCCATGGCAGGACTTGGTCATAATAATGCATCAACGGATCGGCATGTATGAATGGTTTAATCGGTAACGTTTGTAATTCTAGAATGTATGCACTCCAATGGGCTACGGGGGCCCTACTCTATAATGGGCGGTATTGGGAAGCCCGTCGATTTCTCTGTCGAATCTGCTCGTGAACCCCGCCCGGGTGGGAGGAATACGTGTAACTGTGGGATGGAAGCAGCATAAACTGAGACTTATGCTTGAATCTGAGGAGCTCCAAATTAAGGCTTGGGGAATTCACTTGACCCAACATACTGGAAAATGAAATTATCGCTACGCTACAATTTCTGAGAGATAGTTGGAAATCCTATTCTTCAACTTATAATGATGCTATCAGATTCCCCTACCTATTACTGAATGGAGAGTGACATGCAGGGAATAGGGGGGAGCTAGTAAGAGGACTCTTAGAGTGGGCTCCTGCTCCAGCAGTGACCTGCCCGCAATCGATTAACTACACGGAAGTGAAGGAGGGGCCCTACTGAATAATATAAAAGGGGGGGTGGATGGGCCCCGGGGTGGGTGGGAGGAGGAGAATAGTGCCCAGGCTATAATGGTTTCTTGGGCCCCCCCCAACCCAACGGCTAATCCTCCCACCCACCCAACCCTCACCTTCACTGTCGTTCAGGAGAGTAATAACCTCCCACCCACCGCCGTAGATTAGTTGTGGGGGGCATAGGCCGGGTGGGGGGGAATTCTAGGGTGGGGGGTTATATTCCACCCACCCAACCCACCCTTCCTTCATATTATTGTGCCGAACGGCCCCTTAGAAGCAGTAGGGGCCCGCCCATGCGGAAGATCTCCAGGGGTGGGTGGGTGGAAAGGCAAGGTGTCTTCACGGTTTTCACCGGTCCCTATCTAACTATATCTTCCCGAGGGGGAGGGAATTCTAGTTGTTGCCTCTTCATTCTCCCGATCGGGCCAAGCAACTATTCTGGCGGGAGAGAATATCCGCTCCTCTGCCTTGAACTACATGCCTAAGGAGCCTAAAGAGGACTGAATGTGCCGATGCTGCCTAAAGAGAACTAAATGAGGTCGGTCAGGAAAAGATGGTCAAATACCGTAATAGGACAGCCGCGATACCAACTATCTCGATACCAGAAGTTCTACCATCTGTAAACGATAGGCCAGATCATTGCTGACCCTACTCAGGGGTGATCGAGCAACGAAAAATCTCTCAACCGCTTAACTATAGTAGTAATTTATATCCCCCATACGAATAGTCATCAATAATAGTCCCAGAGGGGCAGTAGAGGAGATCGAACTGGTGTTCGGTGAGTGACCCCAGGGGCATGGCCCTCCATCCAGTTTGCTTCGTGTGTGTCCCCAGGCAGTTGTATGTGCTAATGGCCTGATTTCTGTACGGGGGACAAGGGGATGGCCCCTCTCCCCAACCCCCGGGTGGTCATCCAGTTCAAACCCCTATCTTCCACCCACCCACGATCTCATGTGGTTCGGCAACTATAGTTGGAAGGGCATCTGATGTGAGCCCAGGAAGCTAGGAACCCAGGAGGTAACGTATAGAATTCGTGATGGGTGAATCCCTGATTTCTGTAGGGGGGCCACCCTAACATCTAGGAAGCACTGTAGGGGAGCCCGCCCTAATGATAGAAATCCTCCCGATATTGATCCATTCAGATGGTCAAGTTGATCGACCCTGTTGTTTAGCCGGCAGGCTTCCCGGGCGGATTTGTTTGTCCGCGGGTGGATTTGTCCATCTGGATCGGTTCGTTGATTGGTGGAGAGCCGTAGATAAGGTAGGGCTCACCGATGTGGGCACGCAGCTCCTCGATCACCTCAACCTCCTCCTCCCACCCCCCCACCCCATTTGATAACACATGGCCCATCCACTTCCCGTTGGTCATTGGTCTCACGTCAGGAAGAAAAGATCTTGAAGTTCCACCCCGGCTAGCAACTAATCTACCTCTCGGGGGCCACCCACCAACTTTCTATTCCCACCCAACCTCGGAAGATAAAGCGGGCCATATGGTGCGGCCGGGCCTAAAGGACTTTAGGGATGAACGGCCCGGCCCTACTATCAACTATAGGGCGGTAGTTCCCTACCCCCGGGTGGGGGGGGAATGGGGCGGGGGGGCCGGGCTTGGTGGTGGGGCCGACCGGCTGATCGGAGTGGGGGCATAGAAACCTAGCAGGAGACTGCACTGATCTCTGTGTCGGGCTTGGCAGCACTCTCATGGCTGGCAAGGATAGATAGCAGCCCCTACCTTTCTAGAGTGGGTCTTATATACGTAATAGCTAAAGACGGGTCGCTCGTAACTCAACACTCATTCTTTTGACTATTGATTTGAGCTCGAAACGTTCAAGTCCATAAGGCATCTCATCCTAGAAACAAACTCCACCTCCGATTCCCCTGGGGGGTTGGGCCGGCCCCTTTACAGTTATAGTAGGGTGCTGTGAATGACCCCAATGCTGCTTCTCCACAATCCCTTCGGATGCTTCTTCAGTGTTCCACGGTAGGCCATAGCCATCTGATTCAGTTTGTTGGTCACTTGCACAATAATAGCCAGGGGGGAGATATAGGGTTGGGTGGGAGATTCAGGTTCAGGGGTGGGAGACCGCTTCTCAACTGTCCCATTGATCTCGTGACCATAGCGTGATTCGGGAGGAACTGATTCAACCAGGGCAACAGTTTAACCCCCCACCCTTAGGCCCCGTAGAATAGTAGGGGCAGGGTGGGAGGGAGTTCTAGTTGGCCCAATTTGAGGAGTCAGAGTTGGCATGATTTCTGTGCCCAAGTCATCTCCAGCCACTAAGATAGAGGTAGGGCTACGCATAGGCCCTACTATCTAGCCGGGGGGAACTATAGAAGAGGGGGGGTGGGGGGCTATGGTACAGACTGGGAATGAGGGTTACTATCGCGTAAAATATCACCATTCGGTTTCCTTGAGAGGTTGAGTGAAAGGTGCATGTGAATCGTATCTCTGGCACTCATCCATTTGCTCCATCCGACCAGAGTGGGATAATGCACCCGCCCCCACCAAGCACATCGCTCAACCAACTGGTATGAATTGTTTCACCCGGCTCTTAAAGCACATCGCATGATAGGATAGAGGGGGCCCACTATTATAAAGTGTGATCGGGCCACAAATCTTCACCTTCACGATGGCTCAGATTACGGTTTTTCCCTCATCTTCACGATATAGTTCAAAAGAGTGTTTTCCCAGGTAGTGACAAGTTGATTGATGTGTTTCACTCGTAGATGGAGTGTTCGTTCGGACAAATGGAGTTAGTTGGAAGCATCATATTGCTCCAATATCAGTTTAAGCTTCACATCTGTTGACTAAGAACCCTGGTGGTATTGCTTGCGGACTCCCATTTTTCCATAATGGTGCATGCTACAGCCTGTGTTCCCCATGGCGTTTCACGCGAAACCACTCTTGAGAATGTTGTGTTCGGGCAGCTGCCTGCAGTTTGGTCATATTCAGTGCATCAGAGGAATTGATAAATACTCAACTTACATTAATGGGACTTATATTAACGGGAGAACCCTACCCATAGACAGTAGGGGCGCCCTACCCCTTCCTGGTGGCCCCTACTATTTCTAGGATTGACCGCGTGTGTGGGGCAACGACACTATTCCGGGGTGGGTGGCCCAATCTATATCCGGGTGGGGGGGGAGGCAATAGTTCAAACCCGGAACTACCTGGCTTACTCTATATCCTCCCACCCACCACTAGAATTCCCCCCCACCCATTCACCCACCACTACAAAATATATTCCCACCTGGGGGGGATGGGATAAGTAGTTGGGTGGGCCCCTACTATTCTATGGGGCCGTTGATAGATCAGTCAAGTCTCGAATGGGGAACCCTATAGTTCCCACCTGGGGTGGGTGGGTGGCTGGGGTGGGTGGGTGGATGATAGTTGGGCACCTTATTATTCTCGAGGGGGAGGGATTATAGTTGAGATAGTTGGGGGGCAATAGGATTTGGGAGGAGATAGTTGGGAAGGAGTCGAGTCTATTATATACGTAATATGATGTGAGCTCGAGTGCTTAAAGGATTGCCATAAGAAACTATAGGCATCGAGAAATCAATAATAGTGCCAGAAGGGCCTTCCCAGGGGTGGGTGGGAGGCCCCGGGTGGGAGGAATAGAAAGTTGCCCCACAGGGCAATATATATTTGTTGGGTCTCTCATTTGTTCGGGCAGGCATTAGACTTCGAAAGTAGGATTTGAGCTAAGTCCTTCTCCCATTTTTGAAAGCTTGAACCGGTCAACTGAGAAGCATTAACAAACTTCTACACCTTTCTTTCGAGAACCAATGGTGCCATTTGTCCACTTCGATCGAATGCAGACCCACTGTTCAATCCTTCAAGCCAGCCTAGGGGGGGCAACGATCAACCGCACCTATTCCATTCAGTCTTTCAATTGTTCCGGGTGGGAGGGAATGTTAGTTGTGGGTGGGCAGATATAAGTTGGGAGGGGAGGCAAGGCAAAAAGACAGAGGAGCACGATAGACAAAAGATGGTAGCCCTTTCAGAGGTGGGGATTTGACAATGGGGGGACTCAAGAGCATTGAAAGCAGGAACTTCCGCAAAAGGGCTTCAGTGGGGAAGGAAGGATCGATCGAACCATCAATACCGAGAGAGGTGGAACCTGCATCGTTGATTCTTGATCCTCTTAAGACTGTTCTAGCATTGCCCCCATGCCCAACTATATGGGGGGGTGGCGGGGGGTATGGAGCTCGTTCATTCCTTCCTTTCTCAACGGCACATTCTTCCATCCAGCAGTCCTGGTTGGAGTTGCTCGGGTCGACCCGCCTTCTTTGCTTTGCCGGAGAGGGACTCGACCTAATGTGATAGGGAGAGGGATTAACGTCGACTGAAAGGAGAGGGAATCAATAGCTTTTGAAGTCTAATATCCAAACATCTCATTCTCAATTCCACATCAGTAGGCTTAACCGGAGCGAGCAGAGGCAGTTGAACTTGGGCCATCACTCAACTCTCCACCATCCATCCATCCATCCATTACAATTCCCCCCACCCAATTCCAACTAGAAACACCAGGAGAGGGTTGAAAGCATCTTGTCTAAACCCCACTTCGACTCGTAATTGCCATCACCCGAGCCTCCATTCCGAGCGATGCAGGAACTGAACCGCTAGCGGGAGATAAGCCGATGGAAGGTAATATGTGTAGAATATATGGAGCGAACAAGTGGGAAATAGAAAGTCGACTCCTCACCAAATTTTTGCATTTCCCTCACCAAATGACTGCTTAGAGAGCTCTGAAATGCACCAACTCTTTATATACGGTGGATTAGCAACTCAAGCTTGAAAGGTTCAGTCGAGCAGGTGGAGTTAGCAGTCTCGTTACTTCGTTCCTCTTGTTTCGGTCGGGTTCAGTTCCTCTACGGCACATCTAAATAGATATAGAAGAGTCAGAGATCCACCCCTAAGGAATCGAGTGCCTCCGCCCCAGCTGCGGCGTATAGTTGAGGAAGGGCATATTATTCCTCTGGGGGTTAAGTTGGGTCTCTGCCATCAGCCGAACAAGACCATCAACCGCTCACTCCCTTCGGTCAAGAGAGAGAAGACCTTCGGCCCTTACAGGCCTTGGTGAAGGAGTGATGAACACGGGTAGATTGCTCAATTCACTTCGTCACCAATTAGAGTTGTCTACAGTACAACAATTGAACCCTGCTTGCCTTAACAACTAGAACCAGAACCCATTCCCTTTCTCACCAGAGCAGGACTAGAACCTCCGTGCAGAGCTGAACCCACTTCCTTACTCTACCAACTAATCAGAACTCAACCCGGTCCCACCTGGTTCTTCCAACCTTCGGGTCGGGATATTCCATTAGTAGATGTTGCATTCCTACTGCTACCGGTGGATGTTGCATTCCTACTGGTTACAACCGAAATAGGAATCACCAACTGAGGAATGGGAATAGGAATCACCAACTGGAATCACGGGAATGGAATCACCAGCCGAATGGGAGGTGAACTAACTACCATCACTACTAATGGAATATACTGACCCGAAGGTTGTTGTTGCTTGTTGTTTACTAATGGAAGGAACATCTTCCCACCCCTATGAATGGTAGGGCATGCCCTCAACTCCATGAACTTGACTCAGCATATATCAACTCCATGAACTCGACTCCATTAACAACTCAACATTGATCAGATCTTCCCTTGACCACGTGGTTTTTAGAGGGCGGGGTGGGTGGGGGGGCCCCAAGAAAATAGCCTAAAATTGCCGGCAATATATATATTTATTGGGCTGCTTCAGTAGATGTTGTTAAGTTGGGAGAGCGAGATAGAGTCTTATATAGATTGCTACGAATCACAACTCTAATATCATAGAAACTTGAGGAACTCGATCGACCCCTCATCTTTACAAAGTGAAGAAGAGTGTCTCCCGTTGTTGGTCAATTCAACAGTTGGTTTCTCGTCGATCGATGTATCGCCCGGTCGAGCCGATAGGGAGAGCGAATATCATCTATCTTAATATAGAATATCAACATGGCTCGGTCGATGGATTTGCCTATTATTTCTTTAGGCAAACTTTCTCTCCCTCATGAAAGATAGAGATGGATGGTACTGTACTCAATCGACACTCGACTGACATCAGAGAATCAATCATCAATCCATTTATTTGTGCAGCACTGGAGAATCAGCACTCATATATGGGGGGCTCGATTGCCAGATAGATATATAGGGTCAATCGAGGGGATATATAGGGGTGGGGGAGACCCCCCAGATATAGATATAGATATAGATATAGGGACAGGGGAGTGCCTATCTCTCCCTCCCCCCCAGCTATATAGAGTAGGCCTAAGGGGGAGTGCCTGGACCAGAACTAGACATTGAACAGTTGTATACAGAGTGGCCACCACATCGTGACCTACCCTATATACGGATATGGTGTGATTGTGACAGATCAGATCCACATCGAGATACCTTACCACATCGTGACAGATCAGATCTACCCCCCACCCCTATATAGAAGTTATGGATATGGCGTGATCGTGACAGATCAGATCTACCCTTGTATATGCATATGGCGTGACAGATACCTAACTCACTCACTTACTTGCTCTTACTCACTCACTCACTTGCCGGATGGCGATCAAGCCCTATTCGATGTATATAAGGGAAGGGGGGAGGGCTCTGGATCATATTCGATCAAGGGCTCCGGATCAAGCCCTTCAATTTAACTCTCAACTGCATTTCGGGGCAATAAATTGACCACTTGCAAACCTGACTCACAGACTATAGGGGAACGGAGCAACTAGAGAGGAGATCGTGGATCGATGGGAAATAGAACGATTTTTCTATAGTTGGGATCAATGGGAAACGGAGCAACTAGACTAAAGATTTGATACGAGCTGACGACTGGCTATAGCTATAGGTGGATAGTGATGGAATGCCCCCTCTTTTATATTATTGTGCAGAACTATAGACCATCCTCCCCCAGTTGGTTGGGTTGATGCAGCCCCACCCCACCCCATATACAAGTAGAGTAGTTAGTGATGCGCCCCAGTTGGTGATGCGGCCCATACTCGATCGTGATCGCTCTTGATCGCCTTCTCTTCTATAGTAGGGGTGGGGCCCTCGAGAAGATATAGTTGTGAAGAGGAACATACAGTTATGATCGGCCAACTATATACCATACTACATATAGCCCGAGCCCGGTACAGAATGGAAACCTACGGATCACCCTTCTCCCCTTTACTCTGTCCTTGGAGTGATCAAAGAGGGCCTCAACCCCCTCCCCCTATATCTATATCTATATCCATATGGGGTTGAGGGCGGCTATATACTATACTCGACACTCCCCGCCTCCCCCTTAGGCCTACTATATAGAGATAGAGCTTATCTATCCCCTATCCATAGTGGAGAGTGCTATCGCTCACACCCCAGATAGATATCTAGGATAGGGTAGGGTAGATGGGCGTAACGTGATTGGCACTGGAAAGGAACTCAAGTCCAGCATGACTGCCCCTTCCTTCACAAATCAGCCTCTCCTGTTGATTCTCGGTCGACTCGATGTTGGCACCACCTCCTCCTCCCAGTCTTATCTATTCCAAGCATCCATTCCACATTCTGGATTACTGACCACAAGGGCATCGACCCTGCCCCATCCTCTCTTTTAATTGATGGAGAAATAGATCAATGAATTCAGAAATGAATAATAAGCTGGTCAGGTCCAGACCTATCTATGCAAGCTTTGCCTAGACGGGGAGGGAACTCGGCGGACAAGATGAGGAGTTTTCCTATTGAACAAGGAAGGCCCCTATCCATTGCTTTCACACCCACACATAGAACAAGATCAAGGGAAAGCGGGTGGGAAGGCCACTGGTTCTAGCGAGACGACTAGACATTGAAGTCGTTGGGGGCAAGCAACAACTCCTCTCCTTTTTCTAGAGCCCTAACTGCCCTAATCGATTTATGAAGTCTCAGAGGCAGGAGCAACAAGCCATATATTTGAGGGGCGGATGGGTGGGATAGTATTTGGATAATGATTGTGGGCTGAGAAGGACCCGAAAGGCCCGGGTGGGGGTTTCCTGGGGCCCTTTTAAGTCCGGCAGTTCCAACTTAGGACCTAGAACTACAGGACAAAGGGCCTACGAATTGCCATGGGTCCTAAGGGGTTGTCCCTGAGGTTGGGTCCTAAGCAACTACTATTGGGGGGGCTCGGGGGGTGGGGGGCCCTTATACTCCAATCCTAAACTACTCAGGTGATCATTAATTGCCTATTCTTCCCAATCCAGGGCCCGACCGACTATTTAATGACCACCCACCCACCTGCCTTTCTCTATATAAGGGCCAGTTGGGTGGGGGTCGAACACCCATCCTGACGATCGAAAAGTTGGGTGGGGGTCCCTCCCTCCCTATAGTTCCCTCCCACCTGGCCATAATCCCCCCCCACCCTGGGGAAGTGGGTGGTCTGCCGGACCCAACTCCAAGCACAACACCACCCAATATGGCATGTTACGTAGAGAATCTGGCATACCGGGATTAACACTGTTGAGTGAGGCTGGGATTGAAACTATTGAAAGAACATCGCTCCATCCAAGATCTCGCATCAATTCTGTACGTAACATGCCAACTATAGGAGAGAAGACGAGGTGACGAACTAATCAGGGGTGGGTGGGTGGCAGGAGGGACGGCCCCCACTATTCGCCTGGGTAGGGAGGTAGATTAGTTGTTGCCCGGCTGCTAGTTGGCGTTAATAGATATTTCCCACCCCATGGGTGGGGGTTACAAAAGAAGACGTGAATAACAAGTGCTACCGAATGACTCGTTTTAGCATAATTGAGAGAAGGGCCATCCCATTACGCCTCATCAGGTAGTGATAGCACCACTTTAATTCCTTCCCTGTCTGAGAAAGCCACCCTACATCCACCCCGATCAAATTCTCGGGGATGGGGATAGTAAACGGATCTGATCGATAGGGCAAAGCAACTAAATGAATTGACTCCTTGAATTGATAAGGCACTCTTCTTTACGGATTAACAACTCGTTGAATCAAGCCCTATCTCCGGTTGAGGAGCCCTATACTATGCAACCCTGATCTGGATCTGCTTGCCTCTGTATCTGACTAATATGGTGAGTGGGGAAATACGCCTACCTGATCTGATCTCCCCTGTACTGATTGAGTAGTGGATTGGCTTAGGATTACTTAATCACCTTAGCTCAATTAATGTATCGGGGTTAGGGAGGTCCTTCGCCACCCGAACACCAACCCCAAGAACAACAGCAAGTCAAGTAGCGGGTATCTGTTCTTCCCTTCCATCCAAGGCAATGTCCGATCCAATCCATCTTTTCTATTGTGCCAATCCAATCGAAATTATAGGAACGCTCTTCGGGAGACTATGAGAATAACTTCATAAACGGAATACCAATAATAGAAACTATATGCTGCATCACGACATCTACCTCCCAGCCCATAGAATAGTAGGGGGCCTCCCCCCCAAAGAACTAGGTGGGAGGGGAACTTTAGGGTGGGAAGGAGAGTTTAAGCAGTTCCGGGCAGGTGGGAAGGTGGGACAGAAGAAGCCTAAGCCTCTAAACAAAAAAACAACTTCCTTGCCTCCCTAACCCCAACATCCAAGACATCGAACCCCTGTTGGGGGCCCTGAGGGTGGAGAGTCAGATTAATATGATACGAACTACACATTGGAACAGACCGGGTGGGTCCATTATCCGCGATCGGTTCACGAGAGACCCCAGTCGAAACAAGAGAGAATATTGAGAGTTCTTAGAATTGCCTAAGGAAATAATAGGCGTCTGAAGTTGCTCCCTCAGTCAGGACTGCCTGCCCCCATTTGGCTATTGTAATCCGTTGCGGTGAGTACCAATCGCCCTTTAACGAAGATAGAGCCTTGAATTGGTCGGCCCACTGGCCGAAAGGACCGAGGCGTGTCTCTTAATTCATTCGACCTTTCCTTTCCCCGGGGGCACCCCGATAGGCGTATCTAGCCCCCTAGCCTTCTAAACCAAATACCTTCAACCGAATACCTCTCCACCTGGAGATTGGATGCACAACCAATAATCCCAAAATCCTTAATGGGATAAAAGCAGTTAGACATTGGTATTCTATGTAATAGATATAAAAGTACTGCATTCGATGAATCTATTACTTTCCATTCCCCACCAACCCCTAACACCAATCTCTGTCCCCTTGTATAGCTACTCACTCATTCCTTAGGTGGAATGGATAGAAGAGTAGTTAAGTCTCATGGCCCTAAGAAAATAAAGAGTATTCTCAGTGTTAGGAGCAGATATCGGTAGGAGAAGCCTCGGGCAAGCAATTGGATTGATCCAGCAATGGGACTCCAACAACAAGTGATATTCATGGGAATAGATGAAAGAAGTCAATCCCACTATAGTATAGAAAGCTATCTGGTTGATAAACACCTAATGGAAGGAAAGGAGGATCCCTAGCTCACGCATGCACTACTATGAAAGAAAAACTTCTCGGGAAGGTGGCATGGATGATAGGGCCGCTTTGTATCCCTCTCTTCATTCCATCCCCTATCTATCTCCTCCCACCCACCCCAGCGGTCCCACCATCTCCCCATTCTGGCTATTCCCCGACGGAGGGGGGTCTAGGGCATCGAATCCCAACATCTCTAGTTGGTCATCCCACCCATGAACTCCATCCGATCCCACCATTGCTTCGAGGGACGGGTCAAATAGAGTGTCGGGGGCACTCCAAAACCGGATGGAAGGTGTCTGAGTCCCCAGCATCTGGTCCAGGCATAGGTTGATCAGCCGGGAAAACCATCAGTAACAGGTTTCAGAAATGAGGGAACCCGTGACACTTCATCCGCGGGATGGGCAACATCGACACCCCCCTCTGCATCTATTATTGATGGATGGGAAATCATTTAATCAGCTGGGGTTGACCCTGGTAGATAGACCGGTAGAAAAGGAGAGGATCATTCAACCCTAGCACTTGCTGCTTCCCCCCAATTGAGGAATAGAACTGCCATAACAGAAGACTTCAGTGTTGGAGGGATGGGAATAAGAGATTCAATTGATGATCCCCGGGCCCTTCCTTCTATTGTTAGGTGGGTGGAATAGCCTTAACCCCCCACCCGGGTGGGTGGAAAGTAAGCGGTGGGAGGAAGGTAAGGGCGAACCCCCGGATATTGAACGACCTGTACCGGAACAGAACCCCGAAATAAAGCCTCTCCATTGTCCCACCACAGATAATAGGCCAGGGCCAATCAAGTTCCTCCAGTGTATGAGCATTTTGTTTCTCTCAGACTGAACACAGTAAAGGTCGGGAAGGGATTCAGGGATGTATCAAGTAGTCCATCTCTCCCTCTGTCTCACCCACCCCAACTCCCCAGTTGCTATCGGAAGCGGAGACAACCCGGATGCTCCTATCCCCCTCTCCTCATCCGGCCATCGAATCCCCGCGCATTGGCCTAGCTCAATACTGGGGATGAGAGATTTGAACGGTCTCTTGCCTCCAACTATCTCCTCTCTCCCACCCATGTTACGTATATAATCTAGCCGGTCCACTATCGCCCTATAATAGCTCTACAACTATAGAAAGAAAGGGGTGGGGGCGGGCCGAGCCCAATCAATTCCCTATTCTTTTTCAGTGGTCGAGTACTGGGGTTAGGGCTCCAATGGAGCATATAGTGTAGACTGATTTCAGAAGAAGGGTGCTAGAGAGCCTCACAAGCTTAGTTTAGTCCAATTCAGCTATTAGCCGGGTGGGGGGGAATTCTAGCTACCATAGTTGTCTATACTATACTATACTATAGGGGGTTTGCCTAGAACCCCCGGGGGGAGATAGTGGTCGACCACTCGTATCCTAGTCCCCCTAGCTCTGGGTGGGGAGTTAGTCGCCTCTCTCGAAACCGGGAACGAGACGAGCCGTGTTGGTTGACCAATGGGGATAGGAGCCCGAGAATCAGAGCGCATGACTTGGTAATGCGTAAGTGAATAGGGGCCGCCGCCCCTACTCAAATAGAGTAGTTCTGACTGGAGCGATGCGCTGTGAAAGAAGCCCTGGTCGAGTGATTCAATCCTTCTCCTTTGTGGCGAAGTCGGGTGTTGCCCTCGCGGGGTCGAGGAGATGGAGCTATAGGAATTGGATATGGAGGGCCGGAATCAAACATTGGGGATAGCCTGGACGAGACATACTGGAATAAATAAGATTTGAATCCCTAGGTTTAACCGGGGTACATAAGGGGGGAGATAGCCAGGTGGGTGGATGATAGTTGGCATGTTACGTATAGAATCTGGCCGGTCAACTATCTATAGTTGGGGTGGGTGGGAGGATAGATAGTGGGGGGGGAATGGCATGTTACGTATAGAATCTGGCTAGTCAACTATCTTTCGAATGGCACTGGGATAGAAAGATAGTTGATCCGTTAAGTGGCTGGGTGGGCTCCCTACTATTCGCCCGGGCTTGCCCTATCCCTACGGTTCAGTCGGTTCAATGCCTACTGTATCGAAAAGTTCCAAATTGATCACCAGTCTCTTTAACTCTAGGGTGATTGATTTGGAACAAGTTTGATCCCACCATACCCTATACTCCATTCCATTGTGGTATGTATGATTACGTTCTCTCGCCATGGAAATGTTTTTGTTTGACCTATCTACCCTTTCAATAGCGATCGATTCGGTTGAGTCTTCAATTATTTATCAGTCTAATATGGTGGAGTACTATGCCACATGCTTAGATGTGTGGAATAGGTGTTCTTCATCTCTCTTTATCATAATTGAAGAATGGGATAGAGGTATAGAATAGGCGTTGGCCAGTGGGCTTGAAGAACTTTTTTGTTCGCTCGATACGAAGAAACACTTGGAGACTAGGCAAAACTATATGATTCTTAAACTGGCATCTCTGCTAGTTAGAAATCCTCATTGGATTATTCAAGAACTATAGTTTTGCCTAGTTCCTGATGAAGATGAATTCTGCTCTGATAAGGAATGGAACGAAAGATTACCATGAGGATGTTGACGTTTTTTCATAATTCGGTTCGATGGCTGTTCTCCACTAACCACAAGGATATAGGGACTCTCCATTCAATCTTCAGTGCCGTTGCTGGAGTGATGGGCACATGCTTTTTAGTATCAATTCGTATGGAATTAGCACAACCCAGCAATCAAATTCTTTTTGGGAATCATCAACTCCATAATGTTTTAATAACAGTTCACGCTTTTTCCACGACCTCTTTTATGGTGATGCCAGTGGTGATAGGTGGATTTGGGAATTGGTTCATTCTGATTCCTATAGGTGCACCCAACATGGCATTTCCACGATTGAATAACATTCCCTCCCAGTTGTCGCCACCTTCACCGTCACTCCCATTAAGCCCAGCCTTGGTAGAAGTGGGTAGCGGCACTAGGTGGACGGTCTATCCGCCCCTAAGTGGTATTACCAGTCATTCTGGAGGAGCTGTTGATCCCACGATTTCTAGTCCTCATCTATCAGGTGTTTCCCCCATTTCAGGTTCTATCAATTTTATCACTACTATCTCTAACATGCGCGGGCCTGGAATGACTATGCATAGATCACCTCTCTCTATGTGGTCCGTTCCAGTGACCGCATTCCCACCTTTACCATCACTCTCGGTACTAGAAGGGGCAATTACCATGTCATTAACCGATCGAAGCTTTAATACAACCCCTTTCGATCCTACTGGAGGGGGAGACTTGATCTTATACCAGCATCCCCCTTGGTTCTTTGGCCATCCAGAGGTGTATATTTTGATTCTACCTGGATTCAGTATCATCAGTCATATCGTATCGATTTTTCTGGGAAAACCAGTCTTCGGGTATCTGGGCATGGTTTATGCCATGATAAGTATTGGTGTTCTGGGATTCCTTGTTTGGGCTCATCATACATTTACTGTGGGCCCAGACGTTGATACGCGTGCTCACTCTACCGTAGCTACCATGATCATAGCTGTCCCCACTGGAATCAAAATCTTTAGTTGGATCGCTACTACGTGGGGAGGTTCGATACGATACAAAACACCTATGCCATCTATTGTAGGGTCCATCCTTCTGTCCACCATAGGAGGACTTACTGGAATAGTCCTGACGAATTTTGGGCTAGACATTGCTCCGCATGATACTCATCACGTGGTTGCACATTCCCATTATGTACTTCCCATGGGAGCCATTTTCACTTTATTCGCAGGATTTTACTTCCGAGTGGGTAAGGTCTCTGGTCGAACATACCCTGAAACTTTAGGTCAAATTCATTTTCGGATCACTTTCGTCAGGGTGAATTTGACCTCCTTTCCCATGCATTTCTTGGGGCTTTCGGGTATGCCACGTCGCATTCTAGATTATCCAGATGCTTACGCCGGATGGAATGCCCTTAGGAGCTTTGGCTCTCATGTATCCATAGTTGGGATTCGTTGTTTCTTCGTGGTCGTAACAATAGCTTCGAGCGGTTCAAAGAACACGAGTGCTCCAAGCCCCTGGGCAATCGAGCCAACCACACTGGAATGGATGGTACAAAGCCCTCCAGCTTTTCATACTTTTGAAGAACTTCCAGCCGTCAAAGAGACCAGCTCTCTCTAAGCTATCAAGGAGTCTCTAAGCTATCAAGGAGACTAGCTCTAGTGATCTATTCCCCTATCTATATATGGGAGCGGGCCCCTATCCTCCACTAGAAAGGTAGGGTCCAGTGTTGTGCTAAAGAGAAAGGGAAGAGTGGGCGGGAGAGAGAAAGGCCCTATCCTCTATAGCTATAAAGGTGGGTGGGTGGGGGGCTAAAGGGGTAGGGGTTCTATAGCTATTATAACTATTATAGTAGCCGGGTGGGGGGGAATTAGAATATTCTAGATGCCTGTCACTTTCCACCCACCCAGGTGGGGGGTTATACGGGGGGGAATGGCATGTTATGTATAGAATCGAGGAACCCAACTATTGTCTCCCACCCAACAACTAATCTACCTCCTGGGGGGGCCACCCGAGGCCATAAGAAACTATAGGCCGGCAAACCCTCGGCAATATATATTTGAATTGGTAGGAGGTTTCTAGTTGTTCTAATGTTCCTCGGCACTATTGCCTCCCACCCACCCCAACAACCTTTCTTGCTAACAGCTTCACCCCCGGTGAGGGTAAGGAGAATAATGTACACCTCCAGGATGGAGTAGGACACCGGATGGAGCGAGGTTGAAGCCGCCTTCCAACAAATTAATTTCTGGAAGGAAGGGTTGGATGACACTACCCTGGGTTGGACCCCACTGAGAAGGGGAAATAATAGCTTATCCTACCACACCTCCTCTCAGAATTCAACTAGTCGGATTGCGCCAGAAGGATTGTTTGGTTATAATATCATGGTAGTTAGGGCCTGAACCCTTCTCGGGAATCAACACTTAAGCCTCCCACCCTACACTATCTAGAATTCTAGGACAGGAGCTAGCCCATCTCCAACTATAGTTGTTTTCACCCCCAGGGCCCTCGGTAGGGAAGGAAGGGAGGTTATTCAATGAGAAAGCAGTTCAATTCTCTCACAGTTCGATTTATCGAGTTAACTAGCCCAACTACCTGCTCTCTGTCCTTCACCGAGGGTGTGTTCAAGCAGGAGAAAGAAATAGTTGAGCTGGCTAGACCATTCTATTGGTTACTCGGCTTCATTGGTTACCCAGCTTCATTGCCACCGAGGGTGAGGGAAGGAAAGCACCCCCTGTTTGGCTCCCTCCCTTTTAGAATCTTAGTGGGGCTCACCCGGCAAGACCTGAATGAGGAGATCTCCCCACCCGGACCAGTGCTCTAGATAGGAAGTTAGGGCCCAGGCAAGATATTAAAGAATACAGTAATTCTCTCCATCCATTTAAAGATTATGGTTTGGCTGTTAGTTGGATGCTAACTAGAATAAGGAGGGTGTTCAACCGGCTCCATCAGTAACTACTACAATAAGGAGGGCAGCTGGACCGAGGGTGGGTGTATTAGCTGGCGATCCAAATGCCGTTTATTAGCTGGCCAGTTAGTAACGAGTTAACAAGAAGGAAGTGGGAGGAGTTCTCACAACTATAGTTTAGTTGTTGCTCTACCAGTCTTACCATCTAGGGTCTAACGAAGGTTATGGGGTGCCTCCCTCGATAATGAAGTGGCCACCGACCTAGCGCTTCACGACCGACCTGCGCTTCGCTACCGGGGTTGGGTGGGAGATATAGTTCTATTGCCGGAACTAGAGTTTCCCACCCCCCGAATCATAGTTCCCCTGATGCCATTTGTGGGAGGATAGCTGAGTTCGCCTACTCTATATCCTCCCACAATAATAATCTACCTCCAAGCAGGGGGGGCCTAGCGGGCGAAGCCGGGCAAGGAGAACTTGCTTTTATATCCATCCTGGGGTTTCCATCTTAGGGGTAGGCCCTCGGTTGCCCATCTATTTGAGCATCAATCTAGAGACTGAGGGTGGTGGTTAGAGTAGAATACAATATTAATAAGGCAACTGGAAGGTCGATCCAACCAAATGCCATTTATCAGGAACTATAAAGCCTGACGGGAGGCCGCAGCTTCATCCTACCCTACACCCTCGGTGAAGGATGTTGTTCCACCATGATCCCAAGGAGATTACAACCCTGCTCTGTCCCCTCCCTGCTCCCCATCCTTTGAATAATTAGTAGTCTCGATCGAATCTCACCCGGTTGGAACAAAGGTAACAGTAATCGATTCATCGGAAGTTAAGGAGTTGAACCCGGTTGGTTGGAAGTTGCAGAGGTTCGGGGGGACATGCGAAGGGGAGTTGGGAAAGCATAGGCCAGCCAGCCAAGAGGTGAAGTTGAGGCCTATACCCCCCACCCATCCCCACACAGGCCAGCCCACAAACTATAGCTTAGGATAGGTTTAACTTCGCTAGACCCTGGACTGGATAACTAGTTAGGATGGCACAATCTATAGCCTCCAGGCTAGCCAATCGAATAACCATCTCCGCCCCCCAAACTATTGCCTCCCACCCACCCCACGACGATTAATTATGGGAGATATAGTGGTGTTCAGTTTAGGTGGTGAACTATTCTATGTTCAGTTCAGGCAGGACCCATCGATGAGTAATCCATTCTTTCTTTCCTATCCAACTAGTTTCAATTTCCTGTCCAGTTCAATGGCATCTAGCTCCGGAAGGAAGTCAACTAGCCTAGCAACTATAGAGGGCAACTGGACCATTCAAGAAAAAAATAGCGAGATCTCCCCACTATTCTATCTCTGGAGGACCAGCATCTCTATCCATTCCTGCTCATAGTTGAACGGACCCCTTCCATCTATCCTCTATTGCCTGGGGCCCGTTGAGTTAGGTACCTGCTTCAGTCGAGTTGGCCAGAACTCCCACCTTCCCTCCCTCGAAATTGGAATTCCCTTCCATAGAGAGTAGTTGAATAGAACTCTAATCAGAATTGTCTGGTTTAGATGGATTACCTCATCCCCCAGCCAGGGAATCAACTAGAGCATCCAGCAGCATACCTGTAGGCCATCTCACTCGCCTAGCATCTCTTCCATCAAAGCTACTAAACTGGTGTCTCCTTTCACTAACCTATCTTACTAGCCCTCCCTCTGGACAGGAAACAAAGATCCGGATGTCCAGCCCTTCCTCCTATCCCTAAGCCCGGGAACTCCACTATACGGGTGGGAGGAAGATAAACTACATTAACTCCAGGGAACTGTCTAGCCTTCCCGATGGAGAATACTTTCTTAAACTCTGTGCCAAGGATCCTACTAATATTCTAGGACTCTGGGACTAATGAAAGCAAAATGGATGGCTAACGGGGCACTTCGGCGTCCCACCCAACCCCGGCCCCCCCGGGAGGTTTATAGTTGTTGCCCCCTCGGGAGGCGGCGATTAATTGTGGGAGATATAGCGGTGTTCAGTTCAGGCCCATCTCACGGGGTGGGTGGGAGGATATAGATGGTGTTCAGTTCTGGACCCCCGGTAGTTAATTAGTTTAAGTTCTCCCTGGGTGGGGCTAAAGTTCCCTCTTGCCTATGAGCACCCTCGGGCATCCTTACCTCAGTCCCCCCGGGCATCCTTCCCTCAGCAGTCTAATCAAAGCATCCTTCCTATGGAATTCAACAACTAAAATAAGGAAGGGCAGCTGGACCATCCATCCAAAGTGAACTCTCTTGGCTAGCCAAACAAAATAGTTTAGATTGAGGTGAGGGGAGGCTCCCAGAGGTGAAGGGAGGATCTCCTACCACATGATAAGCAATAGATGATAGTCAACGAGGAGATCTCGCTGGTTAAGATATCTAGTGTTTGGCTGTCCTAACTAACTTCTTTCTGTCCATCGGTCTAGTTCTCTGACGGTCTCTCCCTCCTACAGTTCAGTAATTGAATTCGGGAGCAGGCTTAGCAGGAGGGGAGGAGGAACTAGAGTTTCCATCCTGGGGGGGGCGGTATAAGGATATAGTGAGTAACATGAGGAGTGAGTAGCATGCCTCAACTAGCTTCCAATTTTGTTCGACATCTAGCTCTTCCCGGCCAGAAGCCACCGAGGGTGAGGGACAGGAAAGCACCCCCTGTTCAGCTCCCAACTAGAATAATCTATCTCCAAGATTGGCTCTTTCCCAGTGTATTGCTGTGTCTACTCTCTCTACAAGACAGTTGTTTGTTTCTTTCCATCGATCTAAGTTCAAGAAAGCCTTTATGTGGGAAGCCCTTCAATTAGGACAGGTTGAGTTCGCTAGCCCATCTCCTTCATTGGATTGTTCTCCATCCCAAACTTCTGCTATCCGACCTAAAGGATGTTTGTGAGGGCAAGGCTCCTTCATTAGCGAGAGAGATCTCCCCGGACTAGCTAGTTCGCTTGGGAGTCTGCATCCACAATCAGAGAATCGTTCATCTCAGTGGGGCTGAGAGGAGGGCCCCACTTAGTTTCATTTTACCCTCCTGGGCATCTATTCTATATTTAAGAACGGGGAGAACATACATTTGACCGGGGAGGCCACTTTGTCTGAATGGGCAATACTGGAATGTGTTTTTGATTGGCCGGTGCGCTGAAGGAAAGTGAGGAGTCTCTTCTCCATCCATCCGGAAGAGCTGTAGCTCTAGCTGTAGTTGAACTCTATTGCCTGGGGCCCCTAACCGCAACCGATGGAGATAGCACGCACCACCTCCTAACTGGAAGGAAGGTCGCACCAAATGCCTTCCTTGGAAGGCAACTGGCCGATTTCTCAAGCCACCTGGCCTGTCGCATCCTTTGTTGGAGCCCTAGCCTGTTCATTCACTCTAGTTGGAGAATTGGGTGTTTTAGCAAGCTCACTAGGTCCTGTATTACTCAACGAGGAGAATTCCCTTCAATCTGTCAATTAACCCGCCTACACCCCTGCATGGTTGGGAGGTAGGGAGTTCTAGGGAGGGAGGGAATTCTAGGACGGCATCGTTTCCTATTGCTGGCCATCCGGGGGTGCCATAGCTAGTCGATGGTAGTTCAGTAATTGAATTCGGGAGCAGGCGGGAGCAGGCGCCACGAGGAGGAACGAGTAGGAGGCAAGACAGTTTCAGAAGGAAGGGACCCATACATAATGGTCCTTGTCCAGAGCCAGAGAAGTTGGATTGGCCTAACTCCAGCCGTCCATCGAGAAAGAAGTAGGATAAGGGCCCCAATGGGATTGATGTTCATTCAGAAACTATTATGGGGAATGAACGAGTTGCCTTCCATCCAGTTAGAGTTGAGGATGACCAGCCAATTGAAGGCAAGCTGGACCGAGGTGTTCTATAATGTTTGATTCTCTATTGGCTGGCCTAACATTCTTTCATCCAGTGTTGGCTGGCCTAACATTCTGTCTTTCCTGCTAACATGAGATTGCTTTCCTGCTTTGTCCATCGGCTATAACTCCCTAGGGCTATAACTCCCCGCCACCGGATGGAGCGAGGTTGAATTCCTCTGCATTTAGAAAGTTTAGGTGGGTTGTTGATGAAGATAAGATTCCTTCTCAAGATAGAATGTTGTTTCTATTTTGAGATTTAGGTGATGAGGATATTTGATTTTTTCTAATTTATTAAATATTCTGACATTTTGATTTTTACTATTTTATGGACAAAGGGGCCCCACTTGCACGATTTTTAGAAGAAAATGGTAAAGATAAGAATGTAAAAAATATAAATTAAATAAACAAAATTTATTTAATTTATGTGCATATTGGGAAATAAATAAAACATTTAATTTTACTTATTTATTGATGAAGAGAAAATGGGAGTGATTAAATAATTAAAATTATTTAATCATAGATGAGAAAATAGAAGAATAAAGATAATTAATTAAATACAAATAATTTATTTAATTAATAGAAGAATGACGAAATGATTAAATAATTAAAAATTATTTAACCATAGAAAGAAAGAAATAGGAATAATGCAGATTAATCAAATAAATAAAATTTATTTAATTAATTAAGAAGAAAACAATTTTATTAATGATGAGTATGTTAGATAGGAATGATGTATGCGATGTAGTATGAGTTTAATGCATAAATAATTAAATGGGTCAATTTTAGGTGTCTACATTTTGCCCCTCCTTGAGATAATGTCCGTTAGGGCATTGTTTCAAAGAAGATGTGATGCACTAGATAAACAGGCATTGCCCCAGTGAAATTGGTGGATGATGCCCCCTTGAGAGGCATACCAAGTTGACTGGGGAGACTGGGTTGACGCGCGACAAGAAAAGGCTAGAATAGGGCATGAAGCAGAAAAACAAAGGTGAAGAAAGGTAAGGAAACCCTAGGGTTATAGGCCTATAAATATCACGTCATAGTGCAAATTCAATTCATTTGTGACATTTTCTTTTGTTGTGTGCTTTTTTACTTTTGAGTGTTGTTTGGAGCATTGATGATGCCAATTCCTCGCGATCATCATCATGCCGAGAGGGTGAGGACGTTCGGACGACCATCAGGAGCTCGCACACTGGTAAGTACCAAAAAATTTCCCATTTACATGTTTATTTTTACTAAAAATGTCATAAATGCACCCATGTGACCAAATGCACACCATCTCTCTGCATGTGCATTTGAGCAATGGTGAGTCACATTTGGCGTTTCAAGTCACAGACGGGCACGGGCTAGTCGCATGTGGTTTCTGCATGCGTAGTTGGTCGTTGGTTAGGGTAGGTTTTTAGGTTGCATGCACCTTTGGCGTTTCAAATCACAGTTGAGCGATAGTGCGTCGCGTTTGGCGGAACAAGTCATAATTGAGCAACAGTAAGTCACATTTGTTTTTTTGAGTCACAAATGAGCGACAACAAGTTGCATTTGGTTTTTCAGGTCACCTATGTTAAAGGGCAAAGTTGCCTATGGTAAAATAGATCGCATATGGTCAAATTAGGTCAATTTTTAGGGTTTTGACAATTTTTAGGTGAAAAAACTTGTTGATGACCATTTAATTGATCTTTGTAGGAGGCACTACTTCCACTACTATCACGAGAGCCTCATCCCTCAGGTTTGCAGCTAGTACGATAGTTGGATGCTGAGGAGATTTTGAGCATGTGGTATATGTGGAGCCCATTCATGCACATACAGCATTGATGGCATCACTAGTTGAGAGATGGTACAATGAGCATAGCTCATTCTTGCTTCCCACAGATGAGGCCACTATGACCTAAGAGGATGTGTATCGCATTCTCCAAATTCAGATTCATGTAAATTAGGTGGATTATGATCTAGACCAAGGGCTTGATGCATTTCAGAGACTATTTGGCACACCTAACATCAGAGAGGAGGATCATGAGATCCCCATGCGGCATATGTGAGAGCTATGTGATCAACTTCAAAGAGTGGTTATGGCTATGATCATATTTCTTGTGCTAGATCGACAGGCTCAGGGATTCCCTACTGGGGGGACTATTATGGAGAGTATGTTCATGTATGACACCAGATATGCATGGGCTCCTTGTGTTTTGGGGTAGTTATGCCATTATCTGCATGACTGCGCATATATGTTTGGTTCTAGTATGTCGGCAAGGGTTACAATGTTACATGTATGGGCATTCAAGCACATTGTAGTTATGAGGTTGATTGGATTAAGATAGAGACTACTAGGGCAGCCCTATGCACATATTTAAGGAGACACCAAGCTACAGGTAGTTGAGGGCGACAGTTTACTAGAGTTTACAGGGTAGCCATGGAGGAGCTGTGAGGCCTAGGTAGAGGATGCAGAGGACCTGGTATATGCTCAATAGGCATAGTATCTATTTGGTCGTGGCATCTACATCATTGAGAGGTACTTACCAGAGAGGGTGCTTTGTCAGTTTGGGGTTGCACAACCATTGCCAGTTGGTGATGCTATATTTGGCCACACTCGTAGGGAGGTGTCAGATTGGGGTCTTGAGGTGGTTGTTGAGGTTTCCCTAGCTGAGGTTGAGGGCTTATAGCCCATGATGTGGGGTTGGGATTAGGGACCAGGAAACCCAAGGATGTTACCCGATTATGATGCCTATTGGGTGAGAGCTCAGCCTATTCATCTTTCTGCACCAAGTGACGTTGGGGAGGTAGTGGTTCACATGACCTGCAGAGGAGGAGCTAGGGCACAGAGGAGAGCACTGTGGGTATAGGTGATAGCAGCTCCAGTTGCAGTAGTGGGCCCAGCAGGGGTAGCAGTGGGACAAGGATAGGGTCGGGGGCAGGTCCCACAACTTGTGAGGATGCCACCACAGCCACAGTAGGCAGGGGTGATGGAGACGTTGCAGTCAGGTAGTTGAGGTAGCGACTATAGGGGGAGATCGATAGGAGGATACAGGTCCAGTCTTAGCTGAGGAGGATAGAGGTGGACTAACATAGAGCGGTTATAGGGATGAGACAGGATCGGGGGTAAGCATAGGCCTACTAGGGATAGGTTGCCTAGTTGCAAGCCCAGGTTTAGACACTACATGGGCAGTTATAGGCTATGTAGGCACAAATTACATAGGTAGCGTAGGTATAGGTCCAGGCAGTGCTAGATGATGGTACTATTGCCAAACTTACTACAGAGAGAGATGTAGCACTGCAGAGAGCACAGAGGATGATAGTAGAGATGAATGTAGCCACAACTGCCCTTGGTACCAATTAGATAGGGTTATATTTGGATCGAGAGCTCACCCGGGTACAGGGAGAGCTAGACGCCACTCAGAGAGAGGCTAAGTACTATAGGGGGCTGTATTATGATGTAGTACCAGCAGAGCAGTGCTAGCTAAGTTATAGGAGCCGACCAAGGGCTTATGCTTCTAAACAAACAAGGGGGTCATGGTCAGTTGGCTCAGTGATGGGGCCACCCTAGTAGAGAGATGTAGGGGGAGACAGAGGCAAGGATCCAAGAGAGGCATCCTCCAGCAGTTAGAGCAGACACCAGGACTAGCCTGTTTTGTATTCTATTGCATCATTTTGAGGGCTATGAGCCTATTGTATATACATTTTTTAGGGCTCTTGGATAGCCATGTTGTACATTTATTTTGTATATAGACACTTGTATATTGACCCATGATATATATATGATCCTATATTTTCATGAGATATGTTGTCTATGATTATGTATGCACTTATGATATGGATATGCATTTATTTTTTTGTATTTTTTTATGTTTTATTCTCTAAGATGCACATGATGTGGTTATGAGATGCATATGTTATAGATATTTTATGGGATGAGATGTTCTATATGGTTAGATGTTTATGATTATTGCACAATGCTTGTAATGATGATATGCTTTATGGATGCATTAATGGTTATATGACAAATGCTAGATGATATGGATAAATGATTTATGATGATGAACTTAGTATATGATGATGATTTTAATATGTCTGACACACTTATGTTGCAGGAAAAGGAAGAATGCTGATGAAGAATAATAAGATGCTAATGATGAAGATCGAAGATGATGATGATGAGAACAACTTCAATAGTTGCATACAATATTCGAGGTTTACAATCCTTATTTTTGATGTAGCATGTGGATATTATGCACCAAGGTATGGAAGACCAAGTTGTCATGTATCCAATGCACAATAGGCTAATACAACCTTGTCAAGATACAAGATATGAATATTAGCTATTCCAAGATGGACTTTGACTCTACAAGCAATGGTTTGAACTTATTTCAACTAAACATAATGAACCTTGTTGGTTATATGTATGGGAATTAGTCATATCATAAAATAGCCTTAGTGCAATAGAGACTGTTTATCTTCTTAAATACAAAAGGTATTGATATGCCAGATGCTAATCCCAATACTTACAAGATACCATTAGGCCTAGTAGGAGAATAAGATCATCCCATAAACATATCATACGAAAGCAAATGACCATGGGTGCTGTCACAATAATGGGTTACACTTTCTAAGACATCCTAATTTTTGCTGAAATCACATATTTTTAGAAAATAAAATGATTTAAGCCTTGAAAGGTTCCATTTAAAGGATTTTAATTGAAGAGGGTTTGATCAAACCCCCTTAGATTCAAACGCCCTTGGATAGAAACCCGCTAGTTTTAAACCATACCTATAATAGAGTCTCCTCTACACCTATCAAAATGCTGATAAAAAACCACTTTTGATTTACCTTTTGGGGGATCAAATGAATTCATTTAAAATTTATGTTTTGTAATTATGTAGTCCTTACTATAAGCTTCCCAAAAAGTATAATTTTAAATATATTTAATGTGATTATTATATTTATTTTTTATTTCTCATGAATGTAGGTTTTTCTCCGAACATCAAGTTCTTTATTCTACACACATGGAAAATTAGTAAATTAGTGAAAAAAAATTCTAAAAAATACCTATGCCCTATGTATTTATGTCCTTGTTTCAACAAATTAAAAAAAATTGAATTTTGATACATACAGAAAAAGTTATGTTTTACGGAATACGCTTATGTCTAAATTATAATTGGTTTGACTTCAAAACTTAATTAAAAAAAAGTTCAACAAAACATTATAAAACCAAATGCATGCCCTATATATTGGTGTTACCAATCTAAATTCAAAAGAATCAAAATTTTATCCTTCGTAGAAAAAAAGTTATGTGCTACAGAATACACATCACTTTAAAAAAATGTTGTTTACTATTAAAAACTAGTTATCAAAGGAGGCACAAAAAGTTTTACAATTTAACTCCAATTTTTAAAAAATATATATATTTAGAATCTACAAACAAAATCTCACAAATCACTTGTTCGCATCATCTTCAAATTCCTAACGGTATAGCGGCTATAGGTGTCATAAAGTGAATATTTAGTTCAAAATGTTGATTTCAATGTCAAGTTTGGCCAAAAAGTGTAACCCATTATTGTGTGATGACCCCCATGCCCCAGTCCAAACTTCATCGCAACATACCAAGATATGATAGATCAAGGTAGTCTTGATTAGGTATTAGAAGGGACAAAAGATAAATCAAAAGATAAAACAAAAGACACAACCATCATGTTCTCTTGCCAACTTAGGTGCTCTTGGATGGATTAGGATAGGGCCTTATTGTTAGGAAAGATATATCATGTTGAAGGCTAAGAATGCTTTGTTAGGTTGACATAACAAATGTTGGCTTAAGACATACATATAAATGAATTTGTTTATCTCTGATTTGAATAAGCGCTTGAGCAATCGAAAGATGCACAATTTGTTTTTGCTTGAGTTAGTCAAAGACCAGAAGACGGAAGAGAGAGAAGATGATAGTGGGATGGAAGAATGAATCGTCGGTACTTGCATACTAGATACTTCCTTCGTATTCCAAACTGCCTACATACCCATATCCATGAGATCAAAGAACCACACGATGATGATGAGACATGATGAATATGTAGTTTTGGGTGTTTATTGATGATGTGGGAGATAGATGATAGAATAAGATGAGATGAATGAAAAGAAAGATGAATAGAGGAAAGATGGAAGAGATGTATCATCTTGTGCCTGAATCTAGGTATTTTCTTCATACACTAGACTGCCTACATACCTTGTATCCATGGGATCAAGGCATTGAACGATAAAGATGATATGTAGTTCTTGTTTTGGGATGATGAAAGATGATGGGGGATAAGTGATAAAGATGATTGATGTGATTTAATGCAGTGATGATTGGATTGGATTAGATTGATATGAATGAATGTGATTGATTGATGGTTTAATTTTATTGCTTGGATTTTTTGTTGGCTATTTGATGTTTTTGTATATTTTTTCAGGACATTTTATAATTTTTTGGTATTTTTTTAGGACTTTTTCTAAATTTTATGGATTTTTTAAGGACTTTTCTAATTTTTATG
The DNA here is from genome assembly GCA_027924645.1 of Cunninghamia lanceolata. Lineage (NCBI taxonomy): Eukaryota > Viridiplantae > Streptophyta > Pinopsida > Cupressales > Cupressaceae > Cunninghamia > Cunninghamia lanceolata. The sequence goes on from BSBN01000530.1 coordinate 6,222,225, forward strand.
GATTTTTTTGGGACTTTTTCTAATTTTTATGGATTTTTTTAGGACTTTTACACAATTGATCATGATGCCTTAAAGTGTCCACCTGACATCAAACGGTAAGAAAGTGCCCCCAGTGTGGGAAGAAGTTATTGTGGATAGGAAGATGGAAATTTGCTCATGGGATATGATGGCTAGGAGTTACTTAGTTAAAGCTAGGTGATTTACACAAATGATACATCAACTTTGACAATTTCCAAGCTATGGTAGAAGTGGGTTGATTATGGATGGATGGATGGTTTATGAAAAGGGTGAAATACTGACAGATGCCAATTGAATATGAGACAAATGGAAAGAGTTGGTCTTTTACACATAGCGTCTATTTGCTAGGTTTTCACTATGGTACTAATCCAGGGCGCTTGTTTGCCAAGTTTTCACCATTGGACAATTTTTTTTTGAATTTTTATGATTTTTTTGTACTTTTTCCATAAAATGTTATTTATAAAAGCTCATGGATAGAATTTTTTAAGATGAACACTATTGATCGATTCATCTAGGGAGACACCATTAGGGGTAGCCAAAGCATAGGCTTCAGAGCCATAGATAGATGTGACCACGAAGGGGCCGAGCCAATTGGGCTCAAACTTGCCTTTTTTTTCTCTGCTCTGCTGATTCTTCTAATTCTCTTTCACTACAAGGTCACTGACTTGGAACCTTCTTTCCTTGATTTTTACACAATTGATCATGATGCCTTAAAGTGTCCACCTGACATCAAACGGTAAGAAAGTGCCCCCAGTGTGGGAAGAAGTTATTGTGGATAGGAAGATGGAAATTTGCTCATGGGATATGATGGCTAGGAGTTACTTAGTTAAAGCTAGGTGATTTACACAAATGATACATCAACTTTGACAATTTCCAAGCTATGGTAGAAGTGGGTTGATTATGGATGGATGGATGGTTTATGAAAAGGGTGAAATACTGACAGATGCCAATTGAATATGAGACAAATGGAAAGAGTTGGTCTTTTACACATAGCGTCTATTTGCTAGGTTTTCACTATGGTACTAATCCAGGGCGCTTGTTTGCCAAGTTTTCACCATTGGACAATTTTTTTTTGAATTTTTATGATTTTTTTGTACTTTTTCCATAAAATGTTATTTATAAAAGCTCATGGATAGAATTTTTTAAGATGAACACTATTGATCGATTCATCTAGGGAGACACCATTAGGGGTAGCCAAAGCATAGGCTTCAGAGCCATAGATAGATGTGACCATGAAGGGGCCGAGCCAATTGGGCTCAAACTTGCCTTTTTTTTCTCTGCTCTGCTGATTCTTCTAATTCTCTTTCACTACAAGGTCACTGACTTGGAACCTTCTTTCCTTGATTTTCTTATTATAGCTTTAACAGAGATGATTTTGGTAAACTTGCAAATGATTGAGAGCCATGATTCACTTTTCATCCAGTAGTTCCAATTCATTCATCCTAGATTTTCTATACTCTTCATCAAATATGATGTGCTGAAGTGATACACGCAATGAAGGGATTTCAACCTTAATAGGAAGGATGGCATCAGTACCGTAGACCAAGGCATATGGAGTTGTACCAATGGGGGTTCAGATACTTGTACGGTAAGCCCATAAGGTGGGATTCAATTGAAGTTGCCAATCATGACCAGCTTCATTGACCATTTTCTTGAGGATTTTTATGATGATCTTATTAGAGGCCTTAGCTTGGCCATTGCTCTGAGGATAATAGGGCATAGAAAATCTATACTAGATATGAAACTTTTGACATAAATCACAGACATCCTAATTTTTGAAGGGACACCCGTTATCAGTTACAATGGTCTGAGAGATACCATATAAGCAAATGATATAATGCAATATGAACTTGGAGATCTGTTTCCCGGTGATGTATGTCATCAGGATTGCTTCCACCCATTTGGTGAAATACTCTATAGCAGTAATTATGAACTTATGGTCGTTTGAAGAGGATGGATGGATTTTTCCTATGAGGTCTAATCCCCATTGTGAAAATGGCCAAGGAGCTGTGAGTAGTTGTAGTTCATGCACTGGGGCATGTATCAAATCTCCATGTATCTGACACTACATGCATCTTTTTGAGAATTGTTGGGCATCCTGCTCCATAGTGGGACAATAATAGTCGACTTTAAGAAACTTCTTGACAAGACTAGGGCTGGTGGAATACGATCCATAGACACCCTCGTGTACCTCAGGTAGAGCCACATTGGCCTCTTCTGAGTTGAGACACCTAAGTAAGATACCATCAAGACTCTTGCGGTAAAGGGTTTTGCCAAGGATAGTGTAGCAAGAGGCTCGGCAGATGAAAGATTTACGTTGGGAGTTGGAAAATTGGAAAGGGAAAGTGCCATTGGCAAGAAATTCATAAATATCTTCATACCAAGGAGATGTGGGATAATGAACCTCATATATGAGTTCCAATTGAGGTACTTCAAATGCTGGAATTAAAAGTTGTTCCACTAAAAAATCACACCGCTGTGCGTTAGTAGGCATGTCTAGGAGAGAACCAATGCTTGGCTTTGTCATTGATTCTTGCAATTTGTTCCATATAATTACCAACTGTGAGTCTCTGAATACTTGTAGCTCTCCGATGTCCCATTGGACAGCCATGCACAACCCAATGATCAAAGCCTCGTATTCTTCTATGTTGTTTGTGCAAGGAAAGGCAATGTGGTAGGATTTTGGAATACAATCACCCTGGGGACTGATGAATAGGACACCTACTCTAGAGCCATGCTGGGTGTAAGAGCCATCAAAGTATAGTAGTCATGTTTCATAAGGAGATACATTGAAAAGTTCCTCATCGGGTAGCTCAGGATCAAAAGGTTGAATGTCAGTCATTGGAGCTTCAGCAAGTTGATCCACAATGACTTGTCCTTTAATAGCTTTGTGGTTGACATATTCAATATCAAATTCACTAAGCATCATAACCCATTTTTCTACCCTACCAGTAAGGACTACTTTAGAAAGAAGATATTTCAATGGATCAAAATTGGAGATGAGCTTTGTTGTCTGATTCAACATGTAGTTTCATAGATTTTGAGAAGAAAACACCATTGCTAAACATGAGTTTTCCATTGTTGTGCAGTTGAGCTCATACCCTACAAGAATCCTACTAATATAATAAATGGCTTGCTCTTTTCCTGTATCATCATGCTGAGCTAGGAGAGCACCAAGTGCAACCGTAGTTGATGAAGTATATAGAAGCAAAGGTTGATCTTGAATATGTGGTACAAGCACAAGAGGTGCTAAAAGGTATTCTTTTCTTTGATCGAAGGCTTGTTGACATTTGTCATCCCACTTAAAGGTTTCTCCCTTCTTGAGCAAGTGTTGGAAAGGATAGTATTTGTTTGCTAGTTGAGCTATGAACCGACAAATGGATTACAACTGACCTTGGAGACCACGTAGTTGTTTCAAATTAGATGTAGGAGGCATGTTGAATATGGCTTTCACTTTATCAGGATCCACTTCAAAGCCTCTTTTGGAGACTATGTAGCCTAGCATCTTCGCAGAGGTTACACCGAAGACACACTTTTTTGGATTGAGTCTGACTTTGTACTTCCCAAGCCTATCAAAGATTTGTTCTAAGACTTGTAGGTGGTCTTCTCTTGTTTTGGACTTGGCCAAGATGTCATCGACATAGTCTTCCATTATTGTGTGGAAAAGATCATGAAAGATGACAGCCATAGCCTGTTGATAAGTTGCTCTGACGTTTTTAAGTCCAAAAGGCATGATGACCCAGCAATATGTTCCCCATGGGTAGATGAATGAATTTTTATGTTGGTCCTCTTCTACTATCCTAATCTAATTGTATCCAAAGAATCTATCCATTAATGAAAGCATCTCATGTCCTGCAGTGAGGTCTACAATTGTGTCAATGCTTGGTAAAGGGAAGTCATATTTAGGACATGCTTTGTTAAGATCTCTGAAGTCATTATAGCAACGAATTCTGCCATCAGGTTTCACAATGGGCACTAGATTACATACCCACTTAGGATAATCAATGGGTTTAATAAACTTTGCATCGAAAAGTTTTTGGATCTCTTCTTTGACTAACAATGCTATTTGTGGATGCATTTTTCTTAGCTTTTGTCAAACTAGTTTGGCATTCAGAGAGATAGCCAAATGATGTACTACCAAGGAGGGATCTAGACCTAGCATATCTATGTAGGTCCATGCAATATTGATAGCTCTTTTTATGAAGAATTCTATAAAGCTGACCTTTTTTGCATCTAATAAAGAAGATGCTAGGAACATGATTTTAGGAGCTTGTTCGGTGCCCAAGTTGATTTCTTGGGATTTCTAGATCAACAAGGGTGATCTTTCTTGATATGTAGAAGTTACAAGAAGGTTGGATCTTCCATCCTCAGGTGCCTCAGAGAGGTTTTCACCCTTGGATACGTCCTTTATTTTTACTTTTTCTTGGTCAAGAGGTGCCTTGCGGTTTTCGCCTAATGACCTTTCATTTTTTATTTTCTTGATTTCACTTTTGCGACTAGAAGATTTGACACTTTCACCAAAGTATGCCAACCGTGGAAGATCAATAGCAAATCCTACCTTATGGTCCCCAGGAGGCAAGCCTTTCCTTGTTCCCATGAATTCAACAATGGCCTCATCATTTTGAAATGTATTGAGGGATGGTACCCCCTATTGATCGTAGTCAATTAGGTTGGGGTAATTAAGTGAAAGGTCATGGGAAGTACATGATATCATGAAAATAGAGGTTTCTTGGAAAAGCTTAGTGATATGAAAGGCGGAGTCTTCAATGGTATCTAGATTAGGGGACTTTTCTACAGGAAAGGCCTTAGAGACTTCATCAAGGATAAATTGGATGTTCGAGGAAGGCGGGCCCTCCTTCTGGTACCCTAGACCCTATCAATTATACTTCTTTGACACAATGATTGGCTCTAAGGGGCCTTGTTCCTGTAGACCTAGTCCTCCTTTTCCTTTGTAGCCCATATTTTTGATGATTCTAAACCCATTATTATATCGTTCCACTTCTAAGGACACTTGATCATTTTCATCGTAAAAGATCTAAGAAGAAATGTCGTCAGAGACATCCTCATCATCAAGTAACCATGATTGCACAAACACTATTGGAGGCATGGTGACAACTGCTTTAGAGGCAATAGATTTTGAAATGACTAGCTTACCATATGATTTGGGTGATAAGGGCATGGCGCCCACACAATGAGATTCTTTTAGGCTATACTCACCAAGTCCTTTTTCTTCATTTTTGGTTTGGATGTTAGGGGTGGACTTACTAGTGGAGGGCTTGTTGAGATCATCTAGATCAACATATGAAGTGGATGGATAGGCTTCAGCATTGATAGGGACACGATTAGGGTTTTGATAAGTGGCTTGGAATGCACGATAGTATTCAAAGGGTTTGGGATCTACAGGGATGGTGATTTCCACACCCTCATATGGAAACTTTAGGCATTGGTTATATGTGGATGGAACTGCTTTTAAGGAATGAATCCATGGACATCGAAGGATAATATTGTAGGGCAGCTCGGCATCTAGGACTTGGCATTTTTTGTTAGTGGTAACAGGACCAACCCTTATAGGCAGAGTGATAATACCTTCTGAATCCCGTTCTCCATCATCATAGGCCTTGATGGTTATTCTTTTGGTTGTATCAATATGGTCCTCAGAGTAGCCTAATTGCTTTATTAACTTTAGAGAACAAATATTAAGACCATCTCCACCATCCACTAGTAACTGCTTAATACAGCGTCAGTCAAGGAATACCTCTATATGGAGTGCATCATGATGAGATGGGTAGGTGGATGCGAGATCTTGATCATAAAAAGTCAGATGATGGGGGAATGAGATGCTTTCCATCATAGATTGGAACTGTGTGGTATCGATATCATTTGGTACAGATGATTCTTTTAAGGCTTTATCTAGAATGGTTCTGTGTGCGGGAGATATACGCAATAGCTCAAGTATGGATATGTGAGTAGGGGTTTTACCAAAGTGTTCAAGAACATTGTACTCCAAACTTGGTCGAATGACCGAAGGTGGGGTTACACGAGTGGTAGGTGGTGGAGCTCCTTGAATAGTGACACGACTTCGATGGGTAGCAACAGTGCAATTAGGGGCTTTCCCTTGAATGGTGATGGCAGAGATTCATGATTGATCAATACGACCAACAGTAGACTCATAGGTGTAACCGACATTCCTTCCCGTGTTGGAAGAACTTGCTTTATCATGCGAAGGGAGGGGATTTTTATAGGCATCAAGGTCATAATTATTTGTTGGTTATGTTGATGTAACTCTAATAAGTCCTTCATCAATGAGGTTTTGAATTGTGTGTTTCAATTTCATACAGCTAGCAGTGTTATGCCTTTTGACTCTATGCTATTCATAGTATTCATTGTCCTTGTACCAATTAGGTTTAAATAGTGGCTCATCATTTGGTCTGACTTTAGGCAAGGTAATATTTCCTGATTGGACTAGTTTTCTAAGAATGACCTCAATCGGTTCTCCCAAAGGGGTGAATTTACGTCTTGGTGCCTGATTTGTTTTCATTTGATCACGGGGTAGGAAAGCTGTGGCACTAGGTGTTGTTTGAACTCAAGCACATGCTTGCATAGTTTGCATGTTCCTAGCATCGACAACACCATCGTTTACGACATTTTTTTTTGTTCCAAAATTTTGTTTTGTCGCTTGAAGATTGTGGGTTGTCCTTGTTGTCCTTGAAGATTTTAATTAGGGCTTTTGAAATCAGAGCTTTTTCAATGTTGCTTCCTTTAGAGATGATCTCATCAAATGAAGTAGCACTGTGCACTTCTAGTTGGAAGGATAACTCCGGATGGAGGTTTTGTACGAAGATATCAACTTGATGTTTTCTAGGCATGTGCCATGAGAGTTTACTTGCCATGTTCCTCCATCATTGAATGAATGAGGAAAAAGTTTCTCTGTTTCTTTGTTTATTATTGAATAAGTCATTCATGATGACCTCATTTTCTATGTTGAATGCGAAGTGGGATACAAATTTGTTGGCTAATTCTTTGAAGGTCTTGATGCCAGGTGGAAGATGAGAGAACCATTCCATTGCTTGTGCCCCAATGCTATGAGGGAAAAATCACAAAAGATATGCATCACGTTGTAAGCGACGTCAAGGTAAGCAACATAGAATGTTCAGAGTTGGTCGTTAGGGTCCCCTCCCCTTGTATTTATCAAATTGTGGAACTTCAAAATGCGAGGAGAAGGGTATCATTTGTAGTGATTTGTCAAAAGGATAAGGACACACATCCTTGAAAGAGAATGACTTCCTATTTTTACCCATGTTCATGTCTGCAATTTGTTGTTTTAATTGATTGACTTCTTGCTGCATATCAGATGTGGGTCCTTGTTGTTGTTGTACAAGTTTTTGATGATTATGTGGTGGGATTGGATATATAAATTGTTGATTAGAAGGATGTTGTTGTGACAGATCATATTGTGGGATAGATGTGCTTTGAACTTGGCTAATAGTCTGCTGACTTGGGTTAAAAGTGTTTTGAGGTTGGGTTTCGAGTGGCAGAAGTACATATGATCCGGGTGATGGATTGATGATATGTGTCTATGTCGTATACAAGCCATGCGAGGGGATGGTATAGGACATTATTTGAGTAGAAATTAACAGAGGTTGGGAGACGTTTGGTGGAGTCACATGAGACATTTGAACGTTAGAAGGTTGTGATCCAAGAGAGAAAAGTTGATCAATGTATAATGTGTTGGAATGAGTATTTGATGCTATAGGTTGATCAATGAGAGTTATGGTAGGATTGGATGCGATATAGGATGTTTGAATTGATTGTGTGGATGATGATCTAGCATGCGACATAGTAGGATTGGGAATCGACAATGCTTGGGTAACTTGTGTGGGAATGGCATTCATGGAGGCAGAAGAAATGGTAGCCGACACATGAAAAGGAGGCACATTCATATTAGAGACCCCTAAATTAAGCACATTTGATGGTGTGAGTAAGGGCTCTATAGATGTAGTGACATTAGGTTGATTTGGTCTCATGGGTATAACCAATATTTGGGGTGCATGAATGTTTTGATTAGGCATAGATGGTGCCGAAGGTATGGTGGATTTGGTGGACATAGTAACAACAACCATAGGGTTTTCAGCAATAGCACTAGCAAGTTCTTTGTGGATTGTGGACATATCAAAGTCACTAGGTACTTTAACTCCAACTTGGATTAATTGTACAAGAATTTGTTCTTGATTGGCCTGTAAGATTTTATTGGCATGTCGCAGGGCTTTGGGATCTTGAAGATCCTCTTGATCATCTGATGAATCGCTATGGGCATAAGGAGATTGTGGCATCACCACAGTGTATGAGGGCTCAAAATGATGTTGTTGTAAGACATTTGATGATGAAGATTACCCAAGGGTATAACCTTTAGGTATAAACAAATGAGGGTCCATTCTTGTTGTGAATTGAGAGGCGTCTTTGAGAGGAGTTGACTCAAATTCTTTAAGATTGGATTCCATGGCCTTCTTGTATTGATTTTTGGTCACCGGCATTGGATCGAGATGATTTAATTGAAAGATGTTTGATTAATTGATATTGACTTTAGTTAGATTAAAGAGATTGGGTTTGAATAGCTGATGAATTGAGAGATTGATAGGATGATTTAGGGATTGAAAACCCCAGAGATGATGACCAAAGCCAATGGATTTAGATGATGATTTTGGATGATGAGATTGCTGAAGAATAGTTGACCAGGTTAATGGATTGATTGTAGATACTTAGATTTGATGCTTAGATTGATGGAAAAAGGTAATAAAATGGACAACAGATTGCAAATGACCAGAGCCGATTCAATTTTTCTCAAAGGTGACTCACTGTTATTCAATTACGATTCAACATGGTTCAAAGGCAATTTTCTATGATAGGATGGGATAAAAAGGCATTAACCAGAGGTGATTCAGGTTTGCTCAAAGGTGATGCACTATTATGCAATTGCGGTTTGACATGATTCAAAGGTGATATTCTATGATAAGATGGGATAAAAAGACATTAACCAGAGGAGATTCAGGTTTGCTCAAAGGTGACACACTATTATTCAATTATGGTTTAACATGATTCAAAGGTGATATTCTGCGATAAAAGTTGTGTTTTTGCCAATTTTTGGAGAAATTAATTTGACAAGAGAAGCAAGATAGCAGACACTCATGCTCAGACTATTCTCAAACATTTACAACTTAGGTTGGCGAGGACTATATCTATTGTGTTCCCACTTGGATTTATCCAGCCGTGCTTATTCAAAGTGGATAGCTCTAGAAACTTGGTGACACGGGTTCCCCCTTACAGTGCACTCACTTCTCAGGCACACCAAGTTCCAAGTCCTCATGATGCACAAATCTTAAGGTACTTTACTATCTCTTCTAAAAACTGCGAGAATGTGGGACAACTTCAAAGGTCCGAGCTCCTGTGCCAGCAAAAAGAGGGTTTTTTGTTGCTAAACATGGTTTGTAGTAAGGGATCCCATTCGGGTGGCTATACATGTGGCGATTCACTCCGTTAATGGAGGCTTCCCAACTAGCAGAGGTTACGCTTTGTAGGGTTTTAGGGGAAACATTCATCGATATAGTGCAACAACACCTATCGTTTGTGACTTTTGATACAAACACATTATTTTATATAGCAGCTTGGAAGGGTTTGGCTTTAACCTGTTGGCGCTTTGGTTGTACCCCTTCTCACAATGGGAAGGCAAGTCCTCTAGAGTTAGCAATAGTTTCTCTTGCACACTAGATCCATTAGATAGGTAGGGGGAGAGGATACCTCTATTGCTAAGTTGGGTTACACACAAACAAGACAAGCAAACTCAAAAAAGATAAAGAAGACACAAAGTAAACAAAGTGTTCATTTTAAAGTACCCAAACGAAATGTGCCAACTTTAGTATGAAAATTTGTTTAAGTCCTTGGACCGATCGACTCTACAGATAATATATCAGTAGTTTGAAACCTCCATTCTTCAACAATCGATGAGACAGGCTGCACAAATAATCATTAATTTCTAGAAATCCCAAATCTGAACATACAAAACCAAAGGCGTATGAAAATAGCCAAATGCAATTAGAAATTTACCAAAGGCAACAAAGCCCTCTACAATTAAGACTTACTATTGTGCGATTGCAACTTAAAACTGTACAAACTCTTCAAAGGTGATCTAATTAGCCATAGGTGACACACTGTGCTTCAAACGCGATTTGCAATGCACCAACTATGATTTTCTATAATACCTGAGGCAAGATAGAAATACCAAAGGCGACGTAAACCTCTGCAATTGCGAGCTCTGATTAACCAAAAGCTCACCTGTATCTAGAACTTCTCAAAAAACATAGTTTTAGCAATGAAAAACTAAAACTAATCAAGCTAGTGGTCCCACCAGGCATGCCAAAATGTGTACATAGGAAAATTCCATTATTCAAACTAAAACAATAAACCTACAATACCTTCAAGAAATCTAAACTAAATGCAAACAAGATAAACAAAATGCAGCAATATCACCTAGTTTATATGATTTCTTGGTGTTACTGTGGATTGATCCTCAAAGTATGCAACTACATTGTAGAAGGCTGCCATGGATGCTCAAGACGCTATGCAAATGAAGATAATTTCGATGCTAACTGATTGAGGATCTGACAATGAGAGAAGATGGGGGTATTTATAGACTTGGAGGAAATATGATCAATGATGGAAAATGAAAGGAAAGATCAATGGATGAGAATAAACAAGAGAAGAAGAAGAACATGCACATGCCAAGTGTCCATAAAAAGGCATTTTATTTAGAAAGTTTAGGTGGGTTGTTGATGAAGATAAGATTCCTTCTCAAGATAGAATGTTGTTTCTATTTTGAGATTTAGGTGATGAGGATATTTGATTTTTTCTAATTTATTAAATATTCCCACATTTTGATTTTTACTATTTTATGGACAAAGGGGACCCACTTGCACAATTTTTAGAAGAAAATGGAAAAGATAAGAATGGATAAAATATAAATTAAATAAATAAAATTTATTTAATTTATGTGCATGTTGGGAAATAAATAAAACATTTAATTTTACTTATTTATTGATGAAGAGAAAATGGGAGTGATTAAATAATTAAAATTATTTAATCATAGATGAGAAAATAGAAGAATAAAGATAATTAATTAAATAAAAATAATTTATTTAATTAATAGAAGAACGACAAAATGAATAAATAATTAAAAATTATTTAACCATAGAAAGAAAGAAATAAGAATAATGCAGATTAATTAAATAAATAAAATTTATTTAATTAATTAAGAAGAAAACAATTTTATTAATGATGAGTATGTCAGATAGGAATGATGTATGTGATGCAGTATGAGTTTAATTCATAAATAATTAAATGGGTCAATTTTAGGTGTCTACAAGAACAAGGAAGGCCAGGAAGCTGAGCTCTGAAAAGTCACACTTCGGAGCTTGGGCCTTCCACCTTACATCTTACAATACTTGAAAGAGGAAGGATGGAATCCCCAACCTCGCCTTTGTATAGATTTGAAGGTGTCAGGGGTCAGGATTTGGGCCTTCACCATTTTTCCTTATGCCACGTGGTAGCATTGTGCGGTTCCACAAGGCTGCCGCGAGCCCACCAAAAATGTTCCACTGAATGGCAGAATAACTTAGAAAAATTATAACCCATTGGGAGTTGGGATTTGGTTTCTTCCTTCAGCCTTTCATCCTTTGGAAGGGAGAACAAAGAATCTCCAATGTCAACCTTCCACTTTGTATAGAAGGAACATTTGTCAGGAGTCAACTATTGGGCCTTCCTTCTAGGCTTCTTCCTTCTAATGAAGAAGACGAAAGGTCAGAACTCTGACATCTGAAACTTCACTTCACTTAGAATATTTTCACTACCTCAAGTAGACCTTGGCCCTCAGGCCTTCTTTGTCCATGTGGCAGCCTCCCGTGGTTCTGCCAGTTTGCTAGGGGCCCACCCAAAGGGTTCTGCAGAATAGAGGAATGCCTTAGAAAAATAATCACCCACCGGGAGTCGGTCGTCGCACCTTCCTCCTTTCATCTTCCAAAAGGAAGAAGGTGGAAGGGAGGAAGCCTAAACTCTAACCTCCACTATACTTAGAATATTCAACCCCATCAGACTCTGGCCTTTGCTCCTCCACTACAATACTAAAGAAGGTCAAACAACACAACTCCAAAGTCTGATGCTCCACAACATTTCTACATACATAGAATAATTTTTCGTCTCTTTGAGCGAACTTTGGCCCTCAAGCCTTCATCCCTCCACTTTCCATCAGGAAGATAGAAGGGAGGAGCTCTGACCTCCAAAACTCCGCTGAACACTTAGAATATTATTGATCACCTTGGCAGACTTTAGCCGTTGGGCCTTCCACCTGATGCCCGCCATGAAGAAGATAGAAGACCACAATTCTAAAGTTTGAAACTTTGTTGAAGATGAAGAAACATGCAAAATCTTAATGCTTAGGCAATTTTGAGGCCAGACTTCAGAGCCTATAGACAAGGTAGGAAGCCAAAATGCTGAAACTCTGAAAAGATGAAAAATACGAGGAAATACTTAGAATATCAAGAATTAGCTACTTTTTTGGGTTTTCCCCTATACTCTTCAAAAGGAAAACACATGAAAACCTATTAAAGACATCTCAGATCGATTATCATAAATAGATTAAATAATGGAGGCATAAAATGAGACTTAGACGGAACTTGGGGAGAAAATGCTCATGGAGACAAGGAAGATTTCTCAGAGTCCTTATAGTGGCTCTAGTTGGGGACGGATGACTATAAGGTCATCATGAGGATCCAGAGTCTATTGGAAGGTAGCATGACACAAAAATAGAAAGCAAGGAAAAGCACACAATGCAACACAGCTATTTACACTAAAAATACAAATGTGCATGGATATGATCAAGAAAAGAATTGCTTCAAGAATTGTCCATGCACTGGCAATTCCTAGATTTCACCATTCAAGGTTTGGATGAAATATGAATCTCCTATATGATAATCTATTATGACATAGGGGCCTAACCACAAGGCTTCAAATTTTCCATGCTTTCCCTTGTCTTGTACCCTAGCATTCCATACCAAAACTATGTCATTTATTTTGAACTTCCTATCAAAATCTCTTTTGTCAAACAAATATTTAGCTTTCTGCTACATTTTGAGATTATTCCTTTGTTCATCTCTTTTGACTTCATCTAGTTCAATTAACTATTCAATCCTCTCCATTAGTTCAAGGATGGCCAAATCTTTTTCTTGGATGAACTTATATGTAGGTAGGAGATTATTCACTGGCAACCTGGCTTGAGTGCCATAAACTAATTCAAATGGTGATTTACCAACAACCTTTTTGATAGTCACCCTATTTTCCTTTAAAGCTAGACTTAGCTTATAATCCCAAGCCCTTTTGTTTTTATCCAACATCCTTTTGATGATTTTCATTAGGATTTTATTAGTGGACTCAGCTTGACCATTTCCTGGGGGGTGATACGGGGAAGAATATGATATCTCAATGCCATACATTTTGCAAAAACTTATGAAATTATCATCTCTAAAACACATAGCATTATCCATTACTAACCTAACTGGTACCTTGAATCTGACAAATATGTGATCCAGAATGAGTTTCATCACCACTTTGATTGTGGATTTTCTAGTAGGGATGGCTTCTATCCACTTGGTGAAGTAATATATAGCTACAAGAATCCATCTATGGCCTCCACTTGATATATCACTAATTTCACCAATAAAATATATACCCCATTGATGGAAGGGGGCCTCAACTTGCATAGCCCTGAGGGGCAAATTCCCAAAGAATTTCAATTTTCCTAAAAAACCTTTGGCAAGCATCACAGCTCCTAACCAATTTGTGAGCATCTTTAAAAACTGTGGGCCACCAATATCCAGCTCTTAGAACCTTATGGGTTGTTGTCTTAGCAATGTAATGGCCTCCACACACACGATGGTGTATCTCTTCCAAGATCTATGATGCCTCCCTTTTACTTACACATTTGAGAAAAATACCATCTACATTCCTCCACCACAGCTCATTTTCATTGATCACACACTTTATGGTCTATAGCTTTAGCATCCTCTTCTCATTTTTAGTCATACCTTTAGGACAAGACACCTTTTGTAAGTAATACACAATGCCCTTATACCATTCAGATTCTTACATGTCACAATCCAGAGTAACTTCTTCAAACTCAACACAGTTTATTGGATTAGCCTCTAAATTTGCCTTGGCTATTAATTTAGCTAATCCATGTCCCCTCTCTAACTTAGTGATTTGGATGTCGATGTTAAACTCTTGGATTTTTTTAATCCATATACACCTCCGGCTAGTGACCTCCTGTTGGAATAAAACATCTTTTATAGTTGTATTAGGCACAAATGCTTCCACCTCTGCACCAACTAAGTAAGGTCTAAAATTCTTCACAGCCTTCACCAAAGCATATGCATGCTTTTCTGCTATATCATACTTCATATCTGTAGCCTAAAGAGACTTGCTAAAATATGCAATAGGTTGCTAGAAACCTTCTTCATTTGTTTGCAACATGACTACTGCAATAGTGTGGAATGAAGTAAATGAGAAAACTTGGAAAGACTTACTGAAATCTAAAGATTTCAACACTAGTGCCTCCTTGATAGCTCTTTTTATTTCTACAAAAGCATTGATAGCATCATCATCCCATATGATTTTATCTCATTTCTTTAGCATTTTGGAGATAGGTTTAACAATCTCTACAAAATTAGAAATAAACTTTCTCACAAAATTGATCTGGTCAAATAAATACTGTATTGCTTTGACAGTTTTGGGGATTAATATCTTATCTATAGCTGCCACTCTCTCTAAATCTATCCTTTCTCCATCCTTAGACACAATATGTCCTAGCAGCTTCCCTTTTGATACTACAAACGTGCATTTCTTGGGATTAAGAGATATCCCATACCCTAGAGCCCTTCTAAAGATTTGTTCAAGATGCATACAATGATCTTCAACCTTTTCTGAAAAGGCAGGTAAATCATCTTGATACACAACCATGATTACATTAATAAAGTCTGAGAAAGCAACATCCATGGCTATTTGGAATGTCACCCCAGGGAGTAGTGAAATTTGTCTTATATTGTTCTGACTCCTTAACTTTCACCTCATTATATCCTAAAAAACCATCCATCATGAACAACAACTCATTCCCTGTGACCCTTTGGAACATTATTTCCATGTTGGGAAAAGGATGATTATCCTTTAATGAGGACACATTTATATTTCTAAAGTCTACACAAAGTCTTAGATCCCCATTTTTTTCCTTACTGGCACCAAATTTGAGACACATGTAGACTACATGATTGGTTTGATGATTCCACCATCCTTCATCTTTGCTAGTTCCTACTACATTTTTGGAATGAACATTAGATTATTGGGTCCCTACTTTTGTCGGAAAGGCTTGGCATCTAGTTTCAGAGGGATCTCATGTTGGAATAGATCCTCTCTATAGGCCTTTAGGTGATCATAGGACTAGGAAAAAACATGCTTGTATTTTCTCAATAAAGCAATAAGCATTGTTCTTACCTTGTGATTGATCCTTTTCCCAATGTATACTTTCCTAGGTGAATTTGGAGTCCCGAAATTAACTTCATCTAAATCATCCCCATGGACTGGTACATGCTTCTGAACATTGTTGTCATTTTTATCAAATACCCTATCTAAAGCTACCAATCCCCTTGGGATTTTGTTTGTTTTTAATTGAATTACTTTAGTCCCAAAGACAATTTCCTTCTCATCAATAGCTTCTACAAATGAATTGAAATCTATCTCTTGTGAAAGGTACTTATCTTCACAATGAAGGAACTTTAGCAAATATATATCATCATTGAAAACCTGCCAGTTGCATATATTGTTAGGCACACATAGTCTGGTTTTGACCTCAATCTTAAATATTCCAAATAAAGTAATGTCATCACTCCTTAGAGCTATATTGGCCAAGAAATCAGCCATCACATTCTTATTTCTTTCTATCAGTCAATGGAAAATGCATCTAGAAGCTCTATGATGTCCCACACATCATACTTGTATTGCTTAAGTTTTCTATGTTTTGTCATATATTTGTCTCTCACCTGTTAGACAACCAATTCAGAATCTCCAAAAACTTTCAACAATTTTATACCATGTCTGACCGCCATGTTCAAACCAAGCAATAATGCTTCATACTCTGCAGTGTTGTTTGTGCAAGAGAAATTTAGCAAAAATGAATGTTTATAAGTTTTACCACTAGGTGCAATGAAATTTACACCTGCTTCTACTCCTACTTTAGAACATGCACCATGAAAGTACATTTTCCACACTCCTTGATTTTTTTGAACTTCATCTTCCAGTGGATTATTGCACCTTGGAGCTTCTTGATTTGGTTCAACTTTGAAGTTATCCATATCACTACCACAAAAATTATCTGTTGATTGAAGTGATTAGGACTATCAATATGCTCTACTACTATTTGGAACCTAGGTTCCCTATCCAATCTGACTTCCTTTCCATTCATTGGTATAGTGGCATAAGATAGGTCTAGTTGTATGTTTCCCCCAACTATTACAATCCACTGTCTTGATAAGAGCATCCCATATTGATGTGGGATATCCACAAATGTTATGTCCATTTTGTATACTTTATTAGGAAATGATGCAAACCTTAAATCAATACCCCTCATTATCCCAATAACTAGAGCAACTCTATTATCCATGGCATAACACTTGCCATAACATGTATCTACCCAAATTCCCAACTCTTTCATAACTTCTAAAGGCATAATATTTATAGCAGCACCTGAGTCTACCATACAGTTTCTAACTACCTTGTTATTTATAAGCAGGGTAACATAAAAGGGATCAATCTGTGATGGGGATCTTGTTAATACATCTCCTACATACACCTTTGGGGTTTTCATCTCACTACTCTTGGCTATAGACTGACATGTGATTCTTTGGGATCCTATGGTGATACTTTAAAGATGCTTGCAATTATTTTCAAAGCATTGTTCCTATGTTCATCTATTTTCATCATTTCTAGTAAAAGAACTGAAACATTAATTTATGACAAAACTTGGGTCATATCAAACATGGGAATTGCAAAGGAATCTTGGATAACTTTACTCACCTTTGTTTTCTTGACCTTCTCTCTTTCAATGTAAGTAAGAACTTTAGGAACATCACGTTTATCTGATTCTCTTTCTATTTTTGTTTCTTTTTGACATTTATCTAGCACATCAAACTAGACCTTCTAATTTCTTGGTAACTTGCCCTTCCTATCTGATTCCATCATGGTAATAGAATTCTTGATAGAAGTAGACATTTTCTTGATAAAGATACTACCAGGCTTACCTTGATCAGCATTCATAGTTTTGTTTCTCAAATTGTAACTACTCCTAGCTTGAACAACAACAACTATAGTCAAGGATTTGATTTATTCTTCTAAACATCTTCTCAGATTAATCCCTCTCATTCCAGTATCTACAACAAACACATTCACATTTTTTGTGCCACAGTCTTAATGATCAAAAAAATTGTTGATGGTAGCTTTCTCCATAGGACCTCCAGTCATTCATATCAATCTCAACATGTTCCTCTTCAGAAGAAGCATATTCTTCTATCATCACATATGGTTTAGAGGAAAGCATGTTGATTGTATGATCTTGGTTGTAGTTGTCTTCATCATACTCCTCATTAGGCATTCCAAACTCCTGAAGTGATTGTGCCACCACACACTAAGCTGGAGAGTGAGGCAGTTGGCATGCTATGCACCAGAGATTGTCCTCAACCATATTTGCACTAGGTCTCTTCAATGGATTAGGAGTTTCTTTGTTAGGTATATTTTTATAATTATTGTACACTAGCTATCCATTTTTCCATGTGGTGTTATAAGGCCAATCAAACAACTTGGGCATTGTCTCATGCCTTTGATAATTAGGCTTGTCATTGAATAACCCCTTCTCATTCTTAGCTAGGTAACTCAAGTATTTAAGAGAACTCATGAATTTATCTAATTTATCTTTAGAAGAGGATACTTTATCCTGAGGGCCTTTGGAGTTTTTCAATATTTTGACATCATCTATCTTACTAACTTTCCCAAACACTCTCTTGTTAGTCTCAATATGCATAGCTATTTGAAAAGCATCTCCCAAAGAATGAGGCTCTTTACCTCATACACTACTTTGGGATCAAAAGAATTTTCAATTAGCACTAAACACATGGGTTCACTTGGTCTCATAACTACATGGATTTTATGCATGAGTTTAAAAAATCTCATATTAAAGTCCATATTACTATTTCATTGTGACCTTTGGAGATGCTAGTGAATTCATTGATCCGAAATATAGGATCTATTTTATCACCATACTATTCTCTAAACACCCTCTTGAATTTTTCTCATGAGCCTATACTTGCATTAGGTAAACCTCTATACCAATCCCTAGCATCCTCAGTCATAGATTGCATCAATAACTTCATGATCACATCTTCATTCTCAACTTAAAAGTCATCTATCAAATTCAACATTATCCTTAGGTGAATTTCACTTGATAATCCATTATTTCCAGAAAATCTGACAAGTGCATTTCTGGTTTCATTAGGGATATCATTAGGATAACCAAGGATTCTAGTAAAGTCCAGCCACCTATAACTACCTAATTGTAAAGGTGTTTTGGAAAACTAAGTATTCTATTATTGTCTCACAACATTTGGACTTTCCCCACCCTATTTTTCCTGCTAGTTTGCATTGTATCCATCAAATTGAGTGTTTATATTTGTGTTATAAGGTGGGTGTTGTCCACCACCAACCATATTATGTGGCTTGGGAGAGGGGGGAAGTTGACATACATGTGTTGATGTCTGAGGGCCAACTGTTGAATTAGGACTGGATGAATTTAAAGGAGGATTATGGGAACTAGGGGTAGTCATACTTCTAGACTTGTAGGAAGCCTTTAGGAAATCAATCTTTCTCTACATTTCTTCATTAGCAACCAACTACTCCATTCTCTCTAACTCTATTTTTAAATTCTCAACCTCCTTTTTTAATTGTAATCCCTTTTGCTTTTGTGCTTCAAATGTAGTAGGCTTCTAGGATGCAAGATTTATATCAGAGCCTATACCCCTCATGGGATCAATTATTAAGGGATTCTTTCCTCTATCTAAGCCCTTAGAAGTAACACCAGGAGTAGAAGTGCCTAAGGTTGTACTAACAATAGGGGGATCACTCCATGTATTGGTATAAGTATTACCTAAAGGAATTTTTTTAGTATTGCTACTAACTGCAGGGTTAGCCTTAGCATTGCTTGATTTATTTGGTCCAGAAGAGAGATCTTCTTGAGAAGATAATTTTAGATGATCCAATCTCCTTTTTAATTTATCCCTAAAGTCCATAGCCTTTCTTATTTTGTTTTCCTCCTCCTTAGCCTTCTTAATCCTAACTTCTTCCAATTTATCCATCTCTTTTTGGAGCTCAAGGACTTCTTGCAACAATTCATCCTCAGCTGGCAAATCATTATCAGAGTCTAAAGCATCAAGGTAGTTTACAACAATATTGGCAAGACCTTGAGGAGAATTAGGATTAGGATGGGCAAAGTCTTTATGATTTGGCTTATTCAGAGGAAAATATTCTTTAGGATTGAGCCTTGAGGCTTCAGGATTTAAACTTTGATATACCATTCTAGTATCAAATTCATATTGCAAATATCTTTCTCTTTGTCTTTGCTACTTAGCTAAGACATCAGGATGAGATTGCTCTTCACTTACAATAGGTCAAATTACTACATTACTTTCATTTGCAGGGGATGATCCAAATCAATAATATTTGTGAGATCATCATTATTACTAATATGAGAATGCTTTGAACTAGGAGGAAGAGTATGAACACACGTACTTGTATCTCTTTTCCTCCGTGATTGTCGAACATTGTTAGGTAGCTTGCCCTTGAGCTTCTTCTCAGGATCCTTCTTGTATTGAGATTTTCTGCCTTCCATCACTTTGTTAGTCTACTTTATTTTCTTTTTCAATTTGCACCGACAAGGAGAACTCAGAGTCACCATCCAATTAAGGGAATTCTAAATATTCAGATATTTCAAAGAAGCTTGCAAAAACAAAAGTGAAGGGCAGATCCTTAAGAAGGTATAATTATTTTCTTCTTTGATCAACTGGTATGAAGAATATTAGACTTGCTACCCTATAAGGAGAATAATATTGCACTGCACATGTGCAAACTCTAAACACATAATTGATCTATGACTCAAGATAAGACATAATTATGGGTCTATCACTAGCAGTGTCACCAATATATTGGTGTTTCCAACTGATTGTTAGAATCCTCTAGAGATTTAGCCAATTTCTTGTGCTTCAGGACTCCAGGTTAGTGTCCAATGAACAAGATTCAACTTTTGAATTGGTTGAAGTCCTTTGCACTTTTGGTTCTACAAGACCAAGGTGAGTGTACCAATACAACATCTAAGGGGTATTTCTTGACTTATGTTGGATGTTGTTTAAATAGAAGTTCTCAATGACAATGTACCAAATAAATGATTGATTCTTATTGGATTGGCTTAATCCTTTGGCAATACAATTCAGACCTAGATTGAGAACAGTTACTACTTTAATTCTACTCTAAAATAGTATAGAAATAGAAATGATTTTGAATGTTGGGATGGATCTGAATCAACATATCAGCCCAGTGAGAGATTAGTGCCTAATCCATGGTTATAGAGTCAAGTTTCATAAATTGAGTGTATCTTTCAAGCAATATTACTTCATCATAAATGGACCAATAACATCAATGCCTTAAATCAATGCTTCCTATACTCATAATAGTAGAACTATCCTTTAAAACACAGTGTATAATGAAATTAACAAAGTATTTCCCAAGAAATTACTTCTCTCCTTGAGAAAAAGCTAAAGACAATATGCACATTACAAAGGACTGCAAAGATGAATCAAAATACCCTTGATATTTATCACCCATACTAATTTTATTGATTACACAATGGAGAGAATTTTGCAACTGGTATGACAATACATCCAGGATTGAAAATGATGCATTGCTCTACAAATTTGAACACAAAATAACACACAACCTTCTTCTATTACTCTAGATTAAGAAACTAGCACACAACTACCTAAGACAAATATTTAGAACACTTTATAATTGCCCGTGAATTCCCTCTTATAAAAATGAGGGAGCAAACAAGCTTCTGGCCATAGACATGTCACATTTTTCATTTGAAAATGTCATCATAACAAGATAAGGGTGCAACCTCTCATGGAGGGATATATCCTAACAAGACAAAGAGAGTTACATGTTCAAGTGCAACTCCTTAGACTCCAAAATATATTTGCAAAGGTAATTGCAATACATATATCACTTCTTCAACAACCTATCTAAAAGCTCAAAGGCACAGGGGGTTTTGTTTACACAGATGAAGACAAAAAGATAGGTCTATAAGACAAAGGACTTGTTGAAGCTTTGAAGGATGCAAAATAACTACCACTTGAGAAGTCTTCGTTGCATCTGAAAGAACAAGGAAGGACAGAAAGTCGAGCTTTGAAAAGTCAGACTTTAGAGATTAGGCCTTCCACCTTGCATCTTATAATACCTAGAAGACGGATGGAAGCCCAGACCCTGCCTTTGTATAGATATGAAGGTGTCAAGGGTCAAGCTTTGGGCCTTCACAATTTCACCTTACGCCATGTGGCAGCATTCCGTCATTCCGCAAGGCTGCCATGGACCCACCAAAAAGGTTCCATGGAATGCCTTAGAAAAATTATAACCTGTCACCTGGGGGTTGGGCTATGAGCCTTCCACCTTTAGCCTTGTGTCCTTTGGAAGGGAGAACAAAGAATATCTGATGTTTTCCTTTCGCTTTGTATAGAAGGACATTTGTCAGGAGTCGATCGTCGAGCCTTCCTTCTTCCATCTTCTAATGAAGAAGATGGAAGGCTAAAACTTTGACATATGACACTCTGCTTCACTTAGAATATTTGTCATTGCCTCAAGTAGACCTTAGCCCTCGAGCCTTCTTTTTCTATGTGGCGGCCTCTCGCGGTTCCACTAGTCTACCGGGGGCCCACCCAAAGGGTTCTGCGAAAAAGTAAAATGCCTTAGAAAAATAATCACTTGTGGGGAGCCGATTATCATGCCTTCCTCCTTCTCTCTTCCAAAAGGAAGAAGGTAGAAGGGAGGAAGCCTAAACTCTAACCTTTACTATACTTAGAATATTCAACCCCATCGGACTCCGGCCTTTGCTCCACCACCATAATACTTAAGAAGGTCAAACAACACAACTCTAAAGTCCAACGGTCTACAACATTTCTCTATACTTAGAATGATTTTCCATCTCTTTGGGTGGATTTTGGTCCTTAGACCTTTGTCCCTCCACTTTCCATTAGGAAGATAGAAGGGAGAAAATCTAACCTCTGAAACTCCACCGAACACTTAGAATATTATTGATGACCCTGGTGAACTTTGGCCCTTGGGCCTTCCACCCAATGCCCGCCATGAAGAAGACAAAAGACCACAAGTTTGAAGGCTGAAACTCCACTAAAGATAAAGAAACATCCAAAATATTAACACTTAGGCAATTTTGAAGCCAGACTTCAGAGCTAATACACAAGACAGGACAAAACGCAGGAAGCTGAAACACCAAAACTCTGACAAGATGAAAAATACAAGGAAATACTTAGAATTTTGAGACAACCAATTTTTTGGGCTTTTCCACTATACCCTTCAAAAGGCAAACACATGAAAACCTATGAAATACATCTTAGATCAGTTATCATCAATAGATTCAATAATGTAGGCATAAAATGGGACTTAGATGGAACTTGGGGGTAAAATGCACATGGAGCCAGGAAAGATTTCTCATAGTCCTAACAAAATCAATGTATAAGGTCATGAAAGTAGAAACATGTGTCTGCAAATTACCTTTTACCATTATACTTCTTGAACCTAGGGACCTCACAGCTTGTGCATAAGGGTGTAGCTATAATGTGCAAGGATGGAGGTTTGTGACAAACTTAGGGTGATATAGTGGGCTACATGTAGGTGGTTGAAATGGAAGAAAGCTATTGTTGGAGGCTAGTAATGCTCCACATAAGTTGATTGATCACTAGCTTTGTCATGTGTAGAGGAGGCATGTGCAAAATAAACATGGGAATGTTAGATGATGTGATACTAGTTGCAGATATAGTAGGGAAGGTCTACATAGTCATGGTATGAAAAGTAATAGTAGATCCTCCAAATAAGAAAGGCTGAGAAGGGGGACTAAGCACATATGAGTGGATAGGATTCCTCACCATTCCCATTGATGCAAAATTTAGAGGAAGTGAGGTGGTTATTTGCAAAGGTGTAGGTGTGTGAATGGTAGAAGTAGGTAATGTCATGGAAATGTACTGATGAGTAGCATGCTAGGAAGCCTAGGTGGTCTCAAGAGAAGTGGATAAGGTAGGCACATCATTATGGACAATATGAGCTAATACACGCATCAAGTCAAGGCCCTCAGGACTATCTGTTAACATCTTCGTAAGGGACTCCCTGATAGAAGGTGCAATGTCAAAAGTGGCCTCATGGTTCAAAAAGATCTAATATTCCTAAAGATGCTAATCTAAGTTCTTAATTTGGGAAGTTGATGGTCTCATGGAATTATCAAGGTTAAAGTCTAATTGAGTGTTTAGAGAGGCCATAGCAGGCACAAAAAACACTGTAGATAATCTTGGAAGAAGAATCTTTGGAATAGGTACAATAGTGGTAGTAGGGTCTCCTGATAGTGAGGGAATATCTATAGAAAAGGATTGCGACTTCGACATATTCCTATAGCTTCTCCCCACAAACTTTTTAGAGTTAGAGGCTCGATTCATAAAGCTCATAAAATTTCTTTAGAGCTTATGACACATAAATCAAAATATTTTAGTTTCAGGGAGGGTATCAAAAAATAAGTTCACATTAGTTTCACTAAGATGGAATGCATAAGATAACAACTCCACCCAGAGAGTTGTACCATCTAGATAAAGTGATATTATAGGACATTACATTGGAATCTCTAGAGATTGAGTTCTATTTTAATCCTTTACAAAACTATTCTAGCTATTCTAGTTACTCTATTGATCAAGAAAATTAGCTAACAACAAGTGCATAAAAATAAAACACTGTTATGGAGCTTCAATTTAACCTTTTTGGAAAAATTGAAAGTTGATTTGAAAACTAGAATAACAAGCTATTTCATCACTATAAAGGGGGGGCCCCAGCTTAGGATGACAACACATTGCACAAACATTTGCACTAAGCACTATCATTTGTACGACATTGTATTAACTATGAAATCTAGAAAAAAATGTCTTTCATGTATTTGGTAATTTCTCCTTTCATTTGTGTGGGCCTGCAACTAATCTGCACAACACCGCAAAGTAGAAACAAGTGTAATATCTTGATACACGAGTGAAACTAGATAAATATAAATGATAAAAACTAAATGCAATGAAAACCAATTACCACCAAACCTCTGAATGAATAATATCCTTCAAATAGCCTATTGGAATGAGCTGGGAAGAGATTTTGGGACTACAAAGGATTTTTCTAAGAGTTATCAAACCCCTATTTTGGTCTTTCAACCTCCACAAGAAGTCAAATGATAAAGAGATTTCAAAATGTGTATGGGCACCTAAATGTGACTAGGATATAATGATGAATGTGATTCCCAAGAGAACCTCTTTGGTCTGTAGAGAGGACACTAGGCTTAGAATGCTATAGTGAATGAGGGTGACAAATTAGGTACAAAGAACAAGGGTTTTGCAAAAGTATTCAAAAATAAGGGAATGCTTAATGAAGAGATAGAGTCTCCTCCCATAGATTCACTTCTAGTGCTCTTGTTAAAAGAAAGTGCTAAAAAATTATAGTGCTTTTTGAGAACTCACAATTTGGCAAAGGATTTTGGAGAGCACAATTTGGAATGCTACCTACCACAATACACAATGATAATAGATTTCTATGATAACAAGGGTGAGCAACTTAGTGGAATCAAGGGAGAAGCTCTAGCCCTTTAAGTATGACCCAAAAGCTATTCTCTCCTTAGATTTGAACTTCACAAAAAAGGATCAGAAAGCCTAAACTTATAATTTGTGATTCAATGCCAAACTAAAACCTCAAAGCTAGACTGGTAGGAAAAATGTAGATCTTGAAATTATTCTTGCAACTATTTCAAAAAATGCTTGGGGATTCTCTCATGCCTCTTTCATGAAAATGTTCATCTAATTCCTACAGAAGAAGTTGCATTAGAAAACTTACTATATTTATGCATTCTTTTGGATACACACTAGAGAAACCTTCCCAGATTAGCCCACCACATTTGTTTAAGGTGTTACAATGGCCAGTAAACATAATGAGATGGCAACATGCAACTGTAACAAATGGATTGTGCTATCGTATGGTAAGGGATGAAAGCGCATTGTTGATGTTTAAATTTGCAATCAATCACCAACAATGGGAAACCTTGAGAATGTGGGATTGACTCTCAGGATAACATCTAGATTTTAAAGAAGCCGGTCCTTCTCTAGGGTTTGTAGGGAAAAGGGAAGAAAGAAACAAGATTAAATGAAATACCTAAAGTACTAAGGCGATGCACCGATTTCATTTGCTACCCATTGTACAATGATCAAACCCTAATAGATTTACTGGAAAACTAAAGAGCATTAGCATGATTAATTACCCAACATAATAAATTAGATTTAACAAAGGCTAAGAATAGAGATTAGAAGCAATAATCAAAGACAAATTTAGATCTGCACAAAAAACACCACCACTCTTTATTGCTTGACAAGAGAACAAAATTACAGAGGTAAAATTGGTGGCACAAAATAAAATGTTACATCCCTCATTGAGAGGCAAGTGCTGAGGAAAAAGAAATAATCTCTAACTGCTGCTAAAAATCTGTGTGGTCTCCATCTAGTTCTTCTTTCTCTATCCTAGATCCATGTATTTATAACCGAGAACCTTTGTGAAAATCTTTTGCAACTGCCCCCAAAATATCTGTAACTGTAAACCCATTGATTCCAGATCTAGTAACTATGACTCCTAGTTAAATTGGGTCTTTTGTTTTCCTTCCATGGTTTTAGATTCTTGAGTCTTACGTGAAAAACTAATATTCCCGTTCATTCTCCTTAGCTTCCTGTAGAAGTTTCCCTTGAAAATAAAGAGTCACTTTATTAATGAGGGGCTACTTGTTTTCCCGTGAGGCATATAAGAGTCAAATAAGAGTCACATTTAATAAAGCCTTACTTTTCTCCTTAAGGGTCCCACCTCTCCTTTTAATAATAGACTCTAATATTTATTAAAATCTCCTTATAGACTCCCATGAGCTGTCAAAACAAATGAGACTCTCCAATAATAAAAGCATTTAGCTTCATTGAGGGGTCCACCATATTAAAAGGGACCCTACACTTAAATTTAAAATGGCTTTACTTTTCCCAGCTCACGTGACTCATTACTTTTATGAGAGTTTAATAAAAATTAACACAAATGCTTTTATCTTGCACCTACTTGCTCCACACATCAAACTGGCACTCATTTGGGAGTGTATTTTCCTTCCTACCTCTCAAAACCCCACTGTTGTGCCACTTGGCATCTCCCACTTCTCCTTCTTTGATGCATGTGACGGTTGTTGTGCATTTACTTTGGAACCCTAAAAACTACATAGATTTACAATTTGCTCTGTGTGACTCAACTAGGTTTTCCTCTATAATGTTGCACCATGACTGGATATTGAGAGGCTGAGCTTTTTGTTGTCTTCAATTTTTATATATTGAACCTATTTCATATAGCTGAGCCAAGAATGGCTGCACCATTTTCATTGTTGTGTATAGCTTTCTATTGCTAGAGCTTTCCACTAGATGTTTTATGCTTCCATATAGCTTACTCATCATTTATGAAGGTGGCACCTTTGAATATAGACTACATTAGAGTTTAAAATTGTGTTTCCTTAGTATAAGGTAGTGAGCTTCCTTATATGGCTCTTTATTTTCTTTCTTGAAACCTTGTTAAACTGCACCCTCCTTTATGAATGTGCCTCGATTCGATGGCGAATAGCACCTTCAGAGACTTGATGCAGAAATCCTTTAAACATTGATGGCACCATTCATTTTATTATAAACCATTGTTTATTGATAGTGCCAACATCCTACAAGGGTCTGTTGTGCTTTATCTCTGTTGTGCCCTTTTTCCATTCTTTCATGACTACAAACTATGCCATTCTACAACTCCATTACAAATGGTCTGAGATTGAGCTTTTCTTTTGAATGGTGATGTGTCTCTTTATTTGTGGAGCTACATTCTCTCTATTGAAGAGGCTTCTCTTTTGAAAGGCCACCCTTCATTTATCTGGCACCATGAATATGACCGGTTGCCTTGTGTTTATATTGGAAGTATCATTACTCTTAATTAAGCCTTTACTCTTTGATATAGTGACTTTTGAGAGGTTGTGCTCAT
Source organism: Cunninghamia lanceolata (assembly GCA_027924645.1). Lineage (NCBI taxonomy): Eukaryota > Viridiplantae > Streptophyta > Pinopsida > Cupressales > Cupressaceae > Cunninghamia > Cunninghamia lanceolata. The sequence continues at coordinate 6,249,765 of BSBN01000530.1, forward strand.
TTGATGGTATGGTTTGAGCTTTTTATGCTATTTTTTGTACCTTCCTTGAACTCTATGAAGTGGCTTCGGGCTCATGCCTATGAAGCTCCACGTTTGATGGTTGGCAACACTCTTGCTATAATGCTAGAACCTATGCTATGGTTGTGCCATTTATTTGTGTCTATAGGCTGAGTGCCATTTGATTATTCGCTAATCCATATATTGTTGTGCCCATCTTCTTTGAAGTAGCTCCATTTCTTTCCATACCCACACCTCCTTATTATGAGCAGCACCATTATTGTACATTGTGCCAATCTATACTTGCCTTTATGAGAACGCAAGTGTCCTTTTGTGTTGACCATGTGTTTGGAGTGGATGCCCTGTGTATTTTTGAAAGGCAATGCCTAAATTCATTAAGGCTGCCCTTATTAGTTTGTAGGCTGAGCTATCAGCCTTAGAGGCCGCCATGAATATGACTGTGCCTTTGTTAGAAATGCCATGCCTATACTAATCCTAATGCCATTGTTTGGCTAGAGTTTTAAAACTATGGCTACGTGCCTTGACAAAAGGCTGAGGCTTTCAAATTATTACCTGATGACTTTGGTGCTTACCTTGGATTGATTCTTCAATTATCTTGCATTCTGGCAGTACCATCTTAATAAGACCATGACATCTGACATACAGGGGCTTTGTGTTAATCAACCTATGTTGTAGCACAATGAAGGCTCTTTGTCATCATATTGATTGGCTATACTCTATTATATAACTGAGGCTATATTCTATTAACATAGAATCGGTGACTCATTTGGGCACCATGCTTATAACTTGACTTTGGAGATTAGAGTCCCACTCTTCAATCTAGATCTTATCTTATCTGAATCTGAACTGTAGAGAAAGAATTTTGAAATACTGTGCAAAATTTACACAATAGTTCCTGGTGACTGGATCAAAAAATGAGCTTGCTCATGTGACCCTAGAGAAAATTGTGCCTTATTCATTGGGGGTAGAGTCAAATCAAGCTAAAACTAAAACATCCATTTAACTAAAAATAGATCTGCAACCAACATTATGCAACCAGACCAATGCAAACTTCCCAGCAAATGCATTAATTCTAAAACTGAGACACTGCTGAACTAAACACATTTCACAACTGAAACCACAATTGATATTCACTGAAACTAACCATGGCTGAACCACAGAAACTGAACTTTCATTCTTATTGCAGCTAAGACTTATTGAAAGCAAACAAACTGAAACTGAAATCTAATGTTGCTATGGCAACTTATTTTGGAACTATTGAAACTAAACTACATTCAAAGCAAACTAATAGGTATATGTCCATTTATCAGGATAGCAAAATAACTGTCGTGTCTGATGATTCTATTCCAATGAATCCACATTGCATTGAGAATTGCCCAAATGAAATACATGAAGAAAAATATCAAGAACTTGTACCTTTTTGCTCTCCTACATTCCAGAGGCTTGTCCTTGGCATCAAAACACCAACCAAGCTGATCTATATGTTGTTCTTACTTGAGCGAAGGGTGGGAAGGGCAAATCAAGCATTGAAGATCATTTCTCTGCTTGCATTTGAAGGCTTCTATCAACAGAACTTCATCAGTGATCTCTTCTTTATGTTCTTCCATAGGTTCATGACTTAAGATAACATTGAAATTAGGTGTGCAAGTGACGGAGCTGCCCCTAATGGTCCCGAATCTGGCTGGGATGTCTTCTTGCAAGAAAAATGGAGTATGATGCAATTCTTCATTTTTGTAAGTGTTTCTTGGGACCTCATTGTCATGAATCTTTTCTTGCATCTATGGGTCTTCATCAAGAAAAAGAGAATAACCATCCTCCAGAATAGAAAACAAATCAACTCTTGAACATACTTTCTCTTCAACCTCATCTTTATGATCATCCAAAAGAGGCTTTACAAAACAACCATTCACTTGCTCAATGGTGGGATCCTCTCCATCCAAAATTTGATACCCTTGTTGAAAAATTGAGAATAAATCCTCATTGTACTCTTCATGTTGCTCATGCATCTTTGTGCTATCTCTTTCAAGATGTGAAAACTCATGAAAAAAATAAAAACACTCTTTATTTGAAGACTCTGCAAAAATTCCTTTTGCAACTTCTCCCCCAAGATGAGGTACAAATGATGCATTATTGTTCTTCCAGTACTTTTCGACTTCAAAGCCCCTCCTTTAGCACTTTTTAGCTTCTAAAAGAGCCAATTCATAGGCATCCTCTAAATCTCTTTCATCAGTTAACTGAGTTTCTTAGTCTCTCTTTACCACGGGTACATGATGCTCATGATTGGCTAGGAGAACTGGATAAATAAGAGATGTCTCCTTTTTTGTATTTTGATCATTGAGACTTGATTCTTCTTTGATGTCAAAATGACAAAGAACCTGATTTGTGCTTCCTATGGACTAGTTTGTAGACATGGAGGCTTGGAAAGAACAATTCTCAAGATAAGGGGGTCTCTTTTGTGTCTATGGGAGGATCTCATTCATGAACTGACTGTATTGATATTGCTATTCATAAGAACTCTGAGACATGACATTTGGGTCAGCATGGTACATGGCTTGATCTTTTAGCTCATTTATCTCATGGGTGAAATATTTTAGGAGTTCTTTTATCTCTAGCATCTCCTTATGATTTGATAAATCAACAAGGAGGGTGGGTGGATTTGAATAGTTATGCATCTGGATATTAGAAAGAGCCTAAGATGGGATATTTGCATGAGGTATTAATGGTTTTAAGGACAGAGGAGACAATTTAGCAGCCTCTATGAGATTTTTTTCATCTATAATAACTAGATTATATGATTGGGGCAAAGTCTCACCTCCTAGGGCTTGTATCATAAGAGAAATTTTAGGGTCCAAAGCCTTCAAATAATACATAAATGCGAAAACTAGAGGAGGTCTCGTATCAACTAATTCTTTTTCCATACCTTGGAAAATCTTACATTGAAATCAGGCATGGACTCCGTAGAATGCCTCTTGATTGTGATGAGGTTCTGGGTGAGAGTGCTGACATTTGTCTTTTCTTAGAATTTCTTGTAAATGAGCCCTCCTAGTTGATCCCATCTAGTGACTAAACTAGGCTACAAACTTCTATACCATTCCCTTGCTTTGCCTTTGAGAGAAGATGCCAGCAATAGAAGAGCTTCATTCTCGATTGTGATATTGTGAATGGTGAATAAATTTAACACATCTTGAATGTGATCTGTAGGACAAACAAAGCCATCTCCAAGAAAATGAGGCAATGCCTTCCATGCTGCATCCTGAACCAGGCCTTGTTGCTGTAGAAGAAGAGGGCTTGAATCCTAAGTCACAAAAGGCAGATTTCTTGCAAGAATGTTGAGCTACACAAAAATATTTGAGGCTGCCATGGTCTATAGAGATAAAGACCTGAGAAAGAGTCACCAATAGAGTCACCAGGTGGAATATTCATGCTCCCATGAGCAGATATTTTTGTAATTTTCCACCAAAACCACAAAAGATAGGGCAAAGATTCAATGAAAACAAAGACCCAAGTCTTTGATTTCAGTCCCACCGAGCATGCCAAAAAATGTTGATGTTTAAATTTGCAATAAATCACCAACAATGGGAAACCCTAAGAATGTGGGATTGACTCTCAAGATAACCTCTAGATTTTAATGAAGATGGTTCTTTTCTAGGGTTTGTGGGGAAAAGGGAAGAAAGAAACAAGATTAAATGAAATGCCTAAACTGCTAAGGTGATGCACCAAATTCATTTCCTACCCATTGCACAATGATCAAATCCTAATAGATTTATTGGAAAACTAAAGAACATCAGCATGAATAATTACCCAGTATAATAAATCAAATTTAACAAAGGATAAGAACAGATATTAGAATCAAGAATCAAAGACAAATTTAGATCTGTACAAAAACCCACCACTCTTCATTGCTTGACAAGAGAACAAAATTACAGAGGCAAAATTTTTCACACAAAAAAATGTTACATCCCTCATTGAGAGGCAAGTGTTGAGACAAAAGAAAAATATCTCTAACTACTGCTAAAAATATGTGTGGTCTCCATCTAGTTCTTCTTTCTCTATCCTAGATCCATGTATTTATAACCCAAAACCTTTGTGAAAATCCTTTGCAACTGCCCCCAAAATATCTATAACTCTAAACTCATTGATTCCAGATCTGGTAACTATGACTCCCAGTTAAACTAGGTCTTCTATTTTCCTTCCATGGCTGTAGCTTCTTGAGGCCTACATGAAAAACTAATATTCCTGCTCATTCTCCTTAGCTTGTTGTAGAAGATTCTCATGAAAATAAAGAGTCACTTTATTAATGGGGGCTACTTGTTTTCCCATGAGGCATATAAGAGTCACATTTAATAAACCCTTACTTTTCTCCTTGAGGGTCCCACCTCTCCTTTTAATAAAAGACTCTAATATTTATTAAAATCTCCTTATAGACTCCCGTGAGATATCAAAACAAATGAGACTCTCCAATAATAAAAGCATTTAGCTTCATTGAGGGGCCCACCATATTAAAAGGGACTCTACACTTAAATTTAAAATGGCTTTACTTTTCCAAGCTCACGTGACTCATTACTTTTATGAGAGTTCTATAAAAATTAAAACAAATGCTTTTATCTTGCACCCGCTTGCTCCACGCGTCAAACTAGTGCTCATTTGGGAGTGCATTTTCCTTCCTACCTCTCAAAACCCCACGGTTGCACCACTTGGCATCTCCCTCTTCTCCTTCTTTGTTGCTTGTTGGAGCTATTGGATTGGAGTCTATCTGACGGTTGTTGTGCATTTGCTTGGGAACCCTAAAAACTATATAGATTTACCATTTTCTCTGTGTAACTGAACAAGGTTTTCCTCTGTAATGCTGTGCCATGACTGGCTATGGAGAGGCCGAGATTTTTTTTGTCTTTGATTTTTATATGCTGAACCTGTTTCATTTGTCTGAGCCAAGAATGGCTGCACCATTTTCATTGTTGTGTATAGCTTTCTATTATTGGAGCTTTCTATTAGATGTTTTACGCTTCCATATAGCTTACTCATCATTTATGATGGTGGCACCTTCGAATATAGACTGTATTGGAGTTTAAAACTGTGCTTCCTTACTATAAGGCTACAAGCTTCCTTATATGGCTCTTTATTTTCTTTCCTGAAACCCCTTTAAACTGTACCCTCCTTTATGAATGTGCCTCGATTTGATGGCGAATAGCACCTTCAAAGAATTGATGCAGAAATCCTTTAAACATTGATGGTGCCATTCATTTTATTATGAACCATCGTTTATTGATAGAGCCAACATCCTACAAGGGTCTGTTGTGCTTTATCTCTGCTGTGCCCTTTTTCCATTCTTTAATGACTACAAACTATGCCATTCTATAGCACCATTAAAAATGGTCTAAGACTGAGCTTTTCATTTGAGTAGTGATGTGTCTCTGTTGAAGAGGCTTCTCTTTTGAAAGGCCGCCCTTCATTTATCTGGCACCATGAATATGACTGGTTGCCTTGTGTTTTATATTGGAAGTGCCATTACTCTTAATTGAGCCTTTACTCTTTGATATAGTGACTTTTGAGAGGCTACTCTCATTTGATGGTATGGCTCGAGCTTTTTATGCTATTTTCTACACCTTCCTTGAACTCTATGAAATGTTTTCGGGCTCGTGCCTTTGCAGCTCTGCCTTTGTTGGTTAGCAATGCTCTTGATATAATGCTAGAACCTATGATATGGCTACACCATTTCTTTGTGTCCATAGGCTGAGTGCCATTTGATAATCTACTGAGCCATATGTTGTTGAACCCATCTTCTTTGAAGTAGCGCCATTTCTTTGCAAACCTATGCCTCCTTATTATGAATGGTGTCATTGTTGTACATCGTGCCAATCTATACTTTCCTTTATGAGAACACAAGTGTCCTTTTGTGTTGACCATGTGTTTGGAGTGAATGCGCTGTGTATTTTTGAAAGGCAGTGCCTAAATTCATTAAGGTCTCTTTTATTAGTTTGTAGGCCAAGCTATCAACCTTAGTGGCTACCATGAATATGAGTATGCCTTTGTTGGAAATGCCATGCATATACTAATCCTGACACTATTGTTTGGCTAGAGTTTTAAAATTGTGGTTGTGTGCCTTGACAAAATGCTGAGGATTTAAAATTATTACCTGATGAGTTTGGTGCTTACCTTGGATTGATTCTTTAATTATCTTGCATTCTGGTAGTACCATCTTAATAAGGACATGACATCTCACATATAGGGGCTTTTTGTTAATCAACCTATGTTGTAGCACAATGAAGGCTACCTGTCATCATATTGATTGGCTATACTCTATTATATAGCTGAGGCTATATTCTATTAACACAAACTCAGTGACTCATTTGGGCACCATGCTTATAGCTTGACTTTGGAGATTAGAATCCCACTCTTCAATTTGGATCTTATCTTATCTAAATCTAAATATGAACTGTAGCGAAAGAATTTTGAAATGCTATGCAAAATTTGCAAAACACGCATAATTCAAATGTCTAGGTGTAACACTCCCGTTCAGGGAAAATAGCTCCAAATTTATCATGAGAGCTCTTAATGAACCAAAGAATAATTCCCTACTACAAATATTTGAATTGTTCTAATTCTCAAGAGATAGCCTATACTCAATATACATGAAGGGGTCATCAAGTGGGTACTAGACATAAGGTGAAACTATAGGGTGTGCAATTTTTTATGCTATAGTTCTCTTTGAAATTTCTCCATTTCCTTTTGGAGAGTGGATTGTGATTCTTGGTGACTTTGTTGCAATTCCACCCTAAGGCTCCCAAATACTAAATCTAACTAAACCAAATGGGTACAAGGTCTTGTGACACTTGTCTTTTTACACCATGAAGTGGTGTTGGCCATGAAGGGTGACTAGGTGCTTGTGCTTGTATAAAAAGCTCTTCTACACAACCACTAGTTTTGGTACCAGTTGGACTTCAAGCTTCTCCTTCTTCCTCTACTTAGGCCTCCAAACTTCCTCCCCTAGGAATGTTACTAGTGTCATAGTTGGACGCTAAAGATGCATACTCTTAATGCCATGGGTTTTCCTAGGTCCCATTAATGGCAATTTGTCCATATCCTCATTTTGGTTAAACCACCTATTTCCTATACTTTAAATAGGCCTAGATCTTATCCTCACTCCAATCTTGGTTCTTCAAGGCTTTTTGCAGGCTATGTGTCATAATTTTACTTGGATCATGGATGTATTGCAGAGTATAAAAGCCTCCCAAGGTTTAAGTGGCTTTGCTAGGAGCTCAAAGATCTCTGCATAGGAGTTGGAAGAATTCTCTATTGGGAATTTCCTTCCTTCTATATCTAGTCAACTTTCATATGGTAAGCTTTGCACCCAACTTTCTATAAAGCCTTATGGGTTGTAGCTCCAACAATTGTTAATTGATTCTAGACCTGGGTCTACCAATTTGATTGCACGAAGATCATGAGAACCTCTTTTGTTAATATTTATCCCTACAAAAGAGAAACAAATGTCATAAAAAGACTTATTTTTTTCCCCTTGCCACTCTCAGTTGATAGCATCGAGATGACATGTGAATTCTAATGTGAGCACTCTATTGGAGAAGTATTTGGGAAGCCAAAATACCTCTCACTTAAATCCATCCAACCTTGTCATGATATGATGTTTCCCAAAGTACCAATCCCAAGGCACTTTTATTTTTTGTCATGATCCCTTGTTGTCTTAGGCTTAGCTGAGTAATGTTGTCATGGCTTAAATTAGAAAGGGCTAGAATAATGAAATTTTCAATGAACTCATAATAATTTTACATTCGGGGGAGAAGATTCATCCATGTGAACACTATTATGACCTCTTATATATCCATGAAATCATTCATGATCTCTAGGTACACAAATGCTTGGAGAAACTAAGCATTTTGATAGAACTTCAGGTCGACTAGGAAAGATGAATACCTAAATATTTGTTGGGATTTGAACTAACTTAGCTGGTAGTGTACTATGTCTACTATTGCATCTGTGAAGTCTAAAAAGAAAACCTAATCTTGAGTGATACTCTTGAGTCTATGTAGGGCTCCTAGCTAAAAATCAAGCACACTCTTATCACATTCCATCCTAAAAATAAATACCAACATTGAATAGGCTTCCCGCACATTTTGTTGAAAATGACCTAGTGCGATTGGGAACATTGGAATTTATGTGTTGGTACTATCCATGTCCATCTCCTTGTTGAGGAAACCAAGCTAATTAGTCTTGGAATCCCAAGTCTTCTTTAGATTATTATATTTGTAATTGAAGGCTTCAATTACATGTGGCAATTGTAGCTTATCACCAACACTCACCACCACTTAGATAGTATTCCTTTGAATGATTCTACTTTTAGTGTCATAGTTGTTAGAGTAATCTTGAACTGGCCCTAGGTAGAGGTGAACTTATGGGACCATATATTAGGCTAGGGTAGAGCTCCAAACTCAAATAACAAGAATTTGGTTCTCACCCACTTGAATCTTTTCCAGTATTCATGCATAGCCTCCTCAAAGAATTTTTATATTTTTGAAAAGATAGGGTTGAACATGTTATCAACCACATCATAGACCAGTGCAAGATTATAAGATTTTCCTTTTTTTCTTCTTTGATGTTCCTATTTAAAGATGCCACTTTATTTTGTGTTGGCATTGAAGCATAAGATTTATTATTTTGGAAATAATCAATGAGTTGTACATGTTGGAAAGGACAAGTGTATCTCTTCCTCTTGGGCATGATTTCTATTTAGTACACCTACTTATGCTAGCAAGTCCCCTTATCCTTTCTCTTGAAGTCAGGGCAAAGCACTACACTAAGCAAGATAGTATTGGAAGGTATGAATACAAGAGTGCTTAATAATAGAATTTTAATAAGTTTCAAATGAAGTAGCTCTCATCTCTTTTTATAGACATTTCATTGGAAAAGATGCTTCATTATTGAGTGATTCATGATGGTGAGTTGGTGAGCTCATTCTTCCAATTTTATTTCCCTTTGTTGTGCAGTCATTTCATAGTACTAATTCTTGGTTTCCACTATTTTAAACACAATCTTGATGATGAGACATACTATAGTAGAAATTATGTTGATAACACATCAACTACCCCCTTATGATGGGTTGTTTGCGTAATGACCCCCTTTTGTAATGATGATCTTTATTAATTTATTTAATTGGAGCAGTTTCCTATTTTCTAGAGGATCTTTCTAGATTTAGAAATTTCCAACATTTAAGGCAAGTCATGGTAGATAGTTGTTGAACACATAGAGGTGATAAGAGGGGGGTGAATCAGTATTTCATCAAATTACTTTATTTTCAGTAGCAATTGACTTGATGAGATCATTCAAGACAAGAGAAATGTAGAAACACAAATCCACACAACCATAACACCTGATTTCACATGGAAAACCCAAGAAGGGAAAAACCACGGTGAGCAAGATGCTTGGATCTTTTGTCCAAATCCATCCTCATAAATAAAACAAGATTACAATATTATTTATGGGATACAACCCAAAGGAAGATGCAACTCCCTGATTAGTTACACATCGACAAGGCTTATCACAATGTTCTTCATAAAATATTGATCACTTCAGACTCTGCCTTACCATCTATCTTCTTAACAACAATATAGATCTCCACAATATCAAAACATATTCAGGAATTCTTCTTTATCATAGTAGATCTCACAAGATCTTTCGTAATTATATTATATTACATGAACTAATCCTTAGCACTTTACATCATCATGTTTGCTTTTGTTGCAAGTATATTCACACAACGTAGATTCTAATTTCTAACAACTACACTCTATTACATTTCAACAACTTTGAATCTTTATATATATCCTTCGTAAGCTTCAAAATCTTTCTCTTTGGTTGGCCAAAATAAACATGCAACATGAACCGTGTAGTGGCTATATCAGTTGGCTCCCAAACTTGTGTGATAGATAAAATCCCAATGTGGTACAAGCATAAGGCATAATTAGGTCCTTTACTACCTTGACACACCCTTCCAAGCTAGCACACATGCATTACACTCAACAATATCTTTCTTAAGCACCAAGTCAACACCTCAGCATCTATCTATCCTTGTATTTGATTCCAGGTCCAATGCGGTACCGGAAGAGATAAAATTGCACTATGTGGACCACTTACTAATTGTTATGTGAATTGTAAAACATTCCTGCAACCTTCTCTTATTATCTAAAGATGTTTCATGCTGGCACAAACACTTGGTCTTTGATGCCAATGCCCTTAACAACTTCTATTTTCGCAGTCTTAAGATGAAGTCATGAAGACCATACTTGCTATGAACTCAATCACTTGAAGCTTGATTATTGCATACCTCCTAGTCATAAGAACTTTTAATTCAATCAGCAAGAACAAATATCATTATGTAGTGTGTTGTGGTAATGTTAACTCTCATCTTCTATTCACACTATTCAACACCAATGCATGTCTTCACAACTCTAACTCTGGAGAGGCATCTGCAGTACATATCATTGCTTGAGACTTGAAATGTACATACTTGTTACTCATGTCTACCTATCCTTCAAGCTGCATCATCATATCTTCATCTATGGAGAAGTGTGGAGAATTCTACAATTATTTTGTGACTGCACTTGCCTTGTTCTAAATCTGTCTTTGTTCTTCTATCTCTGAAACACTTTGTGTTAAACATTATGATCTCAAATTTGAAACATAAACTCTTGAGTGTAGTACCAAGCTAGCAGTTCAATTCGCATGACCATATCTTTAACTACAATGGAATGAGGTACTATCTTGTGAGCCTATAACACCTTCCCTGACTTGTACTATACTTAGACAAATTCCTTCAACCTTTCATAACTTTCTTCATTTGGTGGAAATAATTATGTCATCTCCAAGAAGCATGAATTCATCTTAACTCATAAAAAATGTAGGTACAATCATATTAGGAATTTGACTTACACACGGACTTCAGAAGATATGTTATGATTGTACATAGTTGATACTGATCCATCTACTTTACTTTACAATTCTCTAATCCTCTAAGTTCCTCTGCATATATTCATCTCTATACAAGTTCGTCTCATAATGCTTGTCATATTGCTGCAATCTCCTTGTCATCACTTGTACCACTCTTCCACACTACAACACTTCATACCACTGTTGACATCAATGACAACCTATATGCAACAATAGTTGTATGGTAGGCAGTGTAATATCCAATGGTCTAAGAACCACATTCGAGGATATAGTACCTAACATAATCTTGTTGAACATTGATCATCTTATTGCCTCATTACAAAAGATTCAATTTTTTTGTGGGAAAATTTGAAAATACATTAATGACTACATGGCTAAAAGGCCTTGGAAAGAAAACAATAGAAAACCTTTTGAAGAAGGTGGAAACACACATTAAGAAATAAACTATGAAACATATGTGTAGTAGAAAGCCAATCGCATCTTACTTGTGATGATTAATGTATATTTGATTGATGGGGATATCTATAAGTTTATCAACTTTGTTCACAAGATCAAAGGAAATTGTATTCTTTACATGTTTTGATAATATAAGTACCACTCCAAAAGGAATCAAATTTGGTATGGAATCTCATCTTGGTGGCTCTTTCTTCTAATTTTAAAAATGAGTCCCCCACCTGAAATTAAGTGAGGATGAGCACTTGTCAAACCAAAACTTGACAATTTATTGATGTCGGTCCATTGAATCCCTAGTGAATTCCCTATCCTCTACCAATTGTAATATTTCTTCTATTCGAGCTTCCATACCATCATCTTCCTCTATTGCCAAATTATTAACCAATTATAAGGATGGTAGTTCCATTTATATTGGAAGAACTACTTCCTTATACACACCAAAGACTATGGAGACATCATAATTATTTTCTTGGGAGTGATCTAGTTAGCCCATAATGGTAATTTTAGATTTTAGTGCCATTCTTTTTGACATTCAGTACAAATGCTCTTAATTATTCAGATTAGGTTCTTCTTCATGGACTTGGCTAAACCATTTCCTTACAAATAATAATTAGAGGTTGTTTTTAAGTAAATTCCATACTATAGAGAAAATTCAAAAATTTTGGCACCTATGAATTCCTTTGCATTATCAGATATTATGGTCTGGGGAACTCCGTTGAACCTGGTGACAATATCTTCTATAAATTTGACAATGACCCCTTCCATAGCTTCTTTGAGTGTGACTGCTTAAATCAACATGGTGAAGTAGTCTTTTGATTTAAGAATCCACTTATGACACACACTTGAAACTTGGTTAATCATTTTTTATGAATTTTATACCTAATTAGGAAAATGGCTCTTCTACCAATAGAGGACTCAAAGGAATTTCATCATTTCTTCCTTTTCCATTATACAACCCACACTGTGGGAATTTTCTAACCCATTCATGGCAATCCACAAATGTAGAGGGCCAATAATAACTTGCACGAGCTATCTTATTGTAGTTGTTAGAGCTAAGAAATGTTCTCCTAGTATCCCTTGATGGAATTCAAATAATAGCTTCTAAGTTGCACTCCCTGAAACACATCTCAACATGATCCCATTAAAACTTATTTTGAATAAGAAATAATCAATAAGCACATGGGAAACTCCTTACAAACCATAAGATCTTCTCTGGCAATAGGACATATTTTCTAGGTATTCTCTAGTTTTCATAACCTGAATTCTTTCTTCAATCCATGTCTAGCTTTTGTTCTTCATTGATCAAGACTGCTTATGTTTCTATATTCTCTGCTCCTTATGGTTTATTATTTTTATTAATGTGTTGACATAGTGCCCTTCCTTTTACCAAATTATTGGGTTTGATGTCAATGTCATACTCTATGATCTTGGTGATCCAATTCACTCTTTTTTACTTATTTCTCCTTCCATAATATACTCCCTAATATTGGGTGTAGACATCTAAAATTGATCATGTCCTTATGACACCTCCTAACCTTCTTTCGACACCTTGTTGAGTCCATCACCTGGTGTTGCATTGTGACACTTTCATTTGAGGACCCCTTCATACCCCCTTATAGTTAATTAAATAAATTATATTTAATTAATTAATTGTAATTATCCCATTATCCAAATTAATTAAATATATTATATTTATTTAATTAATTTAAATCTATTCCCTCTATCACCTAATTAATTAAATAAATCATATTTATTTAATTAATTAATCCATTATTCCCTATAGCCATAATTAATTAAATAAATCCTATTTATTTAATTAATATTATCCTCACATGATCTCTCTCCAAAAAGTAATTAAATAATACTATTATTTAATTAATTTCCTATTTTCTTATTATCCTTATCCCAAAACTCAAACTAATTTTTAATCCTATCCATCCATTTTAGACTACATCTCTTAATCTTAGCCGTTCACATAATGCTTTCCCTAATCCTTTTCCTTTTAATCTCAACCATCCATTGCACCTCTTAATCCTAGCCCTTCATCCTATCAACCAAGCCTCTATAAATCAACCCTGATCCAAGCCATTATCATCTCTCGATTTTCAAGTACTATTATGCTGTAGAAATGAATAGTTAACATATTAATCAATAGTATCTAGGAGCATAGCTAGGTTGCATTTGAGTGCATGCTACCTCTGCTCTATCCAAGGAGAAAGAAGGGTTCAAGGTGAAGCTAATGAGTTGTATTTCTTTATCTCCATTTTATTTTACCTTAATTATTTCTTCTCTTCATTGGGATGTACAACAATGCCACTTTGTTACTCATTTTAAGTTGTCTAAATTTCTTTGGCCGTTTAACTAGAGTGTATATTTGTTATTCAACAAATTTGTATGTAGTTTCATATTCCTTGAGAGTTCTTGAGCTAGAAACAATAGGACTCTCTCCTTTCCTAGTATCATCCTTCTATGTCAACAATATTGCAATACTATGATCACCATGATAAATATACACTATGAAATCTTTTAAGAAGTCATGGTTTACCAAAGATGAAGCCACTAATATTATAAGCTTGATTTTCTCAAAAGCTTCTTGTCCTTAAGCATTCCATTTGAACTCTTTATCCTCTTTTAGCATAAGAGTAATGGTATTACTAGTACAATAAGAGTCATGGGTCTTACTAATCCAAAAATTAATAATAAATAAAATATTTAATAAAATATTACCAAAAAATACCTATGCACTATTTATTGGAGTCAATGATCTACTTCTAAGAAATCCTTGAAAGTTTTTATTTGTAGTGAAAGTTATGTGATATGGAATAAAGTCACTCAATAAAAAGTAATATAAAATATAAAAAATGATTGAGAAATAAAAATATTGTAGGAATAATTATTTCATTTTTTTATAAATTACAACTTTAATGTGCATAGAAAATTTCACAACTCATTAGTTTACATCATTCTCAAATTATTAACTATTTGTTCTCTATAATTGATACAAATTTTTAAAAGATGAAAAACACCAATTTTGAGCATCCCACTTAGGTCAAAATGTAGGGCAGACTATTGTGGGATCACAAAAATTGTAAACCTGTTGTCATATTTTGCTTGACCTCAAAATATTCCTATTCCCCTCCTTCTATCAAAAAAATCCGATCAGAGAAAGCATAAATAGAAGGAGGTGTGATAGGTAAAAAATCAGGTTAATAAGATCAAGCATAGCCATGAAAGCCTAACCCTACCATCATCAAAGAATCTAATCCAAATGAAATCAAAAGTATGCAACTCAAGAACAATATCACCTAGATTGTATGATTCCTTGTTTATGATGTGGATTACTTCTTCAACAATGAACAATTATGAAGATCAAAGCTGCCATGATGGATGGATGATAATGATAAAATGCTAAATAGATACAAAAATGCTCAATATGCTCAAGATGATAATGTAGATGCTATATGAATGCTGGATAGATGTAGTATGGAATGAAAGGGTGTTTATATAGACTTCAACCAAAATCAATCAATAGTAGAAATTTGGTGGCTATGTGAATGGCTAAGATTAAAAGATGATCATAGATGAATGTGTAGATGACAAGTGGAAGGAAGATAAGGCTTATGTGTGACTGTGCACATAAAAAGTACTATATGTGAAAGATATTAAATAAAAGATGTAGTACCACTTATCTTTTTTTTAAATGAAAGAATGCACACATGTCGGCTCATTGAGGTAAATGATAAGAGAAATTAATTAAATAAATAAAATTTATTTAATTAATTGGAAAGTGGGCTTATGAAAGGATTCTTAATTAAATAAATAAGATTTATTTAATTAAAATAGATAGAAATAAGATAATTAAATAATTAAAGATTATTTAATTATAGATTAGAGAAAATAGAAGAAATAGATAATGAATTATTTAAATAATTATAAAATTTATTTAATTAATAGAAGGAATAAATGTGTTAGAGAAATTGCTCAAGTGTGTTAAACAAATGCAGATGATAGCTAATGCAATATTTAAATACAAACGATAACTAGGTCAATTTTGGGTGTCTACATTTTGCCCCTCTTTGATACAATGTTCATTAGAGCATTGTGTCAAAGAAGATATGATAATTCTCTTGATAAACAAGGTGATGCCCCAGTGTAACTGGCAGGGGATGTCCCCTCGAGAGGTAAATGAGGCTAACTAGGAAGGGCTTGGTTGGCTCACAATAAGAAGAAAGGATAGAAACAAGGTTAGAAGAAATGATTGATATTGGTTGAGGACTATAGAGGCTTATGATGGAATGGATAGATGAAGTGGCATGTTTTAAAGTAATTGCTCAAAATTTAAAAGAAATGCAATCCTTATATTTGATATAGCATATGGATGTTATGCACCAGGGTATAGAAGACTAAGGTGTCGAGATATCCAATGTAAAACTAGCATACTACAATCTTGTCTAAAGTATGAGGTCAAGATGTTGAATCAACATACACAATATATGAATAGTAGCTAGTGTTTTGAAATGGACTTTGACACTACAAGCAATGGTTCGAGCTTATCTCCACTACACATAGTGACACCTCGCTGGTTATATGTATGGAGCTAGTCTTAACATAGAATAGTCTCATGTGCATAAGAGACTATTTAGCTTCTTAGATGCTAGAGATATTGATATGTAAGATGCTAATCCCAACACGTACAAGATACCAGTATGTATAGGAAGAGAATAAGATCATCCCACAAACATGACATATGAAAGCAATATGACCATGCCCCATTCCTTACTTTATTGCAACATACCAAGATATAGATAGATCAAGGCAGTCTTGATTAGGCATAGAAAAGGACACAAAATAAATCAAAAAGATAAAACAAAAGATACTATCATCACGTTCTCTTGCCAAATTTAAGTGCTCTTGGATAGATTAAGTTGGCACCTTGTTAAGAGGAAAGTTGCATCCTGTTGAAGGCTTAAGATGCTGATAAAATGCTATAGCAAATGTTGGGTTAAGGCATGCAGACAAATAGCTTCTGACTTATCCTGATAGGTTGAAGTGCTTGAGCTTTCGCTGATACACAGAATCTGCTTCCTTCTTGAGCTGGTCAAAGAGAAGAAGATGGAAAATGAAAGAAGATGAAGATGGGATGGATCGTTTGTGCTTACGTACTAGATACTTCCTTCGTATTCTAGACTGCCTACATACCCTGTGTCCACGTGATCAAAGCACATTTACGATAATGATGAGACATGATGAATATGTAGTTCTGGGTTGATTGATGATGTAAATGATGAAAGATAGAAGAAAGGTGAGATGAAAGATTGAAGGATGATGAGAAGAAGGATGAAAGATGGATGATGAAAAATGCAGGGGGGGGCTATCGTCTATGCTTGAATTAGAGTGCTTCCTTCGCATCTCAGATTGTCTACATACCCTGTATCCACAGGATCAAGGCTTTAATAATAGAGCTGGTGATGTAGTTCTTACTTGTTGTGTTGATGGTTGATGGCAAAGGATCAACTTTATTTCTAGATTTTTGCGATGTTTTGATATTTTTTTGATATTTTTGATGATGTTGGAGTTTGGACTGATTGCGAAGATGTTGATCCTGGTTGCAAATTGTTTGTCATGTTTGAAGCTGGATGATTTGTTGTGTTTGAAGTTGAATACTAAAAGTTTGTTATGTTATGAGCTAGGGCTATTAATATCCACTTCCAAATAAGACTTAACAAGTGCCCCCAGTGTGGGATGAGGTTTTATTATGGAGAAGCAGCAAGGGATGTAGGCGTGCGAACAAGATGTGAAGGTACCAAATGATATAGTTACCCCAATAATGTCCAAACTATGACGGCTAGCATGCCCGAGGCAAAAATGGAAAGACTTTTATTATGGATAAGCAGACAACAATGTTTATACAAGGTGAAATATGGATTATGATATGGATTATGTAGGTAATAAGGTGAAATATGCTATGAAAAGCTATGATCAAACAAACTAAGTGGGTGATGGGAGCTGGTCGTTACACATAGTGCCTGTTTGCCAAGTTTTCACTATGGTACTTATCCAAGGCACCTGTTTACCAAGTTTGCACCAGAGGACGAATTAATTATCTTGTACTATATATATATATATATATATATATATATATATATATATATATATATATATATTTATCCAAAGTGCCATAAAATGGTTTTCACTGTTGCATGGATTTTTTTTTTGAAATTACTGAGATTCACAGATAGAACTTCTTGAGATGAGTGCTGTTGACTAGTTCATCCAAGGGAATGTCTTCAGGTGTTGAGATAGTGTATGCACCTAATCTATAGACTGCTGTGATGACAAAAGGATAAGACAAATTGATTCAAACTTGCCCTATTTCTCATAATGTTGTTGATTCCTTTGATTTTCTTTAAGGACAAGATCTCCAACTTGAAATCTGTGTTCTCTGATTTTTTTGTTGTAGCTACGGCATAGATAGTTTTGATAGACTTGAAGATGGTTGAGTGCTGTAAGACGCCGTTTATCTAGTATCTCAAGATCATGGAGTCCAGATACTTGATATTCTTCATCTGAGATAGTATGTTTTAGAGATACTCGCAGTGAGGGGATCTCAACCTCAATAGGTAGGATAGCTTCAGTGCCATATACAAGGGCATAAGGTGTAGCTCAAATGGGGGTTTTGATACTTGTTCTATATGCCCATAATGCATGATTAAGTTGTAGATGCCAATCACGACCAGTTTCATTAACTGTCTTTTTGAGGATCTTGATAATTGTTTTGTTAGAAGCCTCAGTTTGGCCATTACTTTGAGGATAGTAAGGTGTAGAGAATCTTTGTTGAATATGAAACTTGTTACAAAGATCTCTAACCTCTTGGTTCTTGAAAGGTTGACCATTATCAGTGACAATGGCTTGAGGAACTCCATAACGACAAATGATATAGTGTAGGATGAACTTGGATATTTGCTTGTCGGTAATATAAGTCATTGGTATGGCTTCCACCCACTTTGTAAAATATTCAGTGACAGTGATAATAAACTTATGACCATTGGATGAAGTAGGATGGATTTTACCTATGAGATCAAGTCCCCACTACGAGAAGGGCCATGGAGTAGTGATAGGCTGAAGTTCATGTGCTGGTGCATGTATTAGATCCCCATGTTTCTAACATTATAGACATCTCTTTGCAAATTGTTGTGCATCTTTCTCCATAGTTGGCCAATAGTATCCAGCTCGTAGAAGTTTCATAACAAGACCAGGGCTAGCTGAATGTGAGCCGTAGACATCTTCATGTACTTCATGTAAGGTCACTTTTGCTTCCTCAGATTCAAGACATCTAAGAAGGATACCATCAAGACTCTAGTGATAAAGGGTGTCTCCTAAGATAGTGTAATGAGAGGCTCGATGAATAAAGGTTTTTCGTTGGCTGTTAGATAGTTGGAATGGAAAGGTTTGATCATGGAGATACTCGTATATGTCCTCATACCACGGTGAATTAGGACCAACAATCTCACATATAAGCTTAGACTGTGGTACCTCAAATGCTAGAATCAGGAGCTGTTCAACCAGAAACTCACATTTGTGTGTATTGGATGGCATGTCTAGAAGAGATCTAATCATAGCCATGGCATCTGCTAGTTTGTTTTGTAACCTTGGAATTTGTTCAAGGTGATATTGTCAAAGTACTTTTTAAAATCATCAACCATTACCTTGTATGGAAGAAGCTTCTCATCTTTTGTTTGATAACCAATTGAGAGTCACCAAAGACCTGTAGCTATTTGATAGCCCATTGTACTACCATGCGCAATCTTGTGATTAAAGCCTCATACTCTGCTATGTTATTGGTACATTGAAATGCAATTATATATGATTTCGGGATACAATCTCCTTGAGGGGTAACAAACAATATCCCTACTCCTAATCCATGTTGTGTGTAAGATCCATCAAAATATAGTTGCCACAATGTTGGTGAAGTTAGATTGAACAATCCTTCATCAGTGAATTCTGGACGTATTGGATGAACATCTGTGATGGGTGTTGTAACTAACTGATTGGCGATAACTTGTCCTTTTATAGCCTTTTGATCCACATATTGTATGTCAAATTCACTTAAGATCATAACCCATTTTGCTAATCTTCCCGTAAGGATTGATTTGGAGAGAAGATATTTGAGTGGATCAATGTTAGATATTGTTGTTTGGTTCAACATATAATGTTACAAATTTTGAGAAGCAAACACTAATGCTAAACATGCTTTTTCCATAGATGAATAATTAAGTTCATATCCCACAAGAGTTTTGCTGATGTAATAAATGGCTTGTTCTTTCCCTGAATCATCATGTTGAGCTAGAAGGGCACCCAATGCTCCTGTTGTTGAAGATATGTAGAGCAATAATGGGTGATCAAGTACATGAGGTACTAACATAGGAGGTGTTGCCAAATATTCCTTTATTTTGTCAAAGCCCTATTGACACTTTTCATCCAAATTAAAAAGTTCACCCTTGCAAAGAAGATAGTGGAAAGGATGACATTTATCTGTTAGTTGTGAGATAAATTTGCAAATGGACTGTAACATTCCTTGTAGACTACGAAGCTGCTTGGGATTTGCTGGCGGAGGCATTTCTATGATAGATTTTACTTTGGCAAGGTCTACTTCTATTCCTCGTCGAGACAAAATGTATCCCAACAATTTTCTAGATGTTATGCCAAATACACACTTCTTTGGGTTCAGTCTGACTTGATATTTCTCTAGTTGATCAAAGATTTGTGCTAATACCTGTAGATGTCCTTCTCTTGTCTTGGATTTCCCTAGAATATCATCAACATAGTCTTCCATGATAGTGTGAAAAAGGTCATGGAAGATAACTGTCATGGCTCGTTGACAAGTAGCTCTAGTGTTCTTAAGGCCAAAAGGCATTACAACCCAACAGTATGTGCCCCATGGACAAATGAATGATGTTTTGTCTTAATCTTCTTCTACTATTCTGATTTGGTTATATCGTGAGAATCCATCCATCAAAGATAGCATTTCATGTCCAGCTGTGAGATCTACAATGTTGTCTATGCTTGGTAGTGGAAAGTCATCTTTAGGACATGCTTTATTAAGATCTCTAAAATTTGTGCAACAATGAACTCGTCCATCAGGTTTTGCTACATGTACCAAGTTTGAAACCCATTCTAGATAATCAATAGGCTTTATGAACTTTACTTCTAGCAGCTTCTGAATCTCTGCCTTAACTAATAGAGCTACTTGTAGATGCATTTTGTACAATTTTTGTTTGACATGTTTTGCATTAGGAGATACTGCTAAATGATGTACCACAAGTGATGGATCTAGACCTGGCATGTGAGCATAAGTCCATGCAAAATTTATAGCTCTTTTTATGAAAAATACTGTGAAGTCTCTTCTTTCTAGCTCTGATAGTGATGCTGCCAAAAAAGTGATCTTTGGATTATGCTCTGTGCCCAAGTTCATGTCTTGTGATTGTTCAACTAGCACTGTTGATTTCTCTTGATAGTCAGTAGTGATAGGAAGATCAAATCCCCCATCCTCAGGTGCCTTAGAGAGGTTTTCACCTTCAGACACGTCCTTTATTTTTACTTTTTCATGTCAAGAGGCGCCTTTCAGTTTTCACCTAGTGACCTATCTTTTTTTATTTTATTTATTTCACTTTTGCGACTGAAGGATTTGGTACTTCTGCCAAAATATGCTAGTTTAGGTAGATCCTTCATGAAACCTACTTTATGATCACCCAATGGAATGCCTTGTCATAATCCCATGAATTCAACAATAGATTCATCATTTTCAAATGTATCCAATATCAGTGCCCCCTGTTGGTCCCAATCGATGAGGTCAGGATATATGAGTGAAAGGGTAATAGATGAATGGTTATGGCTAGAGGAGGTTGTGGAAATCATGAAGATGGAAATTTCTTGAAAAAGGTCAGTAATATGAAGGGAGGAGTCATCGATGGTATCCGAACTAGAAGTCTCTCCTACCAAGGAAGGTCCAGCGTCCATATCAGAAATACACTTAATATCTTTAGAACACAGTACCTCCAGCTAATAGCCAAGGCCTTGCTTATTAAACTTCTTAGACACAACAATGGGTTTAATGGGTCCTTGTTCCTGTGATCCCAATCCACCATGTCCTTTGTAGCCCATGTTCTTAATGATGCAGAACCCATTGTTATATCTCTCCACTTCAAGTTGGACTTGGTTTTTCTCATCAAAGAATATCCAAGAGTTAATGTCATCGATGTCTTCATCATCCAGGAATCCACCTTTAATGAATACTGTGGGTGGGGATTTTATGATAGCTATGGATGAAGATGGCTTGGATGTAGAAGGTTTGCCATGAGATTTGGGAGATAAGGGAAGAGCTTCAACACAACAAGATTCTTGCAATGTGTACTCACCTAGGCCATGTTCGGTGTACTTGATACAAAAATTAGAAGCGGCTTTGCTAGATGATGGCTTGAGTAGGGTAGATGGATCTACATATGATGAAGATGGATATGCTTCGATGTTGATAGGAATATGGTTAGGGCTTTGATACTTAGCTTGAAAAGTATGGAAGAATTCAAATGAATTGGGATTAGCAAGGCTAGTAATCTCAACACCATTATATGGAAATTTAAGACACTAATGGTATGTAGAAGGAACTACTTTGAGGGCATGGATCCATGAATGGCCAAGGATGATGTTATAAGGAAGCTCAATATCAAGGACTTGACAACGGGTGTTAGTACTGACTAGCCCAACTTGGATAGGCAAGTGAATAATCTCTTCAATATCTCTCTTGGCATCATCATATGCTTTGATAGTAATGATCTTGGAAGTGTCAACATCTTTCTTAGAATATCCCAATTGTGTTATTAATTTTAAGAAACATATATTAAGACTAGCTCCACCATCCACTAAGATTTGTTTGATATGACATTGGTTGACAAACACTTCTATGTGGAGGGCTTCATTGTGTGAAGGATGAATGGAGGGCTGAAGATCTTTGTCAGAAAAGGTTAGATGACAAGGGGCTGCAATGCTAGCTACCATAGATTGGAATTGCATGCTATCGATATCGTTGGGTACCGAAGATTCTTGTAAAGCTTTGTCAAGGATAACTTTGTGGGCAGGGATATGCGAAGCAACTCAAGAATGGAAATATGTGCAGGTGTTTTGCCAAAGTGATCAAGGATATTATAGCTAGAGGATGGTTGAGGAGGATGGATAGGTGCTCCTTGAATAGTAACATGACCTCATCAAGTAGTCACAGTGTAATCAGGGGCTTTGCCTTGGATAGTAATGGTAGCAATGTGAGCATGGTCAATGTGACCAATAGTGGATGATTCATAGTTGTACTGAATGGCATTCCTAGCATGAGGGTTACTTGGTTTGTTATGAGATGGAAGTGGATTCTTGAAGGCATCTAGATCATAGTTTGATGTCGGTTGCTGTGTAGGTTGCAATGTTGGAGGTGTGATTTTAATTAAGCCTTGATTGATGCAATCTTGAATAACATGCTTTAAGCGCATACAACCATTTGTTTTGTGTCCTTTGACTCTATGGTAATCACAATACTCATTCTCTTTGTACTAAGGAGCTTTGAAGAGCAGTTCACCTTTGGGTGGTGCATCTGGTAACATGATATCTCCCACTTGGAGAAGCTTTTGAAAGACAACTTCCATAGGTTCCGCTAATGGTGTGAATTGTCAACGGGGATTTGAAGTTTGTCATTGTCGAGTTCATTGAAAAGGTTGAGTTGTTGTAGAGATAGCTTGAATGTTGATAGGAGTTTTCATTGTATGTATGTTCTTTGCATCTACAACACCATTGTTGACAACTTGCTTGTTCTTGTTCCAAAAATGAGACTTAGCGTTGGAATTTTGAGGATAGTCTTTGTTATCGTGAAAAATCTTGATAATGCCTTTAGCAATTAAAGCGCGTTCAATGATGGTTCCTTTGGAAACAAGTTCATCAAAGGTGCTAGCATTTTGTAAGTGTAGTTGGAATGACAGCTCGGGATGAAGATTTTGAATAAAGATATCAAGTTGTTGTTTCTTAGGTATTTCCTATGATAGTTTGCTAGCCATATTACACCATTGTTGAGTAAATGAAGAGAAAGATTCACCATTGCGTTGTTTGTTGTTGACAAGGTCGTTCATGTTCACTTCATGTTCAATGTTAAAAGCAAAGTGTGAAAAAAATTTATTTTCTAGTTCCGCAAAAGACTTAATGCCTGGAGGTAAATGAGAGAACCATTCAAGAGCTTGTCCTACTAAGCTTCGGGGAAACAGTCTCAGAAGATATGTATCATCTTGAGCAACATCGAGACATGCCACAAAGAATGCTCTAAGATGGTCTTCCAGATTTCCTTTTCCTTTGTATTTGTCAAACTGTGGAATTTCAAAGTGTGGTGGAAAAGGTGTCATATGAAGTGACTTGTCAAATGGATAAGCGCATATGTTTTCTAAGGAAAATGTCTTCTTGCTTTGTCCTACTGCTTTGTTAATCATTTGTTGAACATCCACTGGAGATAATTGCTATTGTTGGAAAGGGGGTGGTTGGTTCAGAGGTGAAGTGTAATATGATGTATATTGAGGTTGTTGTTATGGGATATATGAAGCCATGACCATTTGTTGAGTTTGCGTACTCACAATGTATGTCAAAGGATTAGTATGCGACACATATGTGTTTGAGGATTGTTGTCCTTGAGACACAAGCGATGGTTGGGTATATTGCGATGAAATAGCACCAAGGTTTTGCATCACATGGGAAGTAGAAGATGGATTGGCATTGGTCAATGGTTGTGAATTCAGAATTGGATTTGTAATATGGTAAGTAATGGAAGGATTGGTGGATGCGGAAGACGGATGGACATTTGGGTTGGCATTTTGGACAACATGAGGATTGATATATGTCATATGTTGGGTGACGATGGACAAACCTTGGGTTATGTAAGACAGATTGCTAGTTTGCAAAGGATTATAGGAAGATGGCAAAATTGCTATAAGTTGATCAACATAAGAGTCTGCAGCACTAGGTGTTAAGGGAAAATTGGAGTAAACATGAATAATAAATATAGTATATCAATAAAACCCAAAACTCAATGAAAAGGGAAATAATCAAAATCAAACAAACAAAGATGAAAAACCTTTACAAACCTCAATACTTCATAGCTTCTATTGATCGCCTATCTCAATTGATCTTGCATGTATGAATAAGGCCCTCAGAGAGTGTACTTCCTTGCTATTCCAAGATTGTCAATGGAGAATGGCTATGATAATGCTTTGTAATGAAGATGAGCTTCACAACAATGGTAGTGATATGGTAACAAGTTGATCGCAAGCAAAAGGAATGACGTGGGTGCCAAAGGCATGCTGTAATTCCTGCAAAGTAACAATACTAAAGGCTTGGATGATTGAAATGGAAGAATAGGGTTTAATTTATAGACTTGTGACAGAGAAGATCAACGGTATAGAAAGAATGAGGAGATCAATAGTTGAGAATAGTTGAGGGATGTGCGCGAATAGAAAGAAGACAAGTGTCTTGCTCTATTTTACATGAGAGGAATTAATAAAATAGAAGAATGAGTTAACTAAAGAGATTAATCAATTAAAAGAATAGATTAATCAGTTAAGAGAATAGAACTAGAGAATAGAAATTGCATGAGGATGAGAAGATATTTTAGCTTAATTAAATATTTGGAATATTCAATTGCATGTGCACATTTGATTGAATTATATTTAGAGATAACTCAATTTAGAAGAAATGGACAACTTAAATAAACATTTGATTTATTTAAATTTAGAGAAGATATTATTGGAAGAACAATTAAATAATGGATATTATTTAATTTGTTGGCGGAATTAGAAGAATTTAGGAATTTTAATTAAATAAATTGATTTTATTTAATTATTGGGAGAATATGAATCAAATAAATAAATTTGTTTGTTTATTTATTGATAGAGGAATTTGACTTAAATAAATATTAAGAATATTTATTTGGGTAGAGTCGTGTCATTTTTAGGTGTATACATTTTGCCCGTCTTTGATGCAATGTAGTTTACGGCATTGCTTTGAACAAAGAATAAGAATTTTTGATAATGATACATGCCCCAGTTTGTCCCTAGTATAGGTTTAATGATGATAGGATGCCCCCTTGGGAGATTGGATAGGAAGAAGGCAGAAGGATGTGAGATGGACAAGCTTACAATGAAAAAGGGAAAAACTAGGTTAAGATTGAAGAAAACTAAATGCGCTTCAGAGAAATGGGAAGAAACAGGTACGGGAAGTAGTCATAGTCACCACACAGCCAGTTTAGGGTTTGCATGCTATAAATAGGAGCTGGGTCCACAAGACACTTGGCTTTAGTTGGTTTGTCCTTGAGAGCTTAGGAGAGCATAGAGCATAGAGCAGTCAGAACTAAGATGGATATTCTGCACGAGGAGCACCACTTTGAGTGAGTATGTCAGTTCAATCAGCTAGCTGAGGCAAGACCACCAGTATGTATCTCAAAAAACTTCACCTAGGGTCAATTATGGGTGCAATAAATGTTAGGCAAAAATAGGTTAAACAAAAGCACAGGATCGTAGTTTGGTGCATTTACTATGTGGAACTGCACATCCATTTTGTTGCGATGCATTTAGGTGATAAAATGACCCATGCACCAATGCTGTGCATGCATGATATAGGTCGGCACATGCATGAGGATTGTACGCATTTGACATGGGAATCGGTGCATGCAAATTGGCTGCACATATACGGTATGAATCAATGCATGTGATATGGTTTGGTGCATTTAAGAAATGCTGCTGCACATTTACCAGAAGTGGCACAATTGCTGAGAAATGACACATTTACCTTCTATTTCGGTGCATATGATATAGATAGTCAGTTTACTTAACAAGATTGACTCGATTAGCATCTTGTTTGAGGCGTCAATCGATAAGCTATCTCTAAGATTGCAGGAATATAGTCAAGAGATGTAGTATGCTATTTTGATCAATTTGATATGTTAAGTTAGTTGATATGATTCTATAGATATGCTGAGCATGATACTTGCAGCTTTAGGTTGATGCATTGCCTTGCATTCTTGTAAGAGGACATTCGAGATATACTCATGTCGAGGGAGCAGTTTCCCCTACCTATGTTGCAGTGCTATATGCTTATGGAGATAGATCGAGAGGCTTTCAGCACAATGGGCCTATATTACGTTTGCTTCATGCCTGAGGTTCATACGAACCTCAGTTTACTGATTGTAGTCATGCAAAGATTCCATAGAGAGGATGGTACTTTTCACTTCCTGACTGGTGAGATGACGGTGACTCTTAAGGATGTCTACAAGATTCTACATTTGCCAATATATGGTGAGCTTGTGGAGTATGATCCTCAGTGGGATGCAGGCCTTGCAGAGTGCAGACAGGTATTTTATGACCCTGAGCTGGACTGCCAGGTTATCTCCTGGTAGGATATACATGATTACTACGACTACTTACGTGGTATAGTGGCAGGACTGATCGGAGGTGTTGTATGTCCTGATAGGAGATCACATGGGTTCCTGATTAGATGGGGATGGATCGTGGAGAGGATGATCACAGAGGGCACTGGCTATGCTTGGGGTGTCTGTGTATTGGTACACCTATACCATGATATGCAATAGGTGGTATATCACTGGGGGGCCAATCTATCAGTAGGTATTTCACTATTGCAGTTTTGGTTATGGAAGCACATTGCCATCACTAGACCGATTTGTGTGTTTTCTAGGCAAAGAGGAGAGCCCTATAGCTATGGATATGCAAGAGTGATTTCCCAGTATAGGGTGGGGAAGCTAGAGTATTGGAGGTACATGCTAGATGACGTAGATGTAGTTATCTAGCGGCTATATCTGGACTGTGAGCCTTGGGACGACGAGGATGATGATCTGCCATACTGCTTTCAGGCTCGGTGGCTCATAGGTAGGACATAATTTATTCTAGAGAGATAGATTGTCAGTAGAGTATGGAGGCAGTTTGGGAGGAGACATGGCATGCCACAGGGGCATGCCCAGTTTGCATGGACACATGCAGAGTGGTTCAGATGGGGACCAATGGCATCCTATGAGGAGGCATTGGTAGAGTTCTGTCAGATTCCCTATGTTTCTTGGCCTATGAGGAGAGAGGTGGCAGATGCAAGGATGACACTGGATTACGAGGAGTGGTTCGCAGAGCACCCAGTTTTGAGGTACTCAAAGCCCAGAAAGCTGGTTCCTCGCATTGACGAGGAGAATACAGATGATGAGGGGAGGGATGGTAGGAGGAGGAGGAGGCGCACGGGGAGAGGAGGATGAGGAGATGGAGGAGATGGAGGAGGAGGAGGAGGCAAAGGAGGAGGAGATGGTGGAGAAGGAGGAGATAGAGGAGGGGGAGGCAGAGCAAGACAAAGGAGGAGATCTGGGGAGGGATCCTCTCACCAGCAGTAGGTAGTGCAGTAATAGGTTGCATAGCAGGTGGCCCAGTATTAGGTGCAGGGACAAGGATAGGTTCCTTAGGGTCCAGTGTAGCTAGATGCATAGGAGTGAGCTATTTCTATGCTGAGGATGCAGGTTAGACAACTGAGGGCTCAGCTCAGAATGGTCGAGGCTCGGAGAGAGACAGACACAGGCCGCGTGTTAGAGATCTGGAGAGAGTGAGATCCAGCTGAGGCTAGGGTGTGGGCCATCAGAGTAGAGAGAGATGCGTGGTGGTAGCCCTAGGCACAAATAGTATGAGCAACTTTTTAGTTGGACAGGTGCAGCAGGCACAGTCATAGCTCGCATAGGCATAAGCACAATTGGCGCAGGTATATGCCTAGTTGGCACATGTGCAGAGAGAGCTTGCCAAAGCGCAGGCTTAGACACAGTATTATAGAGGGTTGTATCTGTTGCAAGTATGGGCCTAACCAATGTTGTCATTGATGTCAACATACTCTTGTTGCATTAATGATAAGAATTGGATGAGGTGTGTGCTGAGGATATTGAGAAAATTAGTCTTAATCAGGAACAGTGAAGAACAATGATGACAATAAGGCAATAGTCTAAGATAGGAAGAGGATCAGAGGATGTAGATTAAAGGGTTTGCAAATATGTGTCTTAAGGTGGTCCAGTAGAGATTTCAGAGGTCCACATGAAGATCTGGAGAAGTTGTTGCTGCTCAAGTAAAACTGGTTCTAGTAAGTGTTCAGAGGTGACAGAGTGTTATAGAAAGGTCCGGTGAGATCCGGGAATACATTTTCATGTCCTGCGGATTTGAGGAAGTGTTGGAGAAGTTCTTTTGGTGTGTCAACTTGATTTGTTCATGGTTTGAAGGTCTGCAAGCATCTATTCCTTTGTGACAGTAATGACAATCTGTGTTCTTGAGGTTCCAGATGTAGGAGAGATGGATTTCAGTAAGCAGATCAAGTATGGATGTTCGTGATGATTCATGCAAGCTTGTGGAATTCTTTGGAGCATGTGCAGTTCATTTTGGTGGTCCGCATTTAAGTTGGAGCTCCCAATTGAAGAATAACTTCTGGATGATGGTGTTCTTCTTGAGACTTGCCGACCGGATGAGTTATGCATCCTGCGGATGTTCTTGTTAATGTTTGCTGACTTAGATGATCATTCCTAAGTTGATGTCTTGTATAAAGAAGGGATTGTGAAGTCATTTCAAAGTTGTCTTGTGGAGCTGAGTATGTGGTAGCGAAGAGGAGAGCGAAAGGCTGAGTAGAAGTATTGGGCTTAAACGGAACTGATTCAAGCATGGTGAAGATGTTATTCTCCAGTTCATGTATGTGATACTTATTTCTTTGTAGATAGTGTGTCTCTTGTAGGTAGTGAGCCTCTTGTGAGCAGTGTGCTCAGGTAGTGAGCCCTAATTGGCATGTGTCATTTATTCTTTCTATTCTTCTAATAGAGAATACATCTTAGGTTAATCACCCCATGGTTTTTCCCTTAACCGGGTTTTTCATGTCAAAATCTTGGTGTCTCATGTGTTGTATTATGTTTCCATGATTGATTTATTATTATGCTGCTGAATTGAAAAGTAAAGTTAAGTGTTTAAATGAAGAAAGTTTTGCACAACTAATTCACCCCCCCTCTCAGTTGTGTGCCCTAAATCTAACAATTGGTATCGGAGCCAAGTTCCTCTAAAAGGAGCTTAACCGCTTGAGGAGATCTAGGATTTCATCTTACAAAAAGGATAGCCCGAAGTTTGATGGAACAAATTTCAATCTTTTGAAAGGTCGCATGAAATGTCACTTGCAATGTATGGGAATGGCATACTGGACTATGGCTACAACTCAATATGTACCTCCACAGGGTGGTCCAAGAACCTTAAATGAAATCACAGATGCTGAAAACAATCTGCGGACTATAGAGGCTCTTCTAAGCGCATTGTCTGATTCAAAGCTCTCAAATGTTATTGACCTACCAACTGCTTTTGAGATTTGGCAAAAACTAGAACTTTTGCATGAAGGAGATAAATATGTTAAATGTGCAAGGTTACAAAGTTTAAAAGGAAAATTTGAAAATCTAAAGATGAGAGAAGATGAAAATATCACATCTTTTATGCCAAGAGTAAATGAGATTGTTTGTGGAATTAGAAATGTTGGTGGAGTCTTAAATGAAGATGAGATTGTTGGCAAAATTCTTAGATCCCTTCCAACTTCTTATAAAATCAAGGCTACTGCAATTGAAGAATTCAGAGCTCACACAACTGTCACAAGAGATCAATTGGTTGGTAAATTGGTTGCATTTGAAATGGCAGAGTTTGGAGATGAACCCCCAAAGACTGAATTTGCATTCAAAGCCAGTGCCTCTGTAAAAGGGAAACAGAGGTTTGATCCAGGAGAAACTCTTCAAGGAATCTTTCATGGTATGAAAAAGCAAGAAAAGACCTGGAAGAAGAAGAAGCTAAAACTACTCACCTTGAAGCTCTTATTGCAAAAAGACTACCAAGAGGATCCGGTAAGTATGAAGGGAAATTGCCTTTTAAGTGTTTTAACTGCAATAAGATTGGTCATTTTGCCTCAAGGTGTTTGGAAAGATTTTCAAGGCCAAATTTTAACAAACCAAGATTCTAGAATAATTGCTACTATGCTCATGAAGGAGATGATGAAGGAGTAATAGATGATGAATCAGAGATAGGAGACAAATCCGAAAAAGACTGGGTGTTCATTGCCATCAAGGAAGAAGATCCAATGCCCTCTGAATCTGTCAATCATAAAGTTGAAGAAAGAGCTCTGGCTGCCCAATTTGAAGAAAAGGATGATTAGGTCATTGACAATGGATGCTCTCATCATATGATAGGTGACAAAAATAAGTTCATAGATTTGGAAAGGTATGAAGGAGGATTGGTAAAGTTTGGTGATAATTCTGCTGGTAGAATCAGAGGTAGAGGAACTATTTCTTTTGATGGAAAGAACAAAACCGATAATGTATTGTAAGTTGAAGGATTAAAGCACAATCTTCTCAGTGTTGGATAGTTGGTGGACAAAGGCTATGATCTCAGATTCAAGAATGGAAAATGCAAGATCTTTGAAAGTTCTGAAACAGAGATTGCATCCGGTACTCAAACTAAAGGTAATATCTTCCATTTGGTTGGTACTAGTAAAAGTTGGTTATTTGCTCAAGTTGATCAAAGTTGGTTATGGCATAGGAGGATGTGTCATGTGAATTTTGATAATATCATCAAGATAAGCATTACTCAGGCTGTAAGAGATCTTCCAAAATTAGTGAAACCTAGTAATAGCTTGTGCAAAGAATGTCAGTTGGGTAAGTTGAGCAGAGTCACATTCAAAAGTAAGGAACTATCTTCTACCAGATTATTGGACTTAGTTCATACTGATCTTTGTGGTCTGGCAAGAATTAGGAGTATACAAGGTGATAGATACTTTATGTTGCTAATTGATGACTATTCCTGGATGATGTGGGTAACCTTTCTAAAGGAGAAATCAGAAGCACTTGAGAAATTCAAAATATTCAAGGCTATGGTGGAGAATGAGACCAGATTAAAAATGAAATGTCTGAGGTCTGATAGAGGTGGAGAATTCACATCCGGTGAGTTCACAGACTTCTGTGAGAAACATGGAATAAAGAGACAATTGTCTGCTCCTAGGACTCCATAACAGAATGGAGTAGTTGAGAGAAAGAATTGGACCATCTAGGAAGCTTCCAAAACCATGATGATGGAAGCAAATGTTCCTCAGATCTATTGGAGAGAAGCTGTCAGCACTGCAGTCTACACTCTCAATCGAGTTCAAATTAGAAGCAATACCGGTAAGACTCCTTATGAACTTTGGTTTGGCATCACTCCCACTGTGAGGTATTTCAGAGTTTTTGGTAGCAAATGTTACATTAAAAGGGATGAAGATCTAAGAAAATTTGTTGCTAGAAGTGATGACGGAATATTCTTGGGTTACTCTATTCAAAGCAAAGTATACCAGTGTTATAACAAGAGATTGAGAAAGATTATAGAAAGTACAAATGTGAAGGTTGATGAAGGAATTGAAAAACCCTCAAGGTTTTATGAGTATGATGAAGATGATCAGAATGGTGCTCTGATTCAAAGTGCCCCAGCCTCTTCTGAAAAATAGATTCAAGCTGATCCGGTAAGTCAGGAAGAAGAGATAACTCTCAATGAGCCTGATCAAGAATTAGAAATGCAAGAAGCTCCCAAAGTTCCAAGGTATGTAAGACTGAACCACTCTGAAGATCAGATCATAGGTGACAAAAGCAAAGGTGTACAAACAAGAAGGAGAATTTCTCAAGACTCAAATGAGTATTGTCTAATTTCAAAGATTGAACCTAAAATAGTAAATGAAGCTTGCAATGATGAAAACTGGTCTAAAGCTATGGAGGAGAAACTAATACAAATTGAGAAAAATCACACTTGGGATCTTGTTCCGAGACCTAAAAACAAGAATGTGATTGGAACCAAATGGGTCTTCCAGAACAAATTGAATGAAGTTGGTGAAGTAATCAGAAATAAAGCTAGATTGGTCTGCAAAGGATATTCTCAAATAGAAGGAGTTGATTTTGAAGAAACTTTTGCTCTGGTGGCAAGAATTGAAGCAGTTAGATTATTTCTTGCATTTGCTGCCTTCAAAGATTTCAAAGTGTATCAAATGGATGTCAAGTCTGCCTTCCTGAATGGTGACTTGGAAGAAGAAGTGTACATTGAGCAACCGGATGGTTTTCAATTATTTGATCATGGTGATATGGTCTACAAGTTGAAGAAGGCACTGTATGGATTGAAGCATGCCCCAAGAGCCTGGTATGAAAGATTGGACAAGCATCTTTTGAAGATTGGTTTCAACAAAGGTACTGCTGACAGTAATTTGTATTTCAAAATTGATCATGAAAACATCTTGATTGTTGAAGTGTTTGTTGATGATATCATTTTTAGAGGAAGAGATAGTATGTGCAAAATCTTTGCAAATCAAATGAAAAGTGAGTTTGAGATGTCCATGCTTGGTGAAATGAATTTATTCTTAGGTCTGCAAATCACTCAAACAAAGAAAGGAATCTTCATTTCTTAGACCAAATATGTGAAAGAATTGTTGAAGAAATTTGGGATGGAAGACTCAAAGCTAATAAACACTCCCATGGAAACCGGATGTAAGTTGAGCAAAGATGATGACTCTCCTAAGGCAGAGCAGACAAAGTACAAGTCAATGATTGGAGGATTGCTGTATCTCACTCAAACTAGACCAGACATTATGCAAGTTGTTGGTCTTGTTGCTAGATTCCAAGCTGATCCTAGAGAATCTCATGTCATGGGAATCAAAAGGATTTTTAGATATCTAAAAGGGACAGTTGAGTATGGTCTATGGTATCCTAGAGATCATGATTTCTCTCTTCATGCATATACAAATGCTGATTGGGCAGGAGATGTGGATGACCAGAAGAGTACCAGTGGTGGAGCATTCTTTTTAGGGAAGAGATTGGTTTCTTGGCTAAGCAAGAAATAAGAGGCAATATCTCTGTCTACAACTAAAGCAGATTATATTGCAGCAGCAAGTTGTTGCACTCAAGTTTTGTGGATGAAGTAGATGCTAAGAGATATCAAAGTGGAATATGAGGAGCCTATCACAATTTTCTATGATAATTCAATTGGAATAAATATATCTAAGAATTCGGTGTTGCATTCAAAGACTAAGCATATATCTATCAAGTTTCACTTTTTGAGAGAACAAGTGAACAAGAATGAAGTCAGATTGGAGTTTGTGCCCTTAAAGGATCAGATTGCATACATTTTTATTAAACCTCTACCTAAGGACTCTTTTGAGTATCTCAGGGAGAAGTTAGGGGTTATTGCCCCTCTGGTGATGAACTAAGGTGCACTGATGTGCATTAGTCTGGTGGATTTCACAGTCACATCTTGTGGTCCGGATTGATGATGGGGAGCTGCTACTGAGGGGGAGCAGCAGATATGATTCTGAAGTGGTGGAATTGCAAGTATGTTCCATTTACCATTGATGTCAAAGGGGGAGAGAAGACATGTGAAAAACAAGTGGTTGCTAATCAAAGGGGGAGCTATAAAGGGAGAGAAGACATGTGAATCATTGTTGCTGATAGGGGGAGTTAAGTCAGTAAGGAGAATTTCTTATCTTGATGGTTAAAACAATTTTTCACATCATATGTTGCCATCAATGACAAAGGGGGAGATTGTTGCAAGTATGGGCCTAACCGGTGTTGTCATTGATGTCAACATATTCCTGTTGCATTAATGATAAGAATTGGATGAGCTGTGTGCTGAGGATATTGAGAAAATTAGTCTCAATCAGGAACAATGAAGAACAGTGATGACAGTAAGGCAATAGTCTAAGTTAGGAAGAGGATCAGAGCATGCGGATTAAAGGGTTTGTAGATATGTGTCTTAAGGTGGTCTAGTAGAGATTTCAGAAGTCTGCATGAAGATCTGAAGAAGTTGTGGCTGCTCAAGTAAAATTGGTTCCGGTAAGTGTTCAGAGGTGACAGAGTGTTACAAAAAGGTCCGGTGAGATCTGGGAATGCATTTTCATGTCCTACAGATTTGAGGAAGTGTTGGAGAAGTTCTTTTGGTTTGTCAACTCAATTTGTTCATGGTTTAAAGGTCCGCAAGTATCTATTCCTTTGTGACAGTAATGACAGTCTACGTTCTTGAGGTTGCAGATGTAGGAGAGATGGATTTCAGTAAGCAGATGAAGTGTGGATGTTCATGATGATTCATGCAAGTTTGTGGAAGTCTTTGGAGCGTGTCCAGTTTGTTTTGGTGGTCTGCATTGAAGTTGGAGCTTGCAATTGAAGAATAACTTCTGGATGATGGTGTTCTTCTTAAGACTGGCTGACCGGATGAGTTATACATCCTGCGGATGTTCTTGTTAATGTTTGCTGACTTAGATGATCATTCCTAAGTTTATGTCTTGTATAAAGAAAGGATTACAAAGTCATTTCAAAGTTGTCTTGTGGAGACGAGTATGTGGTAGCGAAGAGGAGAGGGAAAGGCTGAGCAAAAGTATTGGGCTTAAATGGAATTGATTCAAGCATGGTGAAGATGCTATTCTCTAGCTCATGTATGTGATACTTATTTCTTTGTAGACAGTGTGTCTCTTGTAGGCAGTGAGCCTCTTGTGAGCAGTGTGCTCGGGCAGTGAGCCCTAATTGGCATGTGCCATTTGTTCTTTCTATTCTTCTAATAGAGAATACATCTTGGGTTAATCACCCTATGGTTTTTCCCTTAACTGGGTTTTCCATGTCAAAATCTTGGTGTCGCATGTGTTGATGTGTTTCTTCTCTCAATGTGTTGCATTATGTTTCCATGATTGATTTATTATTATGATGCTGAATTGAAAAGTAAAGTTAAGTGTTTAAATGAAGAAAGTTTTGCACAACTAATTCACCCCCCCTCTCAGTTGTGTGCCCTAAATCTAACAGTATCATGGGGCAGTGTCAGCGGAGGAGACGGCACCTAGCTATAGGAGTCAGTCTGTGGCAGGTATAGTGCAGAGGGTAGAGGGATCTCGATCAGGGGCCTCTGTTATGAGCCAACAACAGTCTGGGGCCAGTAGAGGAGGGGACAGAGAGGGCATTGCTGGGAGTAGTGGCCCACGGTAGCAGGGCTAGCCGACACTTCTTGCACAAATTTTGGCCTTTTATGCACACTTTTGATGGCTCAGATAGCCTGGTATGTATAGACTTGAGACATGTATCATTATTTTTTGAGATGTATACATTTTATTACCTTGACCCAAAGATGGTCATGGTAGCCTTGATATATTGTACATTTGGATATATTTTATGTTATATTTGATATGATGATGCAGCTATTGATGATCTCTATGTGCAGTTCTTTAGACTACATGCTATGGATGCATTTCTATTTTACGATGATATATATATGTGATGCATACTTATGATGATGTCTATGTGATGCTTTATCTAATGCAGACTTAGATGATTTATGATGCTATGTGATGTTATCTAATGTAGACTTAGATGATTTAATGATGCTATGGGATGTTATCTAATGCATACTTAGATGTTTTATATGATGTTTTATGATATGTAGAATGTGTTATGAAATCTATATGATGATGCAATTTATGCGATGCTCTACATGTTTTTACCTATGTTTTTTATTTTTTCTGTGGATATTATACTATGTATGATGCTAATGTATATTGGTGATCTAATGCACTTATTATGTATGCAAATGATTTAATCATGTGATATGATATGAAACCTATGCTATGTTGTTTTGGTTATGTCCAATGTATTCAATCGACACAGAGATGACACAATGATAGATAGAAGATTGATTGAAGACCGACGTGGTAGAAAGACTCACAAACTTTCATTTGTATTGATACTCTGCGTTTTGGATCTTTTATTGCATGGGATATGGTATGGATGCTTTTATGGATGTATAATGGATGTAAATGATGCTTTGCTCTTGACATCTTGATGGTGCAAGTATTCTTAAGTTCTTATTTCATCATTGGGTGATTTTTTGGTACTTTTTCCAAGTGTTGTAAGTTAATACAAGCATCTAGGTATTGCTTACACTTTGATTTAGCAAGTTAATACAAGCATCTAGGTATAATTGAACTGAGATGACCTTAGTATTTCTTGTGTATCAATAGACAAGGATTGTCCCCTTTCATGTTAGACCCTTGATGTCCTCGATGATCTTTTGCCGATCATGTCGTTAGACAAGGCTTCACATTACTAAAGATTAATCAACAAACAACAGACAAAGAAAATTATTATGCCCCCATCATAGCATCTCTAGTTTTTGACATCCTCGAGTAACATAGGAAGACATAATAACAAAAATCAAGACTTCGTAAGTTTAACCTAAACAACACAAAACATTCTTGGATTTAGATGTGTTTTTCTTGCCATAATTTAGATATAATCATTTATAGTGCTTTTAGGTACTTGCTTGTTTTGCGTCAGATAAGTTGATGCCTTGTGTCAAGATTTTTTCTTTGGAAGTGAGCTTTGCTTGTGCTTGCACATATGCCTGGTAAAACGGACCCTAAGGGACTGACCTAGTGCCTCGGAGGTGCATTGCTAAATGGCCTTGCCTATGTGGTGACACAAAGGTAATGTAGTTTGGGGACCCGGACCACAGATGGACTAGAGGATAGACGACAAGAAATGGGATGGATGGAAAGGTGGAGCCTTGGGAGCACATTGAAAATGGCCTTGCCTACGTGACAACATAGAGGCAACATAGTTCGGGGTGGTACCCTATGATACTGAAGATAGACGCTATGCTAGGCTGACACTGTGGATAGGATACTGGATAAGACCTTGGTTGACAAGGTGACAAAAGAGATAGAGTATCAAGCCATGATAGGTTATCGCTAGTTTGCAGAAGGGTGCTTTATTATGGAGCAGATATGGATCAGATGAGAAATGATGGTAGGAAGAATAGGCATAAGGTGATTGGTTTCCCAAAGATGGAGAAGATGGTTTATCACAAGTAGTGCCTGTTTACCAGGTTTTCACTACTTGCTTTTATTTACATGAAAGCTAGAAGTACACATGGCGCCTACTTGCCAAGTTTTCATCATGGAACCTATCCAAGGTGCCTATTTACTAGGTTTTCACCAAAGGATGATTTTTGTTTTGTTTTTGTATTTTTTGATTTTTTTTGCTTTTTTCTAATTTTTTGATTTTTTTTTGTATTTTATGCCCCCCTTACATCGGGGTTCTCTTAGGTATAGAACCAGCGAAGATGCATACTATTGATTGGGTCATCAAACAGCTCACCTTCTGATGTTGCCAACTGATATGCCCCCAATCCATAGGCAACAACAATCACATAAGGCCCCAGCCAATTGGGTTCAAACTTGCCTTTCTTTTCCCAATCCTATTGATTGCGGGGATTTTTTTTAAGTACTAGATCTTGGACCTTAAAGACTCTTGGATGGACTCTGTGGTTGTAGCTTCGTGATAGCATTTGTTGATATGCCTTGAGATGATTAAAGGCTTTCTGTCTCTTTTTCTCTAGTAGCTCTAGCTCTTGCAATCTGGAAACTCTATACTCTTCATCCGTTATGAGACCTTTTAGTGACACCCTTAGAGATGGTAACTCAACCTCGATGGCCAAGATGGATTTTGATCCATAAATAAGGGCATAAGGGGTAGCACTTGTGGGAGTGCATATACTGGTTCAATAGGTCTATAGAGCAGGATTGAGTTGGATGTACCAATCATGACTAGCATCGTTGACTATCTTCTTAAGGAGTTTCAAGATTGTTTTGTTGGATGCTTCTGCTTGGCTGTTGCCTTGGGGGTAATAGGGTACGGGGAAATGGTGGTGGATTTTGAATCTATCACAAAGCTCTTGTACATCCTAGTTTTTGAAAGGTCTTCTGTTATCTGTGATAATGGATGAGGGAATTCTGTATCTGCAAATGAGGTAATTGAGGATGAATGAGGAAATCTATTTACCTGTGACGGTGGTGAGTGGAATGACTTCAATCCACTTGGTAAAGTATTTAGTGGCAGTTATTATGAACTTGTGGCCATTGGAGGAGGGCGGGTGGATTTTTCCCACAAGGTCGAGTCCCCATTGACAAAAGGGCCAAGGTGTCGTTAATGGTCTCAGCTCTTGAGCTAGTGCATGTATCAGGTTTCTGTGTATCTGGAACTGCTTGCACTTCTTCACAAACTAATATGAATCTGTTTCCATGTTTGGCCAATAGTATCCCAAATGCATGAGTTTCTTAGCTAAGGAAGGACCACTAGAGTGTGTTCGGCAAATCCCTTCATGCATGTCTTGTAAGGTGGTTTGAGACTCTTGTCATTCTAAACAATGGAGTAAAGTACCATCCAGACCATGTCAGTATAGGGTGTTAGCAATAATGGTATAACAAGAGGTTTGGTGGATGAAGGTTCGACGTTTATTTGCAGATAAGTTAGGAGGGAGGGTGTTATCCTTGAGGTAAGTGTAAATCTTACTATACCAAGGTGAATCAGATCCGATTAATAGGCACATGGAGTGTGTTTCAGGATGATCATAAGCTGGTTACTGAATTGACTCCACCAAGAACTCGTACCGTGACTCATTCTCTAGGATCTCAAGGAGCGAGGCAATGGTTGCCATGGAATCTACCACTTTGTTTTCAATGCAAGGTATCTACTCAAAGGAGATGATCACAAAGTACTCTTTAAAGTCATCAACCATGCACTTGTATGGGATAAGCTTCTCATCTTTGGTTTGGTAGTCATCACTGACTTGGTTGATCACCAGTTGAGAGTCACCATAGACATGTAGCTCTTTCATTTTCTATTCTGTTACCATTTTGAGACCAATGACCAAGGCCTCATACTTTGTGATATTGTTTGTGCATGGGAATAACAAATGATAAGACTTAGGTATGGTGTCATCGTGAGGAGTGACCAACAAGATTCTTGCCCCCAATCTGTGGTTTGTATAGGAGCCATCAAAGTAGAGTTTCCATGAGTGTGTTGTGATATTAAATAAGGATTC
This sequence comes from Cunninghamia lanceolata, assembly GCA_027924645.1. NCBI lineage: Eukaryota > Viridiplantae > Streptophyta > Pinopsida > Cupressales > Cupressaceae > Cunninghamia > Cunninghamia lanceolata. The sequence goes on from BSBN01000530.1 coordinate 6,289,172, forward strand.
ATCTGGAAACTCATGTCATTGGTGTGGTGTCCTGTAATGGTGCATCTGCTAATTGATCAGCAATGATTTGCCACTTGATAGCTTTTTTGTCTACATACTCAATGTCGTATTCACTTAGGAGCATAACCCACTTGGCTAGGCGACCTGTTAGAGCTGCTTTGCTTAATAGGTACTTCATTGGATCTATTTTAGCAATAAGCTTGACTAGATGTGCTAGCATGTAATGTCGTAGTTTTTGGGAAGCAAAAACCATAACAAGACATGATCTTTCTATTTGATAGTATTGTAGTTCGTAGCCCACCAATGGACGACTGATGTAGTAGACAGCTCTTTCTTTACCTTCATAATCTTGTTGTGCTAGAAGGGCACCAAGGGCTGTTGGTGTAGCAGATATGTAAAGTAACAATGTTTTTCCTTAGATAGGAGGCATCAAGATGGGTGGGTTCATAAGATATTCCTTCAGTTTGCCAAATGCCTCTTCGCACTTGTCATCCCACCTAAATGGAATGTTCTTATGTAGGAGATGATTGAAAGGTTGACACTTGTCTGCCAGTTGTGATATGAACCGACGGATTGCTTGTAGCTTGCCCTGTAGAGACCGTAGTTGAGTAAGATTCTTTGGCGATGGCATTTCCATGATGGCCTTGACTTTAGCAGGATCCACTTCGATCCCATTTGGTGATACAATGAAGCCTAAAAGCTTGCCTGAGGTGACTCCAAACACACACTTCTTTAGGTTCAACTGACTTTGAATTGTTCTAGTCTCTAAAAGACCTTCTCTAGCACATCTAGGTGTGATTCTCATGTGAGTGACTTTGCAAGGATACCATCTACATAATCCTCTATTGTGACGTGCATCATATCATGGAAGATGGTGGTCATAGCACGTTGATAGGTGGCTCCTACGTTCTTTAGCCCAAATGGCATGACATTCCAGCAGAAAGTGCCCCATGGACAAGTGAAAGATGTCTTATGTTGGTCTTCTAGTGCTATCTTGATTTGATTGTATCCTGAGAAGCCATCCATGAGAGATAACATGGTATGCCTAGCTATTAAGTCAACTATGATATCTATATTTGGCAACGAAAAGTCATCCTTGTGGCAAGCTTTGTTTAGATCTCAAAAATCATTGCATAATGTTACTCATCCATCAGGTTTGGACACCAGCACTATGTTGGAGACCCACTCTGGATAGTCTATTGCTCTAATGAATCCTACATCTAGTAGTGCAATGTGTCGATGCATCTTTCTAAGCTTCTATTTGACTGGTTTCACTCCTGGATCTAGTGGAAGATGATGTAAAATCAAATTTGGATCCAATCCTGACATATTTGCGTAAGACCAAGCAAAGTTGACCTACTTTTTCTTGAAGAATGGTACAAACTTAGTCTTTTCTGGTGGAGTTAGAGACTTAGCAAAGTGAATGATCTTACGATGTTCCTCTATTCCAATGTTAACAGGTTCTGTAGGTTCTAAAACAATCTGAGACTTCTCTTGCTACATGTCATTGGGGAGAGTGTAAAGCCTTCCATCATCAGATGCCACAGTTGGGTTTTCACCATCGGATGCGTCCTTTCTTTTTACTATTTTGGGATCAGATACTGCCACAGAGCAGTTTTCACCATCAGATCCAATTTTTATTTTGAAATTTTTACGATTGAAAGGCTTGGCACTCTCTTTGAAATAAGCCACGGTGTTGAGCTCAATGGCGAAGCCAACTTTATGATTTCATGTAGGTAGGTGGTCCCTAAGTTCCATGTAGTCAATGTAGGCATCATCATTTTGGAACATGTCTAGTTGCGGGGTTCCTCGTAGGTCCCAGTCAATAAGTTTAGGATGTACAAGGGGGAGGGAGTCAGAGGATAGATCTGATTTGTTGATAGTTTGAATGGATATGCAAGGGGTATTGGTAGGGATAGGGTCTAGGATGGTACTTTCCTCCAAATTGTTTATCGCGATAGAACTCAAACCTTCCTCGAAAGTCGTATTCTTGGGGATTAGCGAGTCACACTCTAATGGTCTATGCATTAGCATTTGTCCCTTACGGTAGGGGCTATAGGTTTGAATGGTGTCAACTTCCTTATCAGCATAGGAGTTCTCTGTTAGCTCATCCCACTAATATTCATTGGAATATGTGTCACTGTCCTCTTGAAGGTTATGGATCATTTCCACAAGACAAGCATTTGTTTTTGTTTTTCCCTTGTCTTTGTATCCTAGACCTTTTGTATTTCTTGCCAATGAGGATGAAGAAGGTTGAATGGGTTCTATTATTCCTTTATTTCTTAGGCCAATGGGACCTTGTCTGTCATAACCCATTCTGTGTAAGATAGACTCTCCTCACCCATAGATTTATGTTGGGAGCTTAGGTGGTTCTTGTTGCGTGTTCTCTTCTTCTTCTTCTGTGTAGAGCCATTGTAAGGTATCTCTTTCCTCTGTTTCATCTAATAGGGTCCCCCATTTTACAAAGGGAGTTGTAGGAGGTGTAGGAGGAGTAAATGGTTTTGGAAAGTGCTTAAGTCGGCCAAAGGATCTTGGGGATAAAGGCATTTTGGCTAGATTGAGGTTGTACTCGATAGAGTATTCCCCTACCCTGAATTCTTTGATAATGATCTTCTGCTCTTTGGGCTTGGATGAGGAAGCTTCAGAGGTATAGTCATGCTGTGGGATAGGGGATGTATATGCTTTGTTGTTAGGAATGATACAATCGGGCTTTGAGCAAATGGTATTGCAATGTTGGAAAGGATCAGGGTCACCTTAGATGGTGATCTATTTACTGTTATGGGGAAACTTTATGCATTGGTCATAAGTAGAGGGAACAAATTTCATGGCATGAATCCATGGTCGGCCTAGAAGGATGTTGTAGACTAGCTCTCTGTCAAGGACTTGGCAAACAACGTCCTTAATAACTGGTCCAATCTGTATTGGTAAAACCACTGTTCCCTTTGTAGTCCTTTCTTCTTCATCATAGGCCTTAATGGTGATCTTTTTCCTTGGATCCACCACATTTTCAAAGAACCCCAATGTAAGGACTAGCTTGAGCATGCAGATATTTAAATTGGCTCCCCCATCAATGAGAACCCTTTTGATGCGGTGCTTATGGATGAAAGCAATGATATGCAAGGGTGTGTTATGAGGCTGAGACACTAAGAGGTCATCTTGTTCGGTGAACGCTATGGTACTAGATGAGGTTAGATTTCTACCATGACTTGAAACTTCTCTTGGGCCAAGTTCATGGGCATAGTCGTTTCCACTAGGGCTTTATCGAGAATCTCTTTGTGGGAAGGAGATAGACACAACAACTCTAAGATAGATATGTGGGAAGGAGTTTTTCAAAGTTGGTCTATGACACTATACTAATGGGAGTTGGACTGAGAAGGCGATGACCTTGGAGGGAGGGTATTCAATGTGACCTTACCACTTTGGGTGATAATGTTGCAATCAGTTTTGTTGGGTCCTGATTGTTGGTTGGGCGTGACGACATTGATTTGTGGGATGTGCTTTGATATGCAGTTGATGGTATAATCAAATGACACTCTTGTATAGTTAGCATTATTATTCCCGTTATTCTGATTTTGCCTATTGTGGTTGTTATTGTTGTTTCCGTTGTTGTTGTTGTTGTATGACCTGTCATGGTTGAGAAGTGGATCCTTGTATGCCACATGTGTCTTGTTAGAGGTATGTTGTTGAGAACCTACTTGATTTTGGTCAAGTTTGTCTTGAATGACATGTTTGAGATGGATACAATTGTTGGTCATATGGCCTCTTCCTCTATGATACTCACAGAAATTGATGTCTTTCCAATAATGAGGCTTTATCTGAGGTTCGCAGTCACTAGTTGGTGGAAGAGTGATCTCATTGTTGGCCAATAGCTTTTGTAACATAGATTACTGGGACTCTCCCAGTGGTGTGAACTTTCACCTAGGGTTGGTGTTGAACCATGGTTTTGGCTCGCGAGAGAATGTTTTGTTAGGCGTAGAATTGTTTGTCTCTCCTTTGAGAGTGAATATTTGTTGCTGCTTGGGAGCTGCCACTTTAGCATCAACTACCCCATCATTGAGGACATTTTTATTCTTTGTCAAAAATTTCAACTTGGCCATAGTGTAGGTAGAGTTAGGGGTGTCCTTGTACAACTCTATTTGCCCCTTGGTGATCATAGCTTTTTCAATAAATAATCCCATCTCAATGACCTTCAAAAATGAGGTGGGACACTGAATTTGGATTTGGTAGCTTAGATCAGAGTTAAGGTTGTGGACAAACATCTCCATCAATTTCTTCTCAGGTACATCATATGAGAACTTGCTCATGAGTTGTCTCTACCTTTGTAAGAAGGAGGCGAAGGACTCTCCATTTTTCTGCTTTGTGTTGCATAAGTCGAGCATGGAGACTTCATGTTCAATATTGTATGAGAAGTGTGTGATGAACTTGTTGACTAACTCATCAAAAGTTTTGATACCTGGTGGAAGTCATGAGAACCACTCCATGGCTTGACTACCTAGAGATCTAGGGAATAGTCTCATTGTGAGTTACTTCCATGCATGTGGCGATAAATTCCCTAATGTGATCTCTTGGGTCTCCTTTCCATTTGTACTTGTCAAACTTAGGAACTTTGAACTGAAAGGGGAAGGGCACCATGTTCAAACTTTTGTCAAAGGGGTATGGTGCGATGTCTTCCAAAGAGTAAGTTTTAGTATTTGTTCCTATTTTGAGATCCGTCATTTGTTACGTTAGGCCCTCGATTTGTTTCCTCATTTCTTCCATAGGTATATTCAAGTCTGTGACTTTCTTTCCTTTATCCCCCTCAGTGTGATTTTCATGAGTTTCCTCTGCAGTCTCTTTCAGTTTGTTGAGATCAAAGTCAGAGGGGAGTTTGAGTCCTAGACTCGCAAGATGCATAAAGTACTTGTGATGGTTCTCGTGGAGCACTTTTTCTAGTAAGCATTGAAATTTCTAATCTTGGAGGTGCCCTTGATATTCTTCAGGAGAGATATCCTCATCACTATCATGAGGGGTGACAATGTGATTGGATGATCTGGCCATTTCAAGTTGTCTTTTGTTTTGAGATCTAGTTAAAACCATGCAAGGCGACGTAGGAAGCGGTGGGACGAAACTAGGGATTTTGGTAAGATGCTGGTGGAGACTGTTGAGAATAGGATACTTGTGACGAGATTTGAACAAGGGACTCTTTCGATCAATGATTCCAAGTAAGATGGCCGATACAAGATGATAGCCACAAGTAAGGGTACTCAATACCCATTTACTGTGTAGAGACTAGTCATACACCAAGACCACTAGCGAGGTTCTGCGACCTACTAGGGTTAGTTGAATCTGAAATGATCTGAAAAAGGTCTTGCACTAATATGATATAGAATACTTTGACTTTGCTTTAGGGAGACCTAGTAGAAGGTGGATGAGACGACTGACGAAAGAGAGGGTTTGATGCGAAATGGATGGGAAAGCAACTGCAAGGTAAAATCTAATCTTAGAATTTGAGATTTGGCTGAAATGGGTACCCAGAAAGGTGAACAATTTTTTCTCAAAATGCAGGGAGATACTCATTGTCATAGATGCACAGAAACAGATGCGCAACAGAATGGGATGAAAGCACTGAAAGTCGGTACAAATGTGTAATATTAGTAAAAAGCATATGCGTAGCAACAAATGATAAAAGTGCATCAGGTTGATGTAAAGGCATAGAAAGTCTGTACATATGCACAGCTTCATATGATAAATGCGCAGCTCTAGTTTTTTTCAATATTTTTTGCAATTTTTGACAATTTTTTCTATGTTTTTGGTTTTCTTTCTTGCAAGCTAGTCTTTTTTATCTAATTTTCTTAATTATGGCAAGAAGACACAACAAACACAGAATGTTTTCATGGTTTTTTTTTGGTAATTTTTTTTGGACTCTTTTTGACACAAAAACAAGTACAATCCTAGGTTTCAAAGGACAATATAAACCAAATTCTCACTATCTCTAGTGAAGCATCTTCAGGAGGTGATAATCACCCTTCCCTGCACTAGCTTATAGGGGTTTTTGGCTACTAAAAACAAAGGTGTTTAATAAGTGCAACTGCTCGAGTGGTTATACATGCGGCAACACTACTCTTTGTTATGGAGTCTCCCAGCCTACAAGGATTGCACCTTGGAGGATTTTAGGGGAGGTTGGTTGTTGGTATAACACAACTTTACTTGTTGTTTGAAGATTTCACTCCAAACATAATTTATTTATAGTGGCTTGGCAGAGCTTAGCGTTACCTTGTTACCACTTAAGGTCGTTCCCCAAGGACAGATGAGTATCCAACGGTAGGCCTCTCTAAAGGTAAAACACATGCGAAAATGATATGTCTGGCATTCTAGTCACCCAAGATAGGGGAGATCATAAGCCTGGTATCATTCCAAAAAACATGAAAGACAGTGGTTCTTTTCCCCTAATTAAAATGAAGAAAACTAGATGAGCTATCTACTTGGGCAAGCACAAAAATTTGTTAACTTTGAAGTGATAACAAGATAGCAATGGTCCAATTTTACCCAGATAGCAAGATTTTGTTAACTTTGAAGTGATAACAAGATAGCAATGGTCTAAGTTTACCCAGATAGCAATGTGTCTAACTCTAAAAGATAGTAATATAGCAATGATTCAAGTATATGCAAGATAGCAATGATTTAGTTACCACCTTCCAAGTTAAGACTATGTGAGATTTGCATGAACATCAATTTACTTTCCTTTAGAAATGGAAGTGTGAGTTAACAAAATGCATCTATATGACTAAACCAATGCCTAGCCTACAAATAGATCCAAGAGCATTCCTACGAAAAAGTGTTAGCGTTAGCGTAAACCACAAGAAAAACCCTAAAAATTACTGCTTAGATCAGATGCACAACTTCTGAGCTTGAATGCACAGAAATAGAGCTCAGAAGCATTGAAGTATAGATGTGCTAAGACAAAAGTCAAAAGCACAAGAATACAGAGTGTATGTGCCGAACTAGCAGATGCGTCGTAGCAGAGGTTATATGCATCGAAACAGAGCTTGCATGCGCTGAATGATTGGATGCACTAGAACAGATAGCAGATGCATGTTAGGATAGGTCAAATGCGTAGATTTCTCTTATGTACAGCTTTCTAACACAAAACTTAGTTTTTGGGTTAAATTTAGGGCTAGGCCCCACGTTGGGTGCCAAAAATGTTAAGGAAAAATTGGAGTAACATGAATAATCAATATAGTATATCAGTAATACCCAAAACTCAACGAAAAGGAAAATAATCAAGATCAAACAAACAAAGATGAAAAACCTTTGCAAACCTCAATACTTCATAGCTTCCATTGATTGCCTATCTCAATCAATCTTGCATGTATGAATAAGGCCCTTAGAGAGTGCACTTCCTTGCTATTCCAAGATTTTCAATGGAGAATAGCTATGATAATGCTTTGTAATGAAGATGAGCTTCACAACAATGGTAGTGATATGGTAACAAGTTGATCACAAGCAAAAGGAATGGCGTGGGTGCCAAAAGCACGCTGTAATTCTTATAGAGTAACAATACTGAAGGCTTGGATGATTAAATGGAAGAATAGGGTTCAATTTATAGACTTGTGAGAGAGAAGATCAACGGTATAGAAAGAATGAGGAGATCAACGGTTGAGAATGGTTGAGGGATGTGCGCGAATAGAAAGAAGACAAGTGTCTTTCTCTATTTTGCATGAGAGGAATTAATAAAATAGAAGAATGAGTTAACTAAAGAGATTAATCAATTAAAAGAATAGATTAATCAGTTAAGAGAATAGAACTAGAGAATGGAAATTGCATGAGGATGAGAAGATATTTTAGCTTAATTAAATATTTGGAATATTGAATTGCATGTGCACATTTGATTGAATTATACTTAGAGATAACTCAATTTAGAAGAAATGGACAACTTAAATAAACATTTGATTTATTTAAATTTAGAGAAGATATTATTGGAAGAACAATTAAATAATTGATATTATTTAATTTGTCGGAGGAATTAGAAGAATTTAAGAATTTTAATTAAATAAATTGATTTTATTTAATTGTTGGGAGAATATGAATCAAATAAATAAATTTGTTTGTTTATTTATTGATAGAGAAATTTGACTTAAATAAATATTAAGAATATTTATTTAGGCGTATACACTAGGATTAGCTTGTGAGACAATAGGCGGGTCACTCATGTCAATGAGACTAACATTGGAATTGTATGACGCGTTCGATGGATCCATGGAGATAGTGGAGACCATATTAGCAGTGGTAGGAATATGGGATGTGGTGTCCACATGTGATGCAAGGGGAGTAGCGGATTGCAATGGTTGTGAATCTTGGATAGTTTGTGTTGTTTGGATAGCTTGGGAAGCTTGTGGAATATAGGATATGGGGATAACTTGTGATGTTTGAGGAGTTTGCACTTGGGCAACATGGACAACTTGTGTTACTTGAGGCACAGATACGGTCATGGTAGGAGAAGGAGTATGTTGGGAAACATGGAAAGGTGGAATGTTTAGATTTTATGAAAGGAAAGGGAGTACATTGGTTGGAGTTATCAAAGATTCTAAAGTGTACTCCGAGAGTGGTGGGTCGAATGAAGTAACAATAGGCAATGAAAATGATGGGTTGGAAGATGGAGTTTGTAATATGGTATGCGATGGTGTGACTATAGTGAATAGTCCCTTTGCAACAACAATGGGAGTGCTTGGATCATGTTCTTGAATAGAAAATATGTCAAAGTCTCTTGGTAGTTTGGTTCCCATGCGGGCAAGTTGCAAGAAGCAGCGATTAGGATAAAATAAAACAAGCTTCTCAACTTGTTCCCATACATGTGTGTCTTGATAGTCAGATAAATCCTCTTGGGAATGCTCTTCATAAGTTGTTGTGAAGGGGTGTGATTGCACTTGATGTGATGACTTGCCAATGGTGTACCCAGGGGGCACAAACATGTGAGAAGGCATGCCAGTTGTAAATTGAGTTGAATCTCTAAGGGTTGTTGATCGTGATTGTTGCATTGTTTTTTTTTTTTTTTTAAATAATGCCCCTAGTAAACTTTTTAACGTGACCGGTGACGCTGGTGCGACACGCCCTCCGGCTCCACACTAACGCTTTTGCCTGGAGCGATGAACCAGTGAGGCCACAACATGGGGGACCTCATCCCCAAGAAGGAACACTTCAAACCCGCGAGCTCGTTGGCCCAGCGAAGGCGTAAAGCCTGCGAGCTTGTTGGCCCAGCGGGGGTTTGAACTCTGGTGGCCGCCACTACAACCGAGCAACTTAACCACCGAACCATGCCATCATCGGCCGTGATTGTTGCATTGTGGCTTCCATCTCATCTAGCAGTTTTTCTTCCAGTTCAGCTCTATATTGGCACCTAGTTTGAGGCATGATGGTTGATGTTGAAAATTGAATTTTATCTTGTCAAGGTTTTGAGACCCAAAAAGATGATGGTTTGCTAATTGTTTGGTTGTTGGTTGTTGTGCTAGTTTGCTATTTTCTTTGTTGTTCTTAGGTTGCTTGGTTGTTTGGTTGACCTTCCCTAGAGAATAGCTCACGCACTCAAGGGAAAAGTTGTTTTTTAAGGTTGCTATTTTGCTGATGTTGCTAAGGCTAAAGCAAAAAGATGATGTTTTGCTAATTGTTTGGGTTGATTGTTTGATGTTTGGTTTGTTGGTTTGGGATCTCAAAAAGATGGAAAGTTCACAAAGTCCAATTGTTTGGTATGCTCAAAGCAGGAGACAAAGTCCAAGTATCTAGAAATGATCAAAGGCAGGTATGAAAGCTAATGCTGAAGCTAAGCATGATGGAAATGTAGTTGATTCGGCTGAGTCACTAAGATTTTTTGATATTTAACCACAGGCGACAGGTAATAGCTCAAATGCAACTCAAAAAAGGAAAAAAGTGACTGATAATAGCTTAAAAGTGATCTAGTTTTGGTTCAAGTCATAGGCTACAGTATTAACTAGAGGCAAGCCAATTTTCCATAGGTGAGCAGTGTTAACTTAGAAGCGATTTACTATTGATCAAAGGCAACTTAGTTTAGACCAGAGGTGAGCAAGTATTGTTCAAAGGTGATTCGGTTTATGCAAACGAGGACTAACTGCTGGTTAAAAGAGATTCGTTTGTCTGTATGCAGGTAGTTAAAGCTTAAAAATGGTTTGTGTCTATCAGGAAATATGTCTAAATTGTGTTTTTGACAAGAAAATAGTAATTTTAGTCACTCACACTCACAACAATCACAAACTTGTACAACCTAGGCTAGGAAAGGACTGTATTTGTTGAGTCCCCTGGCCATGCTTATTCAAAGTAGATAGATTCAGGATCTTAGTAGCACCAGCTCCTCTCCACAGCACACACTTCTCACGCATACCAAGATCCAGGTTTCGCAAGGCTTGTCCCCCCACCAAACCTTAGGATTGTCCCTGTTATCTCTACTAAGAACCACGTGAATTAGGGCAGCTTCAAAGGTCCCACCTTTTGTGTCAAAAAATAGAAGGTTTTTGGCTACTACACAAGGTTGCTAATAAGGGCATCCGTTTAGGTGGCTATACGTACGGAAGTGCTACTCTCCATTATGGAGTCTCCCAGCCTTCAAGGGTTATGCCTTGGAGGGTTTTGTGGGAGGTTGGTTGTCAATATAACACAACAACACCCGTTGTTTGTGGCTTTTGACACAAACACTTTTTTTATATAGCGGTTCGGAAGGACTTGGCTTTAGCCCATTATCGCTTGGGTCGTACCCCTTCTCACACTGGGAAGGCATGCCCTCAAAAGATAATAACAAGTTCTCATGCACCCAAGATCCATTTGATAGGCAAGGGGAGAGGATACTTTTGCTATTAAATTTGGGTTACAAACATGCACATGCAAGCAATCAAGAAAGATAAATCAAGTATGGAGTAAGCAATGATTCTTTTTAAGCACCAAGCCCAAATGTTCCTAAATTAGTGAAAAATCACAAGTCTTGGACCGATTGAAGCTACAACAGATATGTTAGTAGTTTGATAACCTCCTTTTCTTGGATAATCGATAGGATGTTGCACAAATACCCAATTAGTAACCAAGAAAATTGGAGTGCAAATGATAAAGACTGAAAGCGACACAGTTACCAGAGGCAATCAATTGTTGGTCAGGAGCGATCTTTATTCTACCGCAGGCAAAATGTTATAGATCAGAAGAGATACCAATAAACCTAGATGTGAAATGATAAATCTCATAAGTGATGTAAAAAAGCAACAGGCGACTGATTACAGGTCATAAACGACTCAGATCTATGAAAAAAAAAGAATATAACACAAACCCTAGTTTTACAGAAAGTGATCCGGATAGCTAAAAGTGATCACTGTTAGGTTAAAAGTGATTCAAATAAAGGCCTAAGTGACCACTATTAGCTTATAAGCAATGCAAAAAGGAAATAAGCATCTACTATTCGCTTAGAAGTGATCCAGAAAATGCTATAAGTGACTTGTCTCAGCTTAAAAGTGATGTGTATAATTGGACAACGACTAGTTTTCACTCAGAAGCAACTAAAACTTGCCATAAGTGCTCAAAAAATTTGATCTTCACAAAAATAACTTCAAATAACAAAGTTAATCAAGGACGTGGGTCCCACTGGGTGTGCCAAAATGTGATAGGTAAAAAATTAGGTTAATAAGATCAACCATAGCCATGAAAACCTAACCCTACCATCATCAAAGAATCTAATCCAAATGGAATCAAAAGTATGCAATTCAAGAACAATATCACCTAGATTGTATGATTCCTTGTTTATGATGTGGATTGCTTCTTCAACAATGAACAATTATGAAGATCAAAGCTGCCATGATAGATGGATGATAATGATAAAATGCTAAATAGATACAAAAATGTTTAATATGCTCAAGATGATAATGTAGACGTTATATGAATGCTAGATAGATGTAGTATGGAATGAAAGGGTGTTTATATAGATTTCAACCAAAATCATTCAACGATAGAGATTTGGTGGCTATGTGAATGGCTAAGATTAAAAGATGATCATAGATAGATGACAAGTGGAAGGAAGATAAGGCTTATGTGTGACTGTGTACATAAAAAGTACTACATGTGAAAGATATTAAATAAAAGATGTAGTACCACTTATCTTTCTTTTAAATGAAAGAAGGCACATATGTTGGCACATTGAGATAAATGATAAGAAAAATTAATTAATTAAATAAAATTTATTTAATTAATTGGAAAATGTGCTTATGAAAGGATTTTTAATTAAATAAATAAGATTTATTTAATTAAAATAGATAGAAATAAGATAATTAAATAATTAAACATTATTTAATTATATATTAGAGAAAATAGAAGAAATAGATAACGAATTAATTAAATAAATATAAATTTTATTTAATTAATAGAAGGAATAAGTGTGTTAGAGAAATTGCTCAAGTGTGTTAGACAAATGCAGATGATAGCTAATGCAATATTTGAATACAAATGATAACTAGGTCAATTTTGGGTGTCTATAGGAGGAAAGGCCTAAATCCTACATTTCCCCATGCTATGCCTTGTAGAAAATCCCAAAAACTCATCTAGAGTATCCTTGCAGAAAACCCAGAAAAACCCAGAAATCCTTTAGCTTCAAGTGTCTTCCATCGCAGGGATTTCTTGTTTCCATACTTGGTCATTTTAATGCATATGATCATGATGTCATCATCTGTTTAGGGGTTTTTCTTTCATTCAGTCAAAATTGTACCTTAGATACAATTTTATTTGTATCTAGGTCTTGTACAATGTTTTACTATACATCAGGTTTTTTGTATGCAATTTTTGTATGTATCTCTGTTTGCATATTGCACATACAATTACATATACAAGGTCATATACAAGTACATATACAAAAGCAAATACAAAAAGGAAGATACAGAGGCTTTTCAGCAAGACCTTACATATCAGTGACTCAATTTGAAGTCTTCCCGATGGCTGATTCAAAAGGTGATGCAAGGTCAGATGTAAAAAGGGGAGATAAAAAAGATACATCGACGGGAGATTCGCGTATCGGCATGACCCAGCTCAAAGTCTCCCTGACAGCCTGGTGTACATGCAATATAAAGGGTAGGATACAAAAGTGAATGTACAAGGGCAGACCCAAGGAAAAAATGCAGTTGGTTTTAGATGCAAAGGCATATGTATGCGGTTTTGTTTGTATATTGCATTGTATATGCGATATACAAAGGCAGATGCAGAAAGGTGAAGATACAATTCAGATGCGATTGGAGAATTGATTCTGGCAGACTTCAAGATGGGGTCCACGGTTGTATATCACATATACATGATCATATACAAAGTGATATACAAAGGTGAGATACAAAAGCCGGATCCGATTCCAATTCTAATCCACTTCATAAAATGTTGAGATCCGCTTTTGTATGCACATGAGATTATACACTTGCATATACAAAGTCAGATACAAAAGATGATACAATGAAGAAGATGCAGTCATGCATGCTGATGCAGAATCAAAAGGTATGAAGTGCATTTGTACATACCGAAAGGTAGAAAAGTCAAACGTCTTTTGTATGTACAATTGCATGTATATGCAATATGCAAAAGCAAGATACAAGGCTGGATCTGTTTTAAAGTTCCATTCTGATTGATAATCCATTGAGGTCCACAATTGTATATTTGGCGATTGTATCTCAAATATATAATTGCATATACAAAAGCACATACAAGGGGTTTTCGGTGAGACTTTGGTTATCGGTGATCCAGTTTGAGGTCTCCCTGATGGCTGATTCAAAAGCACATACAAAGGCACATACAATCACATATACAAAAATTGAATATGTAAAAGGTGAAAGGAAAGAAAATTGCATAAATGCATAAAGTGAACCTAGTAGTGTAAAGTGCATATACAATTGCATATGCATGGTCAGATACAATTGCATATGCAAAGCGATATACAAAGTGCAAGATGTAGTTGACCGCAACTTTGACTATGGATATCTCCCTCATTCTGGCGAATTTCAACATGCTTCAAAAGGCAAAAGTCCTTATTTTTGCCTCCTCTTTCATCTGTCGGGCCTTTGAGGGGAATATTCTCACTTTCAAAATATGATCTAGATTTGCATGCTTGGCCGATAGGATGTCTTAATGACCATTTTGGTGTGTGCAAAGGTCGTTTCCTCCATAGTAATTCTAGTTTTTGAACTCTGTATTCACAAATCATGGTGGATGGCCATGTTCTTTAATGCGATTGACTTCTCTGGCTTACTGGTGGATATCCCTGTGGTTTGCGAAGACTTTTGGGCTCTTCCCTTCAATGCCATGTCCTATCTTCCGTGTGGGCAACTATTTTTTGGTGTCTTTTTCTACCAGAGGCATGGTCTCTGTCCCTTTCACCGTTCCTTCCTGCCCTTGCATTGATGGCTACATTTATATTCCTTAGATCCTGTGGAGCGACTACAGCTTCTCCTGGACAAGAACTTGACCTATAAAAGACACTATAACCTCATTATTGAGGAGGATGGTAATTTTGGGCTGTTATGCTACTAAATTTGTTATAGTCAGACCTCTTAGTGTAATTGCAGGGTAAGGGAATGTGACTCACTGTGCCTGAATCTAACCTCTGTTGTCTTCCTGTTTATCCACCAATGAATGTGATTAGCTATACTGTGTATTTTCCTGCTACTAGTTATTTTGTATTGTAATGGTTTCTGACCTTCATGATCAATGTATGTATGATTTCTTGCCTCTCATGTGTCCTGATTTCTATGTTTTACTTTGAGTTGTAGTCCGTTCCTTGAGTAAAGCTTCTCCTCTATAGGTTTGATCTTCATACGAAAGCCTCAATCAGCATCATAAGTCTGTGTGAACTCCCTTGACGATTGAGATTATTGTTGTGTCTCTCTTTCAAAATCACTATCACTCACTAAATCTAGTGTATCACCACTTTCATTTCAATTTCCTTCCAACCTTTTTCCCCTGCAAGTATTAACACTAGGTTTAGATAGTTTTCTCTAAGCATTAGGCTTAGAATGAGGAACCAACCTTCTCTAGAGGTCTGATCTTAGTTCACAAGGTCCCACACTTCGAGATCATTCCCATTATGTCATTAGAATGCTTGGATTCTCTCCAAGCAGGGCGCAATTCTATGTGACAACAGTTACTGGCACGCCTGGTGGGACATAGTTTGAATCTAAGAAGTTTGGTGCTATTCTTAGCCTGTTGCAGTCTTGAAAACATCTTGCAAGTACTTGATATATTAATCCCCACCTTGGTGCCAACAGTTTCTGGCACGCTCGGTGGGACAAATTTGATGATCCTTATCATCCATTGAAGAGTTCTAGTGTGCCCTTTAGTGTATCTTGCCATTCAGGGCAATCTCTCCATCACCATGGTGACTTTACTGAACAAATCTTCTGGTGAAGGTAGCCCAAGTGCCTAAAATTTATTTAAGGATCAGGATTCTAGTGGTTTTCCTAGTTTGTTCAGAGTGTTGAAGCATTTCAATCACCTGGCGACTCCCTAGTATAAACATATTTCTCTGAAGGGAAGACCTGTTTACTCTTACATTTTGTTTGTTTGAATGTTTCCTGGTCCTTAATGCTTTAAGATGTCAAATTTTTATGGAAACTATGGCTATTCCCCTCCACCCAACCAAAATCAAAATTTTATGCTTCCATATCAACCTTTTCAGGCCCAAAACACCTCTGGTTTTATGCCATACAACCCTGTTGCTGCACAATATCAGCATCCTCATGATGCTTACCTCCCACCTGCCCAAGATATGTCTCCTTGGCAACCTAATAGTGCTTATTATCAACCCCAAGAAGACTACTTTGATCCTAGCCAGTGTAGCTACCCTCCTAATCCATCCCAAGATATTGACCCTATGAATGCTAATGCATTCAATAAGCTCATGAGTGGTTTCCTGAAGCTTGACGGATGCCT
Source organism: Cunninghamia lanceolata (assembly GCA_027924645.1). Lineage (NCBI taxonomy): Eukaryota > Viridiplantae > Streptophyta > Pinopsida > Cupressales > Cupressaceae > Cunninghamia > Cunninghamia lanceolata. Next base: position 6,305,093 of record BSBN01000530.1, read on the forward strand.
GGATAATGAGAAAAGAAAAATGGGGTATAGCCGGCCTCAACGGTTTTATGATCTCGACATCATAAGCATGCATGGTCTCGAGAAGTTGTCCCTAGATCTAAATAGGGAGGCTGATGAATTTGTAGAAATTTTAGAATGTGAAATACAACAAGAAGCAGAAGAAAGGGTTTTTCAAGAACAACAGATGAGGCAAGTAGCCCAATCAGTTCCATCCATTCCTAGCTTCAAGCATCCCCTTTCTTTTGTACATGTTTATCCTGTTTTAGAGGTAGCCCCCAAATTTAAAATCCCAAGCTTCAGGTAGGATGTCCCCTCTGTGCCTCCAAAACTGCTTCCCAGTTTTAAAATCCCTAGTTTTAGAGGCCCCCAACCTTCACAGAGGCCTATCCCTTCACCAAGTCAGCCTTTTCCCCCTCAGAGCGATCTTCTTCAAGAGGTCCTTTCAGCCCATGCCTTATGTCAGCCCTCTTGCCCTAGCCCCAAAGTGGAGGAAAGACCAGTTTTCTAGTGAGATGTTGGGTTTTATGAACCACAAAAGAAAATACTTGAGACTGCTGTGAAGCAACTGACCATTTGTGAAACTCCATGCACTAGTGAAACAAAAAGCTCAGACTTGCTACTAGAAGAAATCAAGCCAGATCAGATGGAGCAGCAGTGTGTTGAGCATGACATTAATATTAATTCAAGTGCAGGGTTAAGTCCTCTTGACTTTGGCTCTTTTGAGGAGTTTTCCCATGCTATGACCAAGATAAATGAAACCCAAATGCAGAAAAAGCATGGTGAGAGGGTCCAGTTGCAGAGACAACTTGAGCAAAATCTAGTGGAGCTATAGTCACAAGATGGAGGCATAAGAGAAAAAGTTACTAAGGTCACTCCAGAGGTGGATGATGTTGCCCTACTTCATGAGGTACCTGATTATATTGAAAATGAAGAAGAAAAGTAGCTGGTCATGGATATGCAACAACATAGGAACACTAAAAATAATGACAAATTGTTGCAGGTTGAGGCTAAGCATGATAGTGAGGTTCCAAACCACAAAGAAGGGCAAGCATGTTGCCCTATGCTAGAGGATGTAGAGGCTAATGATACAGACCTATTTGAGGAGCTCCCATATTTCATTGAAAATGATGATGAGGAGGCTGAACATAGACAAGAACAAATTGAAGACTTGTTCTTTATTATCCAACAGGGATATCAACTTCTTGGTGGGGAAGTCTTCTCTTTTGAGCATGTGCATGGCTCATTTTCTGAGCCTAATTTAGAAAATCATGAGCATCTTGTTTATCAGGTGGAGGCAGCCATATTTGTAGTTAAATTATAGAAGCCAGAGCATTCAGACTAGCAAGAGAAGAAAGAATCAGAGCAAAGGCATGAGATCAACCTTGTTGATTTGCATGTCATAACAAGGGGATGCCCTATCAGGCTTCTAGCCCAACTGGAGACACATCAAGATGAGTCATCATTTGTCATGCTTACCTCTAAGCATGAAGTTGAACTTCAAAATGAGTAGGATTAGCCCATCTATTCAACACAAGCTAGTAGCATCAACAATCAGTTTAGGTGGATAGGTGAGTTTATCTCCATTTTGGGGGGGTGTTTTATCAATTTGTCATATACCCATCCCTCCCTCACCTCCTTTTAACTACCCACATGCATGAGAAACATTGAATATTGTTAAAGAAGGGTAGTTACTTTCAAGAACCAGTTAATGGCTTTGTTTAGAGTCATCCCTGACTGGTTAGTTTAGGATTAGAGTAGGTTTTATTTTAGTTTTAGGTTTCCCTTCAATAAGTACCCTTGCACTCTGTTGTATTGTCATTAGGAGATACATGCTTTCTTGTTGTTTTTTATTTTGTCTTGGTAGCTTGCCTAGTGTTCCAACTCCTCTGTTCTTGTTACAGTCTCTTTTGACTCCATGCCCAATGGATGCATAAGGCCACTGATCTAATGTTTAGTAGGCAAACATCCCCGAGAGGTCACCAAAATGTTGTCATATTTTGGTTGACCCTAAAATATTCCTATTCCCCTCCTTCTATCAAAGAAATATGATCAGAGAAAGCATAAATAGAAGGAAGAAAGGCCTAAATCTCGCATTTCCTCATGCTATGCCTTGCAAAAAATCCCAAAAACTCACCTGGAGTATCCTTGCAGAAAATTGAGAAAAACCCAGAAATCCTTAAGCTTCAAGTGTCTTCCATCATAGGGATTTCTCATTTCCATACTTAGTCATTTTAATGCATATGATCATGATGTCATCATCTATTTAGGGGTTTTTCTATCATTTGGTCAAAATTGTATCTCAGATACAATTTTATTTGTATCTGGGTCATGTACAATGTTTTACTGTACATCAGGTTTTTTGTATGCAAATTTTGTATGTATCTCTGTTTGCATATTGCACATACAATTGCATATACAAGGTCATATACAAGTACATATACAAAAGTAGATACAAAAAAGGAAGATACAAAGGGTTTTCAGCAAGACCTTACATATCGGTGACCTAGTTTGAAGTCTCCCCGATGGCCGATTCAAAAGGTGATGCAAGGTCAGATGCAAAAAGGGGAGATACAAAATATACATCGGTGGGAGATTCACGTATCGGCATGACCCAACTCAAAGTCTCCCCAACAGCCTAATGTACATGCAATATATAGGGAAGAATACAAAAGTGAATGTACAAGGACAGACCCAAGGAAAAAATGCAATTGGTTTTAGATGCAAAGGCATATGCATGCGGTTTTGTTTGTATATTGCATTGTATATGCGATATACAAAGGCAGATGCAAAAAGGCAAAGATATAATCTAGACGCGACTAGAGAATTGATTCTGGCAGACTTCAAGATGGGGTCCACAGTTATATATCACATATACATGATCAGATACAAAAGCCTAATCTGATTCCAATTCCAATCCACTTCATAAAATGTTGAGATCCACTTTTGTATGCACATGAGATTATACATTTCCATATACAAAGTCAGATACAAAAGATGATACAATGAAGAAGATGTAGTCACGCATGCCGATGCAAAATCAAAAGGTTTGCATTTGTACATACCAAAAGGTACAAAAGTCAAATGTCTTTTGTATGTACAATTGCATGTATATGCAATATGCAAAAGCAAGATACAAGGCCGGATCTGTTTTAAAGTTCCATTCTGATTGATAATCCATTGAGTTCCACAATTGTATTATTGGCCATTGTATCTCAAATATACAATTGCATATACAAAAGCACATACAAGGGGTTTTTGACGAGACTTTGGTTATCGGTGACCCACTTTGAGGTCTCCCCGATAGCCCAAAATATTCAAAGTGTCCCCGATGGCTGATTCAAAAGCACATACAAAGGCACATACAATCACATATACAAAAATTGAATATGCAAAAAGTGAAAGGAAAGAAAATTGCATAAATGCATAAACTGAAGCTAGCAGTGTAAAGTGCATATACGATTGCATATGCATGGTCAGATACAATTGCATATGCAAAGTGATATACAAAGTGCAAGATGCAGTTGACTACAACTTTGACCGTGGATATCTCCCTCATTCTAGCAAATTTCAGAGTAAGGGAATGTGACTCACTGTGCCTGAATCTAGCCTCTGCTGTCTTCCTATTTATCCACCAATGAATGTGATTAGCTATACTATCTTTTCCTACTACTAGTTATTTTGTATTGTAATGTTTTTTGACCTTCATGATCAATATATGCATGATTTCTTGCCTCTCTTGTGTCCTAATTTCTGTGTTTTACTTGGAGTTATAGTCTATTTTGTGAGTAAAGTGGCTCCTCTGCAGGTTTGATCTTCATACCGAAGCCTCAATCAGCCTCATAAGTCTATGTGAACTCCCTTCATGATTGAGATCATTGTTGTGTCTCTCTTCCAAAATCACTATCACTCACTAAATCTAGTGTATCATCCCTTTCATTTCAGTTTCCTTCTAACCCTTTTCCCCTGCAAGTATTAGCACTAGGTTTAGATAGTTTTCTCTAAGCATTAGGCTTAGAATGAGGAACCAACCTTCTCTGGAGGTTTGATCTCAGTTTGCAAGGTCCCACACTTTGAGATCATTCCCATTGTGTCATTAGAATGCTTGGACTCTCTCCAAGCATGGTGCAATTCTATGTGACAACAAAACCATAAACCCTAAATAACATAAACTCTAATCCTTAAACCCTAAACCATAAATCCTCAACTATAATTTTAAACCTAAACCCTAATTTTAAAACCCTAAGCCCTAATTTTTATCTTAGAGTCCCTAATCCCTAAAGCCCAAATTTTAACCCTTACAAAATGTAAAGAAAATTTGAAACCAAGTAAAAAGTGCATTTAAAAGCTCTTGCCTTTGTAAAAAAATCATTAGCTAAAGTTTCGAAGGGAGAAGGCATTTTTTTATGGTCTATTGAAGCTAAAACATGGATATTAATTATTCTTTCTAGTTTCTATCACATAGCAAGGTAAAATGGCCATAGGAGTGGATCAAAAAAAGTTAGTTTTCAATAATGGACATTAGTAATGAGTCTCCATTACTAACACGTATCTTCTCAGGTTTAGGACTTGGAACCATAATGGGTCTCCATTTCTCAAAAGTGGGTATATGAGTTTATAGGAATGGGTACCTATTCCTGTTATCCTTTTTACCATTGAAAGTAGATATTTTATCTTGCACTTACCTCTTTACCAATGTAGAATAACCAAAATTTTGAATAATCATCATCCTATGTTGTGAGAGATGAATTCATTATTTTCTTATTTATATAGCCTAATACAGACCCCTAGGCATACTTTGAAATGATCATTCAAAGTTGACATGTGTTATTCTATTATTCAACCATAAGGTGTCTTTTGAACTGGCACCTCTCCACCATTCAAATGTACCTCTTGTAGGTTCCAAGTTCTTTCTATACATTGATAAATATTACCCTTCTCATGATGATAGGCTATTTACCACCTAAGATTACTATTACAATTATTAGGTATCATCATACTAGCCCTTGTCCTCTTGGATCTAAATCAAACATCTCATAATCAAATAATCACTCCATTGTGTGCCAAAAATGGTAAGAGCAAATATCATTATCAAAGGGATGGTGAATCACAATTACAATAATCAAATACATTTAAAAGATGTTTACAAACTTTTTAACTTATTACTTCCAAATCTTATCCATTAGGTAGACATTGTTATTTATGGTTTGAATCCTCTTCATATTTTATTTCCTTCCTAGAATTTATTGTTACCTTGGTTCTATTAATAAAACTACTTATTCTTACTTCTAATAGTGATCTTGGCCTCACAAAGAGTCATGCAAAGAAAAAACAAAAAAATCAATAATCTTTGGAAAACCCATTTTGTCATTCTTCATACTCTTTAGTGACTATCCCCTAGGATAACTTTAAGCCTTTAAAAAAAAAAAAGTATGTACATAATTGATTAATATTTTCCCATTAAATCTAACAACCTACACCAATGGCCAGTTGGAAAACTCAAGGGAAATGATTATCCCTTGTGTAGGGATTATCCATTGCCTAGTGAGGAAATAGCACATAAGGTATAAATAAAATAAATGATAGTGCACAATGAGCAATTTAATGTGGCCAGTCATGAAGGTTATGTACTAGTAAAGAATGACATGATGGGGCTAGTCACTAATGAACTAAAATGACTTGCAAGAAGTAAATATTAAAATGGTGAGCCAATTAGGAAGTCAACTTTAAAACATAATGTAAGAAAGAGACTCATAACATGAATATTGTCTCAAACATTTAAGCCCTACAATATTTACATTTCATGACTTATGACAAAGGATAGGAACATGTTCTTGTAAATAATTTAAACACATAGCTACGCTCCATGGTTATTACTAGGAAAGATGCCAATATAAGTAATAAACCATTTGATAAAATCTTAAGAAAGGCCTAGATTATAGAATATAAACATATTCTCAAACCTTCATAAAGCATATAATCATTGTATCTTAAGTTTATAAAAAACATCAATCCAAAAGAAACATGAACAATTCCTATAATAGCCCAATAAAGTGTCATACTCCACCATATTTTCTATTACTACTCTTAGTTTAACATAACTAACAATATTACAAGACAATCCAACCTTGATGCCATTGTGACATTATACTATAATGAGTGCAATAATATAGTTTCTTGGTAGCCCTACAAAGTAGGAGAACTCTTACTATATTTCCATTAATAACTAAACTATCAAAAAAATTATACTTAACTTAAACACTTAATATTCCTCACATGAACATGATGCTAAAGTTTCAATTTCCCAAGTATATTCTCTAGGCAATCTTAGAACAATCCTGATAAATATGTGGCTTGAATATATTCCAAAATCTATTTACACACTATGTAAAGTGCTATTAAGATTCAATTATACCAAGTTGAGGATGTATAAATTTGTATATATGTATGTCTCAAGTTGTTGGTGTGAATGAGGTGTATTACCTAACTAGTACAACATTAGGTCCTATTCACACTTGTCTAGTTAAGTTTACTTAGGGCACACTCAGGATAGTTATCTTTTTGTGTCTCAAGTCATACGATTAAGACACTTGTCATAATATTATGTTATCATGTGTTTCATGTTGGCATATATAACCAAGGGCTTCTCATTGTAATATTAATTCATGTATATTGATGTATTATATTACATATTTTCATCCTTTTATAGAATAGAATTATTTTTTCATGTTGGGTTTCTCTTGTGCTTTCATTAGAGCTCCTAGATCTTGGGTTGCTACCTCCATAGCCAAATCTTACATGGTATAGAGCATTCTACACTAATTCTTAAATAGCATCAGAGATTGTAGGATTGTTTCATGTTAGTCTTTTGAGAGATCTAGGTTGCAAATCTTGGTTTCTCTTGAAAATTTGAGCACAATCTTCTCTTGCATTAAATAATGATCTAGACAATAAAAAATTGATAGAAATACTGAATTTGGGAGGATTTATTCTTTGTGGCTTTGTTTTGTAGGTGTATTTTGGAGCATGTTGGAGGAAATTTGAGCTCACCATTAAGTTTAGGGTATCCATGAAACACAACTTAGCCTTTTGATTTGTCCAAATTAGACATTGGAGGCTAAATATACAATGGTTTGAAGTTTGGGGGTGGTTGCCAGATCTAGGAGTTAGCCACATTTTTAGAGCATTTTGGATCAAATTTAACCCTGCCATCCCATCCAAAAGGCCCAATAACCTAAATATTGATTGTTGATTCATTAGATTTGGAAACTTTTACCCTAGGCCCTCAGAAGAATTTTCCTCCTCAATCATATGAATCATATGGCACTTATACTATACATAAAATATTTTTTGTGCATTATTGTGTCAATATAATTCTTGGCATGGGTTTTTTTTATATTGGGCAAAGATTTGTTAACCTCTAGTAAGTTTTTCTCTTCTAGTTAAATTCTTTATTCTATGGATTTTACTATTATAACTATTGCTCTATAGAAAATTCAAGGTACAATCATACCCTACCAATGTAATGTACCTCCAGCTAGTTTGTAGGCACCATGTGGCATAGGCACCACCGTTGCTAGCTTCCAAACATTGCTAGCACAAGAATCTCTAACTGATAGTATCTTAGGGAATATTTTCCTAATAATTGGTGAAATCCTACCACGAAATAGTTTTTTGTCCCACTAAACCACTCTAATAACTTGCCAATGGTTTTTCACCAAACAATGAGTGGTTTTTCCTTGTATAAAGGTAGTTTACTAGTCCAAAGATGGTTTCAAGAAAATCCAATAATGTTTTTGGCATTGGAGAAGAATATTTTGTCAAATAGGAATATTATGTCAATCAGTGTTTTCTAATGTTACCATTTAGTCAAAGTGATGTTAGCAACCTACTCCTTCACCATTGATGTTCTGATTATGGTAGCTAATCTTTGTGGACTCTTTTTTTGTCCATATTGGCTCCACTTTGCAAGAATCTTTTTATTTGGAGTAAAATTTCAAGAGATTTGCAATGGTGTAGAAAATTTTTGGATTTGGTGTCTAGATTTTCCAAAAATTATATATTTTCATAGCTATTGCTAAGTAGTTCTCATTTTAGGAACTTCCAGGGCTCCATTTGGGCTCATATGGTAACATTTTTAGGTACATTTTATATGAAAGTGCATATTTTTTGTTTACTTCTCATTTTTGCAATCAAAACTATTCAATTTTATATTAAAATTATACTTTAAACTTTGTGGCCTAATTTGGCATATGCAAGGTACTAAGATCAAGACTCCTTTGCTAATTTGGCAAGTGGCAACTATAATCACACTAAGTATAAAGTGTCATAATCATATATTTCTTGGGGATCATTGATTGAGTAATTTTAGGGGTAATCTTGTGCTTTTGTTGGATTGCATCTCTTGATTGGTCTATTGTGTGACTAAAGTTGAGGAGTTAATCATGTCTATAAAAAGGCATTCTATTGTAATGAGATTAGAGAGATAGAACTGTTGAACATAATGCAATACTTAGAGGGGAGTGAAATAATATTCTTAATTTTTTTTCTAATTTAGTGATGGAACGCCTACCTACCCATATGCTCTGATACCTGGGTGCTTACAACACTGACTCATCTACACCCTTTGTTACTCCTTTGTCATCCTTAAACACAATCTATTCCCTTTAGAGATTTAAACATTTGGACTTCTACAGACCTCCTGTCAGAATAGTGACAGAAACCATGACAACTTTCCTAATAATTCTATAATAGAACATCTGAAGACTCAAAAACTTCCCAGAATGGTTTCAGTGACATAAAACCCAATGAAACAAACCTTAATGACACGACTTTTCCAATAAGTCTCTTTATAATGAAAGGAACCTTTCATAGATAGGAACTCAATCTGAAAATGAAATGAAACTCAACAAGAACATCACAAGATACAGACAATTGAAATCTGATTACAAAACTGTGTTAATAGAAATCTTTATTTATATTTATTATGGAAGAGGATTACAGAACCACATAGTTATATATTCTCGGGCTTACCATATTTTACACACATAACATACTGGGCCTTCCTTCACATAAACTGATTCCTCTCTCACTTATGTCTAACTCCCTTTCCTACCCGCGTTCTCTAGTCTTATGGTACTATCCAATCCTCTCAAGAATCTCCTTTGACTATCTTATAGGTTGATGGGATAATGGACTACCATGATCTAATGACTTCTCTTTTTTTTTCTCCTCTTTTTTGTTTTTTAACCCCATGACCCTAACATTTGGTTGGGTCTGCTCTATTTGTCCTCATGGACTCTTCTTTCTATCCTCTCTCCCTTTGCATTCCCTCAAGTGTCCATCCCTTCTATACAAATAATCTCTCTTCCATCTCTTTTTCCTGGCAGTTGTGTGACAGGTTATCATTCTTTCTTCTGGTAGTTTGTAACTCCTCTTAACCAAAGAACTTCCTCAACCATTCCTCTTCCAACTATTGAAATTCATCTATGCCGACCATTCACCATCCATCTTCCCTCTAACTGCTTATTTCCTAATGCCAAGGGCAACTAAGCTTTTCCACCAAATATCTGACTTACTGTCCACGTGGAGGCAATTCAAGAAAAAAATGCAACAAATATAAAACTCAACCCACAAGATGTCAATTAGGCTTGATGCCCCTACATCAAACTCCCCAAGGGACAAAAAAATGCATGTACTCCTGCACATGAGGCTAACAATCAAACTTATCTATTGTTGTTCTCTTCTTCCTCTTCTTCCACAATCATTCTATAATCATCATCAATCTTTCCAAACATTGTTTGCTCTGTTCTATTCTTATCATTTCATTTCCATTGAACAATAGCCTCCTCCAAAGTCTTCTCACCCATTCATCTTTACATACAACAACACAACCAAAGTCTAGAAAATTAACACATTCCATTTCTTCCAATTCATTCATCTCATCCACTTGTTGGATTATGTGAGTAAAATCAGACTTCAATAACAAATCACTTTGAACTTCAATAGACATACTACCACTACCAACATCCTTACAAAAATCTGGATATAAGATGTTACATATCTTCCCAGTTTTCAACACACCCAATGTTAATAAATCAATGTCATCTTTTACCTGTTCCAGCATCTCCGCAATAAATCTTTCATAGTCTCTTTCTATTCTAGTTGTTTGTACATATTCATCAAAGACATTCACACATTTATCAATCCATTCAACTTTATTAAAACAAAACAGATCTCAGCATTTACTTCCCCAAACAGGTCAACCTTACCCATCGGGCTGTCTATGTTACCCAATACATGCTCAACCTTAAACAAATCTGCATTCATCATTTCATATACTTCTTTTCCCAAGGTTCAACTATATAATTTTAAACTACTTTTAATCCCTTCTTCCTTCTTATAAAACCCAATGTCATGCACTATTTTAGACTTCTATTCCAATTCTTCATAAATCAACATACCGAATGAATACATAACAATACGTTAATAAAATGGTTTCATATTTACCTCTGGCTCCAATGCTGCTCCAAATCCTTTGTTTTCAATTGCAATCTTTTCTTCTTCCTTTGTTATCTTTCTTTTATGCACAACTTCACTCTCATTCTTCTTTTGCCTTTCAAGCTCAGAAAATGGTGTCCACAAACCATCTGCACCATTAATATTTGCTGCCCTTTTATCTAATTCCACCTCTATGTATATGTTATCAATCTATTGGCTTGCCACCTCTGCTGTAATATCATATGCTCCTAAAATTTTAGACTTTCCTTTTCCTTCTTCTATATTTTCTTTTGTTCCTTCCTCATTTTCCATGCCTTTTCCTATTGTCCATCCTTGGTTCCCTTTCCTCATAGCCAACTCATTCCTCATAACACTTTCATACTCATTATTAAACTTTCCAATCTACCTTCTTTTGTTGTCCTTCTTTTTTTTATCTTTCTCTCCTTCTTTCCTTCTCATCCACAATCAACCATAACTTGCTCTCATCATCATCATACAAATCAAATGGACTACCTCTTACCCCGCACTTACCATACTGTTCTTCCTCAAATTCTGTTGTATACTCTTCCTTCTTATCCTCTTGTTTTGTATTCTCATCACCATGTCCTTCATTTCCATCTTCTTCTACTGCTGTTCCATGTTTCACTACCCACACTTGAGTTTCCATCTTCTTGGGTTGATATTTTTCTATTGCTGCATTTGACCTACTTTCCTGTCTACCTTGAAACTTTGGTATTTCTTCCATTCTTCATTTTTGTTTACTGTCACAAACTCCACCATTAGTCACCCACTATTTACAATTGAATTGATGTCCTTCCTTAATGGATTTCCTTTGCCAACTTGGTAGTATATATCCATGTTCATTCATCTTTTCTTTATCAACTTGCATAACCACATTCTTACCTTCACATACAAGATTAAAAGCAACATTATTACATCTATTCACTGGTGCAATCATTTGATGTCCTAATTTCCTTCTATTCTTGGCTTTATGGCTTGTCAACCCTTCCATTTTGTAGGCTCATTTTCATTCATCTGCAACATCCTCCAATGCATATGAGCCAGTTCAACTTCTTCTCTTCCAATACTTTTCTTATCTCCATTTGTAGGTACTTTACAATGTATCCCGACTTCACCATGTTGCATTATTCCTTCTTGGTATGCTACTCTAATTTGTCTCCACTTCTTCTTATCTTCGGGTGCCTTCCTTGCCCCTTCTTTCATCATCTTCAAGGCCCATTTTTCAGCCTTCCTCCTACCTGTATTTATATCATTAAACATATCATTAGTAAACAAATCATGAGACCAAGTTGTCTCCTCGAGTGCCTCCTTCATGGACACTTTCTTCTCCTCTTCCAATAGGAGATCTTCCTCTTCAACTCTCTCCATTTCAAAGCCCATTTTCTAAACTTTTCCACCTTCACTTTTTGCACACAGAATACCATTTGCAAACCTCTTATCATAAGAAGAATAATGGGATTCAACTTTACCCATTTATTGTTTTGCTTCATTCTTTTCTTTCTCATCTACATCTTTCTTTTTCAACCCATTTTCAAGGGCATCCAATCTTGCTTCTATTTTCTTCAACTCTTCATAGAACCTTCTATTTTGTCTTTCTTCCCAATATTGTTCCATAGCTTCCCACACAATTGGTTTCTTCAAGATAATCTTCCTTTTCTTTGTCAAATTCATCTTGCTCATTGTTGCAACATAATCTCTTACCTTCGACAACTACCCTCTACCCAAAAAGGACCTTGGAAGATGTTACTCTCAAAAGCCCCTCTATCTAGTCTCTCTTCATGGAGGAAGTTATACACCTTCTACCCAGTTTATCTTTGCTGGAGGATAGTAGTTACAAGCCCTTTCTCATGCTTGCAACAAAAAATGCTCTCATGTCTATGACTAACACCTCTTTCACAACTCTATCAACTCTCTCATACCTCATTCTTCAATATAATTTTCACCATGCCAGTAATCTTCTTCCTCTATCCTTTACCTAGTCTTCTGGGTTCTTCACCAGCCTGTCAATCTGCAATACACTTACTTTTCCAAATATCAATAAACATAATTAATTTTCACTACCTAGATCTTTTGGGGCTCTGATACCACTTGATGGAACACCTACGTACACATATGCTCTGATACCTACGTGCTTACAACATTGACTCATCTACACCCTTTGTTATCCTAAAACACAGTCTATTCCGTTTAGACAAAACATTTGGACTTCTACAAACCTCCTATCAAAATAGTAACAGGAACCAAGACAGCTTTACTAATAATTCTATAACAGAACATCTGAAGACTTAGAAACTTCCCAGAATGGTTTGAATGACATCAAACTAATTGAAACAAACCTTAACGATAGGACTCTGCCAATAAGTCTCTTTATAATGACAAGAACCTTTCATAGATAAGAACTCAATCTAAAAATGAAATGAAACTCAACAAGAACATCACAAGATATAGATAACTAAAATCTGATTACAAAATCATGTTAACATCAATCTTTATTTATATTTATTATGGAAGAGGATTACAGAACCACATAGTTATATATTCTCAGGCTTACCATCTTTTACACACATAACCTACTGGGCTTTCCTTCACATAACCTGATTCCTCTCTCACTTCTATCTAACTCCCTTTCCTGCCCATGTTCCTCCATTCTTCTAGCATTGTCCAATCTTCTCAAGAATCTCCTTCGACTATCTTACAAGCTGACGGGATAATGGACTACCACGATCCAATGACTTCTCTTTTTTTTACCTCTTTTATGTTCTTTAACCCCACGACCCTAACATCTGATCGGGTTTGCTCTATCTGTCCTCATAGACTCTTCTTTCTATCCTCTCTCTTTCTACATTCCCTCAGGCATCCATCCCTTCTATACAAATAATCTCTCTTCCATCTCTTTTTCCTGTATGTTGTGTGATAGGTTATCATTCTCTCTTCTAGCAGTTTGTAACTCCTCTTAACCAAATAACTTCCTCAACCATTCCTCTTCCAACTATTTGAATTCATCTATGCCAACCATTCACCATACATCTTGCCTCTAACTACTTATTTCCTAATGCCAAGGGCAACTAATCTTTTCTACCAAATAACTGACTTATTGTCCACATGGAGGCAACTCAAGAAAAAAATGCAACAAATATAAAATTCAACCCACAAGATGTCAATTAGGCTCAATGCCCCTGCATCATTTAGATGCTTTTAAACAAATGCAACAACAAAAACATGAGAACACACACATATCACAATATGTATGTGGAAACCCAAGATGGGAAAAACCATGGTGGATCAGCTACTTGGATCTACTATCCAAATCCATCCACACAAAATAAAATAAATTTTACAACAATCATTATGTGCACCTAGCTAAAGGAGATACTAGATCCCCTGATTTATGAGCACCAACACGAAGGAGGTACCAACTCTCTATTACATTTCTTTATGGGCACCAACACAATGGAGAAACCAATCCCCTAATGTGCTACAACACATACAACATATATTATATGAGGCACCAACCTCTACACTATATAATTATTGTCTCAGTCTTCTATAGATGGACCTTCTTGACTAATTCTAATGGCTCTTTTCCTCTTCAAACATTTCCTCAACCTCTACAGTCTAATGATTAATCTGTTATGTTGTTGTCATTCTACCATGCTATCATGATGTCATGCTATCATGTAGTTAGTAATCTTACTAGTAGAATGAAGAGCTTCTCAAAGGGACTGTGTGTTGATTTTTTGGATCGACATTTCAGAATACATTCTGGGATCCATCATCAAGATGAAAAGAAGAGAATTAGTGAGTTGTGATTGCAGAGATAGTTCTATACAGAGAGAGAGAGAGAGAGAGAGAGAGAGAGAGAGAGAGAGAGAGGCGTGGGCATGGAATTTAACCTAAGGAGAGGAATCTAAGAGAGGGATAAGAAAAAGAATAAATAAATCAAAAGAGATAAAAAGACATCCTAAAAAGGACAACATAATAATTTATGTTGTCCTTTTTAGGATGTCTTTTTATCTCTTTTGATTTATTTATTCTTTTTCTTATCCCTTTCTTAGATTCCTCTCCTTAGGTTAAACTCTGTGCCCACACCTCCCTCTCTCTCTCTCTTTTTATAGAACTATCTCTGCAATCACAACTCACTAATTCTCTTCTTTTCATCCTGATGATGGATCACAAAGTGTGATCTGAAACATCGATCCAAAAAGAAACACATAGCCTCCTCTAGAAGCTCTTTATTACTATACCATGGACTATGGAAATATCATGTCTATAATCTTACTATCAGTCAATACAACATAATACTTGATCTCCAATTCTGCTTTCTGTCTTACTGAGTAGTGTTCTTGTTTTGTTCCACATCTTCTCTATGTTCAAGATCTATCCTTGCAGTTTGGATATGTTGTTCAGAGATGTTCATAGATGTTATATTCCAAGTTTGGTGCTCCAGATTGTTGTGCAGAGGAAGTTGTGTTCACTAGTGTGTGGACTATGTTTCTAAGTGTTGCAGTAGTGAGTGGGAGAAGTGTTTTTTCCACATTTCTTCGTAGAGTTGTTTCTAGCCTCATGTTTCTAGATTTATGCTTATAAGGCTTATATCTTTTTTCAGTTCAAGTGGTTCGTGGTTTGGTGCTCCACAAGATAATTTCTTGAGTAATAGAACATGGAAGAGTTGTTTAAGTGCTCTGGTGTGAATCTTTGAGTAAAAGATGTTGTGAAAGGTTTTGTTATTTTTTTCAAGTACTTGTGGGTGTCTCTAGATCATGTTCTTGCTTTTTGGGTGGTTTGCATGTTGTGTTTGGCTTTGAGGAAGCATGTACTTGAAAGTCTATGGTGATTACACCTATTTGGCCTACCTTGTATGTTTGTACTAGTTGCAGAGCTACCTTAATGATTGTGGAAGCATGGAGTAGCATGTGTAGTTGAATTTAGGTCCAAGATAAGGTGTGTTGTGGTCCACCTTCATTCCTTTCCACCACAGGAATGTTTAGGTCCAAACCTAATTTGATTTTTCTAGGTTGAGGTGAATTACCAACCTTGGAGAATGCTCTCAATGTTGAAGACAATATAAATAAGTGTCAAGAGATTGTGATAAGGAGTGCATACAATGAATATGATGCAAATAACAGAGTGGTGGAATGTGTAGTGCAGTACAAGCTTTCATGTGTTAGACTACTGGATACAGTGAGCAGAAGGTGTCTACTATTCTTCATTGATGCTACAAAGATAATGTTGATGTTGTGGTGAATATTGATCTTCATTGGAACTATACTCCATGCATATGTTAGGTGCAATTATAACAGTTCAAACTCTAGTAGTGAGCCATCTCTTCTATCTTTTTCTTTCTAGGCAGTGATCCCTTTGGTAGTGAGCCTTTCTTCTAGGCAGTGAGCCCTTTAGCAGTGAGCCTTTTGTAATTTGGTGTTGATACTACTTTATATTGTGAGATAATCCTCACCATGGTTTTTCCCTTCTTGGGTTTTCCACATAAATCTAGTGTTCATGTGTTATGAGTTATTTGCTCTATACTTAATTTCCTTCATTGCAATTGAATATGCTAAATGGATTAAAATGTTTGATGTGTAAATGACTTAAGGGAATACTCATTCATCCCCCTCTCAGTATTCCGGGTGTTCAACATCATCTTCACAATCCTTCTCATAGATGAAACCCTAACTCATGTTGTATAGAAATAAAACTAATATTAGAAAGTCTTCCCTTTAATTTTTCCATTTTGCTGGCATGTTTTCATCATATCCATGTGAATTGTGACTTGTGTTTATATATAAAACTTGTTCTTAATTGATGAGAAAGGCCGTCTTGAAAAATTTTAATTTAAACAACCCTATATCTTCTAGTCAACTAAATCTCAATCTTTCATAAAATAACTTAGTTGGCCTAAGGTTTAATTTGTATTTCCATTTTACCTAACCTGGAATCAAAAGAGTTTGACTCCATCTGACTGAGTAAAATTATGAATTACAGTCAAAGACTAATGAAAGAAATCAAATCAAACAACAATTTACCTTCCTTCGCTCAGAAATCCAACCTCACCAATTGAGCATAATTGTAGTGCACCCAAACTCCAATGATTTTGCTCCTTTGATATGTGGATACATGTATTTCCTAATCAAAATATCATAACTTTGATCTCCTAGAATGATGTAAGTGCAATAGCATAAGTTTACCAAAAATGAGAGATGATAAAGTGGTGTGGAAGACATTTTATTTATAGACCTTCACAAATGAAGATCAATGCTGGAGAGCGATCAATGGCTGGAAATGGATGAGAGGATTTGAACAAATGAGAGAGTGACAAGTGTCCTTGTCCTCTCATGAACTAGGGGAGTTAATAGACTTTATTGGTGAGTTGACTGAACTGATTGATCTGTTAACTGGATTGATTGGATTGTTAATAGAATTGACTAATTTGTTAAAAGAATAGATTGAGAAGTCGACATATTTGATTGGTCTGTTACCTGACCAGATTGAGAATGAATTATGGTGAGCTAGGTAAAAATAGGAAATTAAATAAATAAATTATTTAATATCATGTGCAAGTGGATAAATAAATAAAATATTAAATTTTATTTATTTGGAGGAAATGGAATATTTTAATAAATAATTGGAATTTATTTAATTAAAGTGTGGAGGGAAATCAACTTAATTAAATAATTAGAAATTATTTAATTAATATGGAGGAATAATATGGAGATGGATGCATTATTTAATTAACATGGAACAATGGAAATTGAGTAATTGAGTCAGGAAGTGAGGCTAATTTTAGGTGTCTACATTTTGCCCCTCTATGAGATGGTGTTGCAAAGTAACATCATTTCAAATAAGTTTAAAACATAGTGTTGTGTTGGATAGAGGAATATTTTAGTTTAGAAGAATATTATTGGATTAAAAACAATGATGCCCCAGTTGGTTAGAAGAAGTACTTAGTAGATTAAATAGTGGGTTGAATGATTCCCCCTCGAGAGGATGGATGAATTGAAAGAATACAGGTGTGCTCTCAAAATGAATGGATGTGAAGAAAAAGGTTGGATAAAAGAT
Source organism: Cunninghamia lanceolata (assembly GCA_027924645.1). Taxonomy (NCBI): domain Eukaryota; kingdom Viridiplantae; phylum Streptophyta; class Pinopsida; order Cupressales; family Cupressaceae; genus Cunninghamia; species Cunninghamia lanceolata. The sequence goes on from BSBN01000530.1 coordinate 6,322,667, forward strand.
GGAACTTTGGTAAAAGAAGAACAAAATAGAGAAAAATGGAGAAGATAAAAAAATTGATGTAAGAATGATGGATTTATTATGGGGAGTAGTTATATTGACTTGAGTAGAGTAATCATATAGCTTGATACAACACTAGACATTATGTACCAAGGTATAAGGACCAGGGTAACGATGTGCCTTGTGTACCCAGTGTAATACAATCTTGTCTAGACATATGAGGAAGGATTCTTAGAGAATTGAATTCCTAATGCACAAAAGGTATGATATGACCTTAAATGCAAAGGAGAATGCAAAAGGCCATTTCAACATACAAAAGGTATGAATATTAGCTAGAAAGATACAAATTTAATAAAAATGCAAGATAAAATAATAACATAAGAAAGCAAGCAAGCATGGACAAATTATTAAAAAACAAACAAGGTATTACCCCTGTCAAGTTGTAAAATGGTGATCGACCGATCGATTAATTGATTTGATAATGACATCTAATTTGATTTGATGATAATGCTAGTGTTGTTGGCCACGTGAATCAACACCAGGATTTGATTGATAAGGATAGTGTTGACATTGTGGGGAATGATTTATCCCTAGATAAACACAAGGATGTGGGAATGATATATCCCATTTGATGATTGATTGTTAATTGATTTATTTGGTTTAGAACAAGGCTAGGAGCAAGACCAAAGGATGTGATTAGATAATTTAGCTTGATTGATTGGCTAGATTGGTATGGATTAAGGATGTTACATTTGGATTTACTACTTGGATAACTTTTTTTGGATTGTGTGATATTTTGATTATTTTTTGGATATTTTTGTTTTATGGGATGGTATTCAATTGTAGTTTAGATAAACTTGTTGCTAGATACCAATGACAAGGGAAAACCAAGTTGAAGGGAAAGGATGGAAGGATAGATGGATGGATGGATAAAAGTATTGGCAATGATGGAGAGAATGGATAGAAGATACATGGTGGATGAATGGATGGTTTTAGGATGGATTTCTAAGGACTACGTCATAGAGGAATAACATACCCCCACTCTAGACAAATGTTACTTATGAGAAGGAAACGTAATGCTTATTAGGATGCATGATAGGGAGAATTCTTAGAATGGATGGGTAGACTTTGAAGTATGTCAAGAGGTGTCCAAAGAAAATTTTAGATATTTTTCCCCTGTCGTTATCAAGAAAAAAGGAGGAACCAAGGATGGGTTATAATAGATGAGGTGGATAGGATAGGTATGTGGATATAATAGATGAGGAGGATACGATAAGTATGTGGATATAATGGATGAGGATGATAGTATATGTATGTGGATATAATGGATAGGGCTAGAAGAATATGATGGAAATGATAAGATGGGTTAGATGAGACAATTTGCCCTGAAGCAGAAGGTACATAAATAAGAAATCTACACATGATGCCTAGTTGCCAGGTTTTCATCATGGTACTTATCCAAGGCACCAAAAGGAGTGGTTTTCACCATTAGACAAATGATTATCTTTACTTTTTTTTTTTGAGTTTTTAATTTGGATGGGATGGTGGATGGTGGGTGTTGGTACCTAGAAAAATCAGTTCCCAAAATGCCCCATTTTTCCCAAAGTTCCATTTGAATCCAACTACAACCTATAGCTTATAAGCGAGCAAAGATATCTTTCATAGGTTTTCATTGGTTTTCCTTTCAAAATATAAAAGGAAAAAGCCCAAAAGATGACTGTTATCCTATTTTTCCTTCTAGCAAAATAGCCTAAAAAACTATGAGATCCTAGTGTTTCCCCTTATGAGGATGCAAGGAAAAACCACCCAAATCGGCTAAGTCCCAAAAATCCTGAGTTTGCCTTGTGTTTTCTAGTGTAGTCAAAGTTTTCGAGTTCAAAGCTCTATTCCTCACCCTTCCATCCCCATCATCTCGAACTCTGCCAAGTGTTCTTGGCAAATTTCTTTAAGTGTTCAATGTTTTTTGGAGGTCAGAGTTCGGACTTTCCCTCTTCTTCCTTCTTTTCCTTGGAAGGAGAAGGGTGGAGGGCCTGAGGGTCAAATTTGCCCTTTGCAAAGAAGCTAAAATTTTCATCACCAGAGCTCTGGGTTCTCCTTTTCTCCCTTCTTCCTCGAGAGGATGGAAGAATTGGGGCCTGAGCTCCAATTTTTCCTTTTGGAAATTTGACTAAGTGTGGAAATTCTATGGGATGTCAAGAATTAGAGTTCTACTCTTTCGTATTCTTTTGTGAATGTTGGAAGGCTTGGAGCCCAAGCTCTAATCCTTTTCTTTATAAATCTGGTTAAGCATTTTGTTGTTAGACTTTGGAGTTTTTCTCTTCCACCTTCCCTCTTGGAAGGCTGAACATTGAAACTTCGAAGCCCGCCGATGGCCACGTGGTGGCATTATGCCTTTCTTCTGTGCTCTTTTGATGGGCCCCTCACCCATTCGTAAAACCATGGAATGTTGTCACCTCACCATGATGTCATGAAGGGAGGGCCGAACATCGAATGTTCAAGGCCCAATCTCTGCTAAGGTAAAATCTTCTAAGTGTTATGGTGAAGTTTGGGGTTTTTTCCTTCCACCCCCTTTCTTCTGCAAGTGATGAGGCAGAGGGCTAGAAGCCCAAACTCCCAAACTCTGATGGTTTCTTTCTTCATGGAAAAAATGCAATTTGATTGTCTAGTGACTCTCTTGGTCACCATTAATCCTTCGTAAGGACCTATTTTCATGCAGTAGATGGTATTCCCACCTCCCCATGCAACTGTTCCTCATCTGCATTGAATTTCTTGTACCCATGGCATGGGTGAACCTCCTATTTTGGTAGATTTCACAGACATGTGCTAGGGCATCTAAAATGAAGTTATTGCAACATGGTCAATGTCTCTTCTTCTTGACTTCTTCCCTTCCATGCCATGGATGCTACATTGAAGTTGAAATGTTAGATATACATGAAATGAAAATGTTTTTAAGGTTGGTCTCTGAGCCAATTGTCTAGTTTGGGACAGCCTAAGGAGTTTCTCTGGCATCAACACATGATTTGGTCTAGTTTGTTAGTGAAGGGATTTGTTTAGCATAGAGTAGGAAGATTATGTAAATGTAGATTTGAATGTAGTTAATGTCTCCATGGGATTTTATAATGATTTTGGTAAATATGTAATCGTAGTTATGTATTTTCCTTTGCCACATTTGCTGGTATGAGTGCAGAAGGTGTTTGGAGATGTATGACAACATCTAAATAAATAGAAGGCTTTGTATTTGCTATCATTTTGTTATATAAGAATCACTGTGGTCCTCTTTTGGACTATTAAGTATGTTCATTATATGAAAACCTTTTAGAAAGTCATATATGTAAATGTATGTCTAGTTCTATTGATTCTTTGCTGTATATTTCTTTTCCTCCTTGCATTTTGTGACTCTATTGCCCAATGGAATAGGCACCGGTCCATATTGGAGAGGGGCCAAGCAATATTTTAAATCAAACAAATCATTCATCTGTGGTTTTGGGTAAAAACCATCTTTCCTGTGCATGTACATTCGCATAGTTGAATCAACTATATAGGGGTCATGTCACTACTAGAAATATGGCAAATAAATGACCAGGTGACTAAAACTTTTAGTCATGTGACCAAAATTCTACTAATTTTTTGCAACACAACTATAAATGACTAATTTGGTCATCGGTTGAAATGACTAAAAAAATGACCAAATAAATGATTAATTTGGTCATCGGGAAAAAAACACAACTAAATAATTGGTTAGACAAATAAAAATGACTAAATAAATGACTATTACTCTATTCTTTTTTCTTTCTAGTTTTATCATAATCCATGAATTCAAAGACAATACAAGGCAAGGCAATAAATGTCCACTTAGACCAAAGGAATAAAGGGAGAGAAAGAATTGAACAAAGGGTTAAGAAGAAAAAAGACAAATCATACAATAGGAAATATAAAAAAAAAAATTAAAAATAAGACAAGAAAATAAACGAACTGGATAGATACAAATAAAATAAAGACAAAATTATTGATTATAAAACTTTTAAATATACTATAATATTGATAAATTATTTAATTTTGCAACTCCAGTATGCACAGGTATAATTTAAGTTAAATTAATTTAAATTATATAATTTAATAACTTAAGTTGTATAATTTATAACTTATATAACAAAACAATTGTTGATCCCTGGTTGACATTTGCAGTTGGCAATGATGTCAAACATGTATACAGTGAGTTGGCATGGGTACAGTTTGAGTTTGTTGATCATTGAGAATTTTACTTGATCCTTATCTTTGTTAGTCACAACATGACATGATGTTTCAGTGTATATTATATAAGTGATCTCTCCTAATGTGATTGGCATTACATTTGTTGATGCTTGTCTAAATCAAAGTTCTAAGGCTTTATTAAAAGATTTAATGTCATAAAGGTGACAAAGTATTTCATTTGATTTATTTCTATGGTATATAAAATCACTTTGATGATCACTTAAGTCATCTGACCTGAACGACAGGTCTCAGCTTCTCAACAGGTAAAAAGGTTACAAACTTAGTTTTGTTGTTACCGGCCCTTTTAGGGCAAACCTAGACTCTCAGTGGCTATGGTATATCAATAAAAAAGGAAGTTTGTCATTCATTTTGCAATGTCTAACATTGAGAAATAGAGCTCCAAGCTTAGGGTTTGATATTTTACAAGGAATCTGTTGAATCATGAGTTTTGAGTGTGAATCTGGGTTGACTGTGTGGAGATGTGACAATGCTAAAGTCAGTTGACAGTGGAGGGAGCTTAATAGTTATTTTAGCACAAAAACACAGGTGTTATCCTTCCTTCTATACTGGTTTGTTGTTCTTCAAAGTTTAATGGGCTTTAGTTTTTGTTTTCTTTCAAAGGGGTAAAGGATTTAGTTTGATTTATTAAAGCAAACAAATTTTGTTTTAAGGGTTTTTTTTTTGTTAAAGAAAACAAAGCTAGAATAGTGGCATAGATCCCTGCAGTGACTCTCAGTGGGATGGGGTGACCTGCATAGATGGCCACATTACCTCACTGGAAATCATGAGCGTGTGGCATTTTGCTCGGTTCCGTCTACGTCAAAATTGTAAAGGCATAAAGAGCAACAATGGTGGTCATAGGTTTTTCTTATGTTATTATTGATCTATTTTCCTCTGTCCAGAGTTAAATAATTCACCTTGTGTTTTCTTGAAAATCCTTGTGAAAGCAGCATCATTCAGAATGCACATGCCTAATGTAGGGTATATTTGTGATCTTCAAGTCTGACCCAAATCTCAAGGTCTAAAACTTGCTTGAAGAAGCTTACCATGTGAAAGAGCTTAAAAAAATAGGCAAGTTTGCTTTTTACATCACCCTAAAATTTGGCCAAATGGAGAAGTTATGTGTGGTCAATGTTCTGGTCAAACCTGATTTTTCAGGAGGGGTCATATCCCGAACATTAGGTCATATTCGAAACATTGGGTCATATTTGAAACATCGGGTCATATTTGAAACATCGGGTCATATTCTAAACATCAGGTGATATTTGTAAGATCACCCCGATCTTTGAAATATCACCCGATCTTTTCTAGATCACCCCGATCTCTGAAATATCACCCGATCTTTTATATATCACCCCGATCTTTGAAATATCACCCGATCTTTTCTATATCACCCGATCTTTGCTAGATCACCCTGATCTCTGAAATATCACCTGATCTTTGCTAGATCACCCCGATCTCTGAAATATCACCCAATCTTTTCTATATCACCCTGATCTCTGAAATATCAGCCTGTCATAAAATGTCACCCTATTTTCATGCGGCATGATCATGACATCATCCTTTCACATTTCAATAAGGCCCATCTATGGTGGTGACATCACCATCATATCCCTCATAAGGAAAGGATGCAAGGCTGAAGAAGATACATTTTTTAGCGATGCTTTTCAGGGTCAGCCCAGCGATCGATCAGTTGATGCTCCAAGCAGAGGTACATGTATGGTGCTTTGCACATACAAAGACATTTTAGGGGCTGATCCAGATAGCGATATATACACATATGCAAGGTGATATATATACAGGCAATTGACCAAATCTTTGACCGCCTATATCTCCTCTGTCCTGGCAAATTTTGACATGATGCAAGAGGCAAAAATGCATGTTTTTGCCTCTTTCATTTGGTGGGATTTTAAGGGGAATTTTCTCACTTTTCAATTTTGGATCCAGATTTGCATATTTGGGTGAAGGGATGTTTCAGCAACCATTTTGGGGCAGATGTAGATATTTCTTGCATTTATTGCTGCACAAAGACAGAGTAGCTCACATTCATGATCAAAAAATATCTCTCCACCACCTTGTTTTAGATGCTGCATACAGTCATGGTTGAGGATAGACATGCAAGCTGCTCACATTCAATACCAAAATATCTTCCACCATTTCAAGGGAGCATAGTGATGACGCAGCAGCTTGTATTGAAGACTAAAAATATCTTCCATCTGCATCAATTCCAAATCTTTTGCACCATAACTCCTGGCAGTTGGACGTCCCTTCGGAGATCTTTTCCTGTGGTAGCTCTTTGAGTGATTTTTGTAACTGACTTAGAGCATTCTTGAAGTACTATATATATGCATTCGAATGATGTAAATAGGGTTAAAAATTTTTGGCTTTGAAGCTTTCTATTACTGTAACTCTGCCTTCCCACTGAATATATGCAAGTCATTTTACATCTTTTGCTGATTTTAGTTTAGTGTGAACCCTCATATGATTGTCTGTGAATATTTCATTCCTCTCAATCATTATGTTTCTCACCTCTGCTAGGATCATTTGAATATGTGTATGCCTACTTGCTGTATCTAGTTATGTTGTGCATTTTCTCAGTTCTATGAAAGTTTCTTTTAATCAGTCTGGTGCATCACCCTTACTTTCAGTTTTCCTATTTTCATTTTTCATTAAAAACATTCCTTCTCCCTTTTCCCCTGAAGATTTAGTAGTTTGAGGTGATATCCAGTTAAGGAAGCTGGCCTTCTCTGGAGGTCTGATCTCATTTAGCAAAGTCCTACACTTAGAGATCATTCCCATGTTACTCTAGATTGCTGAAGTTTCACAACTACAAGCAAGGGTGCAAATCCAGGTGATAACAGTTATCTAGCCAACAGTTTACTCTATAGCCATCCTATCAGACAGTCTTTCATCACCAGGTGAGATGAAAATTTTTATGCTCTTTTCACTCTTTCTTTTTATACCAGAATCCCAAAGTTTGTGCTCAGCCATACAGATTTAAATAACCTGTAAATTGCATCTATTAGCCATTATAATTATGTGCCAATTTTTGTGGTATCTATTCCTTCCTTTGCAGTATAATATTTTTTCTTTAGTGTTGTGGTTTTGAAAGTAATTTAGTTGTTAATGGCCTTAAAGAAGAAAGCATTCAGGTCAGAAGCTAATTGGCCAGTTTTTTGTCTTGTGCAGGATTGCGAGGGTTTCAAATGGGACATGCCCTGTCTAAACTTCAAAATTTTGCTTACATGTCTACCAGAGCAGTTGCAACTATAAATTTAAAAAAATCTTTGTTCCTTTCTTCTTTGATCGATGTCAATACCATATTCCAAACACCTATACAAAATTTACATTCCGTTAAATGTATTTGTGCATGTCATTGTTAGGGTTTGTTAAGCATCCAATTGTACAACAACACTCACATCACCCAAAATAAGAAGCACATATTTTCCTCCAAAATGATCTTCAAACAAAGATATGCCCTGATCAACACAGTCCACTTTAAATCATCATATTTGGTTAAATCTTTAAGAATTTGCTTCTGCAAATTTGTAGCACCTATGGTGTCTACATCAATAACACAAACATTAAATACAATGCAAGAAGAATCAAAATCACCATAAAGTTGATTGTATAGAATCTTTGCAACTGTGTTTACCACCAATTTATGAAATTCCAAATTTAACAACCTCTTCCATTGAATTCAGATTTAAGTTCCTGATTGAGAGCATTCTTCACACTGTCCATTTGTACATGCTTGGCAACTTCTAATGGCACTCTATCGAATGCCTTAATCACATCATTCACCATTGTCTTTACTAGCCAAACTTCAAAGCTGAAATGGATAGAGTAAGTCAATAGACATTGCAAAAATACTAATTATCCTAATGCAGCTCCTAAGCAATGCAAACAAAGATTTGCCCCGATCAACATTCCCCACTTTTTCATCATATTTGGTTAAATCTATAAGAAATTACTATTATAAATTTGTAAGACCTGTGGTGTCTACAATAGTGGCATGGACAAGGCAAGCAACACCAAATTCATCATAAAGTTAATTGTACAGAGTCTTTGCAACTGTCATCTTGCCAATACCACCAATACCCCAAATTCCAGCTTTAACATCTTCCATTCAACTTAGATTTAATTTCTGAATGAGTGCATTCTTCATGCTGTCTATTCCCACTGGATGCTTGGCAACTTTTAATGGCACTCTATCCAATGTCTTAATCACATTATACACCATTGTCTTTACTAGTTAACCTTCAAAGCTACAATGGCTAAAGAAGGTTAGTAGAAATTGCAAAAGTATTAATTATCCTTGTTCTGCTTCTCTGCAATATGAACAAAGATTTACCCTGATCAACATTGTCCACTTTTTCATCATATATGGTTAAATCTTTAAGAATTTACTTCTGCAAGTTTGTAAGACCTGTGGAATCTACCATGGGCATTAAATACGAAGCAAGCAACATCAAAATCATCATAATACTGATTGTATAGAGTGTTTGCAGCTGTGGTCTTGCCAATGCCATCAATGCCCCAAATCTCATCTTTAACAACCCCTTGCATTGAATTAAGATTTAATTTCTAAATGAGAGCATTCTTCACTCTATCCATTCCCACTAGTTGCCTAGAACCTTCGAATGGCACTCTGTCCAGTGTCTTAATCACATCATTCACCACTATCTTTACTAGTTGACCTTCAAAGCTACAATGGCCAAAGTAGGTCAATAGAAATTGCAAAAGTACTAATTATCCTTGTTCTACTCCTCTGCAAATGTGAACAAAGATTTGCCCTGATCAATATTGTCTTCTTATTTATCATATTGGTTAAATCCTTAAGAATTTGCTTCAGCAAATTTGTAAGACGTGGCATCTACAGCAATGGCATGGTTATTAAATTCAAAGCAAGCAACATCAAAATCACCATAAAGCTGATTGTATAGAGCCTTTGCAACTGTGTTCACCACCACTATCACAAATTCTAGCTTCAATAACCTCTTACATTGAATTCTGATTTAATTTCTAGATGAGAGCATACTTCACAAGTTTCCAGTCCCAGTGGCTGCTTGGAAACTTCCAACGTCACTCTGTCCAATGTCTTAATCACATGATTCATCAATGTCTTTACTAGCTGAGCTTCAAAGATGTAATGGCCAAAGTAGGTCAATAGAAATTAAAAAAGTATAAATTATCTTGGTTTTACTCAACTACAATGAAAACACAGATTTACCATGATCAACACTATTCACTTTTTCATCACATTTGGCTAAATCTTTAAGAATTTACTTCTACAATTTTCTAAGACCCGTACCATCTAAAGTAGCAGCACAAGCATTAAATACAAAGCAAGAAACATCAAAATCACCATAAAGTTGATTATATATTGCCTTTGCAACTGTCGTCTTGCCAATACCACCGATACCCAAATTCCATCTTTAACAACCTCTTCCATTGAATTGAGATTTATTTTCTCAATAAGAGCATTCTTCATGATGTCCATTCCCACTGCGTGCTTGACAACTTCTAATGGCAGTCTGTCCAAAGCCTTAATCATATCATTCACCTCTACCCTTACTAACCAAGGTTCAAAGCTGTAATGGCCAGAGTAGGTTAGTAGAAATTGCAAAAGTACTAATTATCCTGGTTCAACTCTGCAATGCGTTACTAGAAAAGTTGGAAAATAAAACACTCACATATAATATGAAAGAGAATATTTGGAAAATAAATCTCAAATATTATTATCAATTATGAAAGAGAAAAGTTGGAAAATCAAACATTCTTTTATATATTAAATCGAACAACATATGAGAAAAATTCTTTGGTGTTAGAAGTAGTTTTCGTTTAAGAATTACAATAGCCAAGAAAATAATCGATCATTTTATGAAAGGCCTTTAGTTTCCGGTCTCAATTGATCTATGCTATACAAATTTAATATTATATCAAGAGTAGAGAATTCATAATTTAAGAGCTAAATAGTCCAAGAACAATGAAAAGCCTTTGGTTCAAATGTCAACCAAAAAAACTAATACTCAAGAATGAAAGTATTTATTGGTACATGTCAATAGGTGAGGCTTGCATCACAATGTATGAAATATTTTGCATTTTGACAACTTCGAGCTACTCTTTTCTTCAAATTATCAATATCTAGCATGCTTATTGGTTTCATTGCACTCATAGTTATTGAACATACCCTTCTGGAAGATGCTATCTATTTGCAGTTTGATTCTATCAATGGAAGTTGATGAAATAGGACCACATGCACACATTTCACAAATACTCTCATGACTTACAATGGACAGTGTAAGTTGTTTGTAGGTTTGTTATGTAGATACAACTATTGCAAGTATGTGCCTAATCGGTGTTTTTCATTGATGTCAACATATTCTTGTTGTCATCAGTGTCAACTGTATCCTATTCCATTACTTGTTTAGAAGACTTGTATGTTGAGAATATTGAGAAAATTAGCCTCTCTAGAAGAAACAAGTAAGCCACAGAGAAGTGCAGTACAGACAGTGAGTTGTATGCTGAAGAATAGTCTGGTAAACTACTCCACATTCGTTCCTTCTTCAAGATTGTGGTCTGTAGATTGGAAGTAAGTTATAGGTATGTCTGAGGATGCTACATTTTGGGTCTAAGTCATCCGTATGAAGCTCAGAGTGAGTTGTGTTCACCAGAGTGAAGCCTGCATTTTCTGTAAGTTTAGTTGAGATAGGGAGATAGTATTTGGCTCCATATTCCTCCACAAGAAAGTATTTTTCTATGCGGTTCTAGAGGGAAGTCTAGGATGATGATAAGTGCCTATAGTTTCAATGGTTCATGGTTTGGTGGTCCGCAAGCTATCTTTCTTTTATGACAGTTGAAGATAGTTAAGTACATGTACTCCAGTGAGAAGATTCCTATGAATAAAGTGGTTAAGGTTCGTGCGGTTGCTCCTGATGATTATAGCATACTTGTGGATGTCTCCTAATCATGTTCCTATCTGGACTTTGGTCTGCGTTAACAAATTGAGATGGTGTGTGAAGATTGTTCCCAGACAACGTAGCGTGTAACCAGTCTTGGCGGACCTGGTTGATCCTAGTGATTACAGAGATCTCTAGAAGATTGTGGAAGCATGTTGTGGCATGGATGATCATGTTTGAGTCCTAGCTAAGGCATGATGTGATCCGCATTTCATTTCCTTTGTATGATATTGCAATAGGTCAGGACCTATTTTGTGAATGTTTGTAATACTGATGTTGGAGATTGTTCCAATGGTTGATGCCAACCTTGATGATCATTCAAAGGTTGATGTAGTGTATAAATACTTGTAGCTGAGTCATGGAAAAGTTGTCCTTGACTAAAAATGAGAATATATTAAGAAAGGTCCAAAGGCAGAGCAGAGAAGAGGTAGAGGAAAGAAGAGGAAGAGCAAAGCAGAGGAAGAGTAGGGCAGAGGAAGATCAGAGCTAAGGAATTGTTTTGTTCACAATAAAGAAAGGTGTTGATCATGGCAGTGAATCTGGTAGTAAGCCGCTAGTAGCGTTTAATAGCCCTCAGGGTTTAACAACCCTTATTGTAATCTTGCTAGGTTTAGGGTTGAGGCAGTGAGCCTGCTAGACCTAGTTATTCTTCATGGCAGTAAGCCAGTATGTTTAGGCCTGTGGGGTGACCAAGCCTGAACATCACTATTTCAAGATTGCAATATATATTGAGAGTTAATCCTCTCTATGGTTTTTCCCCACCTTGGGGTTTTCCACATAAATCCATTGTCTCTTGTGTTTGATGTTGCTTTTGTGGTTAAGTTTCTGATTTCATGCTCTCATTATTAAATCATAATAATTATGGATAAGTGATGAATGTTTAGTTGCAGAAAGTGTTTAAGTTTTTGTGACAACTGATTCACCCCCCTCTCCATTGTCTGGCGCATATCAAAAATTGGTATCAGAGCCAAGTTCCTCTGAAGAAAATTTAACAGCTTGAGGAAGATCCAAAATGTCTTACAAGAAGGAAGTACCATATTTTGATGGAACTAATTATGTTCTCTAGAAGGATCAGATGAAAAGCCATCTTCTTTCTCTTAGTATCAAAGTTTGGAAAGTTGCAAAAATAGAATACACCATACCTCAAAATGGTCCAATCACTGAAGACGAAATCAAAGAATATGAGATTGATATCAAGGCAATGGATGCTCTGCTAAGCTCATTAACTGACTCAATATTGACGAAAGTGGTAGATCTTTTAACTGCAAATAAGGTATGGGAAAAGTTGAAAAATCTGTATGAAGGAGATGACTCTCTGAAGGAAGCCAAGTTATAATGTCTGAAAGTGAAATATATGAAAGCTTAAAGATGAACAATGATGAAAACATATCAATGTTTATGCAAAGAGTTGATGAACTTGTTACAGGGATAAAAGCCATAGGTGGAACTCTCGATGAAAAGGAAATTGTCACGAAAATACTCAGATCTCTGCCCAAGTCCTACTGTCACAAGGTGGCCGTGATTGAAGAATTCATGCAAGTAAAAATAGTTAATAGGGATCAGTTGCTTGGTAAGCTTACTACTTTTGAGATGAGGGAGTTAGATGATGCTCTACCAAAAGTTGAGACTGCCTTCAAAGCTAGTACTCCTAGTAGTACTTCCAGATCAGAAAAGTATAAGCTTGAATCTACTGATGAGATAAATGAAGTTGAATCCAACTTTGTGGAAATGCTGCAAAGAGGATCCGGTAAGTATAAAGGTAAATTACCTTTAAAAAAAATTTCCTGTGGTAAAGCAGGTCATTTTACTTCCAGATGTCCTAAAAGAATTGAAACAAATAGAAGAAGATATGAGAACAGGACTAGGACCCAAAAGAAGTGTTATTATGTTGAAGATTTTGATGATGATGGAGTATCAGATAATGGTGAACTAGATAATACTAATTCCTCTATAACTGAATGCTTGTTCATTGCTATTAAGGAAGATCTTGTGTTTACTAATTCTTCTAGCTATATGAAGAGGGAAAAACTAGTGGAAAGTGCTTTGGCTACTTAGGTCATCAAGGACAAAGATGAATGGGTTATTGATATTGGTTTCTCTCACAACATGACTAGTGACAAAAGTAAGTTTGTAAGTTTGGAAAGATATGATGGTGGACTGGTTAGGTTTGGTGATGACAGAGTTGGTAGGATTTGTGGAAAAGGATCTATTTCTTTTGATGGAAAGCATAATACTGAAGATGTCTTGTATGTGAAAGGATTAAAGCAAAATCTTCTGAGTGTGGGCCAGATGTGTGACAAGGGCTACAACTTAAGCTTTAAGGACAATGGATGCAAGATCAGGGAAAGCTCTAGAATAGTCATTGCAACTGGTAAGAAGACCAGAGGTAATATCTATCATTTGAAAGGAACCAAGAACTATTGCTTATTGACTTAGATTGATGAAAGTTGGTTATGGCATAGAAGGTTGTGTCACATAAATTTTGATAATATTATGAAGATAAGTACTGTATAGATTGTTAGAGATCTGCCTAAGCTTGTGAAGCCTGCTAATTTGGTTTGCAAGGAGTGTCAATTTGGGAAATAGACAAGAACAAGTTTCAAAAGCAAAGATCAATCAGTTGGAGGACTACTTGAGCTAGTGAATACAAATTTGTGTGGACCTACTAGAGTAAGAAGTTTACAATGAGACAGGTATTTCATGCTGCTCATTGATTATTATTCTAGAATGACTCGGGTGACATTTTTGAAAGAGAAAGATGAAGCTCTAGATAAATTCAAGGCATTTAAGGCAATGGTTGAAAATGAGATGGATTTGAAAATCAAATGTTTGAGATATGATAGAGGAGGAGAGTTCACATCAAATGAGTTCAATTTCTTTTGTGAAGAGCATGGAATAAAGAGATAGTTATCTATGCCCAGAACTCCACAACTAAATGGAGTTCTTGAAAGGAAAAATAGAATATTTCAAGAAGCTATTAGAACCATGATGAAGGAAGCTCATCTTCCAAAAGCATATTGGAGAGAGGCAATTCACACCACAGTATATATCCTAAACAAAGTTCAAGTAAAAGGTAATAGTTCAAAAACTCCCTAGGAATTGTTGTATGGTAGAGTTCCTACTATGAAATATTTCGAAGTCTTTGGTAGTAGATGTTATATCAAAAGAGAAGAAGATTTAGGCAAGTTTGATGCTAGATGTGATAAAGGAATCTTTCTTGGTTACTCCACCAAGAGTAAGGCCTACTGGTTATAATAAGAGGCTGAATAAAATCATTGAAAGTGCAAATGTTAAAGTTGATGAGTGTAAAGAAAGGTCTTCAGAACCAAGTGGATATGAGTCAGATGATCCAAATGTTTTAGAAGTGATGCAGCATGAAGACAACACAGATGAAGAAGAACAAGCTCTGGTAAGTGCTACCAAAACTCTAAGGTATGTAAGAATCAGTCATTCTAAAAATCAAATCATAGGAGATAAGAGCAAAGAGATCTTAACCAGAAGAAAATCTACAGAAGAACAAGTAAATTTCTATATGATCTTTAAGATTGAACCTAAAACTGTGGATGAGGCATGCAGAGATGAGAATTGGATAAAGGCCATAGAAGAAGAATTGATGTAGATAGAGAAGAATTAGACTTGGGATCTTGTTCCCAGACTAGCAAATAGGAATGTAATTGGTACAAAGTGGGTCATCAGAAACAAAATAAATGAGAATGGTGAAGTGGTAAGAAAGAAAGAAAGATTGGTATGCAAAGGATATGCTTAGGTTGAAGGAATAGACTTTGAAGAAACTTTTGCTCCAGTAGCAAGGATTGAAGCAATAAGGATGTTTCTGGCCTTTGCAGCATACAATGATTTCAAGGTTTATCAAATGGATGTGAAGTCTGCCTTCCTAAATGGAGAGTTGGAAGAGGAAGTCTATATTGAACAATCAAAAGGATTTCAGTCATCAAAACAAGGGGACATGATATGCAGATTGAAGAAAGCACTATATGGATTGAAGCAAGCTCCCAGGGCATGGTATGCACGGTTGGACAGGCACCTGATACAAATAGGGTTCAGTAAAGGTACAATAGCTAGTAACCTCTACTTCAAGATCAATGATGAACAAACTCTGATTAGTGAAATTTTTATTGATGATACTATTTTTGGAGGCAATGAAGGTATGTGCTCAATTTTTGCTAGAGAAATGCAAAGTGAATTTGAAATGTCCATGTTTGGAGAGATGAACTTCTTTTTAGGTCTACAAATAAGTCAATTAGGTAAGGATATCTTCATTTCTCAGTCTAAGTATGTGAAAGAGTTGTTAAAGAAATTTGGAATGGAAGACTCTAAACCAGTATACACACATATGAAACCTGTTTGTAAGTTGAGCAAAGATAATAACTCACCCTTGGCAGAATAGAAAAAGTATAGATCTATGATTGGAGGATTACTTTATTTGACTCAAACCAGACCTGACATAATGCATGCAGTGTGTCTTGTGATGGTAGTCAAGAGAATTCTGAGATATTTAAAAGGTACAATAGATTATGGTTTGTGGTACCCCAGGGACAATGACTTTGTTCTCAGTGCAGATACTGATGCAGATTGGGCCGGAGATGTGGATGACAGAAAATGTACAAGTGGAGGTGCATTCTTCTTGGGAAGAAGATTAGTATCTTGGTTGAGCAAGAAACATGATTCAATATCCATGTCTACTGTAGAGGCATAATACATTGCAGTAGCACGTAGTTGCACTCAAGTGTTATGGATGAAGTAGACTTTGAAGGACATCAAAGTAGTGTATGAAGAACCTATTGCAATCTTTCGTGACAACACAAGTGCCATAAACATATCAAAGAACCTAGTGATGCATTCAATGACCAAGCACATATCCATTAGGTATCATTTTTTGAGAGAAAAAGTGAGAGAGAATGAAATGAAGTTGGAGTATCTTTCGACCAAGGATCAGATTGTAGACATTTTTACCAAGCCTTTGCCCAAGGATACTTTTGACTATCTCAGAGAAAAGTTAGGGGTCATCACCCCTCCTGCTCTAAACTAAGATGCACAATGGTGCATCAGTCTAGAGGTGTTCAGAGGTCCAGATTGATGCTTTTTAGGGCTACTTCTAAGGGGGAGTAGTCAAAAAGTTTAGAGGAGAGATTAGATCAGGGTAGAAGAGTGCAAGTATGTGCCCTTTGCCATTGATGTCAAAGGGAAAGAGAAGTCATGTGAAAAACTTAGAGTGCAGATGTGTAAGAGAAAGGGGGAGAATTTTGGAGAAAGGAAGAGTGCAAGTGTGTAAAAAGAAAGGGGGGGCATCTTGCTTTGATGATTGTTACAGTTTTTCAAATCATATGTTGCCATCAATGACAAAGGGGTAGATTGTTGCAAGTATGTGCTTGATCAGTGTTGTCATTGATGTCAACATATTATTGTTGCCATTGCTGTCAACTGTATCCTATTCCATTACTTGTTTAGAAGACTTGTATGTTCAGGATATTGAGAAAATTAACATTTCTGAAAGAAACAAGGAAGCTAAAGAGAAGTGCAGTACAGACAGTGAGTTGTATGTTGAACATCGGAGTGAGTTGTGTTCACCAGAGTGAAGCCTGCTTTTTCTGTAAGTTTAGTTGAGACAGGAAGACAGTATTTGGCTCCACATTCCTCTGTAAGAAAGTATTTTTCTATGTGGTTCTAGAGGGAAGCCTGGGATGATGATAAGTGCCTACAGTTGCAATGGTTCATGGTTTGGTGGTCCACAAGCTATCTTTCTTTTATGATAGTTGAAGACAGTAAAGTTCATGTACTCTAGTGAGAAGATTCCTATGAATAAAGTGGTTAAGGTTCGTGCAGTTTCTCCTAATGATTATAGCATGCTTGTGGATGTCTCTTAATCATGTTCCTATCTGGACTTTGGTCCGTGTTAAGAAATTGAGATGGTGTGTGAAGATTGTTCATAGATAATGTAGCGTGTAACCAGTCTTGGCCGACCTGGTTGATCCTAGTGATTGTAGAGATCTCTAGAAGATTGTGGAAGTGTGTTGTGGCATGAAAGATCATGTTTGAGTCCTAGCTATGGCATGATGTGATCCACATTTCATTCCCTTTGCATGATGTTGCAATAGGTCAAGACCTATTTTGTAAATGTTTCTAATACCAACCTTGGAGATTATTCCAATGGTTGATGCCGACCTTGATGATCATTCCAAGGTTGATGTAGTGTATAAATACTTGTAGCTGAGTCATGGAAAAGTTGTTCTTGAATGAAAATGAGAATATATTAAGAAAGGTCGAAAGGCAGAGTAGAGAAGAGGAAGAGGAAAGAAGAGGAAGAGTAGAGCAGAGGAAGAGGAGGGCAGAGGAAGAGCAGAGTTGAGGAATTGTTTTGTTCACAATAAAGAAAGGTGTTGATTGTGGCAGTGAATCTGGCAATAAGCCATGAGTAGGGTTTAATAGCCCTCAGGGTTTAACAACCCTTATTGTAATCTTGCTAGGTTTAGGGTTGAGGTAATGAACCTGCTAGACCTAGTTGTTCTTCATGGTAGTAAGCCAGTATGTTTAGGCCTGTGGGGTGACCAAGCCTGAACATCACTATTTCAAGATTGCAATATATATTGAGAGTTAATCCTCTTTGTGGTTTTTCCCCACCTTGGTGTTTTCCATGTAAATCTGGTGTCTCTTGTGTTTGATGTTGTTTCTATGGTTAAGTTTCTAATTTCATTCTCTCATTGTTAAATCATAATAATTGTGGAGAAGTGATGAATGTTTAATTGTAGAAAGTGTTTAAGTTTTTGTGACAACTGATTCACCCCACCACTCTGAGTTGTCCGATGCATATCAACAACAACTACATCATTTCATTTGTAAATTTTTAATACTATTTGTAAGAAAATGCATCAGATTCTACCTGTGGTTTAGCATGTGCTTCGATGAAGATACAAATTCTATTCATTTCTGCATTTTCACTACACTTTATACTTTGATTTTGGCCTAGCAGGGTTAGTAGTGACAAATGTCACCTAGTGCTCAGCTTTATGTGTACTAGGGACTTAGCAAGTCATTGTAGTACGTATCGGTGATCAATATTTTCACACCATTTCAAAACTTTCAATAGGTGTCAATTTTGTGGCTATTTGGTTCTATTCACTGAGATAATACTCAAAGCCACTATCATCTGGAGAGGAAAAGATAGGCATATTTGTGTTTGATATTGGAGATGGTGAAAATTTAATACCAAATGGTTGTTGTCTTGTGAAGAATAAAAGCAGGTTTCAAACTGTAACTGGTTCAAACATGGGAGGTAAACAATTTTTATCAAGCGATGTTCAACTTTGAGCTTGCTCAGCCTCATGTTAGAGACATAGCATAGAAGGAGCTATCAAGAGCTTGATTGCCTATACCATTTTCAAATCATGGCATTCGACATATCAACAAAGTTCAACTATTCTTACAGGAATCAAATCATTGTATGATGGTACATCAAATGTGGCGTGGGCATATAATAATCAACACAACTATATAGAATGATGGTGGCTAACATCAAGTAGATGACATTGTATGATAATAAAGGCACTCAACCATATTGAAGGTGCTCAGTAGGTAAATCCACAACTCCCATGTGCAGGTAAGCCTATCATCATGGCAGGAAAGCAAACTTAAGAGCCTCAGATTAGAGGATATCACTGTAGAAATAAGGTAATAGCACCATTTAAAGGCAGATCGGCCACAAAGTGAAGAATCACTAAATTGACGGTGCCACCATTCAAATCTTCAGCAAATCCAAAGGGAAAGACATGAGCTACTGCAAGGCTCAATTACCAATTCATGGTGTATCTATTAAATAAGTCTCAACAAGAAACAAAGATATCAATCAAGGCATGATTCACTCAGCTCTTCGCTGTGAGTGATGAGGTCATTTTTTAAGTGATAACCATTTCAAGAACATTCAATGCAATATCTCCACATAGAACGGAACCTTGATTTAGAGGTTCGGTCTCTGATTAAAGGTGATCCACTCCACACTGCAATCTTAAGGATGAGGCTTAGTCATAAAAGAAACATAGCACGCATCCAAGGAAGGAAGAGACTCCAAAAAGAAACACAGATGCAACATCACAGGAACCATTGGATAGAAATAGATCAATGGTTCAGGTTGCAATTTAAATGAAAGCTTCAGAGTGATCCATGTGTCAGACAAGGACAAAAAAGAGAAACTCAAGAATGATACGGAGTCAAGCATGTGGAGGCACCCGCAGAAGTTTAAGAAGTAGCTCAAGACCCTCAGAGGTGGACAAGTGGAAATTGTGGTAAATAGAGTCAAAAGCAAGCCGTGGAGAAGGACACATGTCAACTACGGAGAAAAAGGGGAAAGCAAAAGAGACTCTCAGAATGCACCATGTGGGGGTTGCGGTGAAAAGAACCAAAACCAAGCAAAGGAGAGTACCACATGGCTCAAGCTGAGCATAGAAAATAGGAATGAATTCTTTTCATTTTAATAAGTACATCATATGAGTTCCATGGGTTTTCTTAAAGATGAGTAAATACTTTAGAGTTTTTTTATTATGAAATGTGGTGGGCCCTTAAGATGGGTTTCATTTTAATAAAATAAGAGTCTCATAAGATATAAAAGTCATGGGAGCTTTTAAAAGGGCTGATTTAAATAAAGAATAAAGTCTATTTTGTGAAACCGGTGGGTCCCTCCAAAGGGCAAAGTGAAACTTTATTAAATAGACACTTTTTGGCTCTATCCTCACACGAAACAATATAGATGCTGCCCTAAATTTATACAGCCACTTTTTTTTTAACGGCAAGAAAGGAGAGATGAGCGGCAGGGGGCTTTTCTCGTGCTGGTAAATAGAGGTAGAGATGCATTTTCTAGCCATAGTTCAGTTGTCATTTTAGTTACAATATACAGCCAGATTTTGTGCTAGATTTTGGGGGAAAGTTTTAGTTTAAATATTTTGTGTAGTTACAAAGATTGTCAGTTGTGAAAGATCTTTAGAGGGTTTATTTTTTTCAGTTATAAATGCAGATCCGAGAGACTGAGTTAGGGAGTTCTCCATAGAGTTACACACATAGATCAGAGATTTTTAGAGCAGCTAGCAGTAGATGTTTTTCTTTTGCCTTTGCAGTGGTTCTTTCATGAGGATGTAATTTTTTACTTTGTACAAATTCTTGCCTCTGTAATTATTCTTTATTCAAATAAAGAAGTGGTGTTCTATGCATATATGAATGTCTCTATTTCTGGTTTCTTTAATTCTTTGTTTCTTTTGCCTCTATCAAATCTATTTATCAAACTAGTAATTGATCATGCATGATGCTCTTTAATTTCCATTTAAATCTTTCAATGTTTGACACCATGCTTATTCGAGTTAGATTTCAAATCTGGTGCATTGCCATAGGGTTAGATTTATTTCTATTGTATCTGTAATGTTATTTTTTTCCCTTTTCTCAAACCCCCATTGCATAACAGAAGAGCCAGCTTCCCTAAAACTTGGAGGTTGTTTTTGGGATCAATCCCACATCTCAAAAACTTCCCATTTTGTTGCTAGATTAGACCCAAAAATTTATGCATCAATAATTTTTGGGATGCCCAGTGGGGCTGGATTCAAAGACTTCGGTCTTTGTTTTTAGTGAATCTTTGCCCTACATTTTGTGGTTTTGATGGGAAATCACAGAAATATCTGCTCATACGAGAATGAATCATCCATCTGGAAACTCTATTGGTGAATCTTTCTCAGATCTTTTCTCCTGTAGATCATGGCAGCCCCTGGTATTTATGTGCATCTAAATACTGAAAGAGATCTACCTTTTGTGACTTGGGATTCAAGTCCTCTTGTTCTTCAGCAATAGGGTCAAGTTCCTAACACAGCCTGGAAGGCACTACCTCACTTTCTTGGAGATGACTCAGTTTCTCCTATAGATCACATTCAAGATGTTGCAAGTTTATGCTCCATTCACAATGTCACAATTGAGAATCATTCTCTCTTGTTGTTGGCATCTTCTCTCAAAGGCAAGGCAAAAGAATGGTGCAGAAGTTTGCAGCCTGGTTGAATCATTAGATGGGATTAGCTTGGCGGGCTCATCTACAATCAGTTCAGAGATAGGACAGATGTCAGCACTCTCACCCAGAATCTCATCTCCATCAAAAGACATCCAATGGATCCCATACATGATTTCAATTCAAGATTTGACAAGGTATGGAAAAAAATCTCTGTTGATATCAGGCCATCTCCAGTATTTGCATTCCTGTATTGTTTAAAGGCTTTAGGTCCTGAGATTTCTGTCATGATACAAGCCCTAGGAGGTGAAACTTTGCTCCAATCATATGATCTTTCCATTAAGGCTGAAAGTAACCTCATGGTGGCTGGTAAGTTGTCTCCTCTACCCTTAAAATCACTAATGCCTCATACAAATATCTCATCTTAGACTCTTTCTAGTAACCAAATACATACAAATTTTAGTCCACCCACCCTCCCTACTAATTTGCCAAATCATGAGGAGATGATGGAGGTAAAAGAACTTATAAAAACCATCACCCATGAGCTGAATGAGTTAAAATATCAAAACATGTTCCATGTTGATCCATGTTTAATGCCTCAAGATCCTTATGAACAACAATATCAATATGGTCAGTATAGAGAAGAAACACTCCCTCAAGAATAGAAGAGACCCCATTTTCTTGATAATCATGTATTACAAGGGTCTGTAGCTATAAATTGGTCCATAGAAGACATAGATCAGGTTCTCTGCCATTTTGATATTCAAGAAGAATCAAGTTTCAAGAATCAAAATGCAAGCAAGGAGGTGACTCCCGTTCATTCGGTGTGTCCCTATGTTCTTGAACATCATGTATTCATAGCAATGAGTGAATCAGAAACTTAGATAATAGATGAATCAAATTCAGAAGATGCTTATGAGGTGACACTTCTAGAAGATAAAAAGTACTTCATAAGGGGCTTTGAAGCTGAAAAGTACTGGGTCTGCAGTGATGCACAGTCTGTGCCTAATCTTAAGGAAGAAGTTGCAAATCAAATTTCTGCACACACAAATACAAAGTGTCTTTATTTCTGCAATGAAGTTTCACATCTGGAGGAAGATAGCACAGAGGTGCATGGGTAGCAATTGGAACAACGAGATGAGGATTTGTTCTCACTTTTTTAACAAGGCTATCAGTTGCTAGATGGAGAAGATCCTAACATTGAACATATGAATGGCTACTTTGAAAGACTTCTTGAGGATGATCATAAAGAAAATTTTGAAACAGAGGTAGATGCTTGTGCTGATTAGTTTTCTATTTTTGAAGATGGTTATTATCTTCTTCTTGATGAAAACCCACAGATGAAACAAAAGATTCATAAGGATGAGAATCAAAGGGATATTTGCAAGATCCAAGAGTCATGCACTAAGCCACACTATACACCTTTCTTCTTGCAAGAAGGAATCCCAGTTAGATTCAAGAATATTCTAGGTTGTTCTGTCACTTGCATGCCTATTTTTGATACTATCCTAGGTTATGAACCAATTACAAGGCCAACAAAAGAGGTCATTGATGGAGTATTGTTGGCAGAATCTTTCGAATGCAACCAAAAGAATGAGCTCTGACATTTTATTTTCCCTCCCCACCCTCTACAGAAGCAAGAGCAATATTCACACCAGCTTGACTGGTGTTTTCATACCAAAGATGAGCCTTCGAAGAAAAGGAAATTGAAAAGGTACAAGTTTCTATTATACCTTTTCATGTATTTCATCTAGTCAATTATTAGTGGAATACAGATTCAGTGGAACAACATCATCAGATATGGTAGTTACTTTGCTATCCCAGTGAATGGGCATGTTCCTGTATGTTTCAGTTGTCAGTAATTAGTTTCAGAAATTCAGAATAAGCTACATCAGTAGCACTAGTTTTCAGTTTCAGTTTGTTTGCTTTCAATAAATGTCATTTGTTGCTAAGAGGATGTGTACTCAATCTCTGTAGTTCATCATGCTTCAGTCTCAGTGATTCAGCCATATCTTAGGTTTCAATGGTCAATTTCAGTGATATCAATTATGGTTTCAGTTTTGGGATGTATCTAGTTCAACAGTGCATGGTTTCAACTTCATGCATCTTCACATTCAGATGTGTCTTTAGTTTCATGACTGTTTCAGTTTTAGTGTGCTGTTTGACTCTATTGCCCAATAGATATGGCACTAATCTGCAAAACCAAAATTATGGGTTCTTAAGTGAGCAGGCCCACTTACCAAACAAGTTGACAAGAACTAGTGATCAATATTTTCATACCATTTCAAAACTTTCAATAGGTGTCAATTTCCTAGCTATTTAGTTCTATTCAGTGAGATAATACTCAAAGCCACTATCATCTAGAGAGGAAAAGATAGGCATCTTTGTGTTTGATATTCAAGATGGTACAAATTTAATACCAAATGGTTGTTGTCTTGTGAAGAGTAAAAGCAGGTTTTGAACTGTAACTAGTTCAAACATGGGAGGTTATCAACTTTTATTAGGCGATGTTCAACTTTGAGCTTGCTTGACCTCGTGTCAGAGACATAGCATAGAAGAAGATATCAAGAGCTTGATCGCCTATACCATTTTCAAATCATGGCGTTCGGCATATCATCAAAGTTCAACTATTCTCAGAGGAATCAAATCATTGTATGATGGTGCATCAAATGTGGTTTGGGCATATAATAATCAACACACCTATATAGAATGATGGCAGCTAACATCAAGTAGATGACATTGTATGATAATAAAGGCACTTGGCCATATTGAAGGTGCTCAGCATGTAAATCCACAACTCCCATGTGCAGGTAAGCCTATCATCATGGCAGGAAAGCAAACTTAAGAGCCTCAGATTAGAGGATATCGCTGCAAAAATAAGGTAACAACACCATTTAAAGGCAGAGTGGCAACAAAGTGAAGAATCACTAAATCAATGGAGCCACCATTCAAAGATTTAGCGAATCCAAAGGGAAAGGCATTAGCTACTACAAGGCTCAATTACTGATTCATGGTGCAACTATTAAATAAGTCTCAACAAGAAACGAAGATATCAATCAAGGCACAATTCACTCAGCTCTTCGCTATGAGTGATGAGGTCATTTTTTAAGTGATCACCATTTCAAGAACATTCAACGCAGCATCTCCACATAGAACGTAACCTAGATTTAGAGGTTTGGTCTCTGATTAAAGGTGATCCACTCCACACTGCCATCTCAAGGATGAGGCTTAGTCATACAAGAAACATAGCACACATCCAAGGTAGGAAGAGACTCGAAAATGAAACACAGATGCAACATCACAGGAACCATTAGATAGAAATAGATCAATGGTTCAGGTTGCAATTTAAATGAAAGCTTTGATGATCCATGTGTCAGACAGGAAGAAAAAAGAGAAGCTCAAGAATGATGTGGAGTCAAGCATATGGAGGCACCCACAGAAGTTTGAGAAGCAGCTCAAGACCCTCAGAGGTGGACAAGTGGAAACTGTGGTAAATAGAGTCAAAAGCAAGCTACGGAGAAGGACACATGTCAACTACAAAGCAGAAGGGGAAAGCAAAAGAGACTCTCAGAATGCACCACATGGGGGTTGCAGTGAAAAGAACCAAAACCAAGCAAAGGAGAGTACCACGTGGTTCAAGCCGAGCATAGAAAATAAGAATGAATTATTTTCATTTTAATAAGTACATCATATGAGTTCCATGGGTTTTCTTAAAGCTGAGTAAATATTTTAGAGTTTTTTTATTATGAAATGTGGTGGGCCCTTAAGCTGGGTTTCATTTTAATAAAATAAGAGTCTCATAAGATATAAAAGTCATGGGAGCTTTTAAAAGGGCAGATTTAAATGAAGAATAAAGTCTATTTTATGAAACTGGTGGGTCCCTCCAAAGGGCAAAGTGAAACTTTTTGGCTCTCTCCTCACGTGAAACAATATAGATGCTGCCCTAAATGTATACAGCCACTTTATTTTTAATGGAAATAAAGGAGAGATAAGCAACAGGGGTTTTTGCTCATGCTGGTAAATAGAGGCAGAGATGCATTTTCTAGCCACAGTTCAGTTGTCATTTCAGTTACAGTTGCAGTTATACAGCCAGATTTTGTGCCAGATTTTGGGGGAAAATTTTAGTTCAAATATTTTGTGCAGTTACAAAGATTGTTAGTTGCAAAAGATCTTCAGAGGGTTTTATTTTTTGGGTTATAAATGCAGATACGAGAGACTGAGTTAGGGAGTTCTCCATAGAGTTACACACATAGATCAGAGATTTTTAGAGCAGCCAGCAGCAAATGTTTTTCTTTTGCCTTTGCAGTAGTTCTTTCATGAGGATGTAATTTTTTACTTTGTGCAAATTCCTGCCTGTATAATTATTCTTCATTCAAATAAAGAAGCGGTGTTCTATGCATATCTAAGTGTCTCTATTTCTAGTTTTTTTAATTCTTCGTTTATTTTGTCTCTGTTAGATCTATTTATCAAACTGGTAATTGATCATGCATGATGCTCTTTAATTTCCATTTAAATCTTTCAAGTTTTGACACCGTGCTAATTCGAGTTAGATTTCAAATCTGGCACATCGCCATAGGGTTAGATTTATTTCTATTGTATCTGTAATCTTGTTTCTTCCCCTTTTCTCAAACCCCCATTGTAGAATAGAAGAACCATCTTTCCTAAAATCTAGAGGTTGTTTCTAGGATCAATCCCACATCTCAGAAAATTCCCATGTTGTTGCTGGATTAGAACCACAGATTTACATGCATCAACATGTATACTAGCTATTATGGAATAGAGAGAAAGCCTAGAAAATATGTTGTTTGCCTTTTCTTTGTCACTAATAATAGCTGTTTGCTTTAAAGTTCATTCTACCATCTATTCTTTTCCATCTTCTTATTTGAATTCGTCCTCTTAGTGGCATTGAAGTTACTTCTCAAGGTCATTCAAGATGTGTCAAGATAGGATAGTTCCCACACTTTAACATGGTTGGGGAACCCAAAATCTTGCTTTACATTTGACCTTGTAGCTAGTGAAAAGATAACTCAGATCAATACTTAGTTCTTAGCTAGAATGAAAGATAACCTATTGTATGTTGTTATCTTATTACTCTAATTTTTGTACCATCTAAAACTATGAATGAATGCAGGACAAACTATCCAGAGTTGTTGGATTGCCCATGCTTGAGAATTGCATGAGAGAATATAATAGTTGCATGTTTGCATATGGCCAAGCAAGACCATTCTTTGTTAATTGTTCTTACTTATCTCATCCCTATTGTTCTTTTGGTTTTTCTTTATAATTGACATTACACTATCCATTCCACTAGTTTGTTATCATGTTATTTTAAACATGTTTTATATTGGATTCTATCTAATTATATTGTTTTAAATTCTTGCTTATTCCTTATGACAATTTCTTTTTGCTTCCATAAAATTGACTTGTTTCTGACTCATTTAGATAGGTAGTGGGAAAACACATACTATGATTGGTGACATTGAGGATGCAGAGAAAAAATTGAGTGCAAATCATTGAATGACACCGTGTGTTTTTGAGCATTTATTCACAATAATTCATAAGGTTTGTAAATTTGTGTTTGGGTTTTGGGTTTACTCTTCAGTTTCATTAGCAACCTACTTGTTGACATCTCACTCATTTCATGTATCCCACATGAAGAGGATACTAGAAGAGAAGAAAAATTAAAGTTTGTTTGCAAGTGCTCCTTTCTAGAGATATACAATGAGCAGGTTGTTGATCTCCTAGAGCCATCATCAACAAATTTGTAGGCAAGAAAGTGGCATCTTTCTTTCAATTTATTGTAGACAACTACTCTAAGCATTGTGTTGATTACTTATAATGCAATGTTACCTAATATCTTCTCATGCAAAGATGAGGGAAGATGTTAAGAAGGGAGTATATGTTGAAAATCTTTCAGAAATTGAGGTGAAAGGTGTCAACAATGTTATTAAGCTTCTCCTTCAGGTCATATATTGCAATAGCTTCCTATTTCTAATTTTCCGCATGATGAGAATTGTTGATTGTTAAGAAAGACATATTTTGCAAAGCTAATTTTATTTTTTCACTTAAGGGTGCTACAAATAGAAAAGTTATAGCAACAAATATGAACCGTGCTAGCAGTCACTCTCATAGTGTATTTACTTGTATCATTGAAAGCAAGGTAAAGCAAATTTCTATTTTCCCAATATTTTTTGTCAGTCACGCCACTTTTTGGCTATAGTCCACCCTTAAAACCAAAATTTTTAAAGGTTTGCAAATCATGTTTAACTTCAAATTGATTAGAATTAAAATTTAAAATCCTATCTCTTCTTGAGAAAATAAAATTCCTCTTGTTGAAACTTTTGTTTATATTTATAATGGTAAATATAAGGCTTGTAGGGCATTCCTGTTTTAGGTGGATATCTTTGTTACATACATTGAAAAAAATGATCTATATGCTTTAATTTACCATTTTGATGAATATATTTGTTATTGTTTTCTAGTGGAAATGTCAATCTATGACTCATCATAGATTTGGACGTTTGAATATAGTTGACTTGGCAGGTTCAAAAAGATTTTTACCTTGCTACTATCAAAATAATGATTTTGCATTGAAATTTCTAGTTTGCATTTCTTTTATCTAACCTGATGTTGTTATCTTATTATTTTGATAGTAGCAAGGTAGAAATAGGTTTACTATTTTTGTTTCTGCTTCTGGCTTATTGAATCTTTTCCCAGGCATATTGGGAAATCATGTGAAGTGGGTAGTTATGTTATCAGGTTTTATGTAATTATATATCACTTTGTCATTACCTTCAAAACAACAATTAAGGCTCTGCTACAAACCATGAACATTTGTGATTTTCATTTTTGGCTGATAAAACAACTTTTTAATGTCTAAAATGGAATATTCTTCTTAGTTTTTAAGGATGATTTGTCCAGTGATGATTGGAAACTCATAGTGAAATCAATTGAAAAAGCTGTTAAAAATTCCTTGAGCATTGTGCAATGGAACTTTAGATTGGAGAAAAACCTTCTGATGAAAATGGGAAAATGCACCCTACAACATTACAAACACCACAATCAGGATAACAAATGGTGAACTTTGTTGATACTAGAACAATAGCTTATGCATCATAAGCTTCTTCTATATGTTTTTCTATGTGGTGTATGCGCTGCACCTTTGGCTACAATAAGATAGTAGTGAACTTCAGATCCTATCTATGTAGGAGGTCATTTGAATGTCTATTGTTTAGCTCATTTTCTAAAATTTAATAGTCTGAATGGGAAAGTGTGGTATTGCCATGTGAGAAAGGGAAGAGATTGATTCCAAGAGTAGAGATTTTGTGTAATGATCTATTTTATGATTTCTTGAGGTAATGAAGAAAATATCATGAAAACGTTGTTTTAAATAAATTCATATTTTACTGCAATTGTACGAAACCAAAAACATTTCCATGTTGATGAGATGCTATACCAAATGGTGTCAATATTTATTGCCACTTTGCTTTGTCTTGTTTCATTTTCTTATTGGCCGATTCTCAAATAGAAAGTGTTGGCTCAAATTTATCAATCATTACTTGGCAACATCATAAAATATATAGTTTTCCAAATTTATTTGCTTTTATGTTTTAATTCAAATTTAATAATATGTTTTTCTGCATTATAAAATTTATGGTATTTAATAAATTATTCATATCATGACTAAATTTACTACCAATTAATGGAAACCAGTAAATAAAAATGACTACCATGACTAAATAAATGACCAGGTAACAACAATCAATGAATAAATTATTTACTACATATATGACCAGTTGACGGAAAAATAATGATTAAAATGACCAAATATACTACCAATGGACGGAAATTAGTTAATACAAATGACTAAATATACTACCAATGGACATAAAGTAGTGACTAAATAAATGACTAAATATACTACCAATTGATGGCAATTAATGATTACGATGACTAAATAAATGACCATTTAACAACAATCAATGACTAAATTAATGACTAAATATACTACCAAATTGATGACTAAATATACTACCAAATTAATGACTAAATCAATGACTAAAATTTGTTTAGTCATAAATTTGGTCACGAGATAAATGACCGACAATAAACTACCAATGGTCACGTGACCAAACTAATGGTCACATGACCAATTTTTGGTAGTTTTTTTAGTCATTTATTTCAATTTTTCTACTAGTGTGACAACTAGTTATTCTTAGCTTAGTGACAGTCTTTGGAGTCAAGATGATGAGTTGGGTTTGGTTGTCCAATATTTTTAGTTGTTCAACTAGATTGAACTCAATACCTTTTCAGGTATACCCCTTGGAATATCCCTCCAGAGTGTAAGCTAAGCTCGAAGTGCAGAGGAGTCTACCCACTCCTGTTAGTTGGCCAAAATTTTCCAAAACTTGTTGATAAACCTCTTCCTATCAGCCTAATGAAAATCCCTGGCCTAGTTGTTTTAGGAATGTTTTAAAGTTTTGTGTTGCCGTTATTTTGGGTCCCAATAGTGGGAAAGAGAGATTTGGATGGAGGGTGGGGACTCAAGCATTTGTTTCCAATAGGTAGTGATAACGCCCCATTTTGGATGTATGCGACACATAGAACATGTCAAGTGTTATTACGTGCATGGTTGTTGGTATATAATTGGATGATATGGATATGGAGTGGATTATGATGTGGATTATGGATGGATGGAGGATAGTGGATTATGGATGGTTGGAGGATAGTGGATTATGATGTTGATTATGGATGGATGGAGGATAGTGGGTTATGATTTGGATTATGGATGTAGATGGATGGACAAATGGATGATGGATGAAAGAATTATGTAAGAGCATGGATCATAGGTAGATATGTGGGATAGCAGAGATAAGATGTGGGGATAGAGTTATATGGAGATGTCATGGGGTGGAGGGGAACGAAGACTAATGATTGTGCACACCATAATGGTTTTTAAATCTATTTATGTGGAGGGGGTGTGGGGATTAATGGGGATTGTTTAATTTTTCAATTTGGGGACATAGGGACCCAAATAAACTTAGGATTTGTAGAATTTTTAGATGGGGAGTAGGATTCTTGGGATTTTTGAGATTTAGGACTTTTAATATAGTGGGATTTGGATGCTTCAATTGGATTGATTTCTTTGTTCTTGGGTACCCAACCATTTTTATTTTTTTCTTTTGGGGTTGTGGGCATACGTAGCCTTTTAGATTCTTGATTGTGCTTATATTTTGTGCATCGATGCCCTTCAGCATGATAATCATGAGGCTTTCGTGGATTCTTTTTTTTATGTAAGGAGGTATACAAATTTGTATTTTTGAATCCCATCCAATTATTGGTAGCTTCATATTTGGGTGATGTGTGCATTCATTGATCTTGATTAGGAATTTTAGGGGAGAAGATGTGTGGATGGATGGATTAGGTGATTTAAGGGGATATTAGGAGTTCAGAGAAGGGGAGGTAGAGTGGATGGACAGAGGTGTATGATCACATGCTTTTGAGAATGATATGAAAATGGAGGAGGGATAGTGACATATGATTTGGAGGTACAATGAGATGCACCAGATTTGGGATTGGAAGAAGATGACATGTGAGGTGTATGGGTGGTACCAACATTTTTGGATTGTAGTCCTGTGGATGTGTAGCCAAGGCCATACAATTGTTGGTTGGTGTTGATATGGATGGGCTCCAAGATACCTTGTTCATGAAGGCCTACACCTTTTCCTTCATAGTTCATGTTTTGGAGCATGTGATGTGAAATATGATGTTTGGTGCTTTGGAAAAAAGATGTGATTCCATTATTAGATGGGGAAGTTGAGGTGGTTGATTGAGTTTGTTTATCTCTTATGAGAGAACAACCACAAATGAAGGTAGAGAGACCAAGGGGTTAGGATGGTTGATTGTGCATAGGGTTGATATGGGATGATGGGGGATCACTAGGAGATGGTGTGGGAAGAAATGGACTGGATTAGGATGCCTGGAGCTTGATTTCTATTAGGCTCATTAAGATGTTGTGTGATAGGATCCAAGTTATTTGTTTGATTATCTATGTTTGCTGGGGACCAACTGTCTCATCAAGGGAAGTGGATGTTGTTGGATCAGATATAGGGCTAGATGGCAGATGGATAGGTGTAGTTTGGATAGCTTGATCATGGTTAGGAACTTGATGATGGATAATATCTTGATCATAGAATATATATAGGTTATGGATGAGTTCAATGGAGATATTTTGATCTTGATTTGGATGAGGGGTTGATGTGTGCCCAAGCTTTAGATTATACTCTTGACATAGCTCTTGAGTTTCTTAAATAGGAGTGGAAGACTCTTGGATAGGCTTGATAGGCTCTTGATAATCAACAACATGGCTATATGATAAATCTTGACTTGGACCCATGGTAGGGGGATCTTCAAGAGGTTTGATGGGTTGTGGACTACATGATGGGATTAGAGGAATAGGCATAGTGTTTGAAGGCTCTTTGACTATCTCAAGGATAGGTGTTTGAGGACATGGAGATAGTTGATTCCATGCTAATAATCCTTGGATAAAGATGATGGCTGGATTAGGAATCACAATCTTACTATTGTCCTATTTGTCTTCCCACCCAAATAGTCCATATCCAAGAAATCTCTAAGTGTTTTCCCCTTTAAAAATGCAAGGAAAAAAATCCAAAATTGACTAAGTCCAAAAAAAGTGAGTTTTCCTTGTGTTTTCTAGATTTTCAGAGTAATGGACTTCAGAATTCTACCCTTTGTCCTTCCATCCTACACCATCTCTGACCTCCGCCCTTTCCTTTGTAAAATATTCTAAGTATGGAACACCTTTTAGACCTCAGAAGTCAGACCTTCTTTCTTACTCCTTCCTTCCGTTTTGGAAGGAGAAAGGCAGAAAGTCTGAAGCCCAATCTCTAATTCTTCCCATTTGAAAATATATCTAAGTATCGTAACCTTTTCAGAGTTTCAGACTTTAGACTTTCTTTCTTTCCCCTTCTCTCTTGGAAGGCATAAGGTGGAAGATCCGAAGCCTGACCCCTGATGAGTGTTAAATTTTCTAAGGCATTCTGTCATTCTATGGAAAGTATTTTAATAGAACAAAAGGTGATGGCAGAACCACAGAATGCTGCCACATGGACAAAGGGAAAGAAAAAGGAAAAAATAGTGAGGCCTGGGCTCTGACTCTTTCTTTGAGAAATAATGTTAAGTGTTTCGGGCTTCAGGGAACGAACCTTTTTTCTTCTTCTTTCTCATTGAAGACAGAAAATGGAAGGTCTGAGCTGATCTGAACTCTGCTAAAACTTTCAAAAGATTATCTAAGTCTTTAATTTTCAAGGCTCAAGCTTTCTTTCTTCCTCTTTCTTTGGGAAGATGGAAGATGGAAAGCCTAAGGCTCGAAGTTCACTGATACTGTAATTCTTCTAAGTGTAAAGTAGAGCTCGGACTGCAGACTTTTCTCCTTTCTCCTTCCTTCTTGGAAGGTGAACTGCAGAAGGCTTGAGGTCTAACCTCTTGTGATCAAAAGTTTCTAAGTGTAAAGCAGAGCTCAAATTGTAGACTTTTCTCCTTTCTCCTTCCTTCTAGGAAGGTGAAATGCCAAAGGCCCAAGGCCTGAACTCTGACGACTTCCATGATCTTGAGAAATCAAGGAAAGGAAGCCAAATTAAGGGTCCACCATGATCATACATGATGAAATCTTGCTTCCAAGGTAGGAATCAAGTCCATATGAAATTCAAACGTCTAACTCCATTTGGGAAATTGTGGTGAACATTTATGATTATAAAAGGAAGTTTCAAGTGCAAGTGTTCAAATGTAGATATTTGTTCAACCACTTCTTAGAGATATTTTATCTACATTTATGTCCAGATAATCAGATTTTCTTATGTTATTCCTTTTATAAAATATCTCTAACAAGCCCATGGGCACATTCATTACAGTAGGTAATGGTGCTTCATTGTAAATGTTATATAAGGTATGAAATGTAATGTATTTTGGTTGGCTTTCTGGTCTAAAAAACAATATATCTTTTCAATTGTAACCATGCCTCTTTGAGAATAAACATCAAATTTTCCTTTTCATGAATCCTTCTTTGCTCTATGTATTTTCTATTTGATCTCCATCTATGAATGTTATTTTCCTCTTAGATTTCTTTTAGTTTCCTTTACCTCTGCAAGTAGTTCATGATTTGTGCATGTTGGTCTATTGTTTATTGTTATTGTATGCATACATGGTTGTTTTGAGGGCCTACCTATATTCAAACTTAGTGTATCACCCCCTTTCATTTTTAGTTCATCCTCCTTTCCCTTTTCCTCAATGGATCATAGATTAGCTTTAGACTTACGAATAGCTAAATCTCCCATTCAGCGAAGGAACTAGCCTCTCTGTGAGGCCTACACTTTTTCATTTCCATACATGTGAATATTTAGCTTACTGTTGTTGGTAGTTTTATATTTATGGGACTGTTGTTTCCAGATTTTCAAACTATTAAAATCTTATTATGTTAAAGGAAAACTAATTGGGTGATGTTAGATAGAAAATTGTCATGTGATTTCATTATGTTTATAAGAACTGTGGTATGCTTTAGAAATGCATGTATTAAATTTGCTTTGGCTATGATATTTATATGTGGAATTAAATTTGAAATTGAGTGTGTAGGTATTTCTAACAAAACCACATATACATGAGATCATCCCATACCTATGTTGTATCCCTTGTGAGCCGATCTAGTTCCATGAGGAACTAAGATCAAC
Organism: Cunninghamia lanceolata; assembly: GCA_027924645.1. Lineage (NCBI taxonomy): Eukaryota > Viridiplantae > Streptophyta > Pinopsida > Cupressales > Cupressaceae > Cunninghamia > Cunninghamia lanceolata. The sequence goes on from BSBN01000530.1 coordinate 6,356,608, forward strand.
CTTGTGTTTTAGAAAAATGTTGTAATGTTGTAATGTGTTAATGTTGCATGAGGTTAAGGGAATAAGGGCTATCTTCTGATTTACTTTTATTATGATAAATGTTGTAAGAAATGTTGTTTTTAATCTTGGTTTAACTTTATTTCTTTTTGACCCTCTTCATGTGTTTTTACTTGACTCTGGGAGTCCTAACTAGGTTCAAATCAACCCTAGGTTATACCCTATGGGTCTAGGGACCTTTTTGACTAGGATAACCTTGGGATAACCTCCATATGGTCACTTCAACTTCAGGGTGAAGTTAAGTGACGAATTTGGAAGCATGGGGACAATGGGATGAGTGGAATCCACACTTAGACCCACTTCCAAGTCATGGAGCAACTCCATGATCCCCTAATAATGGAGTGCTTGTCTCCTTGTGCCTCTCTTTTGGTGGGGTTCCCCTTAATGAAGGTGGTGTGTTACCCACTCTCTCTTATTTTAGTTTACTTATTGTATTTTATTTCTATATGTGGGCTATAATGGGGGACATTTTGAGTGGGGTTAATTATTTTAAGTCCATTAGGGATAATGGATAATGAGTGGGTTTATTTTATTAATTCCACTTGGGATAGTGGGGATATTTTATTAATTCCACTTGGGATAGTGGGGTTATTTAAATATTACAATCTTAAAACAATAAATTTTTAATTCATCCACTATGAATTTAAAATTCATAGATAATGTGAGCCCTTGATCTCAACTCTTGATCCTTACCTTCCATTCACTTCTCAAAAAATCTATAAATGAGACCCTTCTCTAAGCAATTGGGGAGACAAGATTTTGTAGGGGAACTTTATTTTTTGTGCAGGAGAACTTCATTCTTGCAGGAGGACTTCATTCTTGCATTCTTATCATGCCTAATTTCCTCTAAGAAATCTTCTTCTGGCATCATCATAATGCCTAATTCTTTCTCTATTCTTCTCTTCATAGCCTCATAATGCCAAAATTATTCTAGCCATCCTATATCCTCCATTCATTATCCCTTGCTTGTGATCATAGAGAGATTATTTTTAGGGTTGGATTATTGAGGAAAGAAGGAGAATTTTGGAGAAGGAGGCTAGAGTGGAGCTCTTCATCAACTTTCATTCCATAATTGGGCTTTGGAAGGTTGGTGAATCAAGTCTACTCTCTTGTGTATCTATTGTTTTATATGTATATTTGTTTCTTTCTTGTTGAATGAGTTTGCAAATGTCTTCTATGAGTATTTTGTTATTGTTTTGGGGTTTTATGTGTTGGGTGTAGAAAGAGCTCCTTCCAGTTGGAAGGCAATGCTCATCTTGTATAGGGAAGGGAAGGTGTGACCCTCCTCGGGTGTCATCTTGGTTCTTGTTGTAAGAAATGCCTTGAGGGCATGTTGGTATTTTTTTAGGCTAGAGGGCTTATGACTTTGAGAGCCTATTGGGAAATCCCGGGTAATTTGATTAATTGGAAGGCTTGAGGCCTTGTGATAAAATGTGATAAAATGTGTAAAGAATGACACCTAGAGATAAGGATGTCTACTTCCCTACCCTCCATGAACTCACTTAAGCTGAGTCTTTATATTGTGAGTCAAACCTTGAGGGTGTGTGTATTATTTGATTTGTTGTTGTTCAATGTTGTGATGTGTTTAAGTCTATTCTACCCTAGGTATGTGGATGGTCTCCCTAACTCAGGGGTGACCCTCTTGCGGGTCTACGGTAAGGAGGAGAGCAGCTTGTGTGGTGTTTCTTTCTTTGTGTGTTATGCAGGTATTCTTGGAGCTTATTGTGAAGCTTGGAGAAGATTATTGGATCTTAGAAAATATTTTATTTTCCTTAAGTCTTAAGGAGAGCCTGATCTTTTAATAGCTCCTTCCTTGTCATTTTTCCAAAAGGAGAAAATTATCTCCCTATTGTTGTATAAATTGTTATTTTTGGAGTTGTGAGAAAATCCTCTCTGTTCTTGGGCTGATAGTTGTAATTTTCTTGTTCATTAAGTTTTACCATTTAGAAATAAGAAAAGGAAAAGAAAATTTGTTTTTAAAAGGATATTAAAATTATCTACTTCCTTCTTCTTCTACTTGCAACGTTGTGAGTTAGTTGATGTTTTAATTAAGTTTGTAAAAGTATTAAAAAATATCCCCATCATGAGATAAATGAAATTTGGGTTGTAGTATTGCTTTTGAAATTACTGCCACTTTGAGGGTCTCTTTCTAGGATGGGTACCTTTTTACTTTTACTATGCACTTTTACTATTCACTATTCACTATTCACTATCACTATTCACTTTTACTATTCACTATTCACTATTTACTATTCACTTTTAACTATTCACTATTCACTTTTACTATTCACTATGTACTTTTATTATTCACTTTTCACTATTCATTTGAAGACAAACTATATGTAGTTTAAAACATTTGACTTGAAATAGAAATCTTAAATCAAGGAAAGTGGGATTTATTTATGCATATTTTATAATACAAATTGAATAGATGCTTAAACTCAGAGTTGCAATTCGGAAATACAATGTTTATATTTGCAAAAAAAAAAAATTAACTCATTGCTCTGTTTTTAATGAATTATTCTCTACTTTCTAGTTAAGGAACTTATTAATGAAATTTAAAATGAGAAATATAATTATAATATAAAAAGAGCATAGGAAAATATATTTTAATTTTAAGTAAGAGTTTCTCAGAAGTTTCAACAATTATCACAAATTACTTAACAGGAAAATGAAGAGGAAAATATGATCCTTTCATTTACAAAGGACACTGAAAATAAACACAAACAAGCCCTCATAGGCATTCCATAAGTGGCCATTTTAAACTCAACTATTGATTTAGAGAATAATCGTCTAATTGAAAAAAAAGATAGAGAAAGAGAAAGAACAACTAATCTTGGAAAACAAAGAGGAGAAAATGCGCGGCATTTCCGAACAGGGCTAAGAGAACTAAGTTTAACCTACCATTAATCCTATTTAGGAACATGTTGATTATTAAAATTAATTCAAACGTTGAACTAAAACCTAGAATAGAACCCTAGGGGGACTGAGTCAAGTGAAGTTAACCAATCCTGTGTAAGTGATCCAGTTTACCAAGAAATTAGGAATAATGTAAAGGATGTAGTGTTATTGTTGTTCGATAAAGAACGTGAAGAAAAACAATAGGATAAAAAAAATCTTGCACAATGGGAAGGGAAATGAGATAGAAATACAATCAAAACTAAATTCCAAGAAAAGGAAGAGAGGGCAAATGAACAGATGATCATGCTTTTTAAAAAATGATCTATCACCTAAAACAACTTTTTTCAAATATAATTCGTGAGATTAATCTAAGTCAGGGAACCACACGTTTCCTTGTCGAAGGTGTACGCACATGTATTTGGTACACCGCCATCAATTGTATTGCTTTCGCCCTAAGCGTGCACCACCAAGCACGCTTATGCGTGCGAGGGGGTCATCAGAGTAGTAAGAGAAAAATTTTGATAGTTTGTATCATGACCACATGGCGCATGTGGACATGACACGTGTGTAATGTGTGTTATAACCGCATGGAAAAAGTGGGCATGACATTTGGTATCAGAGCACATGTTTCAACATTGGGAGCTCTGGGGTTTGCATGTTGTTTGGACCGACATGGAGTGGGTTTACTGTGGTTTGACCCTTGTCCTACTCCGTGTAGCTGCGATAGAGAGAGAGGTGGTGGTTTGGTGACTAACCTTCACCTTGGAGGAATACCCATCCTCTTGTTTTGTCATCATGATGGCCTTGTCACATGAGTATTGAAGTCTTCTGCTTGTGTTTTGTGGTGATTGTGATCCTCTTGGTCGATTGTCCTCTTGAGTTAGTTGGTCTAGATGGTGAGGGTTGTGTTGGACTCCTCCTCGCCCTTGTGTATCTTGTGGGAATGTATGGTGAGGCTCCCAGGCGCGTGGCCCTGAGACCATCATTCTACCTGGTTCTTGGATCTTTGGTTACTTGGCACTAGTTATTGGTTACTTGGTTCTATGATGAGACTATGACATCCCCCTAAACCTTTATGTGAGCCTTGTGAAGTTAATCCCTGTAATGTGGATGAATAAAAATATGTGTTTAGATGTGAGATCTGTAATTGATGTATCTATATATGAGTTGATGTTCTATATAAACAGGTTGTACGATGTGTGAATTCCTTATGCATGTGTGATAATGATTGATGAACATGAAATTCCTTATGTTGATTTCAATCAATACAGTGTGCTTTGTGAATAGGATTATGCCTTTATAATATTTAGTATCATACTTTAAAATCTTATGAGTTGCTTTTATCCTCACCTCTTTGATGACTTCCAAGAGGAAGTACAATCTTAGGGGGGGAGTATGTGAGGCCTACACTTTTTCATTTCCATACATGTGACTATTTAGCTTACTGTTGTTGGTATTTTTATATTTATGGGACTGTTGTTTCTAGATTTTCAAACTATTAAAATCTTATTATGTTAAAAGAAAACTAATTGGGTGATGTTAGATAGAAAATTATCATGTGATTTCATTATGTTTATAAGAATTGTGGTATGCTTTAGAAATGCATGTATTAAATTTACTTCGGCTATGATATTTATATGTGAAATTAACTTTGAAATTGAGTGTGCGGATATTTATAACAAAACCACATATACATGAGATCATCCCATAACTATGTTGTATCCCTTGTGAGCCGATCTAGTTCCATGAGGAACTAAGATAACCTCATGTTTTAGAAAAATGTTGTAATGTTGTAATGTGTTAATGTTGCATGAGGTTAAGGGAATAAGGGCTATCTTCTGATTTACTTTTATTATGATAAGTGTTGTAAGAAATGTTGTTTTTAATCTTGGTTTAACTTTATTTCTTTTTGACCCTCTTCATGTGTTTTTACTTGACTCTAGGAGTCTTAACTAAGTTTAAATCAACCCTAGGTTATACCCTATGGGTCTAGGGACCTTTTTGACTAGGATAACCTTGGGATAACCTCCATATGGTCACTTCAACTTCAGGGTGAAGTTAAGTGACGAATTTGGAAGCATGGGGACAATGGGATGAGTGGAATCCACACTCAGGTCCACTTCCAAGTCATGGAGCAACTCCATGATCCCCTAATAATGGAGTGCTTGTCTCCTTGTGCCTCTCTTTTGGTGGGGTTCCCCTTAATGAGGGTGGTGTGTCACCCACTCTCTTTTATTTTAGTTTACTTATTGAATTTTATTTCTATATGTGGGCTATAATGGGGGACCTCTTGAGTGGGGTTAATTATTTTAAGTCCATTAGGGATAATGGATAATGAGTGGGTTTATTTTATTAATTCCACTTGGAATAGTGGGGATATTTTATTAATTCCACTTGGGATAGTGGGGTTATTTAAATATTACAAGCTTAAAACAATAAATTTTTAATTCATCCACTATGAATTTAAAATTCACAGATAATGTGAGCCCTTGATCTCAACTCTTGATCCTCACCTTCCATTCACTTCTCAAAAAATCTATAAATGAGACCCTTCTCTAAGCAATTGGGGAGACAAGATTTTGCAGGGGAACTTCATTTTTTGTGCAGGGAAACTTCATTCTTACAGGAGGGGACTTCATTCTTGTAGGAGGACTTCATTCTTGCATTCTTATCATGCCTAATTTCCTCTAGGAAATCTTCTTCTGGCATCCTCATAATGCCCAATTCTTTCTCTATTCTTCTCTTCATAGCCTCATAATGCCGAAATTATTCTAGCCATCCTATATCCTCCATTCATTATCCCTTGCTTGTGATCATAGAGAGATTATTTTTAGGGTTGGATTATTGAGGAAAGAAGGATAATTTTGGAGGAGGAGGCTAGAGTGGAGCTCTTCATCAACTTTCATTCCATAATTGGGCTTTGGAAGGTTGGTGAATCAAGTCTACTCTCTTGTGTATCTGTTGTTTTATATGTATGTTTGTTTCTTGCTTGTTGAATGAGTTTGCAAATGTCTTCTATGAGTATTCTGTTATTGTTTTGGGGTTTTGTGTGTTGGGTGTAGAAAGAGCTCCTTCCAGTTGGAAGGCAATGCTCATCTTGTATAGAGAAGGGAAGGTGTGACCCTCCTCGGGTGTGACCTTGGTTCTTGTTGTAAGAAATGCCTTGAGGGCATGTTGGTATTTTTTTAGCCTAGAGGGCTTATGGCTTTGAGAGCCTATTGGGAAATCCTAGGTAATTTGATTAATTGGAAGGCTTGAGGCCTTGTGGAAAGATAAATTGTTGGCTTGAGGCCTTGTGATAAAATGTGATAAAATGTGTAAAGGATGACACCTAGAGGTAGAGATGTCTACTTCCCTACTCTCCCTGAACTCACCTAAGCTGAGTCTTTGAATTGTGAGTCAAACCTTGAGGGTGTGTGTATTATTTGATTTATTGTTGTTCAATGTTGTGATGTGTTTAAGTCTATTCTACCTTGGGTATATGGATGGTCTCCCTAGCTCATGGGTGACCCTCTTACGGGTCTACGGTAGGGAGGAGAGCAGCTTGTGTGGTGTTTCTTTCCTTGTGTGTTATGCAGGTATTCTTGGAGCTTATTGTGAAGCTTGGAGAAGATTATTGGATCTTAGAAAATATTTTATTTTCCTTAAGTCTTAAGGAGAGCCTAATCTTTTAATAGCTCCTTCCTTATCATTTTTCCAAAAGGAGAAAATTATCTCCCTATTATTGTATAAATTGTTATTTTTGGAGTTGTGAGGAAATCCTCTCTGTTCTTGGGCTGATAGTTGTAATTTTCTTGTTCATTAAGTTTTACCATTTAGAAATAAGAAAAGGAAAAGAAAATTTGTTTTTAAAAAGATATTAAAATTATCTAGTTCCTTCTTCTTCTACTTGCAATGTTGTGAGTTAGTTGATTTTTTAATTAAGTTTGTAAAAGTATTAAAAAATATCCCCACCATGAAATAAATGAAATTTGGGTTGTAGTATTGCTTTTGAAATTACTGCCACTTTGAGGGTCTCCTTCTAGGATGGGAACCTTTTTACTTTTACTATGCACTTTTACTATTCACTCTTCACTATTCACTTTTACTATTCACTATTCACTATTTACTATTCACTATTCACTACTCACTATTCACTTATACTATTCACTATGTACTTTTATTATTCACTTTTCACTATTCATTTGAAGGCAAACTATATGTAGTTTAAAATATTTGACTTGAAATAGAAATCTTAAATCAAGGAAAGTGGGATTTAGTTATGCATATTTTATAATACGAATTGAATAGATGCTTAAACTCAGAGTTGCAATTCAGAAATACAATGTTTATATTTGCAAAAAAAAAAAATTAACTCATTGCTCTGTTTTTAATGAATTATTCTCTACTTTCTAGTTAAGGAACTTATTAATGAAATTGAGAGTTAAAGTGAACTGAGATAATGGCGGTATATATATATATATATATATATATATATATATATATATATATATATATATATTAAATTTAAAAGGAGAAATATAATTATAATATAAAAAGAGCATAGGAAAATATATTTTAATTTTAAGTAAGAGTTTCTCGGAAGTTTCAACAATTATCACAAATTACTTAATAGGAAAATGAAGAGGAAAATATGATCCTTTCATTTACAAAGGACAGTGAAAATAAACACAAACAAGCCCTCATAGGCATTCCATGAGTGGCCATTTTAAACTCAGCTGTTGATTTAGAGAATAATCATCTAATTGAAAAAAAAGATAGAGAAAGAGAAAGAATAGCTAATCTTGGAAAACAAAGAGGAGAAAATACGCGGCATTTCCGAACAGGGCTAAGAGAACTAAGTAAGTTTAACCTACCGTTAATCCTGTTTAGGAATAGGTTGATTATTAAAATTAATTCAAACGTTGAACTAAAACCTAGAACAGAACCCTAGGGGGACTGAGTCAAGTGAAGTTAACCAATCCTGTGTAAGTGATCTAGTTTATCAAGAAATTAGGAATAATGTAAAGGATGTAGTGTTATTGTTGTTTGATAAAGAACGTGAAGAAAAACAATAGTATAAAAAAAAATATCTTGCACAATGGGAAGGGAAATGATATAGAAATACAATCAAAACTAAATTCCAAGAAAAGGAAGAGAGGGCAAATGAACAGATGATCGTGCTTTGTTAAAAAATGATCTATCACCTAAAACAACTTTGTTCAAATATAATTCGTGAGATTAACCTAAGTCAAGGAACCATGCATTTCCTTTTCAAGTGTGTGCGTACATGTATTTGGTACGCCGCCGTCAACTGTATTGCTTTCACCTTAAGCGTGCACCGCCAAGCATGCTTATGCATGTGAGGGGGTCATCAGAGTAGTAAGGAAAATTTTTTGATAGTTCGTATCATGACCACATGGCACATGTGGACATGACACGTGTGTAATGCGTGTTATAACCGCATGGAAAAAGTGGGCATGACACTCTCTTTGGAGATTTGATTTCCCTGTAGGGTCCCACACCTGGAAATCATCTCAATGTTTCACTAGATCGTTGGAGCCCTAAAAGCCTTCAACACAAGGTGCAAATCCATTTGACAACAATTTCTAGCACACCTGGTGGGACTGTGAGCAATCTAAATCAAAGAATCAAGTTGAGAATCTAGTTTTCTTCTCAGTACTCTACATTTTGGTAGACTTTTCATGCATCTGGTGACTCTACAAGCTTTTGGTTTTGATCAGTGCCATCTTTTATGCATGTGCAAACAAGGGTGTCTTCAAGAGGTAACTTTCAATTTATTGAATTGCCTATTACTACTTCAAGGAGAAGGTCTAGTCTATCTAGGTATCTTGTGAGAGAGAATAGCAACCCTGCTTTACCTCATCCAAGACCTCAATCTACACCCCCTCCTATTAGGTTTCAACACACAAGTAGAGGCTTACATATTCCTATCTTAAATTTGTATATCCCCATTATGGCAAGGAATTTGCCTTTTGTGACCTTTAATGTCCAAGTAGTCCTTTGGATTTGGCTGCATATAATGATATACCGGGTATATCCCTAAAGAGTGTTTCACCCTTTACGGGTGATGGTTCTACAACCCTTGATGAACACATCAAAGACATATCCAATGTGTGCTTAGTCCATCATATACAACATGAAGATGTTGTAGTCTGACTAATGGTCTCATCTTTTAAAGGGATAGCTCTTAAATGGTTTAGGAGCTTGACCAATACTTCAATACTTGGGACGAGTTAGGAGAATCCCTCTACAAGTAGTTTAGAGAGAGGGCAAATAATATTTCATTACTTGAGCAACTGACAACTATCAAAAGAGCCCCAAGTGAGATGCTGGCAGATTTCAATTTCAGATTCTAGAGGACATGGGAGAGAATTCCAGCTACCCTCATGCCATCTCCACAAGGTGCTTTTTTGTAGTTTTTAAGAGCTTTAAATTTTGATATTGTAGTGATGATGCAATCCATGGGTGTTGAAATCCTATCTATTGGTGATGAGACAACTTGGAAAGCTAAAAATTGTTTAATACTGGTTTGGAAAATTGCTCCCAGACCTCCTGTACCCCTTTTTCTAGAGCTTCCCTCATTATCCCAACAGCCTATTATTGCTCCCATCCTAGAACCTAAATCTTCAGCGTTGTCTCTTTCTCAAGAAGAGAGTAATCTTAAAACCCTAATGGCCAATTTCACTAATAAGCTAAATAGCATTGCTATTCAAACTACCCCCAAACCCCATCAAAATTACAATCAGGGGTAGTCATCCAATCAAAGTTGGAATCAGGGTTACAATCCCAACAAAAACCAAAATTGGAATTAGGGTTATCAGCAAAATAGATATCAAAACCCTAACCCTACTCAACCTTTGCAAATAGTTAGACCTATCCAATAGATCCCAGTTGTGAATCTAGTTAGGGCCCTAGTCCCTACTCAAAATAATCTATCCCAAAAGGTTGATTCGCGCTACCCCTACAACCAACCTCATAATCTATCCACTTGTGCTTTTGGAGCATAAGAAAGGACTTTAATTGTGTAGAACTTTCATACCTGGCAGACATCATTATCAGAGGTAGACAATAACAACCCTGAGGTATCAAATGAGGCTACCTCTTATGCCAATATGATGCTACGGACTGCAGAGGACTTTTGTGCTATCAATCAACCCATGGATAGTGTGATCATGCATGTAATTAGTATTACAGACAATAGTAGGTCCAAAAAGAGGTAGTTGGAGGCTAGCCCCATGCCTACTATGTCAGAAAAAAACCTTGTTTCAAAGGCAAAAGTGGCCAGTTCCACAATTCCAATTCAGAGCAGCAAATCTACTGTTACAAAAGAAATTCCATCAGGACCAAAAGTGTCTGAACAAGCTACCATAAGGCAGCCATTGTTCCACTAAATATTGTAAACAAATGAAGGAAACAAATTTATCAACATCTCAATGTGGGAAGTAATGTCAATCCCTTCTCAAATGGATTTGTTACAAGAAGAACTAAGGTAATTCCCATAAGCTAGATCAGCAGTAACAGACTCATCAACAAAATAGAATGAAAAGAGCTCTGTCGTCTTGTGTAGCTAAGGGGAGAACAAGTAAGTGCCACTAAAAATCCACCCCCTTTCTACTTGTCCTTAAGTATTGGCAAGTTTTTAGTGAACAACTATATGATTAACTCATGGGCTAGTGTTTCAATCATGCCCAAGAAGATAGTAGATGCATTGGGCATCAAATATACCCCTATTTCAATAGGAGTATTACAATTGGATGGAACCTCTGTAAACACTATAGGAGTGATCAAGGGACTGGACTTGACTCTACATGCATGTCCAAACTTATATTTTAGTCAAGACATTTTAGTCATTGATCTTCCTCCCTTCTTTGTTATTTGTCTGTCAAGAGACTTCATAGCCAAAATAGGTGGTTACTACCTTTCTTTTGGCTGGTCTCATATGCTTTTGAGAGCTAGATATGGTACAAGGTTCACCATCAAGGCTGAATGAATTTCAAATTAACATGTGGAGAACTATGACCACAGCCTAGTGAACTTGCATATTATGATTCAAGGTGGGGAAGTGTATGACTCAGAGTCTATTGAGCTAGAATCTTCACCTCTTCCTACTCGTGATCTTTTCACTGATGAGTGGGTAAGGGATCACTATAATTTTGATCCTTATGAAACCACTGAGGCAATTGGTTTGGGAAACTATTGTTAGATTTAGGGTAGACAACTGAGAGGGGGGTAAATCAGTTGTCCAAAACTTTCTTCCAATTTAAACACTTAAATCCACTTTGTAATTCAGCAGCATAATGATAAATCAATCATGGAAACATAATGCATTAAATTAAGAGAAGAAACACATTAACACATACAACACCAAGATTTTGACGTGGAAAACCTAGTTAAGGGAAAAACCACAAGGTGATTAACCCAAGATTGTATTCTCTGTTAGAAGAATAGAAAGAACAAAATGTCACATGCCAATTAGGGCTCACTTCCTGAGCACACTGCTCACAAGAGGCTCACTACCTACAAGAGACACACTATCTACAAAATGATAATTATCACATACTTGAACTAGAGAATAGCATCTTCACCATGCTTGAATTAGTTCCATTTAAGCCCAATACTTCTATTCTACCTTTCGCTCTCTCCTCGCTACCACACTCTCATCTTTTCAAGACACACTTTGAAATGACTTCACAATTCCTTATTTATACAAGACATCAGCTTAGGAATAATCATCTAAGTCAGCAAACATCTACAAGAACATCCGCAGGAGGTGTAATACATCCGATCGGCCAATCTTCAAGAAGAACACCATCATCCGGAAGTTATTCTTCAGTTGCGAGCTCGAACTCCAATGCAGACCACCAACACAAACTGGACACGATCTGAAGACCTCCACAAGATTGCTTGAATCACCAAGAACATCCACACTTCATTTCTTATTGAAATCCTTCTCTCCTTCATCCGGAACCTCAAGAACACAATCTGTCATCACTGTCACAAAGGAATAGATACTTGCAGACCTTCAAACCACGCACCAATCAATTTTAAAATTCACAAAGACTTCCTAAACACTCCCTCAAATCCGCAGAATAGGATAATGCATTTCCAGATCTCACCAGACCTATCTATGTCACTCTGTCACCTCTGAACACCTGTTAGAACCAGTTTTACTTGAGCGACCATAACTCCTTCAGATCTTCATGTGGAGATCTGAAATCTTTACTAGATCATATTACGACTCATATCTACAAACCCTTTGAACCGTATCCTCTGATAGTCATCTTATCTTGGATCTTTACCTTCATGTCTTCACTGTTCTTCTTTGTTCCTGATTAGGACTAATTTTCTCAATATCCTCAGCACACAGCTCATCCAATCCTTATCATTAATGCAACAAGAGTATATTGACATCAATGACAACACCGGTTAGGCCCATACTTGCAACAATCTCCCCCTTTGTCATTGATGGCAACATATGATGTGAAAAATTATTTTAACCAACAAGACAAGAACTTCTCTTTACTGCCACAACTTGCCCTATCAGCAACACCCATTCACATGTCTTCTCTTCCTTTCCTGCTCCCCCTTTGATCAGAAACCACTTGTTTTTCACATGTCTTCTCTCCCCCTTTGACATCAATGGCAAAGGGCACATACTTGCAATTTCACCACTTCAGAATCATACCAGCTACTCCCCCTGAGTAGCAACTCCCCATCATCAATCTGGACCACAAGATATGACTGTGATATTCACCAGATTGATGCACATCAGTACACCTTAGTTCATCACCAAAGGGGCAATAACCCCTAACTTCTCCCTGAGATACTCAAAAGAGTCCTTAGGTAGAGGTTTAGAAAATATATCTGCAATCTGATCCTTAGAAGGCACAAACTCCAATCTGACTTCATTCTTGTTCACTTGTTCTCTCAAAAAATGAAACTTGATGGATATATGTTTAGTCTTTGAATGCAACACCAAATTCTTAGATATATTTATTGCACTTGAATTATCACAGAAAATTGTGATAGGCTCCTCATACTCCACTCTTATGTCTCTTAGCATTTGCTTCATCCACAAAACTTGAGTACAACTACCTGCTACTACAATATATTCTTCTTTTGTAGTGGACAGAGATATTGCCTCTTGTTTCTTGCTTAGCCAAGAAACCAATCTCTTTGCTAAAAAGAATGCTCCACCACTAGTACTCTTCCGGTCATCCACATCTCCTACCCAATTCGCATCTGTATATGCAAGAAGAGAGAAATTATGATCTCTGGGATACGACAATCCATACTCAACTATTCCTTTTAGATATCTAAAAATCCTCTTGATTGCCATGATATGAGATTCTCTAGGATCAGCTTGAAATCTAGCAACAAGACCAACAACATTCATAATATCAGGTCTAGTTTGAGTGAGATACAACAATCCTCCAATCATTGACTTGTACTTTTTCTGATCAGCCTTAGGAGAGTCATCATCTTGGTTTTGATTCTTCCATCCCAAACTTATTCAACAATTCTTTCACATATTTGGTCTGAGAAATGAAGATTCCTTTCTTAGTTTGAATGATTTGTAGACCCAAGAAGAAATTCATTTCCCCAAGCATGGACATCTCAAACTCACTTTTCATTTGATTTGCAAAAGTTTTGCACATACTATCTTTTCCTCCAAAAATGATATCATCAACAAACACTTCAACAATCAAGATGTTTTCATGATCAATTTTGAAATATAGATTACTGTCAGTAGTACCTTTGTTAAAACCAATCTTTAAAAGATGCTTATCCAATCTTTTATACCAGGCTCTTAGAGCTTGCTTTAGTCCATGCAGTGCTTTCTTCAACTTGCAGACCTTATCACCATGATCAGACAATTGAAATCCATCCTTTTGCTCAATGTATACTTCTTCTTCCAAGTCACCATTCAGAAAGGTGGACTTGACATCCATCTGATATACTTTGAAGTCCTTGAAGGTAGCAAAAGCATGAAATAATCTGACTGCTTCAATTCTTGCCACTAGAGCAAAAGTTTCTTCAAAATCAACTCTTTCTATTTGAGAGTAAACCTTGCAGACCAATCTGGCTTTATTTTTGATTACTTCCCCAACTTCATTCAGTTTGTTTCGGAAGACCTATTTTGTTCCAATCACATTCTTGTTTCTAGGTCTGGATACAAGATCCCAAGTATGATTTTTCTCAATTTGCATAAGCTCTTCCTTCATTGCTTTAGTCTAGTTTTCATCATTGCAAGCTTCATTTACTATCTTAGGTTCAATCTTTGAAATTAGACAATACTCATCTGAATCTCGAGCAATTCTCCTCCTTGTTTGTACACCTTTTCTTTTATCACCTATGATCTAATATTCAGAGTGGTTTAGTCTTACATACCTAGGAACTTTGGGAGGTTCTTGCACTTCTGATTCTTGATCATGCTCATCAAAACTTATCTCTTCTTCCTGATTTACCGAATCAGTTTGAATCTATCTTTCAGAAGAGGCTTGGGCTCCTTGAGTTAGAACACCATTCTGATCATCTTCATCATATTCATAAAACCTTGAGGGTGTTTCAATTCCTTCATCAACCTTTACATTTGTACTTTCTATTATCTTTCTCAGTCTCTTGTTATAACACCAGTATGCTTTGCTTTGAGTAGAGTAACCCAAAAATATTCCTTCATCACTTCTAGCATCAAACTTTCCTAGATCTTCATCTCTTTTAATGTAACATTTGCTACCAAAAACACTGAAATACCTCACAGTAGGAGTGATGCCAAACCAAAGTTCATAAGGAGTCTTACCAGTATTGCTTCTGATTTGTACTCGATTAAGAGTATAGATTGCAATGTTGATAGCTTCTCTCCAATAGATCTAAGGAACATTTGCTTCCATCATCATTTCCTAGATGCTTCCTGGATGGTCTGGTTCTTTCTCTCAACTACTCCATTCTACCGTGGAGTCCTAGGAGCAGACAACTATCTCTTTATTCCATGTTTCTCATAGAATTCTATGAATTCACCGGATGTGAATTCTCCATGTCTATCAGACCTCATACATTTTAACTTTAATCTGGTTTCATTCTCTACCATAGCCTTGAATATTTTAAATTTCTCAAGAGCTTTTGATTTCTTTTTTAGAAAAGTAACCCACATCATTCGGGAGTAGTCATTAATTAACAACATGAAGTATCTATCACCTTGTACACTCCTAATTCTTGCCGAACCACATAGATCAGTATGAACTAAGTCCAATAATCTGGTAGAAGATTGTTCCTTGCTTTTGAATGAGACTCTACTTTGTTTCCCCAATTGACATTCTTTGCACAAACTATTTGCAGGTTTCACCAGTTTTGGAAGATCTCTTACAGCCTGAGTGTTGCTTATCTTGATGATATTATCAAAATTCACATGACACATCCTCCTATTCCATAGCCAATGTTGATCAATTTGCACAAATAGATAACTTTTACCACTACCAAGTAAATGGAAGATATTACCTTTTGTCTGAGTACCGGATGCAATCTCTGTTCTAAAACTTTCAAAGATCTTGCATTTTCCATTCTTCAATTGGAGATCATAGCTTTTGTCCACCAACTGTCCAACACTGAGAAGATTGTGTTTCAATCCTTCAACATACAGTACATTACCGGTTTTGTTCTTTCCATCAAAAGAAATAGTTCCTCTACCTCTGATTCTACCAACAGAATTATCTCCAAACTTTACCACTCCTCCTTCATACCTTTCCAAATCTAAGAACTTATTTTTGTCACCTGTCATATGGTGAGAGCATCCACTGTTAATGACCTAATCATCCTTTTCTTCAACTTGGACAGCCAGAGCTCTTTCTACAACTTTATGATTGACAGATTCGGAGGGCATAGGATCTTCTTCCTTGATGGAAATAAACACCCAATCACTTCCATATTTATTTCTTGTTTCTGACTCATCATCTGTTACTCCTTCATTATCATCTTCTTCATGAATATAGTAACAATTCTTTTGGAACCTTGATCTATTAGGATTTGGCCTTGAAAATCTTTCCGGACACTTGGAGGCAAAATGACCAATCTTATTGTAGTTAAAACACTTGAAAGACAATTTTCCTTCATACTTACCAGATCCTCTTGGCAGTCTTTTTGCAATAAGGGCTTCAAGATGAGCAGTTTTAGCTTCTTCTTCTTCCAGGTTTTTTCTTTCTTTTTCATACCATGATAGTTTCCTTGAAGAGTTCTCTCCCGGATCAAACCTTTGTTTACCTTTTACTGAGGCACTGGCTTTGAATGTTGATTCAGTCTTGGGGGATCATCTCCAAACTCAGTCATTTCAAAAGTAGCCAATTTACCAGCCAATTGATCTCTTGTGATAGCTGTATGGGCTCTGAATTCTTCAATGGCAGCAACCTTGATTTTATAAGAAGCAGGAAGGGATCTGAGAATTTTACCAATAATCTCATCTTCATCCAAGACTCCACTAGCACATCTAATGCCACAAATGAGATCATTTACTCTTGGCATAAAAGTAGTGATATTTTCATCTTTTCTCATCTTTAGATTTTCAAATTTCCCTTTTAGACTCTGTAGCCTTGCACATTTAACATACTTGTCTCCTTCATGCAGAAGATGCAGTTTTTCCTAAATCTCAAAAGCAGTTGGTAGGTCAACAACATTTGAAAGCTCTGAATTAGATAATGCGCTTAGAAGAGCTTCTATAGTCCGCAGATTGTTTTCAGCATCTGTGATTTCATTTAGGGCTTTCAGACCAGCCTGAAAAGGTGTATACTTTGTTGTAGCCATGGTCCAATACTGTATTCCCATACATTGCAAGTGACATTTCATGCAACTTTTCCAAAGATTAAAATTGGTTGCATCAAACTTTGAGCTATCCTTTTTGTAGGACAACATCCTGGATCTCCTCAAGCGGTTAAGCTTCTTTTAGAGGAACTCGGCTCTGATACCAATTATTAGATTTAGGGCAGACAACTGAGGGGGGGGGTGAATCAGTTGTCCAAAACTTTCTTCCAATTTAAACACTTAAATCCACTTTGTAATTCAGTAGCATAATGATAAATAAATCATGGCAACATAATGCATTAAATCAAGAGCAGAAACACATTAACACATACGACACCAAGATTTTGACGTGGAAAACTTGGTTAAGGGAAAAACCATGGGGTGATTAACCCAAGATTGTATTCTCTGTTAGAAGAATAGAAAGAACAAAATGGCACATGCCAATTAGGGCTCACTGCCCAAGCACACTGCTTACAAGAGGCTCACTGCCTACAAGAGACACATCGTCTACAAAATGATAAGTATCACATACTTGAATTGGAGAATAGCATCTTCCCCATGCTTGAATTAGTTCCATTTAAGCCCAATACTTCTGCTCTGCCTTTTGCTCTCTCTCGCTACCACACTCTCATCTTTTCAAGACACACTTTGAAATGACTTCACAATTCCTTATTTATACAAGACATCGACTTAGGAATGATCATCTAAGTCAGAAAACATCTACAAGACCATCTGTAGGATGTGTAATACATCAGGTTGACCAGTCTTTAAGAAGAACACAATCATCCAGAAGTTATTCTTTAGTTGCAAGCTTGAACTCCAATGCAGACCACCAACACGAATTGGACATGATCTGAAGACCTCCACAAGATTACCTGAATCACCAAGAACATCCACACTTCATCTGCTTATTGAAATCCTTCTCTCCTTCATCTAGAACCTCAAGAACACAGTCTGTCATCACTGTCACAAAGGAATAGATACTTGCAGACCTTCAAACCACGCACCAATCAAGTTTATACTTCACAAAGACTTCCTAAACACTCCCTCAAATCCGCAGAATAGGATAATGCATTTCTGGATCTCATCGGAGCTATCTGTGTCACTCTGTCACCTCTAAACACCTGCGAGAACCAATTTTACTTAAGCGGCCATAACTCCTTCAGATCTTCATGCGGACCTCTAAAATCTTTACTAGATCATATTAAGACTCATATCTACAAACCCTTTGACCCGCATCCTCTGATAGTCATTTTATCTTGGATCTTTACCTTCATGTCTTCACTGTTCTTCTCTATTCCTAATTAGGACTAATTTTCTCAATATCCTCAACACACAGCTCATCCAATCCTTCTCATTAATGCAACAGGAGTATGTTGACATCAATGACAACACTGATTAGGCCCATACTTGCAACAACTACATGATCTATGAAGGGGATTCTTTAGTCCCTTCTGTACCTAGGCCAAATGATGACTCCAATGACCCATGCAAAATGTTCTTTGATGGTGCAAAGAGCATAAATGGAGTTGGTGCAGGGGTTTTTCTAGTCTCTCTGATTGGTAAGAAATTGCATTTTGCCCATGTAGATTACATTTTTCTTGTACCAATAATGTACAAGAGTATGAGGCATTGGTTCATGGTTTGCTAATTGTTGAGAAGAAGATTAGCAAGCATTTGGAGATCTTTGGGGACACTGAGTTGGTAGTCCAACAAGTCAAAGAAAGATGTGCAACAAAATACTAGCTTCTAAGAGCTTACAGACATAGAGTTTGGGGCCTGTTTGAGAGTTTTGATGCTCTCAACCTATGGGTAATCCCAAGAAAATTAAATTTAGAGGCTGATCAGTTGGCAATAGTGGGGGCCCAATTTTATCCACCTACAGATTTCTTTCAAGGCCCTGATCAGCATGTGAAAATAGTTGTCAGGCACTCTATTCCTAACAATGATATACATTGGCAAATATTTGACAGCAATGAATAGATTGCAAGCTTCATCCAGAATGAAGCTAAGCTCTAATTAATGACACAACCCAGGCTACAAGAGGGATATAATGACCAAGTCATTCAATTGAAAAGGAACAAGTTGCCCAAGGGTTTAGTTACCCTTGAGGCTATTTTTACCTGTGATGATGAGTTCAGGGGCAAAAGAAAGAATATGACATTCCCAAAGGAAGATTAGCAAAAGGTTACTTTCACCCAAGACAAAGAGTTATTGCTGGGAAAGGTATGTGGTGATGCTGAGAAACAAGATTTTATATGGCTTTCTCATAAATACAATGACATCCTGGCATGGACATATGAAGATTTGAAAGGCTTCAATCTAGACATTTCTCAGCATGCCATCGATCTAGATCCCAACTGCAAGCCAATCCATCAGAAACAGTGCCCCATAAACCATAAAATTGAACCGCTTATGAGAAAAGAGTTGGCAAAGCTCATCCAGGCAAGGATCATCTGCCCTATTAAATATTCTACTTGGGTCACCAATCTAGTGCTAGTGAGGAAGAAAAATGGTGAAATAAGGATATGTGTAGACTTAAGAGACCTGAATTGGGCCTCTTTGAAGGATCATTACCCTCTACCCTCTATGGATCAAATTTTACAAATTGTTGCAGAGGCAAAGAGGTTTCATTATTAGATGGCTTTTCTAGCAATAACCAGATTTTTATCAAATAGGAGGATAGATTTAAAACATAATTCACAACCAAATGGAGACCCATGACATATGTAAAAATGCCATTTGGTTTGTCTAATGTTGGTTCCACATTCCAAAAAGCAATGGACATTGCCTTCAATAGTTTTATAAACAAGTTCATCTTGATATATTTGGATGACATTACAATTTTCTCTAAGAAGGGAGAAAATCATATGGAGCATCTAGAGAAAGTTTTCCAAAGGTGTAGAGAGTTTGGGGTATCTTTAAACCCTAAAAAATGTATTTTTTTTATTTCTCAGGGTAGGCTTTTGGGCCATCTAATGTCTAAGGATGGGGTCTCCATAGATCCCAAAAGGACATCAACTCTTCTTTCTCTTCTACTGCCTACTCATAAAAAGGCCTTCCGTGTTAGGGATTGCATGCAAAAGATATCAATTAAATGCAAATAAAGATTAAATAGAGGAATGAAAATACACATAAATAATAACAACGAGAGACAACTTTTAACGTGGTTCACCCAAACCTGGGCTACATCCACCAATAGAGAGTCCAATATTATTATCTAGTGAATCAAACTAATTACAACCAGCAATCCTTGCAACTCA
Source organism: Cunninghamia lanceolata (assembly GCA_027924645.1). Lineage (NCBI taxonomy): Eukaryota > Viridiplantae > Streptophyta > Pinopsida > Cupressales > Cupressaceae > Cunninghamia > Cunninghamia lanceolata. The sequence goes on from BSBN01000530.1 coordinate 6,376,620, forward strand.
ATACCACTGTAAAATGCTACAATACTTCAACAGAAACCCTAACCCTTAGCCGCTTTTATCATGCCTTATGTCGGTTACAAAAATAGGGTTTTTTTATGTCAGTTAATAGAAAAATAACTCCTGTCACCTTCTTAAAATAATAAAGAATCATTGGACTCGCAAGGGGCGCTACCCCTTGACCTCGTCTTGTGGGCATTGCTCCCAAACCCCTGCAAGGGGCACTGCCCCTTGACCCTGTTAATAATTTGGGGGGAAATTGAACCGATAAAAGTGGGGTAAATTTAACCTCTGAGTCTGATTAGACTCCATCTAACAACAATCTCCCACTTGGAGACTAATCATAACACCGCTGACCCAGTAGCTCCTACTAGAAATAAGCACCTTGGACTCTGTTGTTGTAATTTTTTTTATTTTCAGTCTTGAAGACTAGCCAAAGCTGAAGAGGAGCTCAACTTCTCCCTTCTCATTGTCTTCATAAACATATCCACTAGATTTTCATCTATATGTATCTTTTCCAGCCTTAACTATCCATCATCTAACACTGACTAGATGAAGTGATACCTGAGCTGTATGTGTTTGGTCTTTGAATGCAAGGCAGAATTTTTTAAAAGATGTATGCCACTCTCACTGTCTATATACAAATAACTGTTAGCCTATTGTTTGTCCAATTCTTCCATGAAAGATTGCAGCTATATCATCTCCTTGCTTGCCTCTATTATAGCTACATACTCTGCCTCCGTGGTGGATAAAGCAACCACCTTTTGTAACCTGGAGATCCAACTCACCGCTATCCCACCTATAGTAAAGACATAACCTGTAGTACTCTGCCTGGTATCAATATCCCCTGCCAAATCTGAGTCTACATAACATGCTAAATCAATATTAGAGCCCCCAAAATATAAGTGTTTATTGGATGTACCTCTCAAATATCTAAGAATCTTTTTTATCGCATTCCAATGCTCTAATCCAGGATGACTCATATACCTGCTTACGACTCCTACAACATGTGTAATATCTGGTCTCGTGCATACCATGGCATACATTAAACTTCCTACAACTAAAGCATATGGTACCTTGGACATTTTGTCTTCCTCCTCTTGTGTCTTTGGACACATCTCTTTAGTCAATTTCAAATGACTAGGCAAAGGTGTGCTCACGGCTTTTGTATTCTCCATATGGAATCTCTGCAACACCCTTTCAACATAATCAGCCTGAGATAGAGTCAATTTTATATTTTTCCTATCTCTACAAATTTTCATACCAAGGATTTATTTTGCTACCCCCAAATCCTTCATAGCAAATGATTGTGCTAACTGTTGTTTTAACTCTCTTATGTGATCCATGTTAGACCCTTCTACAAGCATGTCATCAACAAATAAACATAAAATAATGTAGCTATCATTATCCAACCTCTTAAAATAAGCACAATGGTCAAAATTACACCAGCTGTAGCCTTGCTTAGCCATAAAACTATCAAATTTCAAATACCATTGCTGAGGTGCTTGTTTCAAGCCATATAAACTCTTCTTCAATCTGCACATGAGTTTCTCCTTAGCTTTGACCTCAAATCCCTGTGGTTGTTCCATATAGATCTCCTCCTCCAAATCACCATGGAGAAAGGCAGTTTTCACATCTAGCTGTTCCAAATGCAAATCTTTAGTAGCCACAATACTTAAAATAGTACGAATAGAAGTCATCTTGACAACCAGAGAAAAAATCTCATCAAAATCAATACCTTTTTTCTATGCAAATCCTTTTACAACTAACCTAGCTTTAAATCTTTTCTTACCTCCATCTTCCTCTTTCAACCTATAAACCCATTTGTTTGGTAAAGCCTTTTTACCTGCTGGCAACTTACATAATTCCCAAGTCTGATTTTCAACAAGGAATCCATTTCTTCTTTCATTGCAAGCTCCCACTAAACCTTTGTATCCACCTGCATAGATTCATCATACCCTTCCGGTTCACCAACATCTGTTAACAAAATAGAATACAAAGAGGGTGAAAACATTTCAAGAGGTCTACTTAGCCTTGTTGACCATCTAACATTCACTGGAGTTTGTGGTATTCCTTGTTGGTATTGCGGAACATGAAGAACCACTGGAATATCATTATCTAGAGTATCATCGAGCACCATGTTATCCTTTTCTTTCTTCTCATGCTATTGTAACTAATCTTTGTACAACACCTTCTCATTGAATACAACATCCCTACTTCTCACAATTTTCTAATTTTTAAAATCTCAAAGCCTATAACCAAATTCATCAGTGCCATATCCAACAAAGGTATAATGTTTTGATTTTGCATCCAGCTTAGTTCTACTTTCAAAATCTACATGTGCAAATGCTTCACATCCGAAGGTTTTGAGAAAAGAATAACTCACCTTCTTACCTATCCATGCTTCCTCTAGAATAGCACAACTGAAACGAATGGAAAGACATCTATTAATTAAATATATTGTGGTATTGATAGCCTCTGTCCACATGTTTAAAGGTAGCCAACTTGCAATCTCATGCTCCTTGCACGCTCCATTATTGTCCTGTTCATGCGCTCAACCACTCCATTCTCCTGTGGAGTCCCTGGAGCCATTTTCTGCCTACGAATTCTATTAAAGCAATAATAATCCTCAAATTCTTTGCTACAATACTCACCACCATTATCAGATCTGAGATATTTTAATCTTTTACCTGCCTCATTCTCAACCAAGCTTCTCCATTTCTTAAATGTTTCAAATACATCAAATTTCTGTCTAAGGAAATAAATCTAAACCTTCTTAATTGCATCATCTATGAATGTAACATACTACCGAGAGCCACCGAGAGAAGATACTTGAGCTAGTCCCCATACATCTATATGTACAAGCTCCAACTTTTCATCTTTCTTTTGCTTCCCATCCTTGAGAAAACTGACTCTCTTTTGTTTACCATACACACAACTTTCATAGAAATCCATATTAATACATTTCAGACCTGATAAAACTTTCTTAGGATGAAGTACCTTCATACCTTTTTAACTCATATGCCCAAGTCTATTATGCCATAGTGTTGTCTCATAACCTACAGCAACTGTTTCAGTCTCTTCCTGTGAACCTGCAGCAACTGTTCCTAAACCTATTTATTTTTTTCTCTGCAACAGCTAAAGTAGAAGGAATAGTATGACCTGTACAAAGATATAAGGTGCCTACTTTCACACCTTTTTCTACTATTAAGGAACCTCTTGAAACCTTCCAATTTTTATCAGTAAATGTAACAATGCAACCTTCATCAGTTAGCTGCCCTGCTGAAATTAAATTCCTACTCAGCCTTGAAACGTGCCTTACCTTTTGTAGTAGCCAATGATTCTCATTCTGCAACTTAATCTTGATTCTTCCCTTTCCAACAATCTGATAGGGTTCGTTATCTCTCAAATAAACTAGCCCAAAATCTCCTTAGATATAATCAAGAAAATAACTTCTATGGGGCGTAGCATGAAATGAGGCCCCTAAATCTATTACCCATGAATCATCAGCATTATCTAGGGAAAGAATCAAAGCATCATCTTCAGATTTATTACTTACCACATTTGCCTCCTTATTACCTTCTTGTTTGTCTCCTTCTTTATTCTTTTAAGACCAGCAATCTTTCTTTAGATGACCTGATTTCCCACAGTACCAGCAATCCTTCTATCCTCTGGATTGGGACCTCTTGTCCTTTAATTTTCCTCATGATTTCCTATGACCTCTAGAACCTTTTCCTCTCTCCTTTGATCTGCCCCTACTTTCTACATTCAAAACACTACCTGATGTGGACCCTCCAGAGCTTTTTCATTGTATTTCTTCGCTAAGGATAACATCAACAACATCATCAAATTTCAAAGTATTTGAACCAGAGACAGAGTTACTTACAACCATTACCAAGCTATTCCAACTTTCTGGGAAAGAACATAAAACCAAGAGAGCCCTTACCTCTTCATCAAATTTCACTTTTACAGAAGTTAATTGACTGGTAATCGTATTCAACTCATTTAAATGATCTATCATAGGTCTACCTTTAATCATTTTTAGATTAAACATACGCTTCATGAGAAATACCTTATTTGAGGCTGAGAATTTTTCATATAATTTAGCCAAAGCTTTCATCAGTTCATTTGTTGTCTTTGCTTCCATTATATTGAATGCCACTGATGGTGCCAGGCACAACTAAATGGTTCCTATTGCCTTTCTATCTAGAACATTCCAATCCTCAAACCTTACTTCTAAGGTTGGTCTCAGATTTTGTACATATTGTTTTAGTTTGTTTCTACTTTAGTTTTCCCTTCAATAAGTTCCTTGCATAGGCTGTATTGTAATTAGGAGAATGTAGGCCTTGTTTCTTTTTGTGGTGTTGTTTTGAGGTAGGTTTTAGTGGTTCCTAAGTATTTCAGACCCTTGAATCTATGCCCAATGAATGCTTAAGGCCACTGGTTTGCTTTTGTTTAGAAGAAAAACACCCCTAAGAAGTTGCCAGAATGTTGTCCTATTTTGCTTCCCATCCATATAGTCCAAATCCATGAAATCTCTAAGTGTTTTATCCTTTAGAAATGTAAGGAAAAACATCCAAATTTGACTAAGCCCAAAAACATGAGTTTTCCTTCTATTTTCTGGCTTTTTAGAGTTTTGGAGTTCATTGTTCTACCCACCATCTCCAAACTTTTCCCTTTCCTTTGTAAATATTCTAAGTATAGAACGCCTTTCAGACCTCCTAACTCAGACCTTCTTTCTTCCTCCTTCCTTCCCTTTTAGAAGGAGAAAGGTAGAAAGTCTAAAGCCCGAGCTCCAATCCTTCCCCTTTGAAAAATAGCTAAGTATTGTAACCTTTTCAAAGTCTCAGACTTTAGACTTTCTTCCTTTCCCCTTCTCTCTTAGAAGGCATAAGGTAAAAGACCTGAAGCCTGACCCTTGATGAGTGTTAAATTTTCTAAGGCATTCCGCCATTCTACGGAGAATATTTTAATAGAACAAAAGGTGATGGTGGAACCATAGAATGTTGCCACATGGACAAAGGGAAAGCAAAAGGTGAAATGAACAGGGCCTGAGCTCCGACTCTTTCTTTGAGAACTAATGTTTACTATTTTAGGCTTCAGGGATTGGACCTTCTTTCTTCTTCCTTCTTACTGAAGATGGATGATGGAAGATCTGAGCTCCATACTCCATCAAAACATTCAAAAGATCATCTAAGACTTTAACTTTTGGGGCTTGAACTTTCTTTCTTCATCTTTCTCTAAAAAGGAAGAAGACAAAAAGCCTGAGGCCTAAAATCTGTCTATATTGTAATTCTTCTAAGTGTAAAGCAGAGCTCAGACTACGAACTTTTCTCCTTTCTCGTTCCTTCTCGAAAGGTAAAACACCAAAGGCTTGAGGCCCAATCTCTAGCAATCAAAAGTTTCTAACTGTAAAGCGAAGCTCAGACTATGGACTTTTCTCCTTTCTCCTTCCTTCTTGGAAGGCAAAACATCGAAGTCCTAAGGCCTGAACTCTGACGACTTCTACGATTTTTAGAAATCAAGGAAAGGAAGCCAAATAAAGGGTCTACCATGATCATACATGATGAAATCTTGCTTCTAAGGTAGGAATCTAGTCCAAATGAAAGTCAAACGTCCAACTCCAACTGGGAAATTGTGGTTGAGCGTTTATGGTTGTAAAAGGCGGTTTCAAGCGCAAGTGTTCAAATGTAGATATTTTTTCAACCACTTCTTAGAAATATTTTATCTGCATTTATGTCCAGACAATCAGATTTTCTTCTGATATTCCTTTTGTAAAATATTGCTGACAGGCACATGGGCACATTGATTACAATGGGTAATGGTGTTTCATTGTAAATGCTATATAAGGCATGAAATGTAATGTATTTAGGTTGGCTTTGTGGTCTAAAAAACATATCTCTTTTCAATTGTAACCATGCCTCTTTGAGAGTAAACATTAGATTATTGCCTTTTCATGAATTCTTCTTTGCTCCATGTATTTTATGTTTGATCTCCATTTGTGAATGTTTCTTTCCTCTTGGATTTTATTTAGTTTCCTTTACTTGTGCAAGTAGTTCATGATTTGTGCATGTTGGTCTATTGTTTATTGTTATTCTATGCATACATGGTTGTTTGGAGGGCCAACCTATATTCAAACCTAGTGTATCACCCCTTTAATTTTTAGCTCATCCTCCTTTCCCTTTTCCTCAATGGTGCATAGATTAGGTTTAGTCTTAGGAATAGCTGAATCTCCCATTCAATGAAGGAACCAACCTATCTCTGGAGATTTGATTTACCTTTAGGGTCCCACACCTGGAAGTCATCTCAATATTTCACTAGATTGTTGGATCCCTAAAAGACTTCAACATAGGGTGCAAATCCATGTGACAACACTTACCACAATTGATGAGATCTTTGTTGGCAAGAGACACTATATGGATTCATGGTTGTTGTCATTGATGGCAACAAAGGTCATTCCACATATCCGCAAGTCATGATATATCTCTACCGGAAGTCAGATTGAAGATTGTTGTGGTCCGGTGAACAAGAACAGAGCATGTGGCAAGGTCCGACAGATTGGTCCGGATCTCTCAGAGGAAGTGTCTTGGCACAGTGCGGATCTGGGGAAGTCAAGAGGACTATCTTGAGTAGTATATTCCAAGGATTTAGCCTCCGGAGATGGACAAGGAAAAAGATATGAATAGTTGAGTACCGGATTCCTGAGAGACAGTGAAAACAGAGGAAGAACTGACTGACTGAGTATCAAACTACTTTCCGGATGTGTTACAGATGATGATAAAGGTTGCGGAGGCATGAATCATGTTTGGCCGACATAATTGATGATATCTACAAGTATATGCTTGATCCGCATTGCTTGGTGAGCAAGGATTCAGCCGACAGAACTAAGTTTGTAAGAAACTAGACTGTTCCGGATGCCGACTAGAAAGATGATGAAATTACTTGTGCGGATATATATAGAGGATGGATTTAGTTGTAAAGTGGGTGAATATGTGAAAGGATATGCGAACAAGTCCAGAGTAGAGCAGAAGTAGCAAGAAAGATCTGGTATGTGAAAGGATAGCAGACTAAAGAACAGAGGAAAGATGAAGTGCAGCAGATCAGTATACTGAACCTAACCGGAACTAAACTCCAGCATATGCAGATGCTTCCAATCAGTTCAAGACTGTGATTCTTATCACTTTGTAAGACAGTGTGTCTTCTTGTAGGCAGTGAGCCTCTTGTGAGCAGTGTGCTCGGGCAGTGAGCCCTAATTGGCAAGTGCCATTTTTGTAATTTCCTATTCTTCTAACAGAGAATAATTCTTGGGTTAATCACCCCGTGGTTTTCTCCCTTAACAGGGTTTCCACGTCAAAAATACTGTGTCATGTGTTTCTTATTTCATGGTTAATGTTTTGTGTTTGATTTTATTAAAAGGAAAGTTCAATAAGGGAAATAATTAGGATAACTGATTCACCCCCCCCCTCTCAGTTATCAACAATTGGTATCAGAGCTAAGTTCCTCCTAATAGAGCCTAACAGCTTGAGGAAGATCTGGGATTTCAAATGGATGCATATGGTTTAAGGGAGCAACTCAAGACTGCCCTTGAGGATCTTGAACAGTCAAATTCTGAAGTCAGTGAATTAAAGGAAAGACTCAAACAGGCTGATGAATTCATGAGAGAATTAAAAGACAAATTAAGTCTCTCTATGAAAAAGAGAAAGGAGCTGCTTCAACAGTTGGCAAGACAAAGTGAAGAAAGCAATACAAGTGAGGAATTGACTGAGCAAACCAAGTTATGTGAAAAGTTATCAAAAGAAGTCATTATGTTAAGACATGAAATGGAATCAGGAACTATAAAGTTTACTCAAGAGATTGAAGAAAAAAGAAAGGCTGAAGACAATCTAAGACAATCTCTTAAAGAAAAATCAGAAGAATGCCACCAGATGGACATGATTATCAGACACCTTGAATCTGATCTTGAAGATTCCAAAGATAATGAAGGAAAACTTGAGGATCAAATTGCCTCTCTCAAAAGAGACCTTCAAACAGCAAATGAATATAAAGAGAAATTCAAGATAAGTTCTGCTCAACTTGAAGTTCTTCTTGGAAGTCAAAAGAGGACAGATGACAAGTATGGCTTGGGATATGAGAAAGGAGAAAGCTCCGGATCCGGTCAGAAGAATCTTGGATCAGAAAATCCAAGGAGCAGGCCTAGAAGACCTCCGGTAAGACAGCCAAATGCTCAAAGATATCCATCCTTCAATGGATACTGCCACAGCTGCAACCACTTTGGTCACAAAGCTAATCAGTGCAGAATGAGAATGAATCAGATTAATTCATCCTTCTCCGGATAGTGCTTCAACTGCAAAAGGTATGGACACAAATCCCATGAATGCAGAATTATGCAAGTAAACAAATCATTCAAAGGTAGATGCTTTACATGCAATAGAGTAGGTCATATGGCTAATCAATGCAGATCAAGGGGATATCAGTTAAATATGCAAAGAAATGTTATTTGCCAAATCTGCAATAGGTCCGGTCATAATGCTAAAGTCTGCAGAAACAAGAATCAGGACAAAAGAGGTCCGGTGTATAATCAGAATCAAGACAAGGGTAAACAAAAGATGAATGCGGATGAAGTTAGGAATCAGATGAGCAAGATTTGGGTGAAGAAAAGCTCAGAGAATGTAGAGGTTGGATCCGCACCAGATTCTGGTGCTGATATTTCTTCCGGAAATTAAAAAGTGAGCTCAGGCTCAGGGGGAGACTCAAAGAAGATTCTGTTCCCCCAGCCAAACAAGTTGTGCCGGATGTGGCACAAGATGCGGATTAAAGGGTTTGTAGATATAAGTCCTGAGATGCTTCAGTCAAGTTTTCAGAGGTCCGCATGGAGTTATGAAGAAGCTGTGTTCGATTAAGTTAGACCTGTTCAGGGAGGTGCTCCGGTATGATAAAGGATTACAAAAAGGTCCGGAGAGATCCGGAAGTGCACGATCTTGTCTTGCGGATTGGACAGAGTGTTTGGGATGTTCTTGTAATATGTTACCTAGATTTATTCATGATTTAAAGATCCGGATGATATTCAGTGATCAGGACTAATCCGGGATACTCCAAGCTGTCCAGACATGGTAAACCGGAATAATGCAGGTGAAGCATTTATTGCAGACAGATATTAGGGTTTGCGGAGCAATATAAGGGATTTCTCAAAAGTTATCTGCTCATTCTACACTTGAGAAGAAGCGAATAGTGGAGCTCTGCAACAAGGTTCATCAAGCACACCAAGGATCTCCTGCCGAAGCTATTGCATAAAGAAATCAATCCAACCACTCCGTGCAAACCGAAGGCGCATAAGGTATTCTTCGTTTTTCATTGCCTCACTGCAAATCTTTGAAGAATGGCTACTCCAAACATAGTTAAGATCTCTGATAGACCTCGCCCCTCATTCAAGAAACATCCCTACAAATCATTGGAGGTAGATCCACTAGGAGCCTTCTCTAGTGTTCCCCACGGAGTCTTACATACTGAAGATATTAGGGTTTACATACACGCAAACATTGAGGAATTTGGGGAATTCAAATTAAGAGACCTCTATCACAAGCAACTGATAGACAATGCTTTTGAGCTCAAACCAGAGTATAAGGGTATCCAGAAGAAACAATTTGAGCAATTCATTCATTTCCCTAGCTTTGAAGAAGATGAATGGGTCCGGTATGTACTGAGCAGGATGCATGACAACTTCCTTTGGCTAGATAGACCCTGTAAGATCACAAAAGAAGCAATTAGAGCAGTAACTGGTCTATACTCTTCCGGGGGGGTACCTATCCTCAAATCTGTCAAGAACAACGTTGTAACTGAGGCCACCGGATCAAAATATGATAAGAGGGCAATGACCATTGAAGATATTTCGGATCCGGATATCAAATATGCATCAATGATAATAGGATACAAGATCTATCACTCCAGCAGGGAGAATTCTGTATCCGGGACTGCAATATACACAGCATATGAAATGCTAAGAAAGAATGCAGATTATGATCTTTGTGAACTACTACTAAGCCAATTAATGGAAAATGTACAGAAAATCAAGAAAGACAAGAAGAACTCCTTTAAGTATGGTACTCTCATTGTATGTCTATTCTTTTACTTCATGAATGAGCTACCCGGAACAAGTGGATGGGTATGGCAGAATGACAAACCTGTTGCAATCCAGATAAGAGACTATTTGCATGGACTTGGGGATGCAAAAGCGAGAAATACAGCTCTATGGGGATACTTCAAAAACTTTCAGAGCATGATGCAAGCAAGAGAGAGAATTCCCCAGTCTCTCACTGAGAAATACAAGGACTCAGTATGCTTTATGGTTGACACTGATCAGTGCCTAATGGAGGCAGTGGAGCCAAGGACTGTCTGGATCATGCCCATGGGGTATGAAGTTGATGAACAGATAGTAGAGCTGCATGTTCAACACATGCTAAGTCAGCCCAAAGATCCTAAGGCATAAAGGTTTGGAACCTTTGAGGAGCTAAGTGTGAAATTACATGTAGAACTCAGGGAACCTGAGATTAAGAGAAAAGTGAGAAAAGAAGTAGAGCACATTGCTCAAGGCCTAGGCATCTCAAAAGAGGCACTTGATGCCAGCCGGGAAAAGAGGAGAAAGGCTGAGGAAGAAGAGAAAAGCAAAGAAAGTGCTCCGGTTGAAACCCCCACCTGGACCAGATCAACAAAGAGATCTGCACCTCCCTCAACCAAAAGTTCAAAACTGGAAGTCCAGGCATCCGGAAAGAGATCAAAGGCAAAAGCCACAAGGGCTTATGGAAGCCAAAAGGATGAAGAGGAGACAGAATCAGATGAAGGAGTAAGAGAAGTAAAGAAACAGAAAAAGAAAGGATCCGGTAAGCCCTCCACAGGCCAAGACAAGGAGGAAATGGCAGAGGTAACTGTTGAAAAGCCCACTCTGTCACTAGAGAGCATAATCAAGTCGGTCACGGTGGATGGAAACCTTCAACCAATGACTGAATCCTATGATGACTTCAGTGAGGCAGACCAAAAGACTCTGCAGGAAGCCACAGTTAAATATCTGAACACATACAATAAGGCTTTCATTGAGATCATATCTCTCATTCCTAAAAGCCTAGAGAAGGAAATGGAAGTAAGAAAGAATAATGCTCATGCCAAAGATCTTGAGATCCGGGAGCAGATAGCTATTCAGCTATATCCTCAAATTGATCCCAAGACAATGAACATGATCTTCAAGGACTGCAGAGATGAGTTCAGAAGTAAAGCCAGGATGAATCAGCTCATGCTTGGTGAGACTGACAAAGTGGCACAAGAGACAGAAGAAATCCTCCGGAAGGCCTTCAAAAGGTTCAATCTTCCTGTTGTAGAGGACTTAGGTGCAGAAACAGCTGCTGATTTGGAATCTTCTGTTCCAGAAGAAGTGAGCCATGAACAGACAAGTGAGGACTTGGGACCCTCTGCTCCAGAAGAAGTGGCCCATGAACAAGCAAGCATCTCTCCTCTGGTTTCCCCTACAGTCTCTGGATCCAAAGAAGAAGAGCAATTGCAGGAGAAGGAAGCAGTGGTGACAGACAAAGAGGTTGACAGTTCTAAGACTGCAGAAGAAAAGAAACATCTGTCTCCGGCAAGAGACACTGCACAAACTGTTCAACAATTTTTGAGCAAAGAAACTCTAGAGATTGATGAACCGGAGCTTCTAAAAGGTCCATTTGATTTTGACTCTCTCTCTCCGGTACAAACAATGAAGATAGCTTCATTTGCAAATGCCAAGGCAAATGAAAAACTCCTGAAGTCTCATATGGAAGACTGTGAGTTGATAGAGGCTGCTTCCGGAGTACTTGTAAAGATCATGCCATCAATCCAGATAGATCCGACAGCCTCCACTTCCGGTAATCTAAAAACCTTAGTCAGCAGTATTGATACACATTTTTTTTCTCTAGAAAAATCAGCTGAAGAAAAGGTCCGGAAGGAATTTTTGGATAAGAGATTTTCTGAAATATTAGAATTAATCTCTAAGGATAGGAAGATTGTAAGCATTGGAATAAAGAGCTTAGAAAATGCTCTTAAGGATGGCGGTGACATATACAAATTTTGTATATCTTGGTCAAAGGCAACAGCAGCAATTGACGAGAAAATAAAAGAGGAACAGGACAAGCTTCAAAGCTTATCTCAAAGTTTTGATCCTCTCTCTTCCTCTATAATAAATCAAGAATGTCAGACTATTGCAGTCTTGAATGAAATAAAGAATCTTGAGAAGGAGAGGAAGAACATTACCAACCGGATGGGAGAACTTAGAAGGATTATAGTCCCTAAGTTGGAAACTATGCATGAGGCCATCAGTGATGCCCAGACCACCGCCCATACAAAAGATCCGACAGATCTCAGGCGGGCAGAAGCTTTTGCATTTTTGTTGAGTGGTCACATTTCAATCTTGGATAGAATGAAGCTAAGTTGGGCTACTGAAATGGTTCAACTGCAGACATCCTTTGCAGACATTCTGCAGTATATGTGAGTATGTAAATATGCGGCTATATATAGAAATTTTTTTGAAAATTTTGGTGTGCGGACCCTACCCTTTGCCATTGATGTCAAAGGGGGAGTGAGGAGCAGTGAAAAATGAGGAATCCAACTCAGGGGGAGTTCCGGAAATTGTATATAAAGACAGAGCATCAGCAAAGGGGGAGCATAGTGTAAACACTTAGTCATTTTTCACTAAGTGTTGCCATCAATGCCAAAGGGGGAGATTGTTGGCAAGAGACACTATATGGATTCATGGTTGTTGTCATTGATGGCAACAAAGGTCATTCCACATATCCGCAAGTCATGATATATCTCTACCGGAAGTCAGATTGAAGATTGTTGTGGTCCGGTGAACAAGAACAGAGCATGTGGCAAGGTCCGACAGATTGGTCCGGATCTCTCAGAGGAAGTGTCTTGGCACAGTGCGGATCTGGGGAAGTCAAGAGGACTATCTTGAGTAGTATATTCCAAGGATTTAGCCTCCGGAGATGGACAAGGAAAAAGATATGAATAGTTGAGTATCGGATTCCTGAGAGACAGTGAAAACAGAGGAAGAACTGACTGACTGAGTATCAAACTACTTTCCGGATGTGTTACAGATGATGATAAAGGTTGCGGAGGCATGAATCATGTTTGGCCGACATAATTGATGATATCTACAAGTATATGCTTGATCCGCATTGCTTGGTGAGCAAGGATTCAGCCGACAGAACTAAGTTTGTAAGAAACTAGACTGTTCCGGATGCCGACTAGAAAGATGATGAAATTACTTGTGCGGATATATATAGAGGATGGATTTAGTTGTAAAGTGGGTGAATATGTGAAAGGATATGCGAACAAGTCCAGAGTAGAGCAGAAGTAGCAAGAAAGATCTGGTATGTGAAAGGATAGCAGACTAAAGAACAGAGGAAAGATGAAGTGCAGCAGATCAGTATACTGAACCTAACCGGAACTGAACTCCAGCATATGCAGATGCTTCCAATCAGTTCAAGACTGTGATTCTTATCACTTTGTAAGACAGTGTGTCTTCTTGTAGGCAGTGAGCCTCTTGTGAGCAGTGTGCTCGGGCAGTGAGCCCTAATTGGCAAGTGCCATTTTTGTAATTTCCTATTCTTCTAACAGAGAATAATTCTTGGGTTAATCACCCCGTGGTTTTCTCCCTTAACAGGGTTTCCACGTCAAAAATACTGTGTCATGTGTTTCTTATTTCATGGTTAATGTTTTGTGTTTGATTTTATTAAAAGGAAAGTTCAATAAGGGAAATAATTAGGATAACTGATTCACCCCCCCCCTCTCAGTTATCAACAATCTTGTATCAAATTCTTAAGTCTCACACATTTGTATGTTTTATGGCCTTCTTCTCTATGGTATTGACAATATTCTTGATCCTTAAACTCGAAGGACTTGACATGGTTTTCATCATATGGCATTATCATTGGTAGCTCAATGAAGTTTTATTCGACCAATTTTTGTAAGGCTACTTAAATGGACTTCTTTGATGGCAGGTTGGAGGAATGTGTTGATGAGTTGGGAGTTATATGGACTAATGGATTAGGGTTAATGTGATTGGAGGGAGATTGTGATGAAAGAATTGAAGTAACTGATGGATTGGGATTAGATATATTTTGTTGAGGTGACATGGGTAAAGCTATGGTAAATGAGTATGAGGTTATGGGATTGAATTGGTAAGTGGATTGGGGTGAGATATATGGATAGGTGAAGGTTGGATAAATTTGAGATGTGGATAAATTAGATTTGTATGAGGACATGGTAAAATGGGAGGATGAAGGTTGATATGATAGTGATGTTGGTTGAATTGGAGATATGGTTTGAGATCCCTACTTATGTTTAAGTTATTCTATTTTTGCATCAAGATGGCTGATATCATATGTTTGAGGAATGGGGTTTGATATATATGTTTTAACTTCCATTACCATTTTGTCAAACTAGCTCATGATGCTGATAGGTGTGTTTTGGATTGGATGTGGATGTTGGAAAAGAATGATTATGGATTATGGCTAGGACCCTTTAGATGAAGGATTCTAATGATTGATTTGGATGGGTTGTGAATGGGATTGGGATTATAGTGGATGGGTTTGGAGGAGGCTATGTCCTTAACCAAAATTTAGTTTTCAAAGGATTGATTTGGATTAAGGGTTGGATACTTGATAAAAATGGATAATGGATGATAGGCTTGGGATGAGAGAGTAATGGATTGGATTATGTGGATAGAATGGATTAAGGCTAGGACCTTGATGGGATTTGGATAAATTTATTAGGATTAGGCTCTTAGACTTGATTGATTAGGGATAGGTTGGGATGATGTGATTGGATGATTAAGATGATTGGGATAAGGTGATAAGATGATTAGGATGATTGATTGGGATGAAAGTCTTGGTGTAATTAAATATTTAATTACACTTTATCAAGTTTACTTAGGGCTAATTTTAGTCTTAGGTTATTCTTAAGACATATTAGGGTTTTTCTCTAACTTGCAAATATAAAAGCAAGTTCTCACTTGTTATTCATAAATCTATTTTATTAATTCATCCAATATTGTGCAAATTATTTCTCTTTGTTTTTTTCTCTTATGGGAGGTAAATCTTAGGTTTTGCATGTGATCTTGGTGTTATGAGTTAATTATCAACTCCAAAATGGTATCAGAGTAGATCTACAAACCCCTTCTTAGATTTGGAGAAATATTCAAGCAAGAGCCATTTGCTGGGTGTGTTTTTGTGTAAAATAGAGTATTCCATTAGATTCAGAGCAGCTGGAAAAGGCAGATTTATCTTTTGTTTGGCTGAATTTGGTCTCGGGAGGCCAGATATGTGAAGATTTCAGCGGGTGCTTTTTATTTTATTTGGAGGAAATCTATTTTTGGAGTGTTTTGGGCCCAAATGGACCTCACCATCACACTAAGAAGGACCAAAAACCTTAAGATCGATTGTCAAATCATTGAAATCAGCCTCAGGCTCATCTGGGGCAAAAAGCATTTGCGAGGGAAGCTGTATGACCTCCCCAACATGCAATACGAGGGAAAAAAAATTTAAAAATTATTTTTTCTTGCATTAAAAAAAATTTAAAAATTTTATTGTATTATTTTTTTTAATCACGCAGGTCTTTATATTGTTTAAAGTTTTCAAAAAAATAAATGGTACTGGGGTACCTGCGCTGCGCAGGCCCCCGTCCTAGGTTGCATGTGGCACTGCCTTGGGCAGTTCGCCACCCTAATAATAGGGTGCAGGCCTCTTTAAGCCCTGTGAACCCTATTCTTAGGGTTGTGGGGTGGCTATGTGGCCCGCCACACCCTTTATTATATATATTTTTAACAATTTTTAAATTAAAAAAAACATCAAATTCTTTTTTTATAGTTTTTTTTAAATTAAAAAAAACTACTTTTTTATTCTTTTTTGTACCTTCTCGGGATCCGTACCATGCCAAGTTAGCAGCTCCACCAGATTTAGCACTGTCTCCTTTTTTGGTAGTTTCGCCAATTTTAGCAGTAGGGGCCATTTTTGGCCCTAAATTTGTGCTTTACAGGGGTCTTATTTTTGCCATATCTTGAGCAAATAGAGTCAGATTTTTGCAAACTAATTGGCATCAGAAAGCTAGTTCCGAGCACAATCCAGTGGTGCAGGTATTTTTCCAAATTTTACTACTAGTACAATTTATTATTGTTTGAAGTCCATATACAGTTTTTGGCCTTCGATCTTGTATCTTTTTGCCATGATCTCAAATTTTCACGATTCTTACGGCATTGGAAAGGTATTGAGAAGCTCTACACAGCCATCCATGTGTACTTTTTCTAGTTTCATCCCCATGTATTCTTTATTCAATTTGTCAGTTTTATGGCTTCTGTTTGATATTTTGGATATTTTGGCACATGGAGAAGTTCTGTTTGTTTTGTTGGGCTTCATTTATCAGGATTAATACATATTCAGATTGTTGGTCTCTAATCTGATTTATTTTAGGAGATATCTGAAAGGAAGCAAGGTATACAGAAAACACTTCCTACACTGATCTAATGAGGAAAGACTTATGCAATTTTTTCTTCTACAGTTACAGATTAAGATGCACATTAATAGAAAGATAACAACAACTTCCAAATGCAAACACAAAACTCACAACACAAGATATATGTGGGAAAACCCTTTTAGGTAAAAAACCCCACGCTCCAAAGTCACCCAATATATTATTCAGGAATCACAAAGATTACAATATACTTGCAGAGGAAGCTTTTACAGGGGTATATCCAACTAGAGATCTAGGAGGTAATTCGACATATATGAGATTCTTACATACAACCTCCATCTCAAGTTCCTAATATATAGGAGATACAATATAGTACACTGCCAACTGTAATTACAAAACCATGAGCTAAAACCACCCAAAAGTGGCACCCAAATTATCTCCAATCAAATATACATTGTGATGTGCCGAACCACACACCAACACATGTAACTCTCCCCTTTACAGCTCTTTTATGTGTCCAATACATTTTTACATTTCCCAAAACAAAAGGTCCAACTTCTAGAGGCCATAACTTTTGATCCTGGTGTCTGATTGACGAACCGTTTAATGTGTCAGAAATCTCATGAAGAGATCTATCACACTATAACCCACTTCACTAGTTATCCTAATTTTTAGGATGTTTAGAGAAGTTTTGATTCTGCTAATTGAGTTCAAAGACTTTTTCTAACAGTTTCAAAAAATAGAAACTTTAATATCTCGTAATCCTGATATGATCTTGAGATGAAACTCACCTGAGATGTTCACTTAGCTGTTCTGCACCTTCTGGGAAATATTTTAGGTCAATCCAAGCTCAATCAAAGGACTTACTAAAAAGAGTAAGTCTTGCTATTCTTAGCTTGTTTGGAAACTTTGAAGGCTCCAGACCATTCTCCAAGATAAAGGGTATTCAAAAAGACCAAAACTGGAAAAAATAGTAATCTTTCGAAGTTGCAAGGTTGAGACACTTTTCTTAACAATATCATGGGTTTTACTATTCACCCTTTTGTGGTTAGATTGGGTAAGGATAATTATGAGTCTTGGCAAAAGGGCATCTTGACACATCTTAGGTGGTTTAATCTTTTGCCTTATCTTTATGGACTCATACCTAAACTAGATACACCTGTGAGGAAATCTGTATGGGGAAATTATATTGATCATATTGTAGGACTGATTGGTTCTAGTGTTGATTATGACACTATGTGTTCTATCTCACATATTGAGTGCCCACGCACTCTCTGGACTAGCATTATGGAGATCTATGGAGACCCACATATCTCTCCATTCCCAGATGATCTTGCTATGGATTGTCACATACCCTTTGATGGTGCAGATTGCATATCTTTTGATGATGATACAGTTGAGGATCTTGCATATTTGATAGGTCTTGCTAGTTCATATGACATAGAGACTTCACTTGCTTCTCCTTCTCCTCTTATTGAGATCACATCTGTATTACCTATTGCTACATTAGATTCTTTGCAATAGGCCATTATCAATCTTCCAGAGATAGCTTGTTGGCATGCATTTCTACTAGATATATTATTATTGTTTGTAGAGTCCCATCTTGCAGATTTGGAGGACCACATTGAGGACATGTGTCTTCTCTTTGATGACAACTTCTATGGAGTTACATCACCATCATATTCTTTAGAAATTGTTCTTTATCCTCCTATTCAGTCACAGTTTTGCAGTGGATTGGAGACATTTGATCACTTTTTAGGAGCATTATTGTTGTCTTTGGATCATGTGCAAATTTTAGATACATTTATTCTTCTTCCTGTTTATTCCTATCTAGAATGGGAAGACATTATATACACATCTGTAGTTCTATTTCTTCCCAAGGGGAGGAATGTTGTTCGACATTCATGGGTCTTCATTTTTATTCTATGTCAAGCATCTTCTAGCACTGCAGGAGTCATCTTGAGGAGCGGCTACATGGTCTCTCTTCTCATCTCTATTTTGGGAGGGGGCATTTCCTCGCATGTGGTTTCATCCCTCTCACTTCTGGGGGGTCATCAAACCTTCTCTCTTCTTCCTCTCTTATGGGGGCATTCATGATTGTACTTTTGTGATGGATTCAGTTCTTGGGGGGTCTTAGTGTTAGTCCTTCTTCCATCACATGTTCATGTACTTGTTGTATTTTCTCTCTTTTGAAGGGGATTTTTCTCTCACTGGGTTTTTCTCATTTCTCTCCACTTTATGAAAGATTCTTGTTGTACATGATTACCTAACATGGACTTGTAGCAAGGACCCATTTTTGTATTAGTTGCATGTTTTTCATTTCTCCCTAAGTTGCACTTATGGGGGGGTGTTGGTGTAATTAAATATTTAATTACACTTTATTAAGTTTACTTAGGGATAATTTTAGATTTAGGTTATTCTTAAATCATATTAGGGTTTTTCTCTAACTTGCAAATATAAAAGCAAGTTCTCACTTTTTATTCATGTAAATCCATTTCATTAATTCATCCAATATTGTGCAAATTATTTCTCTTTACTTTTTTCTCTTGTGGAAGGTAAATCTTAGGTTTTGTAGGTGATCTTGGTGTTATGAGTTAATTATCAACTCCAACAGAAAGGGATGGAGTGGATTGAATAATTAGGCATTATTCAGGATATGAGATGGATAAGGGGGATGGTTAGGTTGATTAGGGGGAAAATTAATATGGGATGAAGTGGTTGGATGAGATATAGATGATTAGGATGAAGTGATAAGATAATGAGGATGATTAGGATGAGATTAGATGAGATGGGAGGATTCGGATAAAATTGATTAGATTTGGATGAGGTGGATAAGGTGATTAGGATGAAGTTGGCTTAGATTGTATGAAGTGGTGATTGGGAATGGTTTAAAGCTTGACTTAGGAAAATTGGCAAACAATAAAGTTTACACACATATGCATAGGTTTGCAAAAGATATGAATTTGAGATTAGAATTATGCAAATATACACACACATAATACATAACAACACTCTAGTTTATTCAAGTGGGATTGTCTTTATAGTGTAGGCCCACACAATAGAATACATATCCATGGTCTTACCTAACTAAGAACACTCCACCCTAAGTGGATAGCTATAATGTTGCACCCAATACCCCTTTCCTTGGAGGCTTTAATGCCTTACCAAAAGAAAAATTCTATCTCGCCTTGAAAAAGGTATAATAGTGAGTAACTTAGGGGGTATTCGATGCCCCTTGCACCACACTAGAAAAAATATGAAGGGTCTTATCTAAGTTATTAAAAGTTTGCTAGGGGAGTCCTCAATATACGCAAGGTACTACGAGGCACATGTTTGGCAACACTAGTATGTAGAAATCATGTGACATAAATAATTAAGAAAATACCAGTTCACCTTCTGTCCAGAATCACCTAGGGCCCCCAAGGCTGTGCAAGTGTCTATGTGACTAGATTGAGGTATAGTTTTCTCTCTCCCCCCTTTGAAATGACCCACAAGAACATGTACTTGAGGTTGTCCCTAGGGGTGATGAAATCTCCTACCAGACCTCCTACGGGGAAGATTTTACTTGGTGTTTTTGATCTCCAAGATTGCATGAAGTGCAAGGAGAGAGAATACACACAAAAAGAAAATGCTTAGGTGACAAAGGTGAATCAAGCGATGTTTTTGATCCTCAAGATCACAAAATGGTGTGAGAGGAGATCATACACATTCAAATGATCCACAAAACAAGATTCATTAACCCTTATATAAAAAGATGTGTGTGCAAAAGTGAATGTGGCTCCAAGATGTTTTTAATTCCTGAGATTACACTATGTGGAAGAGAAGAGCATACACACCCTAGATTACACTCGAATCTAGCAAACAAAGAAAATACAAAGGAAAACACAATGTTTCAATTGATATATCTTTGACAAATGAAATCCTACAAGAAACTTGTTAGTAGTTTAGGATATGATCTTCAAAAAGTGTAAACAAGATGCACAAATGTGTTAGCTCCAAAATAACTAGAAAATGTTAGCTGAAATTTGATAAAAAATGAAAAGCATGGAAATATAGTCAAATGTGTAGATTTAGAGATAATGAAAATTTAGAAAACTAAAACTATGACACCTCATGACAAAAGTGCGCATATGTGAATCCAAGGCACTTAGATATGAACCAAAGACATTTAGATATGAACCAAAGGTGCTCAGATTTAAACTAAAGATGCTCATTTATGAAACAATGGTGCAGAGTCATGTTGTGAATTGAGATCTACAAAAAAGAGGGTCAACTCTACATAAAAGAAAATAACTATGGAAAACTGATGCAGAGCAGGCCTGGTTTCAAGAAAATGAAACAAGGAATCCAGAAACCCCGCCAAAACAAAGGCACTCAAATTTTGACCAAGATCGATAAAATTTGGACCAAGGGCGCTCATATTGTTACCAATGACACTCATCTATGAAACATGCCAAAATAAACCTTAAAACAATAGAAAACCATACAAAACACACAAAGGCACTCAAATTTTGACCAAGGGTAGTCAAATTTTGACCAAGGGCACTCAGATTTTTACCAAGGGCACTCATCTATGAAACAAGCCAAAATAAACCTTAAAACGATAAAAAAAAAACTTGGAAGACACACAAAGGCGCTTAGATTTTGACCATGAATGCTTAGATTTGGACTAAGGGCACTCATATTTTGACCGAGGGTGCTCAAATTTGGACCAAAGGCATGAATTTGCATCTAAAGGCACGCTTCTTGCCTACAACACAAAACTGACAAAATTTCTTCCAAAAAAATAAAATAAAAGGGATGTGGGTCCCACTAGGCATGCCAGAATGTGAAGGATACAAATCTATAGCAAACACTAATGAAATAAATCAAATCAAACAATAATTTACTTGCCTTTGCACATAAATCCAACCTAACAAATTGAGTGTAATTGGAATGCACCGAAACTCCAATGATTTTTCTCCTTTGATATGTGTGAGCGGAAGTCCAAGACCATGGAAGCAGAAATCAAACACGAATGTAATGTATTGAAAATGAACTAAATTGATTTACAACCGAACTGTTATTAATAGGTGAAGCTTGAGGAACAAGTCTCCATGAGAAAAAGAAAGGTGGCGTAAATGGAACCAAGAGAATAGCTCAAGGTTCAACCACCCTCAAATGTAGTGGCGATGTGTTGAATATGAGGTGACACATCTTCTAACGACTCATAGAGTGGAATTAGTCTTTCCACATGTGAGGAAAACTACTTAACTATGTTTATGTTAGGAATAACTCATGTGAGTTATACACCAACACCCCCCCTTAAGCATAGCTTAGGTGGGTTTATGAAATATGAGTCCCGACTGTGTGCCAATTTAGGTACTCATTTACAAAATATCTCTCATAAAATGGAGAAAGAAAGAAAACCTTATGGGAAAAAACTTTCCTCCTAAAGAGAGAAAACAAAGAGAGGACTTTAGATGGCCCCTCCAGATGATGATGATGTCGATGTAGACCACACACCAAGAAGAGCTCGTAGATGGATGGACTTGCTTTCTGTAAAGGGTTTGGTGAAGATGTCGGTAACTTATTTTTTATGACTGGCAGAATACTAAGTTGATGATCTGATCATGAATGAGCTCACGAATATAATGCATATGAATCTCAATATGTTTGGTTTGTTGATGTTGAACCAGATTCTTGCATATTTGGATTGTACTCTAGTTATCACAATAGATAATTGTAGGTCGTCTGAGAGGAATGCCAAATTCAAAAATGATGCCTTGAAGCCATATGGCCTCAGTAGCTGAGTTAATAGCTCCTCGAAACTCTGCCTCTATAGAAG
The DNA here is from genome assembly GCA_027924645.1 of Cunninghamia lanceolata. Classification (NCBI taxonomy): domain Eukaryota; kingdom Viridiplantae; phylum Streptophyta; class Pinopsida; order Cupressales; family Cupressaceae; genus Cunninghamia; species Cunninghamia lanceolata. Next base: position 6,398,935 of record BSBN01000530.1, read on the forward strand.
ATATAGCAATAGCATTTTGCTTCTTGCTAGACCAGCTGATAGGACCTAAACCAAGTGAAAAACTGTACCTAGAAATAGACTTGTGATTTTCTATATCACCAGCCCAATCTAAACCTGTGAATCCAACCAAATCAATTGTGGAACCAACTCTGTAATGTATCTCAAATGCAATTGTACCATTAAGGTAACTAAGAATCCTCTTAGCTTCTTTCCAATGCAACTCATGAGGTCCCTGCATAAATATGGAAACTAAGCCAACTGCATATGCAATGTCAGGCTTGGTGTGTGTTAAGTAAATGAGGCTGCCTACTAGTTGTCTATACAATGTTGCATCAACTAATGTAGTAGGACAAGATGTCTCAAGCTTAACACCAGATAAGAAGGGAGTTGGAGATGGTTTACAATTAGACATGTGAAAAAATTCAAGTAAATCAAGATCATACTTAGGTTGAGCAAGAACTATCCCTGAATCTGATTGAGATATCTCAATACCAAGAAAGTAATATAGTAACCCTAAGTCTGTCATGTCAAACCTTTCTTGAAGTGCTGATTTTACTACCACAATAGCAGAGGAAGCACTCCCAATGATTAAAAGGTCATCAACATAAAGTATCAGTATTAATAATGAATCATCATGCCATAGAAGATACACATTGGGATCTAAATTGCATCAAGTGAATCCTGAAGATAGAAGGTAGGAATCCATCTTACCATACCAAGCCCTAGGTGCTTGTTTTAGGCCATAGATAGATTTCCTTAGTATACATACTAAGGATGAATTGTGAACAAACCCTGGTGGTTGTTCCATGTAGATCTCCTCCTCAAGGTCTCCATGAAGAAAGGCACTCTTTAATCCGTTTGATGTATTGACCACCCATGTGCTGCAACTATAGCAAGTGTGAGTCTGATTGAAGTCATCTTTGCAACAGGTGCAAAGGTCTCTGTGTAGTCAATTCCTTCAACTTGAGAAAAACCTTTTGTAACTAACCGTGCTTTGTACTTGTCAACTGAGCCATCTACTATATATTTAGTCTGATATATACATTTACATCGAACTACTTTTCTTCCCTTAGGAAGAGAAGTTAAGTCCCAAGTGTGATTTCTGATTAAGGAATCATATTCCTCATTCATGGCAACATCCCACTTAGGTATGCCTAATGCTTCTTTAAATGTCTGTGGATTAGACACTAAAGCAAAGAAAGAATGAGATTCCCCTTGAAAGTCTATCTAATTCTATTTGTTATCTGCAATAGTTTGTACCCAAGAATCTACTTGTGAAGATCTTAATGTGGGTGAGTTTGGTGAAAATATGTTAACTTCTAATTCAATCCTTGAACTTGATAAAGACAAATGCTCTGTATCATCACTATGTCAATTGGAAGAAGAAGAAGAAGAAGAAGAAGAACTGCTTTTTGAAATATAAGACTGTTGCAAATGATCTGAACTATTAGAGGTATTTTCATGATCCGCAGAATCAATAGTATTTTGAGGAATGTCAAGATCTGTTTCAAGGGGTGTTTCTTGAAACTTGACACTTCACTAGATGAACAACTCATGTGTGGTTGGGTGTAGTAGATGATAGCCTTTAACACCTTCTGGATGTCCAACAAAGATACAAGGTTTGGATTGTGCATCCATTGCCTTGTGATGTTCTTTAGGAATGCAGGCCATAGCAAGTGAACCAAAAAATCTGAAGTGATCAACAGTCGGTTTCCATCCTTTCCAAGCTTCAAAGGGGGTGATTCCTTTTAAGACTTTATGAGGAACTCTATTCTGAATGTAACATACACAATTGATAGCTTCAGCCCAATAAGATGGTGTTAACCTTTAGAATGAATCATACAGTTTGCCATCTCCTTTAAAGACCTATTGTTACATTCTGCTACACCATTTTGTTGAGGGGTATATGGGACAGTGCATTGCAAATCTATCCCTTTTACTATACAAAACTATTCAAAAATATTATTAACATATTCTCTGCCATTATCTATCTAAAGAATCTTGATGACTTTCCCTAACTATTTTCCAGCCAAAGCTTTGAAATCTTGAAAAGAATCAAACACTTCTAATTTTTTCCTAAGGAAGTAGACCCATGTAAAACATGAGAAATCATCAATAAATGTGAGAACATATCTAGCCTTTGTAAAAGAAGGATGTGGAAAAGCTCCTGAAACATCACTATGAACAAGTTCTAAGAATTGATTTGCCCTCCAGGCTTCTCTTTTGTCAAACTTTGCTTCAGGATGTCTACCAAGTGCACATCCTTCACATAGTCCTTTAGAAAACTTTACTTTTGGTAATCCATTAACCATTTCTTTTTGCCGTAGTTGTTTGAGATAACAGTAATTAATGTGGCCAAACCATTCATTCCATAATTTACTAACCTCATTTGAATGAGTTAGTAGTGCCTTTGGAGAAATATCTATAGTAAAACTTGAGAAGGTATACAATCTGGATTGATGAAAGGCTTCCCCTATGGCAATTAAGTTATTACTTCATAATTCTCTTATCTCAACTAAATTTGGAGAGAAATGAACTCTCATACCCTTCCCTAAGTGTGTTATTTGATAAACTGAAAGGAGATTAGTTGACAGTGAAGGTACACTAAGAACTTTTGAAAAAATCCCTCCTTCGATTTCAACAGACCCTCTCCCTTAAACCAATGTTGGGGTATCATCACCTAAGTTAACTGAAGATATTCTGGATGGCTCTAAGGATGCGAATACAACCTAAGAAGAACCCATATGATGAGTAGCACCAGAATCAACAATCCATGACGAAGATGAAGATTAAGATGATGTAACAACTAGAGCTTTGCCTTTTGATTTCTTTTTGTCCTTGTTATTATCCTAAGTTGATGTGGATTCCTTGATAGAATCAGGTAGCCCAATGTTACTCTTTTTGAGAATATTTGAGAGACTTTCAATTTTCTTCTTCATGCATTTATGTTCATCATGCCCTATTTTTTTACAAAAGGCACATATTATCCTCTCTGTAATGTGCTTACTTTGTTGAGAAGATTTATCCTTTTTGATATCATCAATTTTATCTACTTTCTTACTATCCTTGTCCTTTTTAGTGTTTTTCTTCCCATTTCAAGTTTGTGGCTTGTCATTCCCTACAATTAGAGCATGAGGCTTCATAGACTTCAAAGAACCCATCTAAATTAGTTTCTCATGTTCCCTTGTGAGATCAGAAATGAATTTATCTCAAGTGGGCATTTTCCATGATGTTCCAAGAGCACTTTTAGTAGAATAGAAAGTTGATACAAACACAAAAAATTCTGGACCTAATTTGGAAAGTACTGAAAGGATTAATTGATCCTCTTTCTTATCAATTCCACAATCTTTTAACTCTAAGTTTAAAGATTTAAACTTTGTAAAGAAATCTTCTAAAGTTGAGTAATTTCTAGGACTAAGACCTAAGAGCTGATTTTCCAATTCATGAATTATGAATTCATTAAATTTTCCAAATAGTTTGTCTAAAGTATCTGACACTTCATTAGGTGTAGATAATTTTTTGACATGAAACAATAATTCTGGAGATAGATTTAAACACAGAAAGCCCAATGCTTGATCACATTTGTTGAAAAACTTTTCTTTCTCTTTAGCCGCATTAAGTTCTTTTTATGTTCCCATTGTTATCCTATATAGGCCCTTGTTTTTTAGCACAAGACTGACTTAAGCTTCCAATCTTGATAATTGAAAGGTGTTAGTGGAGGAAAAGGAACTGTAGACTCCATGATGCCTTTTAGTCACACATATAGTAGATGCAGAAAACTTGAAAGAAAGAGAAATAGAGAAAGTGAAAGTGAGACGTGAAAAAGGTAACACTCACAAAAAATACTTCCCTAAGAAGTGTGCAATATGAACACACAGATTTCCCCCCTTGATTTTTTGTTAGTTTCCCCCTAGATTGCTCAATTATTAAAGAAGTGTTTTTGTCACTCTAAACTAACGTGCATAGGCACTTAATAAGAATAGTGCATTGATAGGCTAGAATGATAGAGGATGAAAAATTAAGCACTTTTGCCTTTTGAACGACTCAATTACGAGAGCGTATGCAAAAGTTATAGCCCTTACAATTTTTGCATATGCAAAAAACACCTTCAAAAAAGTTTCAATATGCTTGAAAATAAATTTTTGAGCAAACTAATATATGGAGAAAAAAAAAAGATAAGGGAAAAAGTTAAGCCCCCTGTGCTAGAGTGTGACCAAGGGCTAAAAAACCATATGACCAGGGGCTTATTGTTAAAATTTTGTGCCCCCTCCCCCTTTCTATTTTGCCTCTTCGCTGATGTCACCCCCTCGAGTTTCTTATGTCGGAAAAAGGGACAAAAAATCCCATGAATAGTGCTATGAAAGTCCTCTTTAAACTTGACGTCTGTCGTAGTTTATGAAGGCACTTTCCAATTCCACCGCTTGGCTTTTTTTAAAACCAATTTCTCTCCATTTTCCTGCCTAGAAATTCAACGTGTGCTCCATGGTTTGACATGAGGAATGAGAAGACTCTGTTGACTAGGGAAATGGTGAAAATGCTGCTGAGAGTGGCCGACATCGACTGCAGATAGGGGCAAAAATGCCGCTGAGAGAGGTGGCGACGTGGCGTTGATTTTCCACAGGCTGGGTGGCAAGTTGGTTAAGAGGGTTGGGCCTCTTTGGGGGCGCCAATCAAATGTAGCTACATGCCGATTTTGGCCTTCTTAGATGAGGCATGAATAGAACAGGTTTTGGTCTCTATGTGAGACACGTCACCAGATATCAATTGGCCTCCATGTGAGACACATCACCAGATATCAATCGGCCTCTATGTGAGGCACGAATACCATATAAAAAATGCCTCTGTTGAGGCTTTCTCAGCAATGATTCGACCTCACTGTGGTGAGGGTCGACGAGCTTTGCTAATGACAATTATGACCTGTAAAAACAAACCTATTTCAAATGTGCTTTGAAACAAAATTTTACCTCCTCGATATGTAGTGATAGAAGGCTAGATCGAGCCTAGCGTGCAAGAGAAGTTGCAGAGATTTGCCAATGGAAGTATGTAATCAATGAGCAAATGATTTAATGCTATTCCACTTTCTTTGATACCATGTATGAGTGAAAGTCCAAGATTATGGAAGCAGAAATCAAACACAAATGCAATGTATTGAAAACAAACTAAATTGATTTACAACTGAACCGGTATAAATAGGTGAAGCTTGAGGAATAAGTCTCCACGAGAATAGGAAAGGTGGCGTAAATGGAACCAAGAGAATAGCTCAAGGTTCAACCACTCTCAAATGTAGTGGCGATGTGTCAAATATGAGGCGACACATCTACTAATGACTCATAGAGTGGAATTAGTCTTTCCACATGTGAGGAAAACTACCTAACTATGGTTATGTTATGAATAACTCATGTGAGTTATACACCAACATGATATGTGGATATGTGGATTGCCTAATCAAAATAGTGTAACTTTTATCCCCTTGAATGATTTAAGTGCAACAACTCAAGTTTGCCAAAAATGAGAGATGAGCAAGAGGTGTGGAAGATGTTTTATTTATAGGACTTAAAAAATGAAGAACAATGGTGGAGAATGATCAGAGAGATCAGTGGCTTGAAATGGATGAGAGGATTTGAACAAATAAGAGAGTTACATGTGTCCTTCTCCTCTCATGAATAAGGGGAGTTAACAGACTTGATTGGTGAGTTGACTAAATTGATTGATCTATTAACTGAATTGATTGGATTGTTATGTTTAGGATTGATTGATTTGTTAACAGAATAGATTAAGAAGTCAACTGATTTGATTGGTTTGTTAACTGACTTGATTGAGAGTGAATTATGGTGAGAGGGAAAATAGGAAATTAAATAAATAAATAAAATATTGAATTTTATTTATTTGGAGGAAATGGAATATTTTAATAAATAATTTGAATTTGTTTAATTAAGGTGTGGAGGGAAATTAGCTTAATTAAATAATTAGAAATTATTTATTTAATATGGAAGCATAAGATGGAGATGTATGCATTATTTAATTAACATGGAAGAATGGAAGTAGAGTAATTTTGAGTCAAGAAGTGATGCTAATTTTAGGTGTTTACAGTTTTCATTATCGGTTGTTACACCTCGGTCAACAAGTATTGAAGGCAATTTCTTCTCTTTTGCAATAAGCTCTCAATTTGCAATTTTACTTCACCATAACCAACTACCATTGGAGATAGTACAAGCTATCCAAATGGTCTGAATGTGATGAGAGAAGGTGAATACTAATTTTGTTGGTCTTTCTCAATTATGTTGCCAGTTCTCAGTTCCTATTGCCTGAACAAATATAGTGTTTATAAATTAGAGAACAATGATTGATGATCTCCTGTTAAACATTATCATCAATCATGTCACCACCCAAAATATACTTGACAATAACGAGGTGTGTTAGACTTACAAGAAGCATGATGCAGACTATTCTCCTTAAATCCTTCTCTCTATGATGACCATTGTTTGTGTCTCGGTGATTGCTGATATTCAAGGCCAACATATTCAGGATTGAAGAGGCATGTATTGCCAAGATTTATTAGACCTATGATGGCACTACCACACCAACCAAACCATCTGCATTGTCTTCTACAGGAACACAAATCAACCCATCTACATTTTCTTCTGCAGGAACAATCCCACATTCCTCCAGCCTAGTCCAACACCAATAACGGTGCTTAGTTATTAACATTTTTTCTTGAAAATACCTTTTAGGGTTGTGACACTTGACATGCTATATATACTCCATTACCATCCTAGGAATAGTGATATTCATTCACAAAACTACATTGAATCTACACACTATCCTATCACTAAAACTGCATTGAACATGTATGGATGATCATTGTGCTATCATCAACACTTCATTCAAAATGGATGATTAAACCACAAGACTTGTAAGACCACACAAAAAACAAACCAAAATGCTTGTTGGTCAGTCACCTTCATATTGTCATAGTCTTTTGACCTAGAACAATCACCTCCAACTCCTATGACATCAATGAAATAATATTTCACACCTTCTTTGACATTAATGACAATATGTGCAACAAGAACTATAAGTATCGATGAGTTGGAATCCTAACACATCTTAGGTGGATTCATCTTTTTCCCTATCTCTATGCACTAGTCGATGAAACTATATCATATTGATGAAAATTTGTGTGGGGTTTTAATATTAAACAAATCATAGGAGTGATTGATTGCAGTGTAGATATTGACAACCTGATGGTCATCGTTGATATTGAGTGCCTTCATGAATTTTGGATCAAAATTTGGGAGATTTATGGAGATCTAGTTAATCCTCCATTCCTAAAAGATCTTTCCTTGGATTTTCTTATTCCAATTGATGTTGTTTGATGATATGATCATAAAAAAAATGTAATGCTTAATGAATGGGAAGAGCTTGAACATTGATATGATATAGACTCTTCTACAAATGCCCCTTCTCCACCTACAAATAATTCCATTAAGACTTCAAATTCTATGACTCCAAATCTAGATTTGGAAGGTTCACCTTCTTTATCTACAAGTTAGCATTTTGAGGTTAAGGACTCTTATATTCTAGCATTAAAATATATATTTGACGTTCACACTCAAACAACTTGTGTGGACACATAATTCTAGGATGAGGAATGTAATCATATCACATGCAATGAGATCTCATCTCCATCTCCTATTGTTTCTATAAAGTCTAGTGTTGCTTTAGATAGGGCTTCCAGTGACTCAATGCAAAAGGATCATCATCTTCTAGATACAAGTACTTGGAATGCATACTTGATAGGTATTGCAGGTTTATTATATAAATCCTATCTTGCAAATTTAGAGGACACTATTGAGGATATTCATCTCCTCTTTAATTTTATCTCTTATGGAGTTGCATCATCTTCTATGGATGTAATGTTGCCACATTTAGAACTTCTTGTTCTTTCTCTACCTATTCATTTGTTACAATTTGGATAATTTAGGTTGGTGATCCTTGAGTAGCATTTGGATGACTCATCTTCATTGTCTTTGGATCATGTTCTACAATTGTTTCCACTAGGTTTTGGATTGTCACTTTCCTTAGTTTGGCATATGACTCCTGATTTAATTGTACATGGCATCTTTTGGTACTGACATAGCAACACTTGAGTAGAGTTCACAAACATCACACATCTTGTGTTTTCTTCCCTTATATTCATTTCAAGAATGGGAATATATCCTACATACATCTTTGTCTTTGTTTCTTGCTAAGGGGAGAAATGTTGTTTGGTGATTTTGGATCATCCTTAGCATCCTTTGTTGAGCATCCACCATTAGTGTAGAAGATTATACATTGAGGGAGGGCAACATGGTCTCTCTTCTTTCCTCTTATGGGGGGGGACGGGGGCTTTTTCCTCACATGGGGTTTTATTCTTCTCACACTTTGCAAGAGCATCTTGTGTTCTCTCTTTTGAAGAGGGTTTTCTTCCTATGGGTTTTTCTCCTTTTCTCCATTTGTGAGAAATTATTTTGTACATGATGGATACCTAACACGGCCTTGTAGCTAGGACTCATCTTTTCATCATTGCATGTTTTCACATTCTACCTATGATGCACTTAAATGGGGGCATTGGTGTGAACAAAGCCCTATTCATACTTGTCTAGCTAAGTTTAGAGTATTCTATACCAACTCTTATAGACATGAAGATATTACTAAAAGATTTATGGTCTCAAAATATTCCAAGTTTGACTCATAACAATTTATGCTTGTATACATTTATATGGTTTCAAAGTTCAACTTGAATCATGTGTAATCATCTAGAAGTGCTATTTCATACATGCTAAGTGCTTCAACATATCCATTAGTATATGTTTATATGCTTACATATATAGTCCCTTGTTGAATGGATTGAAGGATTCCCTAGTAAAGACAACTAAGACCACTGGAATAAGATACCATATAGTCAATTCAACTATTTTAGGTCCTTAATAGTCCTGACTAGTAAAGCCCCAAAAGGATTTTATAACAATGAACATTAAATACCTTCACCATGCATGGTAAAGTAATATCATCCATATCCATATAAATATCTGGTCTTTATTATAATTCTTATATATAATCATGTTACACAAGATCACCAATAGTTTTTTTCCAACATTTAGTAATACTATTCAAATGTGGCACAATAAGTATTTACGAATATCAAGTAATAATCAACACTTAATTCTACAGAAGGCTATTGCCCTAGTTTTATAAAAGAGTATGGCCATCAATCAAAACATAAATGATATTGCAATGCCTTTCATAGACATGTATGGAAAATTTAGAGGTGTGCATAGGGCACACAAGTTGTTTGAGAAAATTCCTCATATAAATGTGGTCTCATGGAATGCCTTGTTTGTACTGTATGTTCAAAATGGTTTGTTAAAAAGGACTTAGAACTTTTAAGAAAATGCAACTAGTGGGTGTAAGACTAGACTCCTTAAAAAATACTAATGGCCTTATTGATAGCAATACCCATAAGTAGAGATCAATCTAGTTGATTATTTTCAGCTACAAACTTGTGGATAATTCAGAATTATATGTTATTGCAAGAAAGTAAGGGTGGAGGAGGACTATAGTCAACTTTAGGAATGATGTTGAAGATATTCTTGATCTAATTTGATGTAATTGCTTAAAGTTGTCTTCCTCCTTCTCATGTGTCCTACTTTCCATATGTCCTCCTTTTTTTTCCAAACTGTACTAAAATGCAAGGTATTTGAACCATATGGCTAGAAAATTTGTAGCCACATAGGCCATTCATCTTAGGCCCAATCCATGGTTTATTTCAACATCTAACTTCACTCCTTTCTCTCCAATTGACAAAGTAAAATGGTGTTTAAAATCCCCATAAGTTCTTGTAGAGTTCCCCCATATGACATCAATAAAAGGCAATCTAGAGACCTCTTATTGTGCTCTTATAAAAACAAAATAATTGTGGCATTTATGGAGGTCACTTAACCAAACCAAAAAAAAAATAAAAAATTAAAAAAATTATATATATATATATATATATATATATATATATATATATATATATATATATATAGAAATAAAATATCTAACCAACAAAATATCGACACCATTTGGAAGATTAAAAGCGCCAAGATGACACCCATACACAAAGGTGATAATAGTAACAATGATATTCTTTTTGGTAGAACAATTATCAACAATATGGTGCCCCCTTAAGAATGGAGGAAATAACACTCCCTACACCTAATGAAACTTCTCTATCTTGTATGCTTTGAAGGATGTCTACACCCTATTCCCCCACCAAAATTCTCTCAAATTCCCCTTGATATTTCGCTATCACCCATGCCTTGCAATAGATGGATGACATACTATCTTTCATTCAATTCCTACCGCCTCCACTAATATGTTGGCCCTCTTTGACTTCTCTTTTTTATCCCATGATTTCTTTTAATTATTTTTAGTTATTTTACGAACATCCTAGGGATGTAAGTTTGATAGGCAACGTTTATTTATATTTGCATTAAAATTTATGTTTGTTAAAAATTGTTAATTAAAATTTAATATTTATGGTATATTAATTATTATATAGAAAGGTATCCTTCTAAGATGGGGTTTTGATGCAAAAATATACAATTGAATCTAAAAAAACTCTTCATTAAATTAATGGATTGTAAAAAATTCATGCTTATTATAGAAGATATCATATACCTCCTCAATAAACTTTAGAACCTACATCATTCATACTAAACTTATTGTAAGTCAATCAATACAGTGATCTAGACAAGTAAAATGGATGCTTACAAGAGAATGTTACAATTTATTAGTCTATAATTACATTAAATCATTCCATCAAAATGAACCCAAAATTAAATGAAAATTGACTAGTACAAATGTACAAATTTTATATATAACTGCAATTAATTCATTTATTTATTTTCATGCAATTGTTATTCGTTCATAACCCATTTCATTGAATATAAAAAAATTGAGGACGTACGCATTCATATTCTCCCAAGAGGAGAGCATTATCCAGTCTAATAAATTGTACAGAAATGAAGTAGCAATTATCGGTTTTTCTTTAAATTACATTTAATTAATAAACCGCAATTATATCATAAAATCTGAGTATTGTAGATTATGTCCTATTATTTTCAGTAAAATTAACAAAATGTCAAAATAGGATAGCTACTCATTGTAATTGTATTCTTTTGTCACTGTAATGAAAAGTACAAAAAACGAATAGTCCAGAGTAAATATCATGGTCTCCCTTAAAATTTAATGGCAGATGTTTTGCTTCGCACTACAAAAATCAATAGTTTCTGGATACACTACTGAGAATTTGATTTATATGTGGCTTAATATGCAAGCTCTATTATTATAACCTAGAAAGATTTTAAGTGCGGTTATCTGGCACCCAAATCTGTTATCGATGCATCGTTGATAGATGGGTAAACTAAATGAGTGGCAGATGATGAAGTTGTACTTGATGCCGATGAATGTGTCGGAACATTATTTTCTGTAACATTTATATAAGCAGGCTTTGTGGGATCTGGTAAGTTCATCACAGAAGGGTTTGAAAGCATTGCATATACACTGATCATTGGTGGGCGAAGTGATGCATTTTCCTGTGTACATAAAAGACCCACATGAATGCATCTTGAAACCTGCTCGTTGGGAAAACTTTTTATTATTTTTTTGTCAATCACATCCATAATATTTCCTTCTCTGTAAGATCTCCATACCTGCATAAGAATGATGCTTAATCATTTTCTAGGATATATAACTTTAGAAAACAAATTATATTGACACTCTTTATTTTTATCTTACCCATTCTAAAAGGCTTTGAAATTCAAGGAGCAATCTATTATCCGTGATCTTTCTTCCACATATAATTTCTAAAATGACTACACCAAAACTGTAAACATCAGCTTTAACAGATAGTTGACCTCTTAAAGCATACTCAGGTGCCATATAACCACTGCATAATTGGGAAGGATTATTAGATTAGAATACAATTCAAACATCAATTGTGAGAAAAATAAAAATTAATTAACGTTCAAGGTAGAAGATAATAAAAAGTTTAAAACTATTTGTAGAAAAACAAAATATGTAACAAATTTATTAGATTCTTACAGTGTTCCTGCAATCCCTGTGTTGACATGAGTCTCATCTTGACGAAACAGTCTTGCTAAGCCAAAATCTGATATTTTTGGTTGCATTTTCTCATCAAGCAAAATATTGCTTGCTTTGATATCCCTGTGAATGATTCGCAGTTGAGAATCTTCATGCAAATATAGAAGCCCACGGGCTACTCCAAGTATGATGTTCAAACGTTTGGGCCAATCGAGCTCTTTGCTATGCTGCGGATCTATATCCATGCGTCCAAACAAATCACTCTAAATAAGAACAAGTGTTTTATGGCTTTCCCTTGATTTGCATAGAGAAGAACAAGTATGTTATGAGATTCGTTTTAAATTTAGATAGAATAAGCTTACGAAAGAGTATTTTGTCAAGGCTCTTGTTAGGCAAGAACTCGTAAACAAGCAACCGTTCTGCTCGCTCTGCACAACATCCAAGCAACTTCACAAGGTTCCGATGTTGAATTTTCGCCACCAGCTTAAGCTCGTTTAGAAACTGCTCTTTTCCTTGCAATGATTGTACGGAAAGTTTCTTTACTGCGATTTCTATTCCATTTGGCATTGTGCCCTGACATAAATGAAAACACATAAATGTTAAACTTATATCACACTATAAATATATGTCCGTCCAAAACTCTAAATTGAGTAAAATACTGCTTCAAACTTGCTTTCGATAAATTAATTGAGGGAAAAGGGCTTTCCCCCGATTATGAGAAGATAATCATGAAGATGAAGCTAGGAACGGCCAGCACATAGAAAATCAAATGATACAGAAATTACAAAACAGACGGAAGTTAAGAAAAGCTCCAGTAAGAAGAAAGAGAAGCAGCAGTCAGCATCGAGTAGAAGCTGACAGAGCTGCTGAAGCAAAAGAGCTGAAAAAAAGCGCCAAACAACAAGAATAATTGGAAGCAAAAGGAACCCTAACAGAAACGCCAAAGTGTCCGGATGAAACTATAATGTTGAATATTTAGGGTTTACATTTTATAATAAAGTCATCTTAGTGATATAGGGTTTGTATTAAAATTTGTTTAGTTAATCTTGTGTTAGTTGATGGGAATCAGTTTTTGATAGAGTACTTTGGGAGAAGCTATACAGGAATTCAATGCTTTATAAACATTTACACAATACATTGTAAATTGTTGAATGAATAATAATATCTTTCACATATTTTATTATTATCCTTGAAAACAATATAATTTAAGTTTTACAAATCACACTCAGCAGAGAAATGATCCTGAAGCCATTAATGCTCGAACAGAGACACGACAAGGGCCATTATGACCGGTAGAACCTGCAAAGCAAATGATCCCAGAAGCATAAAATAACCAGAGAGAATCAAGAGTGGAGTGGAGATCCCTATCTGAAACAAAAACAGAGTGTAGGCCACAAATGTGTTAAGGATAATTAATGGTGCAGGAGCACCAAGGGCTTGGAGCCCATGTGTATATATGTTTGCATTTTGTTGTGATGTTTTGAATTTTCAAAATAGGGTAGAGCGGGAAGAAGTTTATGCATGTGCAAAGTAAACCCATCGGCGTGAGCAAGCTCATCGGCACCACGTTTTACAGCTTTAATGATAGTTAAAGTCATACCGACAGTTGTGTTCGAAAGTGCCATCTGCGTGAGATGGCGGATCGGGAGACATGCCCAACGTCCGAGCGATGGAGAGAGTCTCACTGTAGAGCAAGACAACGACTATACATATCGGCGGAGTCACACCGACGAAAGCACATCGGCATGACAATGGGCAGTGGAAGAAGAGTGGAAAGTTATACCGATAGTATCGGCTGGCCGATGGTGCTAACCATCGGGGAGAGGTGGAGGTGACATATCGGCGAAGGGAGTTACGAATTGGCCGATGTTGTATGTCAAGCCGATGGGTTAGAATGGTCGGTGAGACATTGGTCTTCGGCATAGGTATTGTTTGCTTCACCGATGGTTGTGGTCATTCCGATGAAGGCGTTCTGTAGCCGTCGGTGAGACAAGGGCCGTCGGAATAAGTATTGAAGGTTTGTCCGATGCTGAGTAGTCACCTCGATGACATCGGCGGGAGTCTGAGGTTCGGTGTGACTTTTGAGGTCTTGTCCGATATGGGCTGTTACACCGATGGTGCTTTAGGACATCGGCGGGAGGACTTCGGTTGGCATAGCTTAAAGATTTAAGGCCGATGCATAGTGGTCACGCCGACGAAGGGTGAAGACTTGGTATCGGTGAGACAAGGGACTATCAGAGTTCGTGGTTGAATGTTGGCTGATAGTTTGGGTTGTGCCGATGGGGGTAGACAGGGGTCATCGGCGGCAAAAGTACCGACAATAGTTTACTAAGCCGTCAAATATATAAACTGCAGTGTCTGACTTGAACGTGTGCATGTGGGACTAAAAGTTCTCATGAATGCGAACTGTCAAGTGGTAGTTGGACAGAGCGTAATTGAATTGCTGGGCAGTTGGAATGAACGGTCGTTTGCATGAGAATCGATTAGATTGCAAAAGCAATTTGGGATCGATGGGGTTGGAACGTTTTGAAACCTAAGATGCCATGAATGTAATAGAGGAACTTCTAATAATAAAAACACTGACAGTTGAATCCATTTGAATTTTGTCTGTAGAGTACTTGCATAATCTGGTTTGAAGTAGAGTAGACAGTTTAATTCCTGTTAGTTTTGTTTCTGTTTGTACATAATGACTCTAGTTTGATGTCCTCGCATATTCTTTGTACAATCATGGGGGGAAATCAAACAGAGTCTCTTTTTTTAGTTTTTCTTTCTGTTGTTGTGAATGGGTTGACAGAGAATGGCCATGTGAACTTATACTAGGTGAGCTGTGCCATAGCCCGGCTAGTATGCAAGTTGCAGTCTAAGAGACAGAGGTGAAAACAGAGTGGAAGAATTGAGTACCAAGCAATCAGAACCCTGGACCCAGAGAGGAGGGCTGATAATGGGCTCAAGAAGGCTATGAGCCTTGGAGATTAGGAATCTTGGAAACAGTGAGGGTAAAGAAGAATACCTCACACCAAGTAAGCAATGTTTGTATTGGGAACAACAGGCAAATAGGTCTTTCACCTCTGTAATAGACTGGTTAGGTTGACATAGGCATTTTGGGGTAGAAAATGTCTTTGAGCACTTGAATTGGTAGGGAGACTTGGGATTGATATAGGTCTTGAAGTGTTGTGTCAAGATAGGTTTGCTAAACCCATAGGCCTCCCCATCAAATTGGTATCAGAGCCAAATTAAAGATTTGGGCTATTCCTAGGTTGGAATAGAAAAAGTTGTATGTCATCACTGAGTTCAAGTGAGTATGTAGGTTCAGCCAGAGAGATGGTGACTAATGCAGAGTTAGCAAAGAAGGTTGATGATCAAGAAGAGGAGAATAGACTCCTACGGGAAAGATTGGCAGAAATGGAAAGTAGAATGGGTGTAATGATGGAAAAGACTGAAGAAGTCAGGCAGAAAGTAAACAAGGAAAAAAGTGTGTCTATAGAAGATGAAGAGCCCACACCTGATCCTAAGATGGAAGAAGAACCTTTCTTGAAGGCCTTGAAAGCCATGAGTGGTAAGACATTGGAAGGAGTTCCTCTTTTTAGTGGAAAGATGGAACCTGATTTGGTTATGGAATGGATAGAAGGTTTAGAAAATTACTTTGAATGTGATGGAGTGAATGAAGCTCAAAAGGTGAAGGTGGCTAAATCAAGACTCAGAGGAGCTACCTTGACATGGTGGAAATTTGTTCAAACTGAAAGAGAGAAAGAAGACAAGAAACCTATAGCTACTTGGAAGGGTATGGTGGCTGAAATCAAAGAGGTATACATGCCTGGAGATTATGAAGTCCAGTTGTATAAGAAACAACAAAATTTGAGACAAAGAGAATTAGATGTCAGTGCATACACTGAGGAGTTTCAAAAACTATGCCTGAGGTCTAAGGTGATGGAAGAGGAAAATGTGAAAGTAGCAAGATATCTCAATGCTTTGAGATAGAGTATTCAAGAGGAAATTAGCTTGTTCAGCCCTACAACAGTGCATCAAAGCTATCAGCTAGCACTCAAGGTAGAGGAGAAGGGCAAGAAGAAACAAGAATCAAACAGCAGGTCAAGAGGAAGAGGTAGAGACAACAAAGGAAGAGGAAGTTATGGTGGTAGAAATACTGAACAAAGACCCCAAGGAGAATCCAAACTCACAGACCAGAGTGGAGAGACTAGTAGTAGAGGAAACTACAGAGGAAGGGGATCTAACAGAGGAAGATCAGGAGGATCAGGCAGAGGATCCTACTTTACCACTATGAAATGCTACAATTGTGGTCAATTGGGCCATCCAACATATAGGTGTCCTGATAAGGGCACATCTTCTTCTCAAGGAGTTGACAAAAGAAATCATTATGTGCAAGATGATGCTTCAAGCAACAAAACACCTGAAGTCAGTCTAACCTCAGAACTGGGACAGAACATCATGGTAAGGAGAATATTGATCAAAGAACTGTGAAAGCTGAACCAAGCCAAAGGAGAGCATTATTTAGAATCAGATGCAAGATTATGAATAAGGTATGTCAAGTAATCATAGACTCAAGGTCTACTGATAATATAGTGTCTGATGAAGCAGTTAGAAAACTAAATTTGCAAAGAATACCTCATTCAAATCCATATAGAGTCACATGGTTAAATAAAGGTCAACATGTGATACTCAATGAGCAAACTTGGGTAGAGTTTGGTATAGGTGGATACAAAGACCTATGGATGCATGTCATCTCTTATTGGGTAGACCATGGCAGTTTGACCGGAAGGCCATACATGATGGTGAGAAGAATGCATATTCTTTTCAAAAAGATGGTATCACCTATAAAATTCAATCTTTGGAAGATGAAGAAGCCAATAAGACTAAGAGTCCTAGTATCTTAGTTGTGAGTGGTAAAGAGTTTTTGAACACTCTTAAGGAGGATGGTATTGGTTATGCTATCATAGTGAAGCCTAAGGAGGAGAAGAAAGACAAAAAGGTAGAGATCCCAAAAGAGATGCAGACTATACTAGAACAGTATAAGGACATCATTAGTGATGGAACACCAGCAACACTACCTCCACAGAGGACTATAAGCCATCAAATAGATCTGATTCCAAGAGCATCTTTGCCTAACAAGGCTCCTTACAAAATGACTCCAGAACAACATAAGGAAATAACTAGACAAGTACAAGAATTGCTTGACCAGGGGTTGGTTAAAAAAAGCATAAGTCCTTGTGCAGTGCCTATGGTGTTGGCACCAAAGAAAGGAGGAACATGGAGATTGTGCATGGACTCCAGAGCTATCAATAAGATCACCATAAGGTACAGATTTCCAATTCCTAGAATTAAAGACCTTATGGACTGTTTAGGAGGAGCTAAGTATTTCACTAAGATAGACCTAAAAAGTGGTTATCACCAGATTAGAATCGAGGAAGGTGATGAGTGGAAAACAGCCTTCAAAACTACAGAAGGACTGTATGAGTGGCTTGTTATGCCATTTGGTTTATCAAATGCTCCCAGCACATTCATGAGGCTCATGAATGAAGTCCTTAAGGACTATACGGGTAAATTTGTAGTTGTTTATCTAGATGATATCTTGATTTTTAGTCAAACTAAAGAAGAGCATCTTGAACATGTAAATAATGTTTTGAAAAAGTTACATGATGAACAACTAACCATAAATTTGGAGAAGTGTAAATTCATGAAGCAGGAATTGGTATACCTTGGTTTTGTGTTGTCCAAAGGAGAATTGAAAATGGACAAGTCAAAAGTAGAAGCCATATTGAGTTGGCCTACTCCCAGAGCAACAACTGAGGTGAGAAGTTTCCATGGCTTAGCTAAGTTTTATAGAAAATTCATTAAGAATTTCAGTGCTATTTGTGCACCCATGCTTGATACAATCAAAGGTGGAATGAAAACAAAGTTTCAATGGACACAAGCAGCTAATCACAGTTTTGAATTGTTGAAGAAAGAAGTAGCCACACAGCCAGTGTTAGTGCTGCCTAGTTTTGATAAGTTGTTTACTTTAGAATGTGATGCTAGCAATATTGCAGTAGGGGCAGTACTTAGCTAAGAGAATAGACCAGTAGCCTTTTTCAGTGAGAGGCTAAATGAAGCAAAGAGTAGATACTCTTCATATGACTTGGAGCTCTATGCTCTAGTCCAAGCACTTAGAAAATGGAGACATTACCTCCTACCTAAGGAATTTGTTGTGTATACAGACAATCAAGCTTTGAGTTTTCTGAACTCACAAGATAAGTTGAGCCATAGGCATGTCAAGTGGATGGAGTATTTGCAGTCTTATACATTTACAATTAAGCACAAGAAGGGACAGCTCAACAAAGTAGCAGATGCTTTAAGCAGAAGGTTGCTCACAGTACAAGAAGTGCAATTAAGAAGCATAGGAATGGAAGAATTCAGAGCTCTCTACAAGGAGGATGAAGATTTTGCTGAGGCATACAAAGTCTGTCAAGACTTTGAGAATCACTTTCATAGTGAATTTGCAGAGTACACATTGCAGCAGGGTTTGCTATTCAAAGGTGGACAGTTGTGTGTACCAAAAGGATCCATGAGAGAAAATCTTATACAGGAGAAGCATAATGGCATTTTGAGTGGACATTTTGGTCTGAACAAAACATTGGAATTAGTCCAGAGGTTCTACTATTGGCCGAAGATGCACAAAGATGTCAGAAAGTATGTGGAGCAGTGTATCATTTGTCAGAAGGCCAAGGGAACTTCTTCAAATGCTGGACTATATCAACCATTACCCATTCCTTCCAGACCATGGGATTGTGTAAGTATGGATTTTGTAGTTGGTCTACCAAAGACTAAGACTGGTTTTGATAGTATTTTTGTAGTTGTTGATAGATTCAGCAAGATGAGTCATTTCATTCCTTGTAAGGTGACTCATGATGCTAGTCATATAGCTCATTTGTTTTTCAAAGAGGTCATAAGGATTCATGGACTACCAGCAAGCATCGTGTCTGATAGAGATGCTAAGTTCATGGGACATTTCTGGAAAATTCTATGGCAGAGGTTAGGGACAAATCTATCTTTTGGATCAGCATATCATCCACAGACAGATGGCCAAACAGAAGTGGTGAACAGGACATTGGGCAACCTGTTAAGGTGTTTGACAAAAGAATATGGACAGAGTTGGGATCAAGTAATTTATCAGGCAGAATTTGCCTATAATGACAGTGTGAACAGGACTACTGGCAAGAGTCCTTTTGAAATCGTCTATGGAATGCACCCGAGAGGTGTATGTGAACTCAGAATTCTTGGAGACATGGAGTTTAGAAGTGGTCATGCAGAGGATTTTGCACAGTCTATGAAGGAGATTCATGACCAAGTGAAGCAGCACTTGATGGAAAACACCCTGAAAATCAAAGATAGGGTAGATGCACATAGGAAGGATATTCAATTTGCAGTTGGTGATTTGGTCATGGTTCATTTGAACAAAGCCAGATTACAGAAAGGGATACCAACCAAATTACAAATGAGACGGATTGGTCCTTGCAGAATTCTGAACAAGTATGGCAACAATGCCTATAGGATTGATTTGCCAACAGACTTGGCCATTTCCCCAGTGTTCAATGTTCAGGACTTGGTGCCATATAAAGGTCCTCATTCAGCAACAGGGGAATCTCATGCAGAAGCTACACAGACAGTGAATGATGTCACCTTGCCTCCAAAAATCACACCACAGGCTGAGAGAATTCTAGATTCTCGCGTGCAGAAACAAACCAGACATGGTGTGTACATGGAGCACCTGATCAAGTGGAAACAGTTGCCTGAAGCAAAGGCTACCTGGATTGCAGAGTCAGATTTCAAGAAACGGGGCATTGATTTTGCCTTGTTGTCACCAGAGGTGACTTGACTTCTTCCGCACAGGGGGAGTATGGTGCAGGAGCACCAAGGGCTTGGAGCCCATGTGTATATATGTTTGCATTTTGTTGTGATGTTTTGAATTTTCAAAATAGGGTAGAGTGGGAAGAAGTTTATGCATGTGCAA
The DNA here is from genome assembly GCA_027924645.1 of Cunninghamia lanceolata. Classification (NCBI taxonomy): domain Eukaryota; kingdom Viridiplantae; phylum Streptophyta; class Pinopsida; order Cupressales; family Cupressaceae; genus Cunninghamia; species Cunninghamia lanceolata. The sequence continues at coordinate 6,419,069 of BSBN01000530.1, forward strand.
AGTAAATCCATCGGCATGAGCAAGCTCATCGGCGCCACGTTTTACAGCTTTAATGATAGTTAAAGTCATACCGACAGTTGTGTTCGAAAGTGCCATCGGCGTGAGATGGCGGATCAGGAGACATGCCCAACGTCCGAGCGATGGAGAGAGTCTCACCGTAGAGCAAGACAACGACTATACATATCAGCGGAGTCACACCGACGAAAGCACATCGGCATGACAATGGGTAGCGGAAGAAGAGTGGAAAGTTATACTGATAGTATCAGCTGGCCGATGGTGCTAACCATCGGGGAGAGGTGGAGGTGACATATTGGCGAAGGGAGTTACGAATTGGCCGATGTTGTATGTCAAGCCGATGGGTTAGAATGGTCGGTGAGACATTGGTCTTCGGCGTAGGTATTGGTTGCTTCACCAATGGTTGTGGTCATTCCGATGAAGGCATTCTGTAGGTGTCGGTGAGACAAGGGCTGTCAGAATAAGTATTGAAGGTTTGTCTGATGTTGAGTAGTCACCCCGATGACATCGGCGGGAGTCTGAGGTTCGGTGTGACTTTTGAGGTCTTGTCTGATATGGGCTGTTACACCGATGGTGCTTTAGGACATCGGCGGGAGGACTTCTATCGGCGTAGCTTAAAGATTTTAGGCCGATGCACAGTGGTCACGCCGACGGAGGGTGAAGACTTGGTATCGGTGAGATAAGGGACTATTGGAGTTCGTGGTTGAATGTTGGCCGATAGTTTGGGTTGTGCCGATGGGAGTAGACAGGGGTCGTCGGTGGCAAAAGTGCCGACAATAGTTTACTAAGCCGTCAGATATATAAACTACAGTGTCTGACTTGAATAGGTGCATGTGGGACTAAAAGTTCTCATGAATGCAAACTGTCAAGTGGTAGTTGGATAGAGCATAACCGAATTGCTGGGCAGTTGGAATGAACGGTCGTTTGCATGAGAATCGATTAGATTGCAAAAGCAATTTGGGATCGATGGGGTTGGAACGTTTTGAAACCTGAGATGCCGTGAATGTAATAGAGGAACTTCTGATAATAAAAACACTGACAGTTGAATCCATTTGAATTTTGTCTATAGAGTACTTGCATAATCTAGTTTGCAGTAGAGTAGACAGTTTAATTCCTGTTAGTTTTGTTTTTGTTTGTACATAATGACTCTAGTTTGATGTCCTCGCATATTCTTTGTACAGTCATGGGGGGAAATCAAACAGAGTCTCTTTTTTTAGTTTTTCTTTCTGTTGTTGTGAATGGGTTGACAGAGAACGGCCATGTGAACTTGTACTAGGCAAGCTGTGCCATAGCCCGGCTAGTATGCAAGTTGTAGTCTAAGAGACAGAGGTGAAAACAGAGTGGAAGAATTGAGTACCAAGCAATCAGAACCCTAGACCCAGAGAGGAGGGCTGATAATGGGCTCAAGAAGGCTATGAGCCTTGGAGATTAGGAATCTTGGAAACAGTGAGGGTAAAGAAGAATACCTCACACCAAGTAAGTAATGTCTGTATTGGGAACAACAGGCAAACAGGTCTTTCACCTCTGTAATAGACTGGTTAGGTTGACATAGGCATTTTGGGGCAGAAAATGTCTTTGAGCACTTGAATTGGTAGGGAGACTTGGGATTGATATAGGTCTTGAAGTGTTATGTCAAAATAGGTTTGCTAAACCCATAGGCCTCCCCATCAATTAAGATTGTCTAGAAAATGATAGAATGTTTCTAGAAGTCTTCCATAAGCTAGAACATTCCTGGAACTGTTCTAAAAAAGAACATTCTAAGAGTTGTTGTAAAAAAGAAGAACATACTGAGTTTAAGAATTTTCTAGAAAGTTAGAAGCTTTGAGGCTTCAAAGGTTTTGTAGCTATATATATGTGATTGTAGAGAGTTGCTGAATACAACATCTGGATTGCTACTAGACACAGCATTTTGGATGTGATGTAATGCAAGCTAGATAAATATATCTCTTGGTTATTCAACTCTGTTTTGCCCTGTCTTCTCTCTATTTATTACTGCTGTTATGTTTTTATTATTTTTGGGCCTGTTTTTACATGGTATCAGAGCCAGGTTCAAATAGAAATATATTGCTGGAGTGATTTGTTTGCAAGGCAGTTATAATGCTGTAGTGATCTATTTGCAGGGCTGGTATATTGCTAGAGTTATGTTTGTTTGCAGGGCTGTTATATTGCTGGAATTGAAAGATTGCAGTCAAGAATGCTTTGAGAGAAAAGGCTAGATGGAGGATAGTGAATAAAGAAATAGGAAAACCCTAAAATAAAAATGAAAAGGAGCTATGGAAATGCAAGTTGGAACAAGCTAGAGGTATTATTGGTAGTGATGATGAAGAAGATGACTTTTCAGCTAGATAAAAGACGAGTGTTGAAGAAATAGGCAAGGATCCAAGGAAGGCATGGTAGTGCTCTCATGACCAAAGTATTACATCCAATCTCATATAAGCAAGCTAGAGGAAAAAAAGAATGGGAGCAAGCCATGAAAGAGGAATATGATAGAAGAATGCTTGGTATCCTAGAGGTGAACATTAAGGGGGGATAGTAGTATAATGTTCCCCTCTCCTTTGTATTTCCCCTCTTCTTTGTATTACCCTAGCCAATCTTAAGGGGGGATGTTAAGGATAATTTAGATTGTCTAGAAAATGATAGAATGTTTCTAGAAGTCTTCCATAAGCTAGAACATTCCTACAGCTGTTCTAAAAAGGAACATTCTAAGAGCTGTTGTAAAAAAGAACATTCCAAGTTTAAGAATTTTCTATAAAGCTAGAAGCTTCCAGGCTTCAAAGATTTTGTAGCTATATATATGTGATTGTAAAGAGTTGTTGGATACAGCATTTAGATTGCTATTAGACACAGCATTTTGGATGTGATGTAATGCAAACTAGATAAATATATCTCTTGGTTATTCAACTCTGTTTATTGTTGCTATTCTGTTTTTTATTGTTTTTGGGACTATTTTTATACAATGCACCAAATTTGAAGTTACCAGCAAACCCCAAACCACAAAAAAATCCATGATAGTGAGCAACAGCATGAAACAAAAAACAATCCCCACCTGTTACGCATAGAAACACAGAGACTATTTATTGCGTGAAACACAGTTATTAGTCAATAGATCACTCAACCCTTTGCCACTGAAGAGGATTATCAGAGATTAGGTTAATCCCATTAACCAGAGAATCGGTTCCGTAATTAGAAAGAAGATCAGCAGAACGGTTTATCTCTCCGTAGAAGTGACTAAAAGTAACATATCCCAGTAGATGATCTAGCAGATTAGACAATCTTTAGAGAGTTTTACTAAATAACACATCCGAGTAAATATTTGAACAAATGTATGTTAAACGATGAGTGTAGATAAGTATTTTCTAATTACATGTGAAAATTCTGAAGTGTGGACAGATCTGTTATCAAAATCCAAACAAAATAAAATATAAAATAAAAATGAAATGTCCGATTTGTATGGCTTCGGGAGTCGGGACTTATTCCATTCTTTCCAACATAAATTATTGTGAAATAATATATAAATTTATTTCGTAAAATACAACAATAAAATGCTAAAACAGTTGTAAAGAATAGATATGTAACCTTGTATACAGAGCCAAATCCTCCCTCTCCAAGCTTGTTCTCGTCATCAAAATTTCTAGTTGCGGCCTTGATATTTTCTAAGTTAAAGATTATTTCATTCTCCTGGCTGATCGCTGAGTCTACCTCTGTATGTAGATTCTCTGGATAAGAAATGCACCAGAGGAAAAATTACAATTTTGAATCTAACTAGAATGATTGTTTTTCTGACCACAATTTGATGATAATGAAATGAAAAATTTCTTAAATCTGTTCTAATACCCTTAATTGAAAGAAATTTTGTTGATACAAATGCAGCACACAGATTCAATAAAGTTTCGCCGCAAAACTACCTTTCGTTAAGATATGTGGCATCCATAATACTGCATACTTGAATTTCTTTCTGATGGCAAACAGGCATAACAGTAAGATGACCAACAAGCCGCCGACAACACCCAAAACAATACTTATTTTGATTGGAAACTTCTCTGCAAAGGAGATTAATTTGAGTCCTTAGTCATGTAAAAGGGTAGGTACGTTCACTTCACAAAGCAAAATAAACCATATATTGGTTATTTAAACAATATCAAAGAATAATTAAAATGAGCGAGAGACAGCATTTCTAGCAGCCATAATATTTACGAGATCTATCGGCATGACTTAAGGTTGATTTATGAAGATAAATCCTTTATTAAATATTGTCAACATATTCCTCTTCTTTGGAATTCATCAGCATACGAAAATAATTAAAATTAGCTTATAAGGTAATTGATGTGCATATTACTCGGTGTTGGAGGTGATAATGGTCGCTGCTGAATCGGTGGTGGAGAAAGAGATTGGAGGGGAGACGGAGGCGGTGGAGGGGCAGCAGTAAAGAATGGGTACGTTTCGTAACGAGCAATGCAACTCGGGGACATAGCCACTCCTCCCTGAAAAGTTCCATCGTCTCTGAAGGTCGCATCCAACAGTTTACGAATTGCATTTGTTAAGCATTTTTCGCAGTCCCCAACAGAAGTTGAATCCATCCAACACTGAACCCGACTGTATATCTTATAAAATGTAGAGGTAGTTGTTGATCCAACCGAAAATGGAGTTGGAGATCGAAGGGCTTCACTTGACAGATTTGAGAAAAGCTCCCTAACATCCGTCCTAAACACGGCAGGCTCATCTGTGACCTTCCCTGTATTGTAAACAACTGATGTATTGGTATCTAGTTTTCCGAAGAAGGAATATTCATCGTACCGTATGAAGCAATTGCCCAGAAAAACCATACCGCCTGTGGCATTTCGACAACCACGAATGCTGTTATTTGCCTCTTGTGAACAGCTGAAGCATTCTTCCACGGTAGCGCCTCCATAACATTGGAGGAGACCATAAACTGTGTCTGGACTTTGGCCGTAGACAGAGGTATTGAAACCATTTGATGATGATGATGTATTCTTTACAAGATTATTAAGAACCATGTTCAAATTACTCTCGAATTTAGCGCTTGTATAGTTCTTGCTGTTGCATGTTTGTGCTGCGTTGCAAGCAATACATAATAAGAGCACAACACAGACCAACTGTGGATATTTGGCATTGTAGGCGATCTGCATGTCGTCTTTCCTTTCAGAACTTTCAGAAACCAGGTTTCTTACAGGAATGTGAAGGCGATATTTCATTGATTTCTTCACCTTTTTAAGATGGAAGAGATGTTACCTGTTGGACCACGCGGAGTTTTGTAAAGTAGGTCTTCATGTACATTTAGTCAAGGCTGTGAATCATAGCTTAGCGACTGTTTAACAGGAATTGCGGGAGAAAAACAAGCTTAGATTTAATTCGAGCTCGTTTTAGCTAGAAAGTAGCAAACGTGTTACGTAGAAAGTAGCAATTGAATAGAAAGTGGAACATGGATAGTCAAACCGGCATTATTGAATAGAAATGTAATTGATGAAACACATACATCTTTTTGCCGTTCAGTGGAAGAGGCTATTCTTAAATATCATCCACTTTAACAGTCAAAGGTTAATTTGGACGACCAAAAATAGGATAAATATTTACCACTTTTTATTGTGAATAAGGTGTAAAATTGCTATTAAGAGTTTGACCATTTAAATGGATGATATTTAAGTAGAGTGGTGGAGGACCAAGCAATTACCTTAGCGTGTCTATACTTAGCCTTCAACATGTGATTTAAGGAAAATAATAAATGGATGGAACTCATTATTCTTCTCTTTAGTTTTTTCTTTCTTTCTTTTTTTTGGTTCTAAGAATGCATTTAAATATTATAATTAAATTGTATTGTGAGAAATTCATTTATAATTAAAATTGTTTAGTAACCATTAAACTATTTAGTTGTATAATGTTATGTTTAATCTGTATTAACTTATATAATGGATAAGGGTTTTTAGGAATATTTTTATTTAAGAGTATGAATAATTTATCTAATAATTATTCTTATAAAGAAAACAAATATTTTAAGATTTAGTTTAGGTTAGTTTAATAATATGTATACATATGAGTATAATTAATTTAGATTAATCAATGTGATAATCTATAAGTGATTGATATTCTCAAAATAGTAAAATGTTAGAAGTATATAAATTAATGTAATGAATAATGATATTTTAATTCTAATGAAAATTTCAAAATCAATGATGACTCAAGATTAGAGGCATAATATGTTAGTCTATCATTCACCTTATGATTAGAATGTAATTTTTACTATGTATAGGGTTACATTTACAATTGTGAAAATGCCATGTACTTGGACGTGATGTGGCTATCTATCAAATTCTCCTATTTTATTCACCCCATTTATGTTTGGTCGTTCTCCATTTTTGGTATCTAAAGACTAGTGTTGTTTAAGAATACCTTGGTAGGGATACCATTATGTTGTTATGGAACATGTTGCCCTAGGCCAACCCATGGAAATATTTGTACAAGATTTAAAAACAACACACTTGAGACATGCATATGCTTCTTGAATACTCGTCTAAATATACATTCCTTTCAATTCATTAATTGAAGTGTTGCAATGCCTTAGGATGAGAGAGGAGTTGTGAATTCTAAATGATATGTGTGGACGTAAAATAAATACTAATTAATGCCATTAAGTATGAGGACATAGCACCAAATTATGCAAAATGTGTACTTAGTCAAACCACTATGGAAAAATGAAGGAGATAGTTAGCCAAAATTTGAATTCAAATTTTACAAAGGAAAGGGTTTGTTTTGTGACCATAGAGGAAAATGATCATATCCAAGTGAATAATGACTATATCTAGATAGGTGTAATAAATGCTTGAATAACATGAATGTATTGGAGTATGTGCATATATGAATAAGGTGGAAACTGAATATGTGAGAATATGTGTGTAAAGGGATGGATAAAAGCTAGAGGAATGAGCCCAACATTCTACAAGATTGTGCCATTTGGCAAAATATAATTGTATCAAGACATCTCCTTAAAATGGGCACAAATCTAAATGGGAAATGACATAGGTATGTAGATTTCACCTTTATATTTTTCCTCCAATTATAGGTGAATGTGAATCCTAAAATGATCATGCATGTCAAAGTATTTAGAACTATAAACTTGCACATAAAATAAATATTGAGGCATAAAAGGTTATCATGGTGTTCCATATAAAGAAATGCACTGTACATGATGTCATCACTTAAGGTCCTCTTGTTGGATCTCAAAATTGTAACTCTAACACCCTAGATAAGACATGCAATACTCAAGCCCCCAAGACAACATAGGAAAAGAGGTAAAACTTGTCCTTAAATAGAGTACATATTTGGGCCAATTGATAGGTGAGAGTATCTCCTCTTATTCTTCAATCTCTTCTAAAATAGGGAGGGTGTTTCCCTAAGGTCATATAGGACAATTAAGATGAAATAAAGAAATATAACCTATGCCATGACCAACTGCGCCCTCTATTGGAAAGACCTCTATCAATTGAGGCATCTTGTAACATTGTTGATCAAGCAATGGAAAGTTTATGAATGTTATAGAATTCCAAGTTTGAGAAATTTTTTTGTTTCCTATGTTGTTGTGTTGTGTGATTATGCACCTCCATCCACAACCATCATAGTTGTATTAGAGCTTAGGTCATTTTAAGATCGAGGGTTTGTTGAAGACAAACTACCATTGTTAAAGGAAATATTGGCATAGTCAAGGAAGATTGAAGGTAGATGAAAAGATCATGGGTGCTAGAAAAGGAGTAGAAGTCATAGATTTTTAAGTCTTTTTTATTGAATTTCGTAGTTAGAAAGAAGTGAAATAAATCACTCAAGGCAAAGAAAGTTGTAAATGCCAAAGAAGATTGGAGATTCTTGGAGGAAATAAAGGAATCATTTCTTTAAGATATGGATTTTTTAGTTGTAGAGAAAGGAGATCGTGAGCTCTGTAAGGCAACTTGAGGAGAATATCCAAAATAAAAGATCAATCCACTAGAAGAGAAGAAAAAGTTGTTGCTACCAAAAGAATACAAGTGTAAAGGAAGTCATTCTAGTTTGCAAGAAAATAGTCACCTAAGACTGAAGTTTGACTACCATCAACCATGCACATTCTGATGCATGCATAACAAAGGTTGTGACAAAGGAATCACATTCATATTGGGAGGACTTCTTAGACTAATCATCAAAATCTCTATTTTTCTCCTCCTTGTAGTCTCTTCCTAAATGGCTATTCTTTCCATAGCTCTAACATTTAGCCTTGGACTTACTAGGAGATTTGGATCTCCATTGAAATTTATATCTAGACTCATCTTTCTTCATGTCATTACCTTTCTATTTCTTTCTACCATGAATAACAAGGGCCTCCTTATTAAATTTAGAAGGATTTATTTTCATTTCTTTAAAAATCAACGATTAGAACACCTCATCCATTTTCAACTTGGTGGTAGTGCTTCAAATAGCCATAAAAAGGTGGTCACATAAAAATGGCCAAGAACAAGGCTAAACCATACACCAATCCTCTTCCTCCATATTTACTACAATAGAGTGCAACTAGATCACTATCATGTTGAAAGCATTTAGATGTTCAATCATAGATCCACCATTCTCCATCCTAAGGGTATACAACTTATTTCTCAAGAAAATATTGTTTACTATGGATCTATCTTGATAAATCTCTACTAACTTATACCAAAGGTTCATTATGGTAGTCTCTTTATGCACATTCAATAATACTAAATTAGCCAAATTGATTCTAATGACACTCTTTTCTTTTTTATCTATTTTGTCATAGTCTTCTTGTGATATAGCTTTAGGTTTTGATCCAAATATTGCAACTCATAGATCTTTATCTATGAACATATCCTCCATTTTGAGCTTCCACAACTCAATATTTGTGTTTGAGAACTTTTCCATCTCTATTATTTGACGTGCTTTCCATTTTTCTTATAACAAGATCTTTTTGTGCAAGCTCCCACTCAATCTAAGATTAGTACACAATACATGTGTCCCTAACACCTAGAATCTGAGGTGTGATCAAACTTTGATACCAAATTAAAGGAAGATAAGGTCTAGATTTCAATTCCTATATTAATCTATGAGAGGAGATATGTGAAAAATTAAACAAATCATGTAGTTAAAAATAAATAAACACAAAACCAATTTACCATAATAGAGCTATATAGATGGGGAAAACCATTTCAAGAGAAAAACCCCACACATTAAAGAAACTCAATGTATATCAATAAAAAAAAGGTTATAATAGACTTGTATAGTTTAATCCTTTATAGGAGTATCACTAGCTAGATATCTAAAGGAACTTTGGAAGAAAAACAATACCTACAATGTTATGGGACTTTTTCCAAAAAATACAAAATAAGGTTATTTAATGAATAACCCTTTAAAATTACAAAAGGATAAAGTTTATTTAAAAGGAGATAGAACAATAAAGGATATTATGATCCTTTGGTTAAAATGGAGATAAAAAAGAATATTTATAAAAGCATATTTAAAAGGGAGGAATTGTTATGTTTATTAAATAATTATTAATGATAAACTGTGTGAAAAAGTGTGATGGTTTAGAACCACCCCTTAAAAGGTTATATAAGGAATTTATGTGAGACTTAGAAAAGGCATGGAGAACACTCAAGGAAGAAGAAGGTGGTTTTGGTGGGTTATGGGCATTAGGAGAAGGGACACATAGTGTGTGTCCAACTCAGGGTACAATGTACACTGGAGATTGTCTTGGCTAGGCCTTGTGTGCTTGGAAAGCACATAGTTGGCTCTAAATAAGAACTAGTTCATCATGGAATGTACCATAGCTATGAGGGCCAAGACCACTGAAATCTTACTAGGGTGAGAGTGGTCGATCCAAGTGCTTAGTGATTTAGATAAGTACTAACTTATTGCTAATAAAAGATATTAGATTTCTTATATATGTGGGTTTTGATGTTAATATGATTATTTGATTATGTTATCCAATTTTCTTTGTTAATGATTTACTTTAGAATTCTTATTAAATTATCACATGTTGCATTTTACATTGGAAGTAATACTCTTGCATACTTTAAATTGAATAATTCTACTATTAACTTTATTTAAATCGGTTGCAAATAATTAAATAATTAAATAACATTTTGGTATCAAAGCTAAACATAGATTAGAGCAATACAACACAAAGGTCCGGATTAACAATGAATAATTAAATTTTGAAGAGGTACATGCATTCACACCTAAGACATTTCTTTTTTTTTACTCTAACTCATATATATCTATATATATTAATATATGATACCAAATAGTATATCTCATTGTATATTCACATATAATCTATACTTCTCCTATACATAAATTCATTCTTATACTTTTCTCTTAGCATATCCTATTAACATATGCCAAACTATATCCTATCATGTTGTATCATCGTGCATTACTCGATATTTTACAATGGGACATCTATTGTGCCTTTATACATAAATAACTCAAAAGACATATCTCTAAGACATGTTGATCCTAAAGAGATGCCTTTGAGACCATGAGGTGTGTGGCATTTTCTATAGAATCTTTTGAGACTATTGGGCTCCAAGTGAAGTCTTTGGTGGAACCTTTTAGCACCAATGGAACTTGCCTATCTGTAGCAATGCCTCAACTTTGCTCGAATAAGCAAGCATAAGCTCGTTTGTTGTTGCCTTGTCATCTATGTTTTTTGCCATGCACAATCTCAATATAGTTTATGTAGTAGGTGATAGTGCCTTGCTAATCTTGTTTCTTGAAGCACTTGTTGCCTTCGCTTCTTTCCTCTTCTAAATCCAATACCTCAAAACCTTGTTGCTTTCTCACCAAGTTGTGATACCTCATTTCCACAACACAATTAAATGTTACATCTATTTCCTTGAATCCTTTTATTAAAAATATAAACAACATTATATTTTGATGTATAGTTATTACTGCTAGTAAATCAAATAGTTCTTTTTCATTGTTCTTGATCTCTTATAGATATCATTAACAAATAATCAATTTAGGCTGTATTGATATTGCATGAACCTCTACAAATCCTAGACACTTGGTTGAGAATATTCCTATCCACGAACCCATAGAATATTGGATGGAAGATCAGTCGCATTACACTTGAAAGTTATATTACATTTTCAAGAATTCTAATCACGTGACATTTTGATCGCACCTTTCCAAGTATTAAAACTAATAAAAGAACTACTTAGCATATCCTTCAATAAGAGATTCATTACTTCGTACAAAAAAGAGGAAAGCACACTCAAGAAAAAAATCACTAAGGGAAGTATTTAATGTTGATGTTATTGTAGCTGCAGGAGATTTAGCCAGGCCGACTCAATGGCAAGTCACATATGAAGAGACACCAAAGCATATGAAGAGACACTAAAGCATATGAAGAGACACCGACACATATGAAGAGTCACCTTGATTTGTATATATACATCAATTCAATCACTTCATTCATCTCTCAAGTAGCAGATCTTCATTTCCATTAGCACCAGACTGATCTTCAAGAAGAAACATATTCATTTGTATCTTTGCATCTAGAAGAGGTGCTATTATTCATTGTATCAAATTCAGCCTTGTGTTGGGCCTGAGTTGTAAGCAGATTTCTGCTCTTATTCCTTCAATATATAAGAGATATATTTGCTGGGTTTTTCTACCTCGAGTAGGAGGGTTTTCCCAGGGTACCTGTGATGTTTATTGTCTTATGTGTTGCATTTTCTGATTGCTTACATTTCTGATCCTAAAAACTAACATGGTATTAGAGCGGGTCTAAGAAAAGATTTGATCAGATTTGTTTAAGTAGTCAAAACAACTTTTCATCTAGGGCAAATCTTGAAGGCAAAGTATTGCAGATCTAAGGTTGTGGCTAGAGGCTAATGTTGTTCTTGGAAAAGTAAAGCAAGGTCTTTCGGTTTGTGGATGCAAGTGTTTTGATTGTTTTCAGAGGTGTGTGTTAGAGAAAGGGCATAGTGACAACCATTGTTGCATGGGGAGTCATTCGTGCGCAGAATGTTGCAGTTATTGTGCCCGAGAAGGAGACAACTTAAACCTATGCAGGGATTTGGCAGGAAGGCTCTCATGATTGCAAAGAGAAAAATCACACTTGCAGCGATATCTATTTCTTATTTGAGATGTCTTCAAATTGTAATGAGTTATGTGCTCTGAGGCCTGGGCACTCAGGCCAGCACAAGTGCAATTCCAGTCAAAGATCATTTCCACAATTTGGATTCAAATGTAGAGCATTTGTGTGGGGATGAGCATGCCTGTCTTGATGAATGCGAAATGCCAGGAAAAAGTGCAACTTCCAGAGCATAAAATTTTAAGCCTCTGCAATAAGCTTGTGCTTGCTTATGCTTTCTTAGGAAACCCACCAAGAATCCAGATTGATTTCGACAGATTAAATCAACATTACTTTTTTGCTGTGGGAATGTATAGTGACAAGAAGATGATGATACACAATTTTCGAATGAAAAGCTTGGTGGAGGAGTCAATTGTGGCTCAACTAGAGAGTGGAAACTTTGAGGCAGAACTTTACATCATTGTTCCTCAATAGTTAGCTAGCACTGTGGTTGCTTTCTATTAGCATGAAGGTGAGCATTTCAGGGAGGCATCTCAGAAGGATGTTTCCTACAATTTCATCTGATATTTGGTTGAGCTTTGTGATTTTATGTATGTTTGTGTGGAAGGGAGCTACAATTTTCAGACCCTGGCTACTTCTATGGCAATCTTGCACTCCAAAGCTGTGCGTACACAAAGAGTTCATGTATAGATGTGGCTCCATGAATAACAAAACCTCACAATGCTAAGTCGGAATAAGGATGATGTGCTTAATTGTAATAGAATTGTCATATTCTATGAGGGATATCGACTCTATAGTTTCATGACAATGGAGCTTAAAGAGAAGGAGAAGCTTGTATGGAAAGTATGCGATCTATCCCCAATGAAGAAAGACTTGAAGGTATTGACCAGCAATTCTGGACCTACAATTGTTCTAGCCTACAGTGAGGCAGTGAAATTAGTAGCTGTGAATCCTGAGTGTGAAAGTTTATTTAGGATTTTTCAGGGTCAAAGGGGATCATTCAAGTATGAGCTTGTGTCGGAGCAAAATGATCTGCACAAAGGTTGTTGCATTCCCATTCCTCCTTATGAAAGAAATCATCAAGTTCCACATGTTCATACAAGAAATGCAAATTCTATGCACTATTGCGATACCAAATGCAATTTTGTGGTTACTTGTACCAGCTCCCAATGGATTGTAGTTTGCAATGAAGTTTTGCTGGTTGAGGTAGTATGGATTGACTTCATGGTGAGTATTCCCATGATTTTTTCATTGGTTAGTTATCGCATTGGGATCTATTGTCATTTATTGATGATGGATCACAACAATAGTATTTTGCCCAAGAAGTATGGAAAAGCAATGGGCGAGCATTACAAAATATTTTGAAATAGAAGATTTCTGGAAAAGGTATTTGCTTGAGTTGAAAGATGGCCATAAAAGCCACAGAGAAATGGGCAACAACTATCTTAAATATTGATGCTAAAGCAAGAGATGAAGAGAATGATACAATGCTCAAAGAACATCAGCTTCAAGTTAGTGAAATCAAGAAATTGAAGAGTGACAAGGAAATGGGAAACAATCAGTCCTCCTCGTTTCTGGCTTTGGCATTGTTCCCTAATGTTTTTATTAAATGTTTGTTTTCATCGAGATGGCCACACATACTTTATGTGATGTTTCCAAGAGAGATTATTATCTTTGATTTGCAGTATGGAACAATGCTCTCAGTCACTGCATTACCCCATGGAAAGCTCAGTGTGTGGAAGAGAAAGGAAGGGAAGTAGACTTATATATTATGTATGCTGGAAACATTAATGCCCTTGATGAGCACATCAGTGCCATCGCCAACAATACTTGTTCTTTCTTATTTCTCTTTAGAATTTGAGATAGAGAAAGCTCACAGAAATTGAGCTACCTGCCTATGCAGAATAGGCCACTTCTTCCATGTTATTGGGTCATTCTACTCTTGTCTTGGAGACAACTTTTATCTCTATTTTTGATGATGACAAAGTGTGGAAATGGTTGTTAACTCCAGAGGAGGCCTTCATAGGTGTGAAACCTGAGGCAAGAAAGAATGTTTGTGGGATACAGTGAGACTTTCAAGCGCCTAACTGGATCTGTAGAATTGACTCACATAAAGAGATAAGTATTTCATGTTTGAATAATGTTCATGAATTTTTATGCAGTTAATAATTCATGCACTAACATTGAGAATAGTGAATCATGTATGCTTCTAGCATTGGTTTGGATATTTCCCTTTGGGGTAGTTTGATTCTATGAACTATTAGTAATCTCTCTAAAATGCTTCTAGGACGGATCGATGAGCAAAAGGATGATGAGAGACTGCATAAGGAATTCAAAGGGATGAAGAGCTTGAGGCAACTTGTGAGAAGGCATGCTGGCTGGAGAAATGAACATTCATGGAGTTATAGCTTGCAGCCATGGCACTGAGTTGCTGGCACATAACTTCATTAGAGACATCTCTCGAGGGCACAAGGTTGGGTCAACCTTGGATGAGGAATTTGCATCAGCAAAGAAGATTGAGAAAGATGAAGACACTAAACAACGGAAAACCCTTTTAGATTGTCATTGCGATCAGCTTCTTCGACGAGGAGGAAATGACATTCAGAGGGAGTTAAATTTTGAGAATTCAAGGCATGAGTTGAGAGCATGTCTGGGAAAAGGACTAAGGCTCTAAGATCAGTCAATGGAGGAGAGTTCACTTCCATAGGATTTCCTTGCAATTTCTGAGGCAGGGATCAAGAGAGAGTTCTATGACTCACTGAGAAGAGGTGAAGGTTACAGTGCTTGGAAGACCTCTTCAGCTACTGAGAACAAAATTAAACAAGACTGTCAATCTGAATTTGACATTAGTAGCTCTGCAAACCTATTCAGAATAGGGTGATCTGGGATGAGATCGAGGAAGACAGTCCTGAACTCTCACAAGTCAGTAGTGCCAGAGGCATGCATTGAAAACCATTCCTCTAAGGCAAGCATTGTAGGCAATCTTGGACAAGGAGGTCAGAAGGTTGATGCAAGTACTTGGAGCTTCAAAGGGAGTCACATCATCATGAAGATTTGTTGCAATGTATATTTCTCTGTGACAGAGAAATATGAGGTGAAAGCCCTTGTAGTGTATATTTCTCTGTGACAAAGAAATATGAGGTGCAAGCCCTTGTCCATCTTTGAGATTGAGATGTGATTCTTTCCACCCTCTGGGAGTAGCCATGGTGGATGTCATGTTGAGTGACTCCATGACGATGTATTTTTTCCACTAATGGGAGTAGCCACTATGGACATCACATTGAGAGACTCTGTGATGATTCTCTTGTACTTGTGTTTATCCACCCTCTGGGAGTAGCCATGGTGGACGTCATGTTGAGAGACTTCATGATGACATCATGTCGAGTGACTCCGTGATGGACACTTGTACACATGTTTCTTTCCACCCTCTGGGAGTAGCCATGGTGGACGTCATGTTGAGAGACTCCATGACGACATCACGTTGAGTGACTCCGTGATGGGCACTTGTGCACATGTTCCTTTCCACACATGGGAGTAGCCATGGTGAACGTCATGCTGAGTTACTCCATGATGATATCACATTGAGTGATTCCATGATAATTTTTTCTCACTAATGGGTGTAGCCATTGTGGATGTCATGTTGAGAGACTCCATGACAGGGATATCTAGAAAGATATCTCCCTAGCTAAGAGGGAGTGTTGATGTTATTGTAGCTGTGGGAGATTTACCCAAGCTGACTCAATCAAAAGTCACATATGAAGAGACACCAAAGCATATGAAGAGACACTAAAGCATATGAAGAGACGCTGACGCATATGAAGAGTCACCTTGATTCGTATATATACATCAATTCAATCACTTCATTCATCTCTCGAGTAGCAGATCTTCATTTCCATTAGCAGCAGACTAATCTTCAAGAAGAAACATATTCATTTGTATCTTTGCATCTAGAAGAGGTGCTATTATTCATTGTATCAAATTTGGTCTTGTGTTGGGCCTGAGTTGTAAGCAGATTTCTGCTCTTATTCCTTTAATATATAAGAGATATATTTGCTGGGTTTTTCTACCTCGAGTAGGAGGGTTTTCCCAGGGTACCTGCTATGTTTATTGTCCTATGTGTTGCATTTTCTAATTGCTTACATTTATGATCCTAAAAACTACACCACATGAATATAAGAAAGAATAAGGACACGTAAGGATAATATCCAACAGAAACCGATAAGATAATTAAGGACCATAAAATGCCAAAAAAAACAATTGAACACTTAAAAAGTTTACCACGACGATTTTTAGAAATCTAACAAAACCAACCAAGCATTCAACAGAACTTATTAATCACCAGTAATTAAATTTTATGTTATACATTAAATCAGGAAAATATAATAAAATATTTATGTTTTATTTTTTTTATAGTTTCTTAATTTTATGTGAGATTTTTAATTTAACATTTTAGCATAGTTGATGTCACTTATTTTTAGCAGTTTAGTATAGTTAATCATCTTTATTATGTGATGACAAGTTTTTGTATCCTTATGTTAAGTTTATAGTCGTACTTTATTTTTAATAGATACTTTCAAATTCTTCACTTTTGGGAAAATATATATTTAGAGTGAGTGTTTTATGGGGTCTAACTATCGTATTCTTTCAAATTAATTTTGGGGGTTAATAATTCATTTATTATTGCATGGATGTGAATAATTAACAATTAGTTCTAGTTATATATGATACAGAGTTGTTTATATTTACTATTTTAGTTAAGAGGCTATTCATGGAGAAAGAATCGTCTCTATATAGTTGTTTGTCATTGTTAGATATTACTTTTTTGTCTCTTTCAATTGAGGTGTTCTCTCAATTCTAAGCTAAATTTTATATTTTCCTTTTGTGAATCCATATTGTCTCTTTATATATATTCAATAATGCTCAACAATATGTATAGTGTTAGAGTGTTGGGTTTATTCTAACCCACACCTAGGCTTAAGTCACACTTAGTGGCTAAATCTAACTTAACCTTGACATTAAAGGTTAAGTTCACTTTTGAGGTTAGTCACTTTTTTGTCTCACCACATGTGCTCACATGAGGTTAGTCATTTTGACACTTCACCTCATTAGAGGTTGGAGACATTTGTCCATCACCCTCCACATATGCACACATGTGTTGATCTCATAGAGGGTTAGTCGTAGTTGGTTCTCTCCTTCTCACCTCATTCTCCTTGCCTATATATGTAAGGCTCTTTGTACTTTTTCATTATCTCTTGAATATCACATTTGGCTTTTTTGTGCTCATGCTTTGTAGAAGTTTATCTTGATTATTGTTTGTAGGTCTTGGCTGACATTTTCATATAGTTAGTAAATAATTTATAATAGTAAGTAATACAAGCATAGTAAGGAGTTATGATGAATAGTGAGGGGTGTAGAAAGCATGTTGAATGGTAATGAATAAATATCAGATCACATGGCCTATTATAAGAAGAATTGAACGATGGTGAATATATGATTGCTATAAAAGAGAGAAAATAAATTATTGCTTTTTTCTTTTAATCGACCAAGCTTCCCGATATGCAACTATTCGATCGAGCTTCATGATATATGACCATTTGACATGTCTTATTTTTAAGAGGCACTAGAAATGAGCACAACTAATTATATGCATTAGTCCATCTAATGGAGGTCTAAATTTGTATGCACATTGTATGGTGTCTAATAAGTTATTTTATCTCATATAAACATGAACAACTTCTACCTCTTCTAGATAAGACTCAAAGGATTAGCCATCACTTTTAGATTTTCTTATTCCTTTGTATGGGACACTAGAATTTGTATTTCCTGTGTGTATTATGAACATTCCTATTCTCTCTTAGCACTTACGAATATACTTTAACCTTTGAACTTTCCATTTGTCAAGAAACTTGACCTCTAAATATTCTCAAACTACATTTTATCATTGATTAGCTAGTATACCTCATGCTATCTATACAAGCATCTATCTTCTTGCCCATGATGAAATTGTAAGGTTCTATATCAAGACGGGGACCTTTTTGTTAAGAAGGATTATTATTAATACGTAATTCCTCTACAAGGTTTTTTTAAAAATATTAATGAGAAAGTCTATATCTTCTTAATGAGGAATGGGTAGTTGTATGATAATCCAAGTTCTAGCTAATGCTCTCTTCAATTCAGGTTCTAGGATTGAGGTTGATGCTTTGGTGCTAGGTTATTGGTTTCCTCCCCTAGCTTTCATTCCACTTCCTTTGTTCCATCAATTGTATTGATTCTTTACCCTAATAGTGTCTCACTTATTTGGATGTAAGTTCACTAACTCCTTTGAGGACATCAGTCTTCTAATGATTTTTCTTATTCCTAATGATATCTCTCCTTGTATGTATGAAAATTATTTATCATTCTAATTCTTGATCTCTTCTACCATTGAGATCTTGAAGAAAGCTATAATGCCTTGACAAGAGATTGGGTAGATGGCACTTCAACTGATCAATTTTCAACCAAATGGTCTCTAAAATAGTTGATTTTTTTACATACTCATGTCTTCTATGAATTCTCATATTAATATATTAAAAATAAATATGAAGACAAAGCACCAAATTATGCAAAATGTGTGCTTAGTCAAACCACTACGGAAAAATGAAGGGAGGTAGTTAGCCAAAATTTGAATTCAAATTTTACAAAGGAAAGGGTTAGTTTTGTGACCATAGAAATGACCTTAGGTGGGAAAATGATCATATCCAAGTGTATAATGACAATATCTAGAAAGGTGTAATAAATGCTTGAATAACATGAATATATTAGAGTATGTGCATATATGAATAAGGTGGAAATTAAATATGTGAGGATATGTGTAAAGGGATGGGTAAAAGCTAGAGGAATGAGCCCAACATTATACAAGATTGTGATATTTGTCAAAATATAATTGTATTAAGACATTTCCTTAAAATGGGCACAAATATAAATGGGAAATGACATAGGTATGTAAATTTCACCTTTACATTTTTCCTCCACTTATAGGTGCATGTGAATCCTAAAATGATCATGCATGTCAATGTATTTAGATCTATATTTACTTGTACATAAAATAAATTTTGAGGCATAAAAGTATATCAAAGTGCTCCATATAAAGAAATGCACTGTACATGATGTCATCACTTAAGATCCTCTTGTTGGCTCTCAAAATTGTAACTCTAATCTCCTAGATAAGACATGTAATACCCATGCAAGGGGAACAAGAAAACATAGGCAAAGAGGCAAAACTCATCCTTAAATATAGTACATATTTGGGCCAATTGATAGTAGAGAGCATCTCCTCTTATTCTTCAATCTCTTCTAAAATAGGGAGGGTGTTTCCCTAAGGTCATATAGGACAATTAAGATGAAATAAAGAAAGATAAGCTAGGCGATGACCAACCATGCCCTGTGGTAGCCATGAATAGACATACTTGAACTCATATTAAGTAGAATGAAATAGGTGTGCACATATAACTATTATAATAGAAAATATGTATCACATTTTATGAATATGTTTAACATTGTGCATACATGAGTAACTTGGAGCCACACTAACATGATCCTTTTAATGTGTTTGGGCTTAAATTCTCTTGATCCTGGTCTTCTTCCTTTGATCACTACCAAACTTCAATTAGTTTGCTCAATTCTCTTGGAATAAAGGGAGTGGCAGAATTTACTACTATGACATGCTTCAGGAATTCCTCATACCTACAGTGTAGTCTACATTGGCATCATCATCTTCTGGGGGGGCTATCTAAGCCTTTCTCTTTGTTTTCTCTCTTTTTGGAGGAAAGTTTTTTTCCCATAGGGTTTTCTTTCTTTCTCCACTTTCTAAGAGATACATTTTGTAAATGGGTACCTAATCAAGCACATAGCCGGGACCCATCCTTCATAAACTCACCTAAGCTATGCTTAAGGGGGGTGTTTGTGTATAACTCTTATAGTTTACACTAACTTAATCATAGTTAGGCGATTCCCACATGTTCTTTTGACTTTGTCTAAAGTAGTTGGTCGTTTGGGAGATGTGTCATTCAAATGGACACCTCGCCGCTATTGTCATGGGTAGTTGCGCTATTCATATGGGTTGTAAGTTGCCACCTATCCTTGTTTTGTGGAGAGTCGGGTATCCAACTTCTCCTATTTATATCTTCTCATTTGTTAATACATTTGTTTGTTTTCACTTGCAATCTCGTACTTCTTGTATCTCCACGATCTTGGTAGTTTCTACACTATACCTTAGAATAAGGTGCCACTAATTACCCCTTTCATAGTTTTCATTTCATAAAAGTCGCAGCATCGTGTGTGTTGGCTACATATCAAGAGGCCACACATAGAAGTGGTTGTAAACAAAAATTTGTGTACTTATTGAATGATACTAAAAGGATGAGATTAATAGGCTCATGCTTTCATTTTCTTTTTATCTCCCTCATTTTACATTTTTTATCATAGCATTTAGATTAGGTTAGTTTGTGACTAATTTCATTTTGATTCTTTATTTGTATTTTTTAGTTTAATGCCAAATGATGAATCTATTGTATTTGTGTGATCATTACAACTAAGACTTCATGAATTTCCTTGGATTTTTGTTTAAGCCCCCTTAAATGGAATAACCAAATTGCCTATCAAATAAGTCATTCAAGTTCCTTTAGAGCCAATAATATTGCATTGAAGATTCTTGGGGATAGCAACCTTTCAAGTAGGGGAATGATTTGTCCCAATGTGTCTGACATGTTAAAACATGCCAAAACAAGCATCTTTATTGTTCCATCTTCCATCTACGCTCAGAATTGTGAATATCTTCATGTCTATATTATGCCCAAAGATGGGTCCCTTGTGGGTTCCTAATAAGTACGCATGGTTTCCCTAGTTCTTTCATCTATTTTACTTCTAATTCAATAATCCCTTTTTTTTCATTTTTCCTTTGAATGCCTTAATTTCTTGTAGTTTTCACAAACCATTGATGTCCCCTCTACTTCCACCCCTTGAATCCATGATCTTGGAACACATGTTAGTTCAAATACTTTTGGTAGAGTACTGACATGGTCTAACTAGATGTTCATCCTCACTTATACACTTATGTCTCCTTCAAATACATTCCCAATGACCTTGATGAAAGGGCCAATCGAATTATTAATATTTGCAAGTATTCTCATGTCCTAGTATTTCAAGGGAAGATTGTAGAAGTGAATCCACATCAAAGTTTTGGAAATTATGTCTTTTTGGATCAAAATTTGGTTCCCAATCTTTTAGATACATTCCCACAATGCCCATCATCTAAGGCATGCCCTCCATTAAATCTATCCTTTTTCTCCTTATTTAGGCATTCAATCAAACACAAACCTTTGGGGGTCTATATTTCACATTATATCCCTAATTCTTTTGGTTTCCAATCTTTTAAATACATTCTCACTCTACTCATCATCTAAATTTTGCCCTCCATTAACTCTATCCTTTTTCTACTTATTTAGGCATTCAATAAAATAGAAACCTTTAGGAGGTGGTCTATATTTCATAATATTTCCCGTATTCTTTTGGTTCCTAATCTTTTAGATACATTCCCACTTTTCCCATCATCTAAAGTCTACCCTCCATTAAATACAATGATTTTCTCCTTGTTGAGACATTCAATCAAATAGAAAACTTTGGGAAGTGGTCTATATTTCATATTATTTCCCTATTTCTTTTAGATCCATGCATGAAATGATTAACTATTTTAGTAAAGAAGGCACATTCTTTGACATGAAGGGAATCACCCTCTCATTATCACACTAATTAATCTAAATTAATTGTACTTATATTTATACATATTATTGGATTAACATACACTACATCTAAAAAAGTTTATTTTTCTTTAAAATAATAAAATATTAAATGAATCTTTCATATTCTTAAATAAAATATTCTTGTAATTCTTACTATCATATAAATCACTATAAATTAATGTGAAATTACAAGTAAAGTATGTAATAATTATTAAATAACTTTAACTATAAATAAAAAGTTTACTATACAATTTAATTATAAATTATAAATGTGACATTGGATCCAATTATTAGTCCCACGAAACATGTATTATTTTTTTCCCATAAAAATTAAATTATTGTTATTTCCCTTAATATCATATTAGAGAGTTGATTATTTTGTGGTACTAATTTTCCACATTTAGAAAAGGTAAGTCAACATTCACATTAAAATATTTATCCTTTTTTCTTAACCAAAATTAACCTTTAACTTTTGAGTGGATGATATTTAAGAATGACCTTAACTTAAAAGACACGGTATCCTTGAATCATGCTTTGAATAAAGCTACTCGTTATAACCTTAACCTAAGGGACACGTTGTACTTGAATCACGATTAGAATAAAGCGTACTAGTTATAACCGTAACCTAAGGGACACGGTGTCCTTGAATCACAATTAGAAAAAAGGGTACTCGTTTCTATTTAACATCAGTCATTTGAAATGGAAGAAAGGCTATGATTAATGCTGGTTGACCATCCATGTTCCAGTTTCAATTCTTACTTTCTAGCCAACACACGGCTTGAATTAAGTCTAAGCTTTGTTTTTCTTCCTCCCCTCCAAAAAAAGCCTGTTGAAAAGTCCCAAGGCTATGATTCACATAGTAATGAAGCCCTATTTTACGAAACTGGTCGAAGGATGGAGTTTTATTTGATGATTCCTAACACGGTTTGGACCAAAAGAAAGTGTTGAAAAATATTTATGTAGACTAGTAGGGCTACCCACACTATGCAAACAATTACCGCCTGGACTAAAAGTAAGCGAAGACTTATACTATCTTAACGAGATCTCTTCGCTCACAAAACATGCATTACAAACTGCATTAGCTCTGATCACACCCTCTATTTAAGCCCAACAACTACTCAACTAAATTAACATATAACTTTAGCCTTTTTTTGCAATTTTCAAATGGCATTAAATGTGCGGACAAATTAGACTCCGCGTGATCAATAGGTAACATCATCATCTTAAAAATTGAAGAAATCAACGAAGTATCACCATCACATTACCTTAGGTAGCCTGGTATCTGAAAGAATTTTTAAGTGAAGAACAACATGCAGATCGCCTACAGTGCAAAATATCCACAGTTGTTCTGTGTCGTGCTCTTATTATGCATTGTTCGCAACGCAGCGATAGATCTGTTTTTATGCAACAAAAATAACAATACAAACGCTAAATTCGAGAGTAATTTGAACATAGTTCTCAATAATCTTGTAAACAATATATCATCATCAAACGGTTTAAGTACCTCTGTCTCCGGCCAAAGTTCAGACAGTGTTTATGGTCTCCTCCATTGTTATGGAGGCGCAACCGTGGAGGAATGCCTCAGATGTTCACAAGAGGCAAACAACAGCATTCGCCAGCTTTGCGGAAATGCCTTAGGCGGTAGAACTTGGCGGAGCAAGTGCTTCATACGCTACGAGAGTTATTCCTTCATCGGAATACTAGATACCAATACAAAGATTGTTTACAATACAGGGAAGGTCACAGATGAGCCTGATGTGTTTAGTACGGCAATTAAGGCGCTTTTCACAAATCTGTCAGATGAAGCCCTTCAATCCCCAATTCGATATTCTTCTGGATAAACAGCTACCTCTACTTTCTATCCAATATACAGTCTGGTTCAATGTTGGAGGGATTTAGCTTCTGTTGAGGACTGCAAAACATGCTTGATAAATGCAATTCGTGACCTGTTAGATGTGACGGTGATGAACAACGGAACTTTTAGGGGAGGAATGGCCGGCTCCGGAAGTTGCGTTGCTCATTACGAAACGTACTCATTCTTTAATACTGCTCCTCCACGGCCTCCACCTCCCCCCCAACTGCTTTCTACACCACCAATTCAGCAGCCACCGTCATCACCTCCAACACTGAGTAATATGCATATCAATTTCCTTTTTAAACTAATATTAATTATCCCAGGAATTGTGATGAATTGCATAGAAGAGGAATGTGATAACAATAGTTAATAGAGGATCTATCCGCATAAACTATGAGAAGCCCAAATCAACCATAGGTCATGCCGATAGATCCCATAAATATTATGGCTGCTATAGATGCTGTTACTAGTTCATTTTAATTTTTCCTTGATATATTTTAAATAGCCAGAATAGGGTTTGTTTTGCTTTGTGAAGTTAACATTTCTAGCATTTATATGACTAAGCATTCAAATTAATCTCCTGTGCAGAGAAGTCTTCAAACAAAACAGTTATATATCTGGGCATTGCCGGCGGCTTGTTGGTGATGTTACTGTTATGCCTGTTTGCAATCCGAAGAAAATTCAAGTCTGTAGTATTATGGAAGCCAGCCCTCTTAAGGAAAGGTATTTTTGGGACGAAATTTTATTGAATTTGTCCTATATTTTTATCAACAAAATTCCTTGCTAGTTACAGAATCCAGAAATCCAGTAAAACAGAATCCAGAAAATTTTCTCTTTGTTATCCTCAAATTGTGAATAGAAAAACATTTTTCTAGTTAGATACAAAATTGTAATTTTTGGCCCTGTGCATTACTTATCCAGAGAATCTGGATACAGAGGTGAACTCAGCGACCGGCCAAGAACATGAAATAATCTTCAACTTGGAAAATATCAAGGCTGCATCTAGAAATTTTCATGATGATAACAAGCTTGGAGAAGGGGGATTTGGCGCTGTATGCAAGGTACAATAACCTTAAGTGACCATGTTCTCTTGTTTTAGACACCGATATGAAATGTGCTATTAAATTGAACAAGAAGATCACCATGGATCCAACTCAGACTAAGGTAGTCTGGTGTAGTGCAACTGTAGCTGGTTTTTTGTTTTTTCTTTACTACTGTCCGCTGGAGGTTCCTACCCTTCTGTTGTATGGTCCAGGTTATGAACCTGGTTTTTGTAATGCACCTTTATTTAGGTGCACCGCCACTTTTCTTTTTAAAAAATAATAATAATAAAGAGGTTTTATAAGGAGCAAGTTTTAAGATGCATTCATTTGGAACTTTTATGTATACAAACAAACATATCACTTCACCCACCAATGACCAGTGCATATGCAATGCTTTTAGACCTTTATGTAAACAACTTACAGCTAGATCTTACAAAAGCCTTCTTATCTTAATGTTACACAAAGAAAATGTTTCACTACATACATCTATATCTATAGTTATAACTACAGTCACAACTTCATCCACTACATCTTACATCTTCTAGTCATTTGGTTTACCCATCTACTAATGATGCACTAGTAACAAATTCAAGTTCCAGATAATGAGCTTGTATATTTAAGTGTAACATATAAACTAAAGTTTTGGTCATATATTTAATTGAATGAAAAAAAAGAATAAGACACACTTTATAATATTTATAGTTGTGATTGAATAATTAATTGTAATTTTTTCTTTAAAAATTAAGAATATAAAAAGATATGGATCGAGGGTGATTCACTGCTAGTCATAAATGCAATTAAAGGAAGAGGTATAGACAAGTGGAAGCTCAACTATATTCTCCAGCAGGCGGTCTCTCTTCTCAATAAGTTAGATAATTATCTCATCTCTCATACATATAGAGAAGGTAACAAGGTGGCGGACATGTTAGCTAACATCGCGGTTGATCTTGAAAGTCCACAAGCGGTGTTTTCACGATCAATTCTTTTCAAATTCTCTGGCTAGCCTTCTGTCAAAGGAGATGGAAAAGGTGGCGGTTGGTAGTGCGGCTTGATGTTTTGCCGGACGGTGTATGCCAGGTGCTATTTATTTGAAAATCCCTCCTGCCAAGGTGTGCTGATTACACGACTCATTTATGGTCATCTTCCTTGGGTCGAGGGTAGAAAGGAATGTAAGGACTCAAACTATGCAGAGTCCATTTGCTCTAGCCTCACCGACTGACATGGAGGTCATCTTTTTAATTGAGGATTTCTTTAGTTGATCTCCTTTCTGACGGAGTACGAAGATAATGACTGCTAGAGTTAATGAGAGAAGATGAATCGAGCTTGTTTTGGATCTTTCAACATTAATGAGGGTAGGTGGAGATTGTGTATTTCTTTTGGCTCTTGTTGCTTCAAGTGGAGGTGACTTGATCTATCTTTCCGGGGTTAAAGGTTCTTCTGAAGACATCATGGCTAGCATTTATTTGATGGGGCGGCCTTGGTGTGAGCAAGCTGTAAAATCTTTCCGGCGGTGATATGGCAATGTACTATATATCTTGCCTAGCATTTATTTGATGGGCAGCCTTGGTGTGAGCAAGCTGTAAAATCTTTCAGGCAGTGATATGGCAATGTACTATATATCTTGCCTCTCATGTCCATGGACACAGTGACATTATGTATGTCTTTAACCAACATAAGGGCCTTCTGGTTAGAATATATACTATTTGTTGGTGCCATTGGGATGGACAAAGGAATTTTGCTCTAGCTTTTATGAAGATAGTCCTCATAGATCCACATATCATCTTCTCACCCTATTTTCGCGGTGCCCATCACATCCTTGCCCTATCTACACCATAAGGACAACTTGCATGGCGGATATACGTCTCAATCAACGAATGTTTTTTCCAGCCTTGGAGTGGGAACCAAAGATAAGAGGGCGGGTAAAGTCGTTAGATTTGATGGCTTTGCTTGACAAGGACTGCACCCTCACCCAGATTGTTGTTTGAAACATAGTGGGGCATGCGTGGTTAAGAGGCTATGAGAGGCGTGTGCTTAATTTTTTAGATGTGGTGTCACAGCTCTGTTCCAACATTATGGACCTGGTGATGGATGGCAATTTCATTCATACTCTGGTAGCCGGGTTGTTTCTCAAAAATATTTACTCTGTGGATAGATGGGAAGCGGCCGTCTCTACCTATCATATGGATCAGGAGGATGCTCTCATTGGTGGCCTGTTTAACCTAGCAGTTTTGCGCACTTCTCCTTTGCACAAGCAATTTATAGGGCTTTACAAGCAAGTATCCTATCCCTGAGCAGTGGTGATATAGATGTCGCGCTGAGGTCTCATTGTTTTCTACTCATAAAGAAGAAATCCGAAAGAATAAAGGATGTATTTACTGCCATCCGTTTTCTCTGGATCCACGCTACTGATCTCGCCCCAAGCATGCCGAGGTATGCATTGGTGGATCCTGACGAAGGCAATCAGGTGCCTGCGGAAGTGGAGTTGGATGTGTTTGGCCTTCCAGTTGTTCCAGCTGCAACGTGAGGTGAGGGCGGTGGGTTTTGGTGTTGTCGGCTCATGGGCATTTTTGGGGGACTTCTGGTGAACAGGTGCCTAGGGTGGATGGTTGGAATGCCTCCTTTGTGTCTGTCTTAGCAGCGATTGCGGGTGTTGTTTTTGGGCTTCCCTTCGGGACGTTCCTATGATTGGTTTGCATGAAGGCTCGTTAGCGGTGGACGATCGGGTGAAATTTTTTTGTTTTCATTTTTTTGTGTTTTATGTTGCTACGCCTGGTGCTGTTGTTGACCGGTTTGATTCTGGCTTGTTTTATTTCTCTAGATTGGCTTTAGACCTTGGGTTTTGT
This sequence comes from Cunninghamia lanceolata, assembly GCA_027924645.1. Lineage (NCBI taxonomy): Eukaryota > Viridiplantae > Streptophyta > Pinopsida > Cupressales > Cupressaceae > Cunninghamia > Cunninghamia lanceolata. The sequence continues at coordinate 6,446,692 of BSBN01000530.1, forward strand.
ATTTTGTTATATCTTTTAATCTATGAGTGCCCTCTCCCCTTTTCTGTTTAAAAAAAAAAAATTAAGAATATGGTAGTTGTTACTTTTATTTCTATAAAAAGTAATAGAGGAATTCATAGTGCTATCTTTTAAGAGAATAGTAGTTAGGTAAGTCCCAAGACTTATTACTTATTTGGAACCTCAATTTTCTTATATTTAATGAAATGTGGTTTATGAATGAATAATATTTTTTATTTTTTATTTTAGAAAGTTAGACATTAAAATTATAAGTGAGGAGTTGTAGACCTATAAATTGTCATTATAAAGTTCAAATGTTGTCTAAAGCATTAATATAATGAGGAAGTGAGTTATGAAAAATTACTTTATTATAACATATTATATTGTAATCACTGTAAAATGAGGGCCTTGGATGTAATATTTGTATATGGAATGCTAGAATTTACACACCTATGTCAATTCACATTTAGTTTTGAGTCTATTTGGATAAAATGATTTAATAAAATTACATATATAACAAATGATGCAATCTTTTGTCAATTTGGGTTCATTTGTCAATCCATTACCTCTCTCCATTTAAACACATTTCTATACATTTAACCCTATCTTATATTTATCTACACATATCCCTATACCTTACCCACCTGTACACATATGCATTGATTATCCACCTTGATATTTAAACCTCTGTATCTAAGGTAAATCCCATAACATGTAAGATTGGTCCTACAACACATAATTAATTGTCAAATTTCAAAAAATAAAATTTAAATTTTGCCAAATCCCAACTATTTAATTCTCACATTAAATTGACTTGGTACAAACTTTATGTAAATTATCTCTATATATTGTCACAACCATTTTATACCTATCTATATACATATTACACAGACATATTATTGAGTTGTTATGCAGGGGATATATGTTATCTTAAAAATTTGGTTAACTGTTCCTTATATAATTCAGAATGGATTTTAATATGTTTTAAATAGCCAAAGTTTAACATACATAATTAATTATTCTAGCTCAGCTATAAGTGCTGGAGAAAAATAATGACCAGGTGGCTAACCCAAACTTGGAATAAAACTATCTACGCCTATCTTCCTAAAATGCATCAGACCCATAAATAGGGGTGCAACAAATTAATTTCCACCAATCATATAACTTTTGAAGAGGCCAAAAAAGGCCCCTATTATTTGCTACTTCTCCATGATCTGTAGACAATTTTGTTCCGCATCTGGAGTGGGAGTGAAGGTGCATATTGAACAACACTTCCTATTTCTTTCTTTTACTTTACACCACTATCCAATTTCCTTTTGGCACCCCCGCTCCATCCGCCTAATCTAATTTCTCTGAATGATTTTCATTACCCCCAAGAGACAAAATTTCTGAACTCTTCATCTGAACACCCTACTTCTCATTTGAAATAGGATCTAAAGAATCTTTAATACTGACCCTTCTATTAGGAGATGATCCCTCAGTGTCTCTCAATCTATCCTGTAAATCATTTGGTACGTCCCTGTGCTTGCCTACCTCATGACTCGAACCTACGAGGGCTTAATCAAACTGGTGAGAAACTTCTTTCTCCACTAAATAGTGATGAGGGGAGACATTTTCCCACCAAGTATCCTGATTATCCATTCTATGCTTTGAATAATAAGCAACAATGTGGCTGGTATTGAAGCATCTACAACATCGAAAGGGTAAACCCTCAAAATCTAGAATCTGGCTCCAACACCCATCAGCAAATTTCAGGGAGATATCTAATTGAAGATCTTTAGTAATATCCAAATCCACCAAGATACAGGTGTAGGTGGTGTGCAGATAGTTGGAAGAGCCCTTATCCACCCCCCAAAACTTCCCCAGTGAGTTACCTATAGCTTCAAAGTAGGAACGAAACCAGAATTGTAATGGAAGATTCAGGAGTCTTACCCAGATTGGAGTAACATCAAAAGATTCGAAGGTAGGATTGAAAGAAGGGTGCCATGGTTTCAGTATGAGTGGGAAATTTTCATAAAACCACTAGTAGTCACATAAAAGTTTGTTTTTGTCCCTAACATTGTCGAATGCTACTACAAAAAAACCTCACGCATAGGGGTAGATTTGAGTATCCCCCTCCAAAAGGGGGTCCTAGGTGGCTTTTATCCCTTGGTGTAGCTCAGAAAGACTCAACCAAAAACCTCTAAATCTCCCAACCAAACCCATCTTCGCAAAATATGCTTCATTCTTAGCCACTTCTCTATAAATTTCCTCTCCAAAAATTGCAGAGGGTGAAGATTTGGGGCATTGGAGGGACCAGGTTACAGAGGCCCACTCACCAGTACCCTCTTGCTAATTCTAATTTGCAACCTTCCCCATCAGCCCTAACATAGGCTGGTCTCCATGCCCTTGGCCATCTGCTTTCAACTGGAAACCCCCAGTGTAACGCTTGTCTATTCATCACCTGCCAGAAGAAGCCCTAGCCTATGTGGCATCACAAACTTTAGCAAGAGGTTTTTTACCATCTGATCCATTTCCAAAAAAAATGCACTGGAGATGCTAATGCCCTTCCCATATCTATCATTTGCCACACATCCTGTATCCTTGCCCTCATTTGCCGCCACAATTTCTTTGAAAGATTTGAATGCTGAAGCTTCTAAAACATCCGTTGTCTTTTAAGACACCAAACTACGTGCTTGAGGAGGCCTAACAATCCTAGTGACCACATATTTCAAGGAAGGAAAGCATGCAGAAATAGTTGCCGAAGAAGAGGAGGGTTTTACTAAAAGGTATAGAAGGGCTTCTGAATGGTACAGGTTCGGGAGCTACATTCCTTAATTAATCCTTTATTATTATTATTAAACTATTTTATTAAATATGTTACACTATATATTTTCATGTGTAATATTATTTAAATATCACACACGTAAAGATATATATATATGATTGAGAATATGAACATAATATTATTTTTTTTACTGCCAACAAAATGGTAAAGAGTAAATAACCATGTTGTCTTTTCTACCTACAACTATGATTTGTGGCAAAGTATCATAGATTTAAATAGATAGTTTTCCTAAATTAGAAAAACTCATAAAATGATATACTCCATTTCTGAAATAATATACTTCTTTCTCGAGTCGCAACTACATCAACCTTTTGTAGTAGCCAAACTAAGATGAAAACAAATAAATGAGATAAATAATTGAGGCTAATTTAGGTGCTCATGTTAGCTCCTAACGAATAGCAAAATTTTCCAACGAGAATTGGAAGGAATGGAAGGCAGGCATAGGCGCCATGACCAAAGAGACATGCCTTATGCTTGACCGCCCCATTCCATACCCTGTAACTTTTATTATGGTTTTTAATATAGTAGTTTTGTAGAAAATATGATCCAATCAAGGCACCCACAGAGAACTTGAAAATGAAATTGATATATATATATAATTCTTAACCAGAAATAAACCGTGGCACTACCTGTAGCAGGCAATTCCTTTACCAAGGAAATGAGAATATTTCTCTAAGGAAGGGTGCCCAAATCTGTTGGAAACCTGCAAGAAAAAATCAATAGAACATAGCTGAAATTGCCTTTTAAAGGCACCTTACAGAGAAGAGATCTCTGGACAAAGAAATGAAGGTTTTAGCCTATGTTGGGTCGTGCCTTGTATGTAGCATTAAGAGAGCTTCTAGAACCCTAAAATTTTATATTCTCTTATTCTCAAGATATGGTATCATTATATAGAATCTTTTGTTTTCTTTCAACGAGAAGGATTGGAAAGAAAATAGATGATTAAATAGAGGTAAAACAATAGTTAAAACTATATGTTAACAGTGATGTAATATGGATTTAAGTTAATGTTGTATTACTTCTAAATAATTAAATGTGTAGATTACCACATTTAAAGGCTATAGTGCTTAAATTAATTATGACTTAGTAATTAAGTGTGTAATTGCAACATGTTTAAATACTATGGTGTTTTATACAAATAATATTATACCAAAGCATGCATGTCGTAGTGTTATTGAAATGATTCCAAGCAGAGTTTTCTAGAGATTGGAATCACTCATTGTGTCATTAGATGGATTTGTGATTTGCTTTCTATAGGTTTGCATTGGGCATTGGGTAGAATTGTAATAGTTAAATCCAACACACTATCATGCATGATAGCCTCAAAGAGCTAGCTTCTTCGAGACTGGTTAGGCTATCATGTGGGTAGCATAGGAAAGCCTTCGGCTTCATGGTAGGGTGGAAGTTGGCTCTATGATGCTCTTTGCTTCTGGCTATGAAGGAGGAGCAAAGGTGAGAGATTGCACCAAGATGCCATGAGAATATATAAGAATTTGATTCTTCCAAATGAAATTATGTATTGGAAAATGTAATACTACAATAATTTCTATATATGTTGATGTTGGTAGACTTATGGATGTATTAGATTCTTTATGAATTTATTTTCTTAAGATTGGTAAATAAGATGGATTATTGGACCCAAATGAAATAATAGAGATGTATGACTCTAACAATCATAAGGGAATGAAATTGACACATCATTGCATTGTCTGTGATTTCAATGGAAATAATATTCTTTTATCAAAATTTATGTGATTATCTTGTTAAGCATAGCTTAGCATTGTGTTAGATGATTATCGTATTCTTGTTAACATGCTTAGACATAGTGTCTTTGTATCTTTTAATGTTTAGAGTGATACTAAATATAGTATTTTAGTATTATTCTTAATGAATTAAAAGGATTTTGTTACATATATAGTTGTATTCAAATGCATTCAATGTGCATTCATTATCATCACTATTCATTGAAAGATCATTCACATTCAAGAAGCATTCATTATAGGAATCTTTTAATTTTGAGCACTAAAAATGAACCTAAATTTGCATTATAATTCTTGTGCATTTACATCAATGAAGAGAGTTGTCTTTAATAATTTTTATGATTATAAAATAGATCTAACCAAGGTGGTTGACTTAGGAGTTCTCTGCAAAGTGATGGTCATTAAGTAGGTGCAGAATGATGGCTATGCTAATTGTAGTTGTATAGTGCACCTTTTTGTCAAGGTAATTTCCCTTGTTCATTTATGCTCGAGCTGAAAAGAATGGTTTCACCCCTCTAGTGACAACTTTAAGAAGATTAAAACATAGGTTTTGGATTTAGGTTTTGGGTAGGCTGAGACTCACATGGGGCTCATAAAAATGAAGGATTGGTAGATAATGCCCCCTCAAGAGTATATATAGGGAAGAAGGAGATGGATAGACTCTTGAAAAAGAAAACAAAGGGAAGGAGGTTGAGTTATGTTGATTAAACTTTGAGCAACCTAATGTTTGATATAGCAACTGATGTGATGCACCATGATATAAAGACCAGGGTGACGATGTGTTTAATGCACCCAACGTAATACAACCTTGTCTAACGTATGAGGAAGTAAACTTAGAGCATTTAAGTCCTAATGCACAAAAGGTATGATATGACCTTAGATGCAAAGGATAATGCAAAAAGCTATTCCAACATACAAAAGATATGAATATTAGCTGGAATGATATGGATGTGATTCAAATACAAGATAAAAAGATAACACACACAAGCAAGCAAGCATGCACAAATGATACAAAAACAAACAAGGTATTGCCCCTGTTAAGCTGTAAACCAATGATTAATGTTGATTGATTGATTGATTGATTGATGATGATAATAGTGTTTTCATTGTGGGGAATGGTGTATCACTAGATCAAAACAAGGATACGGGAATGATATATCCCATTGATGATGATAATGATGATTGATTGATTTGGTTTACAACAAGATTAGGATCAAGACCGTTGATGTGATTGGATAAAGTGACTCAATTGATTAGCTTGCTTGATATGGATTAGTGTGACTTGCATTTGAGATCATTGATTAGATTTATTTGATTGATATGATTGGATGAAGTGATTGAAGAATTGATTTGATTAGATGATTGGTGAATTGATTGGATTGATCAAGAAATTGACTTAAAGGATTGATTTGAAGAAGTGGTGAATTGATTTGTTGGATGATTGAGGAAATAAAGAAAGGATTTGATGATTGATTTTGTTGATATTGATTGATTGGAATGATGCAAGGGGTGAGTTTAGCACTTGGATTTTTTTGTTGGATATTTAAATTTTTTGTATTTTACGAATATTTTGATTTTTTTGGATTTTCAAATGTTTTGATTTTTTTAGATTTTTAATTTTTGGCATTGGATTGTGCTGGGATAGCCTTTGACAAGGGAAAACCAAACCAAAAGGCAAGGAGGATGATAGGATGTAGACGAGCAATAATGGATAGATAAAAGGATTTGGTGATAAGATAAAGGTAGGATTGAAAAGAGTAGTAATGTAATAAATGTAGAATTCGATAGGTGATTAAAAGGATGGACAATAGGATAAAGGTAGGAGCATGGACAGATATAAGGAGTGGCGATAAAAAGGATAATGGATGGGAAATATATGATAGATGGATGGAGGAAGCCTAGGATGTGATCTTCAAGGACTACGTCACATAAGAATAACCCACTCCAATCTAGATATTATGCCTTAGGATTTGGCGAGGTGATGCTTATTAGGATACATGATGGGGATAATGCTTGGAAGGGATGAATGAACTTAGTAGTAGATGGATATTCTTAGAAATGGATGGGTGGAATTTGGAGTATGACAAGAGATGTCAAAAGCATTTTTCAACATTTTTCCCCTACACTCATCAAGATCAAAAGGAGGAAGGGAAAAAATGGATAGTGAAATGAGGAAGGTATGATAGATACGATGGGTAAGGATGGCAAGATAGGATGGAAAATGATAGGATAGGATATGAGATGGGTAGATAAGATAGGATAGATGTGAAAACATGCCCCCAATTGTAAAGCACATAGATAATCACCTACACATGACGCTTGTTTGCCAAGTTTTCGTCATGGTACTTATCCAAGGCCCCTGTTTACCAGGTTTTCACCATTGGATGAATGATTTATCTTTACTATTTTGATATATATTTTTTTTGAATAGGGGATATGGATGGGATAGGTAGGGACCCAAAATTTTGTTCCCATAGCAAGGTGGTAATGTCCCTCGATGGATAAAAGTCACTCACAAACCATGTCAAATGGTATTATGCTCATGGATGCTGGTAGGAGAATGCAAAATAAAGTAAGGTGATAGTATATTATGGATGGATGGATAGCGGATTATGTATGGATCATGGATAGTGGATTATGATGGGGATAAAGAGATAGATAAAAGGACTTATGTAAAAGCATGGACCATAGGGATATGATGGAAGAGATAAGTGGGATAGTAGATAGAAGATGGAGAGATGGAGGTATGAGGGAATGTTGTGGAGTGGAAGGGATCAAAGACCAACGGTTGCACACACCAAATTGGATTTTGAAGCTATTTATTAGAAGGGGGATTTGGGAGTAATGGAAATGTTTTTGTAAGGGATTGCTTATTTAAGTCTTTAGGGACCCAAATGGACATATGAACTTTAATATGTTGTGATGGGGAACGGGATGTTTGGAATTTTAAGATGGTGGATGCTCCATTTGAATTGGGTGCTTTTTGCTTAGGGACCTAAACCATTTTGGTTTTGAAATTGTCCTTTTTAGATATGGACTTGGGTAGCATTTTTGAATTTTGATTTTGCTTTGATTTTGTGGATTGGTGCCATGTGGCATGAGAATTATTAGGATGTTTTGTTTTATGGGTGGAGGCATCCAAAGTTTTATTTGTGAATCCCATAGGGGTGTTTAGGATAGCTTCATGTTTAATCGATGTGTGCATTTGTTGATCATGATTAGGAATTGTAGGGGATTTATAGGAATAGGATGTATGGATGGAGGGATTAATGATTTTGTGGTAAAAATGATGAGGGGATATGAGGATAGGAATATTAGGAGTTGGAAGAAGTGGAGGTAAAGTAGATGGAGGGATGTTAAGGAGTTGGAAGAAGTGGAGGTAAAGTGGATGCAGGGAGATGGATGGTCACATGCTTTTTGGGTTTGTAGGATGATGGAGGGGGGATGACAACATATGTTTTATGGGTGAGATGAGGTGCACCTAGCTTGGGTTTATATGAAGTGGATTTAGGAGGCGGAGGTGTGGTACCAACATCTTTGGATTGACTTCCTTGAGATACATAACCAATACCATACAGTTTTTTAGAGAATTTGACATGGATAGGTTCCAAGTTACCTTGCTCATGAAGGCCTAAGCCTCTACCTTGATAATTCATTTTCATAACCAATACCATACAGTTTTTGAGAGACTTTGACATGGATAGGTTCCAAGTTACCTTGCTCATGAAGGCATAAGCCTCTACCTTGATAATTCATTTTTTGGAACATACAATGCGCAATAGGATGCTTTTGTTTGAGGATACAAGACACAAGTTCCTTATTGGATGAAGAAGGTGAGATGGAAGACAATGGTTACTACTTTCCTAGGGAAGAACATTTGTTCAGGAAGGTAGTAAGGCCACTAGGATATGATGGTGGATTTGAAATGGAATCAATATGAGATGGTGAAGGAGCAATAGGATCTTGATTATGCTCATTATGCTCATTAAGATCCAATGTATTTGTTTGACCACCTATGTGCTTGTGGGGACCAAGCATCTCATCAAGGGAATTGGAGGTTGTGGGATGATAGATATGAATGGTGGAGGTTTCTTGACAATGGATAGTATTGGGACCATGAGAGAAAGGATTGACAAGATCATGATCTTGGAATGCATAAAGTAGACTAAGAGTATCATCATTGGTTTCTTGATCATAGATAGGATCACGATCATATATGGGAGCTTGGTCATAAATAGGATTAGATGTGTTAAGAATGGGATCATTTTGCTCAGGGATAAGCTCATCCTCATAAATAATATCTTGATATAGGTTGTGGATGGGTTGAATGGAAGGGATTTGATCTTGATTTAGTAATGAGAAAGATTGATCATACTTTGGATTTGACTCTTGACATAACTCTTGAGTTTGAATAGAAGTGGAAGTTTCTTGGATAGATTCAATGCATGATGTGCAATGAATAGGGCTTATGGTAAGTGGATTTTCAAGAGACTTGATAGTTTGTGGATTGTAAGATTGGATTGAGAAGTATACATGACATTTGAAGGTACTTGAATAGTTTCAAGGATAGGGATGTGATGGCATGAGGGTGGTGGTTGATTCCTTGATAGTATCTAATGGATCACATTCTTCATTAGCACATGGGTAAATGGACAATATAATGGATGGAGAATAATGGTAGATGGTGTAGGCTTATGTGTAAGATTATAATTGCCTATGCTGAATGGGGATGGAATTGGATGAGTGGATTTGGATTTCTCCATAGCTTTTCTTTTTCTTTTAGATTTTGCGAAGAATCTTTGGAGAAAGGATTCATTGGTTAATGGATGGATGAGGGAAACTAGGGGATGGATTGGTGTATGATTCCAAACTTGAGGTGATATTTCCCTTGTCAAGAGTATCATTAAGATGGCTTAAGGATTCTACAAAATTTTCATCATCACTAGGATCTACAAAGTTCCCATCATCACTAGGATTGAAATTTGGATCACCTCGGAGTATGTATGGTTTTGGATTTGGGCTAAATTTTTTGATGATCACAACCATTTTGATGAATGAAGATTGGAATAGGTTCAAGGATGCAAATATCAGTAAATGACACCAACTAAACTTCAAGTGGGTTGATGAACTCTGAAATAGATCAAGGTAACTCTAGGTCTGAAAATGCTTATGTAGGCAATGATTACTTGTGCTATGATGGATATACACAAGGACACATGATCAAGAGAGGGTATGCTAAAGTAGGAGATGATAAACTCCAAATTTTTCCTAACTCAAGAGTATGCTAAAGTAGGAGATGATAAACTCCAAATTTTTCCTAACTCAAGAATGATGAACCTTAAGTGATATGAGTGATTAATAGCCAATGTTTGATTCAAGACCTAAGGAGAGTAACCTAAGTTTAAGCTAAATGATTTGCTTGAATAGTGATGGATATGAAATGTGTATGACTGACTGGGATATTCTATTTAGGAACAATGGACTGGTGTAGAGGGATAAGTTTGCAGTTGTTTGATTTTTTTGAAGTTTTGCAAGGTTGAGATGTTACAGATTCCTAGGTGTCATGTTTGGTTGAGATTTGTTTCAAGAACACAAATCAATCATAGAAAACACATGGAAATCAGATTGGCTATTCTTTATGACATCTTGATGTTTTGCAAACATTTGTAGACATGCACAATCCTAGGCTAGGAAAGGACAATACTTGCTGAGTTCCCATTTGGTTTTACCCAGCCGCACCTACTTATGGTGTATAGCTCTAGGAACTTGGGGCACGAGCTCCCCCTTACAGTGCACTCACTTCTCAGGCACACCAAATTCCAAGTCCTTAAGACACGCATATCTTAAGATACTTTGCTATCTCTACCATAAGCCATGAAAATGTAGGATGGCTATTAGAGTTCGATCATCCAACCTCCTGTATCAGCAAGTAGAGGGTTTTTGGCCACTAAAAAAAGAGGTTCTAGTGTATATTCGGGGGACCAGCACCTCACGAGCATCCAGTAAGCCACTAAAGGCTTTAACTAACGCTACTAGGAGTTTAATATACACAAAGGTACACCTGCTTTCGAGCTAACGTTGTATGGTGAGCTCATATTGGTTAGACTTGGCTTTCACCTAATTCTCAATTTATATAGTGAACCGGACGAAAGTACTGCTTAGGGTCGCAAATGAGTTCTCCTTGCGGATGTGTCTCAAGAGGAGGCCCACTCTAAAAGGTAACACTAAGATGCAAGGAGAGAGCATACACATGCAACTTGCTCAGACTCGCATGGGGTTCATTTTAATTCAAAATCCAAATGTGTGGGTAGTTATACAAAATATCAAAGGAATGATTTTGATTCTCAAGCCACTGAGTGGCGCAAGAGAAGAGCATATGCATTCAATGACAAAAATACAAACCACAAGACATGGCAAACAATTGTTAATTTTAATGCAACACATTGATTAGTAGTTTGTAAAATTTGTGTCTTTGACGCATGAGAAGCTACAAGAAAACGTTAGAACAAGATGAATGATCTAGAAAATTTGAGATTAGTTTGAACAAATGGACTTCACCACGATGTAGCCCTTTGAGTCACCTTGATGAAAATGAAAAAGTTAGCCCATTTGAGTGAAACAGCATCCTAGGGCTAAAAATGGGCACTTTGACAGATTAAAAATAAATAAATAAATAAATAAAAATTGCCAAAATCCTCAAGGCAAGTTTTAACATTAGATGTGATTATTAAGATAAAACCATCAAACAGAGCTTGTAGTATGAGATTTTAACCGGTAATCCAAAGTTTTTACCCCGCACAAAAGGCACACTCTTTAGCAACCACAACTTACTCAGCAATTAACACATAAATGTTTCAAATAAAAACTAATGTTTTATATTACATTTTGAGGTCATAGAAATTATTAATGCTGCTTGAATTTGTATTACTAATCCATTAATACTAGAAAAGCTCTGAACAGAAGTCAGCAAAAATAGAGCAAAACACTAAGCTCTGCTGGATGTTGATGGTGAATTTTCTCAGCATTTTCGCAAGCTCATTCCAAGAATATGCCGATAGCAATAGCCACCGGGAGTTTTAATAGATTTGCAACCAACATCAATGAGTTTAATAAAACTTTCCAGCCAATAAGTTTAGTAAATTCCTAGCATGAATTTTTTTTACTGCATGAGAAATTCTTCCAAAACTATAATTGATGATAATTTCCATGGGCACTTGAAAACAAATCTTAAAGTTTAACTTTGAAACAACAATTTGGTAACAGTCCACTAACTCCCTCAAATAATGCTTTTACTGTAAATTCAAAAATAGAATAACAGAACCAAGATAAGAACAACAGATCAAAACAAAACCTCATAATGAAATAACATAAAACAACACACACAGAACAAGATCATTTAACGTGGTTCACCAATGTTTGGCTACATCCACAACGAAGAGCATTTTATTATTTCAATACATCTCTCTCACTCTGTGTATTACATACATCACTATATATTGAACAACAACTATTCATCTAACTCTGTATGCTATCAAAAACTCCCTCATACATTTCCATCCTCAGACAAATAAAGAAAGTTGCAATTGCATGCCAAGAAGATGGCAGTTATAAGGAACGGTTGCCAGAGGAGGAAGTCAGGGACTGCAGGAGAATCCTGCAGGGTAGTTACATCGGGCTTCAACAACCATGTGCCCAACAATCTCACACTTGAAGACCAATGGGATTAGCAATGAAGCTACTCTGAGAGATATTCCCTTCGATAAATTCAGTGTCATAGAGGAACAAGACCGAGAGAAGATCTACAGAATTCGAACTTCTCTCGAGAAACAATCTTGGTTAATGCATCCACTGGATTAACCTTTGTGTCAATCTTTGTGACTTGCAACTTGCCTTCGTCAATAACATGGCGGATAAAGTGGTATCGAAGGTCAATATGCTTTGTTCGACTGTGGAAGGCTAAATTTCTTGCCAAGTGAATAGCACTTTGGCTATCACAATATAATGGAAATACTGATTTCAGACAGCCCAGTTCGGTCAACAAACGCTCAAGCCATATCATTTCTTTGGCTCCTTCTGAGAGCACAATGTATTCAGCCTCTATTGATGACAAAGATACAACTTGTTGCAATCGAGAAACCCAACTAATGGCTGCCCTGGCAAATGTAAAGACATAACCAGTGGTAGACTGACGTTTGTCTAAATCTCCATCCATATCTGAATCAACATAACCACAGAGCTGAATGTCAGTACCTCCAAAACATAAACTAAAATGTGAAGTATCTTTCAAGTACCATAGAATCCACTGAACTGCCTGCCAGTGTAGTTTTCCCGGGTGACTCATGAATCTGCTCACAACTGCAACTACTTGTGCAATGTCCGGACGAGTGCATACCATTGCATACATTATACTGCCAACAACAGATGTATATAGAATAGACCTCATCTGTTCTTCCTCTTCCTCATTTTTTAGACACATAGCTGAAGATAGGTGAAAATGATCAACCAAAGGAGTAGATACCTATTTAGCATGAGACATATTAAATCTATCCAACACTTTGGCAATGTAGTTTGTTTAGGACAACCTGAGTTCTCTTTTATTTCTATTTCTAAATATGTACATCCCAAGTATTCTTTTGGGTGGTCCTAGGTATTTCATGGCAAAATGAAGAGCCAACTGTTGCTTCAGCTGAGCAATAATCTTAATACTAGTACCAGCTACTAACATATTGTCAACATAGAGCAAAAGTATGACAAACTCACCAATATTGAGCTTCTTGTGGTAAACACAAGGATCTGATTCACACCGAATAAAGTTGTTATCAGTCATGAAGCGGTCAAATTTTAAATACCATTGTCTTGGAGCTTGCTTCAACCCATACAAACTTCGCTTCAACTTGCAAAATAAATTCTCCTTACTTGGTTGAGCAAAGCCTTCAGGCTGCTCCATGTATAAATCCTCATCAATGTCTCCGTGTAAAAACATTGTTTTCACATCAAGTTGCTCAAGTTCTAAATCCCAAATGGTGACCAAACCCAACACAGCACGGATTGTATCCATTTTGACAATTGGAGAAAAGATTTCAGAAAAATCAATACCTTTTTGTTGATCAAATCCCTTGACGACTAATCTAGCCCTGTATCTTTTACTTCCTACATCTTCATCTTTCAAACGATAAATCCATTTGTTCTTGAGAGGCTTTCGATTTGGCAGAAGATGAACCAAATCCCAGGTGTGATTAACTCTCAATGACTCCATTTCTTCATTCATGGCTGCCATCCAATTGTGTGCATTTTCATGCTTGCAGGCTTGTTTATAAGTTGCCGGCTCTGCATAATCAGAGAGCAATAACTCGTAGTCATCAAATTTTGTAGGCCTCCTCTTCTCACAGGTAGATCTCCTTAATTGTGGAGCTTGCTCTGGCTAGATATTGGAGTCCAGATGTAGTCTCTGTAATAAATTATGAACATCATCAACCTCTGAGTGTAGAGGCCCCTGAGGAAAGCTCCCCTGCCTCTGTATTTGTGCACCTAGAGTGCTTTGCCCAGTCACACTATCCTATTCAGGCAATGATCCTTGTATCTGGTCAAAAGGAGACTGTTCATATGTGAAAGGCTGGATAGTATCCTGTGAAGGCAGCGATGACTGATTTAAGGGCTATGTTACACCTGAAGAGGACAGCATAGGAACTAGTGAAGGCTGCGTATTAAGTTCTGAAGGCAGCGTTGAGCATTGTGTGGGTAGCGCATGAACTTGTGAAGGCTATGTAGTATGCACATGGGAGTGCGTAGCACTTGCTGAAGGCAGCAATGGTCTAGACAAAGGCTGCATTGAAAGCTTTGCAGTCAGCGTATGACTATTGGAAGGCAGCAAATGACTCATAGGAGGCTGCATTGGATATGACACAGGTAGTGGCCTATCAAAAAAAGGCTGCGGTGGTATATTTGATGGCAGCAAACCAATTGAAGGCTGCGTTGGAGTAGGAAATGTTAGCAAAAGACCAGGCAGATGTTGCGTTCCAGTCAAAGGCAGTGTGGTAAGATTTAAAGGCGGCGAATGGGCATTGGGAGGCTATGTGGCAACAATGCAGGGCATACCAATTGAAGACTGGGTGGGAATTGTGTATCCAACCGAAGGCATAGTAGTTGAAGTAATAGGAGCTCCTGAGGTGTAAGAATGTATAGATGTAACTAGTGGCTAAGAGAAAGAGATGGTGGATTGCTTTACCACGCCATTATCAAACAAATCCACATCAACATACTCTATCGGAGATGAGTTGCAGGGTTGCAAACCTGGAAAATGCTTCTCATTAAACACAACATCACGACTACAGATTATAGTCTTTGCAACGGGATCCCAAAGATGAAAGACAAACTGATCTTCACCATAGCTGAGAAAAACACACCTTTTTGACTTGAAATCTAACTTAGTTCTCTACTCTTTCAGAATGTGAACAAAAGCGGCATAGCCAAACACCCGCAAATAATGATAGGAAATTTGTTTTCCAAGCCATGTCTCCTTAGGTATTTTAAAATCTAGCCTAGACGATGGAGCTCAATTGATTAAATACATAGCAGTATTACAAGCCTCTGCCCAAAACTCTTTGCCCAATCTGGCATTGGAGAGCATGCATCTAGCTCTCTCAAGTATCGTGCGATTTAGCCTCTCACCTGCACCATTCTCCTAAGGTGTATAAGGGATGGTCTTGATCCGTCAAATACCATGGTTTGCACAAAATGAATCAAACTCTGAAGAGCAATATTCTCCACCATTGTCTGTTAGTAGGCATTTAATTTTATGCCCAATCTGGTTTTCAACAGCAGCCTTAAAAATCTTAAATTTTGAAAATACCTCAGATTTTCTGTTCAACATATAAATCCAGATTTTTCAAGTGCAGTCATCTAGGAAAGTTACAAAATAATTTGCTCCACCAAAAGAAGTTACCTGAGTCAGACCAAAAATGTCGGAATGAGCAAATTCCAATGGAGTAGTTTTCTTGTCATGTCCTGTTCTCAAGAAACTGGTCCGGCATTGTTTGCCATAAAGGCAATGTTCGCATAATTCTAAATTGACGAAGGTGAGTCCTGGAAGCTGATTGCGCTGAAGCATAACTTGAAGACCTTTTTGGCTCATATGACTGAGACTTTTGTGCCATATTTCAAACCCACTGTCCATAGACGGCAAGGCAGCTCCCACTTCACCAATATAGTCCAGAATATAGAGATTACCTTGCTTCTTTCCTCTTGCCATTAATAAAAGCCCCTTTGTAATTTTCAATTAATCAAGAGAAAATTTAACATTGCATCCATTGCCTATAAGCTAACTAACAGAAATTAAATTTCTTTTTAACATGGGTACATATCTAACATCCATCAAAGTTAGTTTGTCTCCATTTTTTAGATTCAATATTATATCACCTTTTCCTAAAATGTCACATTCTTTATTGTCACCAAGAAACACCTTACCGAATGTGCCTTCTTGAAAATTTGTGAAAGCTTGACGGCATGAAATGAGGCCAAGTGGACTGAAATGAGGCGCCAGAATCAAGGACCCACAAATCTGCATTTGTATCACTTGCTGATAGAACCAAACCACCATCATTTGCAGTGTTTGCTTGATTATTTGTGCTCACGTTGCCTTGAGCTTTCTTATAGTTCCAATAGTTCTTCTTATTGTGTCTGGGTTTTCCACAAAACCAACACGCACTGGTTCTGCCCCTAGATTTTGATCGCGGACCAGATTGTGACCTTCTCCGGTTGTTGTATCTACCTCTGTCATGGCTTCTTCCCCTATTGTTTATACTTATAGCTGTTAGAGCATCACTGGATGAGGGTTCCTGATGTTTCCTTCTCATGTCTTCGCTAAGAAGAGTAGCTGCAACATCATCAAAAACTAATGTACTCTTAGCTGCTACAGAAGTGCTCACAGCCATGACAACACCTTCCCAGCTAATTGGTAAGGAATACAACAAAAAAATTGCTTTAATCTCAAGATCTAACTTGATACCCACCGAAGCTAATTGAGTAACTAAGGTGTTAAATTCATTCAGATGATTGGACATAACCCCACCTTCTTTCATTTTCAGGTTATATAATTTCTTCATAATAAATACCTTGTTTGAAGCCGAAGCAATCGCATACATGTTGGAGAGATTTTCCCAGAGCTCTTTCGTAGTACTCTCATTTGAGACATTGAATAATACATTGCTGGACAACAAGAGAAAAATAGTTGCCTTCGCTTTCATATCGAGTTTTTCCAAATCTTCGTCCTTCATAGACCTTGTCCTTTGGCTTTCCCTATTAAGGCGAGTGACAAGTCCTGTTTGATAAGAAGAGACTCCATATGCACTTTCCAAAGACCAAAGTTTTGGCCTATAAATTTCTCTATTTTCCATTTTTTTGAATCATCCATTTTGATTGTTGTACAGGTTCCAAAAAAAAAAACTTCACAAGCTATCTCCTGGACCGAGCTTCACACAGAGCTCTGATACCAATTGTAAATTCAAAAACAGAATAGCAGAACCAAGATAAGAACAGCAGATCAAAACAAAAGCTCAAAATGAAATAACATAAAACAACACACACATAACAAAATCATTTAACATGGTTCACCAATGTTTGGCTACATCCACAATGAAGGGCATTTTATTATTTCAATATATCTCTCTCACTCTGTGTATTACATACATCACTATATATTGAACTGCAACTATTCATCTAACTCTGTATGCTATCAAAAACTCCCTCATACATTTCCATCCTCAGACAAATAAAGAAAGGTACAACCGCATGCCAAGAAGATGGCAGTTACAAGGAACGGTTGCCAGAGGGAGAAGTCAGGGACTGCAGGAGAATCCTGCAGGGCAGTTACATTGGGCTTCAACAGCCACGTGCCCAACATTTACCTGAAGGTCTCTTAAGCGCTCGTTCGATTTCTTTGCCTCTTTTCATTAGAGTGTCCTTTATCCGATCCAACCTTGGATGCCAGAATCAGCAAGGGTGATAAATAACGAAAGCTTGAAACCTCTGAAACAGAAATAAACCGTTAAAACATTATAAGTCGATATAAATGTTTAACCAGTCGCGGTAATCCTGGTCCCTCCGGAACGGGTTGTGTCATTAGGGATTCACATGGAGATTTGATTGCAGCTAAGGCAACCAAGCTACCCCCAGGCACCAACAATGAAGCAGAAGCATGGGCTCTGGTACATGGACTCAATCTGGCTTTGGCAAAGGGTCTAAGAAACGTATAGATAGAGGGGGATTCCCTCATTGTTATAAACGCCATCAAAGGGAGAGGTTTAGACAATTGGAAGCTGAATTACATCCTCAGCCTGGCCAAATCTCTCCTGTCCAGACTTGATAATTTCTTTATCTCCCACACGCTACGTGAAGGCAACAGGGTGGCAGACTTTTTAGCCAATGTAGTATTGGACAATGAGAATGCACACGTAATCTTCCCTTCAGATGATCACCTTCTGACTAGTGGCTTGAACTCTATCCTGTGTGCTGACATGGAAGCCGAGTAAGCTTTGCGCCATTATCAAGCTTCAATCTTGACTGATCACATGTCAGGCTGAGGTGTCCCTTCCCAGGCTACTGGTGTTGCTTTGCATTTAGTTGGGGGACCGCCTCATTTATTTTTGCATTTATTGTGAGGGAAGGACGTCTAACACTCTGCAGGGACGTTGGATCGGGTTTTAATAGTGAGTTTGAGTGTATTTAGACAGTTCTAGTTTTCTCACTTGTCCTGCCCGCATGAGAAAGATTGCGAATCTGTCTTCATTGTATGTTCATTAATATCCTTTGCAGTGGCAGCCCTCCCTGGTTTGAAATTATTCTTTGACGGCGCAACGGCCTCTCCGTCCCGATTGCTCCGTATTTCATAGGACACGTGGCTACCGCTCCCGGTTTTTCTTCTAGCTGGCTGCGTACTTCCCTATCTTCATGTGTGGTTGAAGCAAATGTTTTTATTATTCTTCGCCAGCCCTCAGTTTCATTTGGCTAGCTTTTCTCAGTCTCTGTCGCACCATCTTCTTCCGAGTTTTAGTCTTCTGGCGCTTGGTGATGGCGGATACGCGGCTAAACCAGAGGTTATTTTTTCCTTCTTTGGACTGGAACCTGAGATAAGGGGGCGCGTGAAGGCAATCGATCTTATGACTTTGATTGATTCAGATTGCACTCTTATTCAGTTTGCTGTCCAGAACATTGTGGGGCATGCCTGGATCAGGGGATATGAGGGTCGTGTTCTAAACTTTTCAGATGTCGTTTCACAGCTCCTCTCCAACATAATGGACCTAGTTATGGATGGTGTCTATGTCCACTCTCTCGCGGCAGGGTTGCTCTTCAAGAACATTTATACGATGGAACGATGGGAGGTGGCAGTAGCTAATTATAAGATGGACCAAGGAGACGCCCTCATTGGAGGGATTTTTAATCTCACTTCCCTGCGGAATTCCCCTCCTCAGCAAGCGATTTATAGGGCAATGCAATCTAGTCTTAAATCTCTGTGTAGTGCGGAATTGGACGAAGCGCTTCGGTCCTACTGCTTTCATTTCTCCAAGAAACGGTCCGAGCGAATCAAGGATGTTTTCACAGCAATTCGCTTTCTCAGGATCCATGCTTCGGACCTAGCCCCGGGTATGCCTTTTTACGCACTGTCTGAGGTGGAGGAGGGTGGCCAGTCTGAGCCTTCTACGGATATGGACGCACAAGCTCTCCCGGCTGCTCCACCAGCGGCGTGATCTCTCTCGCGGGGCTCGTGGTCTGTGGTCAGAGGTTTTTGCTACTGGAGGTCCTGTGTTGGCTGCGGTGTGCTGCGGGGGTGGTGGGTTTCCATTTTAGTGGTTGGGAGTGTATGGTTTGTTGGCAGTCTCCGTGTTTTTTCGCTCGGTGTCGGTGTGGGGGTGGCTCTGGCGGTTTCTTCGGCTGCGTCTGGCGTGGGTGGATGGCAGGTTTTGTTTTTTCGGCTCTTGCCTTGGTGGTGACTTCGGGTGCTGTGGGATGTTTTCCTCGGTGCTTTCTCTTTGCCCGTCTGTAGTGGCGGCCTCAGTGGTGCTTGAATGGGTGCCTTTTCTCTTACGTTTTTCCTTTTGTTAGTTTCTGTTTTAGCGTGGGGTGTTTTTGGTTTCATTCCTCTGGACTCGGCTTCGGCCATGTTTTCTGTAACACTTTATTTATTTCCTAATATATGGGTGTTCACTCCCCGTTTTCTGTTTAAAAAAAAAAAAAAATGTTTAACCAGTCATTAGCATTTATGGAGAATTCAAGGAATACGCTGCACAGAAACAACAGACGAGTTTGGAAATTTTCCCAGCGTGAATGAAGCTCAAGGAAGATGTAGATAGTAATAGCGGACGAGTTTAGAAAATTGCAGTTGCACCCGTAGGAAGTTTAAGGAATATGCTGATAAAGCAAGCGACGAGTTAAGAAAAATTATCAGTATGAATTATAAAAAATTTACCTGCGTCAATTAATTTTCAAACACCAATAACAACTGACGAGTTTAGAAAGATTTCTGGGTGAATTTATTTCACCAAGGAAATTCAAAGCCGATAATGACAACCAACGAATTTTAAAAATTTCTGGTAGCGTGAATTTTTTAGGGCATGAGACAATCTTTCTGGCCGTTTTGGCACCACAGTTCAACCTAAAAATTCACCACAGTTCACACTACTGCTATTTTATCCGCATCATAAACTCTCGCCGCTCGGTGTTAGCCATTTCCTTAAGCCAGGGAAGTGATATTTGTTGAGTGTAATAGCTTAAAGCGGGCGCTGGATCTCCATTATTATACAGACTATCAAGATTTTTTTATTTTTTATAATGATCAAAAGCTATAGTAAAAGAAAGCCGAAAATGTTTAAAGGTTGTTGTTTAAAGTTCAAAGTTAACGCCAAAGTTTTGAATACCACGATTTATGTCAAAACTCTCAACTTAGAATATTAAAATGGAAGCATGGATAGTTTAAGATCTGTGAGGCTGCGATTAGAACGCTAGACAAACCAATGTAACAAAAGAGATCACATTTCTTTTTACCAAAAAGCAGCTGCTTTTTATAAGGAAAAGGCAACGTTAATGGTAACAGTTATAAGGAAAGCAAAATGAAACGGCGTTTGCTTCAGCAGACCGCAGACTTGGGACATTCACAGAATATTAAACCACTAACAGTTTAATCCGAAGCTCAAAGCTACTGCTGAGAGGAATGACATTAATAATTTAAAACTAGTGATTAAAGAAGATTTAATCTTGATAAAACCGTTACCACAACCGGCGGCTGGTAGCAGAATAATAATAACAAACCGTTGGTACAAGGGGTGACTCCAAAACTAAACTTTTTTCCAGCCTCGCAACACCTGCCAAAACTCAACAAGAACTCTTGCAAACCAGAGATTAAGTAAGAAGGATGTGTTCACGTCGGGTTTACCAATTAATGTACCATAAACCAGAGATTAAGTAAGAAGGATGTGTTCACGTCGGGTTCACCAATTAATGTACCATAAAAATATGATAATGAGATTTCAAAACTATTTCAAAACCCTAAAATCTATATCAAATACAACATCACAATTAAAGATACAGCTATGAAAAACGATAAATTATTAACTTAGATAAATGTTATCGAATCATAAATGTGGTTGCTAAAAGTATTCACATAACTTTAATGTATGTGAATGTTTGCCAAGGAATGAAATTGGAAAATAGTTAGGTTTTTATAAAATTTGGGTTGCACAGGAAAAAGGTAGGTATATTAACAGGTTTGGTTTTCTTTTAATTTTTGGGATTAAGTTTTGGTTAAATTTAATAATAAATTAAGGTAGTTAATTTATTATTAATAAGAGGTTTTGGCTAAGAAAATAATAAATTATAATTAATTTATTATTTACAGGAAATGGAGTAAAGTGGAGATTTAATTAATTTAATTCAATCTCATGCAAATGGTAAGGATTAGGATTAAGGGTGAACTTAGGGATTAATTATTGGTCAATTTTTTATGTCTGACATACTAAATTTGAACATAAAATTTTTGGAATAAGTTTTCTTAAGAGACAAGTGTCAATGAGTGAATGATTCAGATTAACTTTATTTTTTACAAATATTCTACATAATGATACTTCTAGAATTAATCAATAATGATAAATAATACAAGTCTTGAAATTAAGTTCTCAACCGAAATAATAAATAATTATTTTTTAAAGGGATGACTACAATTACAATTTACATAGATAGGGATGACTATAATAAATTTACATCATCGAATGATCATACAACTTAAGTTCTATTCTAGGTTAAAGTTTTGATAATATAAGTTTTGGAATTAAGTTATTAACCAAAAATAATAAATAATAAAACACAAATTTAAAAAGAATGACTACAATTGTAATTGACATATATAGCTCATATTATACTATTATAATAAACAAAAAGGGTTTACAAAGTATTACATAGATTGCCCTAAGCTAAAGTGCCCTAGCACAAACCTTTGATAAAGGCCTACGTAGATAAGAAAAATTTAAAAGATGCAAAAATTTAGAAAACTTAAAGCAAACTTAGAAATATAGAAGAAAAGTGAAAACACCATCTTCAAGTACTCTGACTTGAGATATCAGCCTATCAATGATTTAGCTTCCATTGCTTGAAGGACTAAATGTTAATGGCCTCCATGGATGTGTCCCCTAACAACTACCACTTAAAGAAGAAAAATGTAGCATAAACAAAAGACCTCACCCTTCATAATAAACATGCATATAAAATCATTCTTTATAATCTGAACCCTATCAAAGGATTCCAAAAAACCTCTAACAAATGCCCTTCTTGCCTCCTCAAGAATGCAGTTAGTTGCAGATAAAGTCTCTAACACATGTAAAGGGAAATTGCCAGCCATATCCCATGGTCCCATATCATAGTTATAATCATTTAAAGCTAAATCAAGCTTATCCGTAGCGATAAGTGATTCTTGAATTATAGTCTTACCGATAATCTTCACTAGACCCGAGTCATTAAGAAGGTCCATTAAATTTGACAAAAAATATAGACATGATGTCACTGAATAGAATTTTTTGAGAAAATTTTAAAAAAATATCATGACCAATAATTTCACAAATAACATCATCAACCAAAGCAGAACTTCAATTAGAAACACCTTCTCTAGTTTTTGTAACTCGTATCTAGTAAAATTGATCAAAATCAATCATTCCCCATTTGTAGGGAAATAGACAAACACAACAAGGGATTGACTAACTAATCTTAACCACCAAGAATAGAAAAAGAAACAACCACGAACACAAAAGGAAGATGTTAATAAATTTATAGAAGTGCCTAAACTTATTCCAAAATTATACAAAATCATTATTCTTCACAAATTATGCTATATTTATTGTGTCACAATGTAGAGTAGAGCTCACTTGCCAACATTTATTGCATTTACAACAAAATAGAAGATCAAACAATAAATCTAATCTTAAATATTAATTGGTAATAATGTTGAATGTTTGATATGAGTCAAGATAAGCTACAATACTTTGATCTTTAATTAGCCATGTTTTGCAATCAAATCCATTATATTAAATCTTGAAATTTTAAAAGTTAGGAGACAGACCTTCTACATTAACCAATGTTCATTTAATATCTTAATATTTTATTAGTGGTGCTGATGGAGTCAACTTAATGTAGTTGCTTTCCATCATTCAATTCTTTTGTACTACTTGTGAAAAAAATGTTACTCTTTATTGTTTCAACCTTGGGTGAATTCTATATTTTGATTTCCTATAAATCAACAATTTCTCATCAATTCTATGTTTTAGCTTAGCTAAAAAATCAAGAAACACAATATTTTCTCCCATAGAGCTAAGTTTTATACTAGTGTAGTGGTTTGAAAATATTTATCTTAGAAAACAAAAGACTTCTTGGTTAAATGTCTTTTTCAACATTACAACTTCTTTTATATAGACAACATTTATTAGAGATATAAAACTACTCATTGACTAATTATGAACTTACTTTCCCCTATCAATGGAGAATTGAGAAACATAACAACATAACTCCATTGGACTACTCTTCATAAATTCTCAACATAAGGAAACCAAAATTGAACACAACACACCAAACTAAAAGACTACAACTACAACTACCAAACTAGAGGGAAATGCAACTAGTCCTATGAAAAATCCTACTTAAATATTTTATCCATTCTCCAAATGAATAACTAACCAAAAGGAGAAGGTTCCTTCATTTTCCTCGAGGAAACTTCAACACATTTTGACCCTTATATTCTAACAACTAAATATAACACTAATGACTCCAAAAACCTCATAAACAAATATAGAAACACCTAAAATTGATCATGTGTAAAAATGAAATGTCAATTTAACTAATATTATACCCATTTACACCCATTACAATATAATAAATATTTATTTAACAAATTAATATTTTCAAAACTTAATAAAAGAATCTGCTAAATTAATCGATCTTATTCCTTGCCATTTAAATGTGAACTTTTTAACCTTTGGGAAAGAGCTATTATAAGCCCTGAACCTCCTCTCCATTTCTCTCCATTTTCACTTAACTATATTGATATCATTGACTAGCAATTCAAACCAGTATATAGTAGAGGCTTTCAAAATAATAAATTATTAAATTAGCAAAAAATAAATAACACCCAAGTAAAACATATCAGTGGCCAAATTAATTGCTAATATTATAGATTTGTCTTAAAAATCGCTACCCTTTATATTCTTTACAAATACATTTAAAATAGAATTGTCACTTTCAGTAGGAGTTAAAAATTTGTTAAAGTGAAAAAATAGAGAAAATTCTTATTTTTCTCCCCTATTTCTCTTGCTTGCACGCCTAACAATAATCTGTCAAAACTTTAGGCCATTTTTTTCGGGCATAGTTAAATGATCCCTTAAACTTATATCATAAGTGCTCTAAATATTTATACAAAGTAAATAAAAATCTTTTAAAATGAACAACTACGGGTAAGATAAAAGAAAAAACAAATGCCTGCTAAAATTTGAAGCCTTTAAAATAAAATAGACTATTTGGGTTTATTAAAAATCAAACCACCCATTGGGATGGTTTCCCCAGCTTTCTTCCAAACCTTTGGGAGATAGTTGGGAATGATGTCTTCAATGCAGCCAAGGACTTCTTTAGGACGAGAAGACTATTGTAGTAGTTGAACAACATATTTATTACTTTAATTTTGAAGAAGATTGACGCTAGGCTTATGGCAAACTTTAGGCCTATTAGTCTCTACAATACTATGTACAAAGTTTTCACCAAAATCCTGGTCTTCGGGCTGTAACCCCTCCTGGATAAACTCATTTCTCTAAACAAAATGGGTTTTGTTTTAGGGAGACAGATACTGGATGCGACTATCACTACCCATGAAATTATCCATTCCATCCACAAGAGCAACACTCTAGGTATGATCTTTAAATTGGATATCTCCAAAGCCTATGATAGGGTGAATTCGGATTTTTGTTTAGGGTCCTCAAGAAATTTAGCTTCAAAGAGAGGATTGTCAATATCATTAAAGAGTGTATTTCTACGGTGCACTTCTCAATGTTGGTCAATGGTTCTCACAAAGGATTCTTTCTCTCTGGGAGGAGCCTTAGGCAAGACGACCCTCCTTCGCCCTATCTTTTTATATTGCTTGCTAAAGTGGTGGGTAGGAATGCTTGTAACTTGTTGATGCAGGGGACTCTCCGGGTATCAAACCTACCACTACTGGTTAGACTATGGTCATACAACAGTTAATGGATGACACTATTTTGTTTAGGATAGCCTCTATTATGGAAGCTAGAAGATAGAAGGAGCTCCTCAAAACCTATGAGAGGGTCTCGGGTCAGAGTATCAACTTTGAGAAAAGTCATATCTATTTTCTGAACACCCAAGAGGATTTGCAGCAAAAGATCACTCGAGTCCTAGGCTATTCGAGCAAAAGGTTCCCAGCCACCTACTTGGGGGCCTCCCCCTTACCACTACTAAAGTATCTGCAGAATTCTGGAAATGGTCGTTGGAGAGAATGCAGAGGAAACTGGCTGGATGGAAAGGGGCTCTTCTAAGCCAGGTAGGGAAGTTCCAACTCCTCAAAGCCTCCCTCCAGGGGATGCCTAACTACTCAATAAGTCTCTTCAAGATTCCTTTGTGGCGGAAAAGATTGAACAAATATAGAAGAAATTCCTCTAGTATGGTTTAGAAGAGAAATAGAGAATTGCTTTTGTTGGATGGGAAAAGGTTTGCACCCCTAGACATCAGGGGGTCTAGGGCTAAGAAGAATTCATCTCATGAATTGTGCCCTCTTGTCCAAGGTGGGGTGGAACCTTATTCAAGGTAATACTGACTAGGGGGACATCATGGTGGCCAAGTATCTCAATGGGGATCAGGGCAGGAGATTACTCTCGGAGGCTAGTATCCCCAAAGGCTCGGTCATTTGGAATGGGATCCTCAAGACCCGTGGCCTTCTTCGCCAAGGAATCAGGTGGAAGATAGGAGACGACAAGGAAGTTAACTTCTGGAAGGACAGATGGTTGAAGGATAAACCCTTGTTAGAGTTGAAGTATGGCAGAATCATGGATAGGGCTTGCAGGGTCTTTGGCTCTAAGGTGGTTGATTACATAAGGACTAATGGGGGTCTCAAGAGCTGGATTGTTTTGTCAGTTGGCACCCCCAAATGTGATGAGGATAGGGTGTTAGCCCTTCAGCTCCAAACGTAATTGGATGACTACAGACTCTTTCTTCCCCAAGAGAGATAGGATGATCTGGGACAAGGACAACAAAGGTCTACCTATGGTCTGCTGTTAGACCCAGCTGAGAATTGATTATGGGGGAAAGTCTGGATGCCCAAACTTTTACCAAAAGTTAATTTCTTCTGGTGGATCCTGATGCATAATAGAATTCTGACCATTGAGAATTTGAGAAAAAGGGGTTTCAAAATGCTAAGTAGATGCATTCTTTGTGGTTCTGAGGAAGAGATGACTGACCATCTCTTTCTTCACTATAGCTTTGCTGGGGAGGTGTGAGGTTTAACCCTTCAAAAACTTAATATGAGTTGGTCCTTGAACAACAACTTAGAAGCCTTGGCCTGGGATTGGAGGCCCCCCTTTAGACCAATGTTACTAGT
This sequence comes from Cunninghamia lanceolata, assembly GCA_027924645.1. Lineage (NCBI taxonomy): Eukaryota > Viridiplantae > Streptophyta > Pinopsida > Cupressales > Cupressaceae > Cunninghamia > Cunninghamia lanceolata. The sequence goes on from BSBN01000530.1 coordinate 6,473,402, forward strand.
TTCCAATGAGCTTTGGTCCCAAATTCCTCCCCATTTAGCCTGGAGCCTATGGAAAGAACACAATAATAGAGTTTTCAAGGAGAAATGTAGAACACCTAAGGAAGTTTTCCTGTGTTTATCCAAGCTGCTTATGGAGAACATCAACTCTTGAAAGTTTAAAGTTGTAGATAGTTCTCCAAGAGGGGAAGAATAGAGTCTTTTAAAACAATGGAACATCAACCCTGATTCTTGTTGGGTTGACAATTCTAAAACGATTGCTAGGGTGAGGACCAAATGGGCCTTACCATAGCAAGGGTGGTTCAAGCTCAATTTTGATGGAGCTACTAAGGGGAACCCAAGGGTGGCTAACAGAGGAGGAATTATTAGAATAGACATAGGAACCTTTGTGGCTACCTTTTCAGGTGGCATTAGTCTAAAGAGCAACAATGATGCGGAAGTGTTTGCTATGCTATGGGGGATTAAGCTGGCCATTTCCCTGAACATCATACTTCTTCATGTGGAAGGAGATTTTCATCTTGTGGTTAATGCTACTCTGGGATCGACCTAGATTGGGTGGAACTTAGCAGACATCATAGGAGATATCAAACTGCTGCTCAATGGAATGGAGGATTTCAAGATTTCACATATATACAAGGAAGGGAATTTGCTATAGCTGATGCCTTGGCCAATGTTGGCAGTGGCAAAGAAGGATGGCATTGCTGGAGGAGTATGCCCAGTCTACCTAATGAGATTCATACTCTCATTCTGAAGGATGGTGATAGCTACAGGAATTAAGTGGCTTGGGGCTGTTGTCATTCTTTGGTGTTAGCTGGAGTGTGGTAGGAATGGGGTTTCTACTTTTGGCCAGTCGAGGAAGGGTTGTGGTCTGGTTTTCAGGAATGGCGAGTCCAACCTTTTGAATTTTTAAAATTGCATGAGCAGGAATTTGACCTTTCAAAATTGTAGAGGTGGGAATAGAGGTGTCTTTGACTGGACGTCGTCTAGTCAGCTGATTAGAACTCCTAAGTGCTATGGGATCGAGGCACATGTGGAATGCTGGATTGCCACCCTGGTCGGGAGGATAGGTTGGTAAATCATAAGATATATGTGTTGCAAGGTGTGGCCCTTGGTCTCCTTGTTCAGTGTTGCGCTGCGGTGGTTTGTGACAAGGGCTTAACCACCTCCCGTGCTTGTTAAGTCAAGTGGTTGTATCGGGCATTAAAAGGTCGATCTTTTGGTGCAATGGCAGCTAACAGTTGGTATCAGAGCCAAGGTCACGAGTTCAACCCCGCACTTGCACTCGGGGGGTTGTTGCAAGGTGTGGCCCTTGGTCTCCTTGTTCAGCGCTGTGCTGTGGTGGTTTCTGACAAGGGCTTAACCGCCTCCCGTGCTTGTTAAATCAAGTGGTTGTATCGGGCATTAAAAGGTCAATCTTTTGGTACAACGGTAGCTAACAATATGGACATCGGGACTAGTGGTTATCTAGGAGTTAGATATAGCTGGATAAAAAGGATGTCGTGTGGGCCTTTGGCAGGGTTACGGAGGGTTGATGGGATGGTTTTTTAGATGGGTAATTATATTTGGTTAATGCCTGCAGTTGGTGATGTCTACTATCACACGAGGTGGCAGCTGAGTTGTCTCCCCAAGGAGATGTTTTTGAGTGACAAGGATGTGACGTATCACCTCATTAATTATGCTGTAATTATTATTTACTTTCTGTGGCTTTCCCATTTTAATGGCTTGCTTGCTACTTTCAACACTACCTGTTAAATATTTTTAGCTACCTTAACAATTCCAAACTTAGTTGCCTCTGCAAGTTTCAAACTATCACGATGGGCGGAGATATTGTCAAGATTGAACCCAATTCAGTGGAGGAATCATGACCCTATTGTGTGGCATATCATTCAAGAAGGTGAGGTGGTTTCCTTCTTCGAAGGGATGGATGGTCATGATGAAAACCTATCGCGCCAATTTGCAGAGACTTGGGACGATGAAACCAGAGAAGTTAGGGTTGGCAGCATTGGTTTCTAGGTGTCTAAGGAGGTGATTGGGCAAGCTACGAGGCTTCCTATTAGAGGGAAGAAACATTCGAGACGCAACAGGGTGCCCGACCTTGAACATATGGCTCTCTTCTTTAGAAGGGAGAGGCAGCCATGAAGCTGCATGGTGGGTTTGAGAGAGAAAAGTTGCCGAAGCCATGGAGCCATATCTACTTAATAATTATGAAGTTCTTCAGGCTGGAAGGGAGATTCAAGGTTTTTTACCACTACCACTTTGCTCTCCTTAACCACTTTAGAAATAAAATGGAAATCAGTTTTCTTTTTTTTTCTACTTTCTTCCCTGGATAATTCTATCAATTTAGTTAGAGAGCTTAGGGCTAAAAATGCTAGCCACTCACTTGTTCCCATTCATCAAGGCCTCATTATGAGACTATACCAGTTCCACCTTACCCTATGCCCCCCAAAGCAAATTAAGGTTAAGTTTCTTGAGGACCCCTAGCCGAGCATGTCTCCTGGTTCTAAAGGAAATGTGAAGACTTGTGTGGGGACCCCTAAGATTTCCCCTAAAACCTCTAAGGGTGACCCCTGTACTGTGGGTGATATCCCTATTGGAACCCCTGTCACTTCTAAAAAGAAGTCCTAGAAGAGTGCCACCTCGGTGCGAGGGAAGAGATAGACTAGATTCAAAGGATGATGGGGCTGCTCTAGTGAAGAAAGCTAAGAAGGGTAAGGATGCTTTGAGTACGGATGAGCCTATGAAAATTGTTGAGCTAGACCCTAAGCACAAACTTGTTGGTAGTGGGGAAGGTGTGAAGGTTGCTAACCTGAGGGTTTGATGGTCTATCCGCATTGTTGGAAAACCTTCTACGAACCCTTAGGGGGTGGAGATTTATGATGACTCAGAGTTTGTTGAGGAAACGATGGAGGAAGGAGGGGATGAAACCCCACTGAGTCTATGCATGAGGTTGAAGGAGCGAGTCACTTCGCCTCCATGAACAAGTCCAGTTCTGAGGGCTTGGGTGAAGCTGATAGGGTTACTGGTGGACAAGATAGCAAGGGGAATTGCTCGTTATGTGTTAAGAATTCTAAGGATTTGAGGTGCCTCTAGAAGAAGATGGAGAGAATGTAGAAGAAGTGGAAGATTATGGCTGAATTTGCTAATAAGGCCCTGCAATAGGTGGGGCTCGATAGCCTGGGAGAGTTCAAAGACATGGTCAATTTTCTAGTCAAGTTTGGGATGGATGGCAGTCCTTAGTTTCTGGATGTTTTTGTTGTTTCTGCTATTTTTGATTAGGCATTTTTTGTCTGTTATTCATGCATTGTTAATAAGTTGTTCTTGGCTTTTTAATGGCATGTAGCCTAGGGGGCTATTTTGTATAGGGTTCTAGACCCTTTTTCTAGCTAAACTAATAAAAAATAATCTAACCACCAGTGAACAGGAACTTTAAGTAATGTTTTCTATTATATAAATATTTATTCTGATAGTATTGTAGGACCTAGATCAAATATATAAAAATAATAAAAATATATATCTGCAAATGATATATAAAGAACTATGTTACTAGAAATGAGAACACAAAGCAACGTGGCAAGAACACACAAAAATATATTATAGGAAAATTATATTTGCAAATGATATATACAGAGAACAAAAAAATACATTGTGAGGGTCTTAAATTTAGATTATCAAATATGGCTTTATATAACAATTTCTTTGCAACAATTCTATTTAAAAAATATAATAGGTGCCTTGAGAAGGATATCTCCCAGCATACTTTAGATATATTTTTTAAATATAGGTATACTAGTTACGCCGAGAGGCATTCCTACATTCACAGAAAGGATGGAGAACAAGAGCTAAAAGATTTATAAACAGATTCAGATTCTATGAAATTTTATAAGATTCTCATTAAAATATATATATATATGCCAATTCAGTAGATTTAAAAAAAAAAGGTAAAATTATGGTGGCCATTACAGATTTCTTCGAAGTTAAAAACTAATAAAAAATGTAGATGAACAAGAAGCAGATGGAAGGTAGGTGGATGAGAGTTTTAAAGAGGCATCTGCTCACAAAGGTCCAGACAGAAAATAAAAAATCATGAAATGCTTTATATATGCCCAGTCTAATCTTTATTTAGATTGTTGGTGTATCACTCCTGACACCTCTGATATTCCCTATTCATTGGGGTTAACTATAGTCATGAGCCTTCTAGAAGAATATAGAATATGTGAGAGTTGTTGGCAAGAGACACATTGTGGCTTCATGATTGTTGTCATTGATGGCAACAAAGTTCATCCTAGACATCCACAGGACATGGTGTACCTATACCGGAAGTCATATTGAAGAGTGTTGTGGTTTGGTAAGAAAGAATAGAGTATGTGCAAAGGTCCGACAGTCAGGTCCAGATCTCTCAGAGGAAGTATCATAGTAAAGTGCGGACTTGGAGAAGTCAAGAGGAGTACCTTGACTGATACATTCCAGAGATTGAGCCTCCGGGGATAAAAGAGTGAATAGATATGATCACCTAAGTAATGGGTTCCTATTTGGCAGAGTATCAGACCTTAATCCAGATGAGTTGTTGATGGTGATCAAGTTCCTTAAGGTATCATTCATGACTAGCTGACATGATTGATGACTTCTATAAGCATCTCCTTGATACGCATCACTTGATAAGTAAGGATTCAACCGACAGATCAGAGTTTGGGAAACTATTGACTATTCTGAATGTCGACTAGAAAGGTGTTGAAATCATTGGTGTGGATATATATACCAGATGGATTTGGATGTGAAGGTGTGTGTTGTGTGTTGTGGTGTACGAAGAAAAGTAGAAGAGTAGTGTGGAAGTAGTAAGGCAGGTCCAGTATGTAAAAGGACAATAGCACAAAAGAAGAGAAAGAATGAAGTGTAGTAGATCAGTATACTGAGGCTAACCGGAACTAAACTCCAGCATATGTGGATGCTTCTCATCAGTTCAAGTATCTTGTTACTCTTTATAACTTGTAGACAGTGAGTCTCTTGTAGGCAGTGAGCCTCTTGTGAGTAGTGTGCTCAGGTAGTGAACCCTAATTGGCAAGTGCCATTTTGTATTTCTATTCTTTTAACAGAGAATACATTCTTGGGTTAGTCACCCCATGGTTTTTCCCTTAACAGGGTTTTCCATGTCAAAATCATTGTGTTATGTGTATTGACTTTGTTTCTGCTTTCATGATTATGGATGCTTATTTGCTTTGATGTTGCACTAGTTGTTAAAGAAGAACAGAAAGTTAAATTAATTAAGATAACTAATTCAACCCCCCTCTCAGTTATCAACAATTGGTATCAGAGCCAAGTTCCTCCAAATAGAGCCTAACAGCTTGAGGAAGATCTGGGAATTCAAATGGATGTGTATGGTATGAGGGAACAACTTCAGTCTGCCCTAGATGATCTTGAGGAATCTAACTCTAAAGTCAATGAATTGAAGGAAAGACTCAAACAGGCTGATGATTTCATAAATGAACTAAAAGGGAAACTGAGTATCTCTATGAAAAAGAGAAAGGATCTACTTTAGCAATTAGCAAGTCAAGGTGAAGCCAATGATACAAATGAAGACCTAAAGGAGAAAACCAAGTTATGTGAAAAGTTATCAAAAGAGGTCATTATGGTAAGACATGAAATGGAATCAAGAGTTATAAAATTCACTCAAGAAATTGAAGAGAAAAGAAAAACTGAAGATAATCTAAGACAATCTCTCAAGGAGAAATCAGAAGACTGCCACAAAATGGATAGAATAATCAGGCATCTAGAATCTGATCTTGAAGAAGCTAGAGATAATGAAGAACAACTTGAGAATCAAATTGACACTCTTAAAAGGGATCTTCAAACAGCGAATGAATACAAAGAGAAATTCAAGATAAGATTTGCTCAACTTGAAGTTCTTCTTCAATGCCAAAAGAGGGCAGATGACAAGCAAGGCTTGGGGTATGAAAAAGGTGAAAGCTCCGGATCCGGTCAGAAGAAATCCAGATCAGAAAATCCAAGAAACAAGCCTAGAAGACCTCTGGTAAGGCAACCAAATGCTCAAAGATATCCTTCCTTCAATGGATACTTCCATAATTGCAATAACTTTGGTCATAAAGCAAATTAGTGCAGAAAAAGAATGAATCGGACTAATTCATCCTTCTTCGGACAGTGTTTCAACTGCAAAAGGTATGGTCACAAATATCATGAATGTAGAAATATGCAAATGAGCAATTCATTCAATGGTAGATGCTTTGCATGCAATAGAATGGGACATATGGTTAATCAATGTAGATCAAGAGGATATCAGTCAAAAATGTAAAGAAATGTTGTTTGCTACAATTGCAATAGATCCGGTCATATTGCCAAATTTTGTAGAAGCAAGAATCAGGATAAAAGTTGTTCGGTGCATCATAATCAGAATCAAGACAAGGGAAAAGGAAAAGTGAATGCGGATGAAGTTCAAAGGGAGATGAACAAGATTTGGGTGAAAAAGAGTACAGAAAATGTTGGGGATAGATCCGCACTAGAATCTGGTGCTGATATTCCTTCCAAAAATTAAAAAGTGAGCTCTGGTTCAGGGGGAGACACAAGGAAAAACATTTTCCCCCAACCAGTTAATTGGTGCCTGAAATTGGCACGAGGAACGTTGCAGATTAAAGGGTTCATAGAGGAACATCTAAATAAACTTTGGTAAAGAGATGGAAGATCCGCAAGTTGGTTTGAACAGATTAATCTTCCAAGACTAATCCGGTTCAACAGTCATCTGGTAAGAAGTAGGTTTTTCATAGTTAGATCTGATATGATTCAAACTGAGGAATCTTGATCTACGGATAGATGAAATGTTTGGGGAAAAGAAGATAGACTGTCAATCATCACCAAGAACAACTCTAAATGCTTCTTAATGATCTAGAAAAGATTTTTTTAAGAACAAGGAGAACAAGGAAAACTGGAATGACTTGAGTTACACATTTATTGCAATATGGAATTAGGGTTTGTAGAGAAATATAAGGGTTCTTTTATTTAACTTTTGTTCATTTTACATTCAAGAAGAAGAGAAAAGGAGCTCTGCAACAAATTGACTCAAGCCCATCAAAGATCAACTGCAGAAATCAATTCATCCAACAATCCGATCCGGTTCACATCGTGAACCCTAAAAGTGTAAAAGGTATTTTTCGTTCTTGAAAATCTCTCTGTGAATCTTTGAAAGATGGCTAATCTGAATGTGGTGAAAATCACTGATAGGCCGCACCCTAAATTCAAAAACATCCCTATAAATCCTAGAAGTTGATCCCCTAGGCGCATTTTCTAGCATTCCACATGGAATTCTGCATGTAGAAGATGTTAGGGTTTACATTCACACAAACATTAAAGAATTCGGTGAATCCAAGCTGATGGATATCTACCACAAGGAACTGATAGATGAATCATTTGAACTAAAACCTCAGTATAAGGCCATTCGAGATAAACATTTTGGACAATGCATTCATTTCTCCTATTTTGCTGAAGATGATTGGGTCCGGTATGTCTTGAGCAGAATGCATGACAACTTTATGTGGTTAATGAGGCCATTTAAGATAACCAAGGAAGCAATTAGGTAGTAACCAGATTGCACTCATCCAGTGGGTTACCTACTCTAAAATCAGTCAAAAACCAAACTGTGAGTGAGGCTACCAGATCTAAATTTGATAAAAGGGCAATGACAGTTGAGGATATCACAGATCCTAACATTAAGTTTGTCTCCATTATTATTGGCTACAAAATATATCACTCTAGCAGAGAAAATTCTATATCCGGAACATCAATCTACATTGCTTATGAAATGTTGAGAAAGAATGCAGACTATGACCTTTGTGAACTCCTTCTAAGCCAACTGATGGAAAACCTACAAAATATCAAGAAGGACAAGAAGAACTCTTTCAAGTATGGTGGACTGATACTGTGTTTGTTCTTCTACTTTATGAATGAGTTGCCTGGATCCAATGGTTGGGTATGGCAGAATGACAGACCTGTTGCAATTCAAATCAAAGATTACTTGCATGGGCTTGGTGATGCCAAGGCACAAAACACAGCACTGTGGGGTTACTTCAAAAACTTCCAAAGCATGATGCAGCCTAGAGAAAGAATTTCCCAATCACTAGTTGAAAAATACAAGGATACAGTGTGCTTTATGGTAGACACTGATCAATGCCTAATGGAGGCAGTGGAGCCAAGGACAGTCTGGATCATGCCAATGGGGTATGAAGCAGATGAGAAAATTGTAGAGCTACATGTTCAACACATGCTGAGTGAACCCAAGGATCCCAAGGCAGAAAGATTTGGAACTTACCAAGAGCTGAGTGTAAAAGTTCATGTTGAACTTAGACAACCAGAGATCAAAAGAAAAGTAAGAAGGGAAGTAGAAAATCTTGCCAAGAGGTATGGAATCTCAAAAGAGGCACTTGATGCCCATAGAGAAAAGATGGAAAGAGCAGAAAAAGAAAGTGCTCCAGTAAAAGCCCCCTCCCAGACCAGATCCTCTAAGAGCTCTGCAGCTGCAACTACTCAAAGCTCAAAGGCATCAAAATCGGAAGCAAAATCATCTGGTACAACAGAGAAGAGAACTAAGACAAAGGCAACAAGATCCTATGCAAGCCAGAAGGATGATGAAGAAATAGAATCTAATGAAGAAATCAAGAAAATGAAGAAGAAGAAGAAGAAGAAAACATCCAGTGAACCCTCTACCCATGAAGGCAAGGAAGAAAAGGCAGAAGAATTCATTGAAAGACCTACTCTTCACATTGATGATATCATCAAATCAGTTACTATAGATGGCAACCTAAAACCAATGACTGAGTTCTATGATGAGTATAATGAAGCTGACCAGAAAATCTTGCAAGAAGCTACAGTAAGGTATTTGAATATCTATAATAAGTCTTTTATTGAAATCATATGTCTCATTCCCAAAAGCCTAGAGAAGGAATTAGAAATAAGAAAGAATAATGCTAAGGAAAAGGATCTTGAGATCCAGGAACAGATAGCTATTCAGCTCTTTCCTTCAATCACTCCGAAGAAAATGAATATGATCTTCAAAGATTGCAAGGGTGAGTTCCAGAGTAAAGCTAGAATGAATCAGCTTATGCTTGGAGAAACTGACAAAGTAGCAAAAGAAACAGAAGGGATCCTCCGAAATGCATACAAAAGATTCAACATTCCCATTATAGAGGACATGAGTGATAAACCTTCTGATGTTGAAGGACAAAGTGCATCGAAGGAAGATCCTGCAGAAAAGATTGCAGAAGATATAGAGGAGATAGGTGAGGAGAGGTCCAAGGACCAGGATTCCTCAGTTTTGGAAGAGGAAGTCCATAAAGAAGAAAGAACAAAAGAGAAATTCAGTCAAGAAAAAGAGGTGAAGGAAGGAGAAGAAGGTCAAATAGAAAAGACCACAGATGACAATGCTAAGACTGCAAAAGGGGAGAAAACCCTATCACTGGCAAGAGACACAGCAGAAGCAGTCAAAGATTTCTTGACCAAAGAGATGATGGAATTTGATGAACTGGAGTTCCTTCAAGGTCCATTCAATTTTGATTCCCTCTCTCCAGTGCAAACCATGAAGCTAGCACCTTCACTCAAGCAAAGGCAAAAGAAAAACTTCTGAAGTCTCACATGGAAGACTGTGAGCTCATAGAAGCTACATCTGGTGTATTGGAGAAGATCATGCCATCCTTCCAAAAGGATCCTTCGGCCTCCACATCTAGTAATCTAAAGTCTCTTGTAAATTCTGTTCATACTCATTTTGATTCCTTAGAGATGTTTTGCTTAGCACTACAAAAATAAATAGTTTCTCGATACACTACTGAGAATTTGATTTATATGTGGCTTAATATGCAAGCTCTATTATTATAACCTAGAAAGATTAAGTGCTGTTATCTGGCACCCAAATCTGTTATTGATGCATTGTTGATAGATGGGTAAACTAAATGAGTGGCAGATGATGGAGTTGTACTTGATGCCGATGAATGTATGGGAACATTATTTTCTGTAACATTTATATAAGCAGGCTCTGTGGGATCTGGTAAGTTCATCACATAAGGGTTTGAAAGTATTGCATATACACTGATCATTGGTGGGCGAAGTGATGCATTTTCCTGTGTACATAAAAGACCCACATGAATGCATCTTGAAACCTGCTCATTGGGAAAACTTTTTATTATTTTTTTGTCAATCACATCCATAATATTTCCTTCTCTGTAAGATCTCCATACTTGGATAAGAATGATGCTTAATCATTTTCTAGGATATATAACTTTAGAAAACAAACTATATTGACATTCTTTATTTTTATCTTACCCATTCTAAAAGACTTTGAAATTCAAGGAGCAATCTATTATCGGTGATCTTTCTTCCACATATAATTTCTAAAATGACTACACCAAAACTATAGACATCAGTTTTAACAGATAGTTGACCTCTTAGAGCATACTCAGGTGCCATATAACCACTGTATAATTGAGAAGGATTATTAGATTAGAATACAATTCAAACATCAATTGTGAGAAAAAAAAAATTTAATTAACGTTCAAGGTAGAAGATAATAAAAAGTTTAAAACTATTTGTAGAAAAACAAAATATGTAACAAATTTATTAGATTCTTACAGTGTTCCTGCAATCCTTGTGTTGACATGAGTCTCATCTTGACGAAACAGTCTTGCTAAGCCAAAATCTGATACTCTTGGTTGCATTTTCTCATCAAGCAAAATATTGCTTGCTTTGATATCCCTGTGAATGATTCGCAGTTGAGAATCTTCATGCAAATATAGAAGCCCACGGGCTACTCCAAGTATGATGTTCAAACGTTTGGGCCAATCGAGCTCTTTGCTATGCTGCGGATCTATATCCATGCGTCCAAACAAATCACTCTAAATAAGAACAAGTGTTTTATGGCTTTCCCTTGATTTGCATAGAGAAGAACAAGTATGGTATGACATTCGTTTTAAATTTAGATAGAATAAGCTTACGAAAGAGTATTTTGTCAAGGCTCTTGTTAGGCAAGAACTCGTAAACAAGCAACCGTTCTGCTAGCTCTGCGCAACATCCAAGCAACTTCGCAAGGTTCCGATGTTGAATTTTCGCCACCAGCTTAACCTCGTTTAGAAACTGCTCTTTTCCTTGCAATGATTGTCGGAAAGTTTCTTTACTGCGATTTCTATTTCATTTGGCATTGTGCCCTGACATAAATGAAAACACATAAATGTTAAACTTATATCACACTATAAATATATGTCCGTCCAAAACTCTAAATTCAGTAAAATACTGCTTCAAACTTGCTTTTGATAAACTAATTGAGGTAAAAGGGCTTTCCCCCGATTATGAGAAGATAATCATGAAGATGAAGCTAGGAACGGCCAGAACATAGAAAATCAAATGATACAGAAATTAAAAACAGACGGAAGTTAAGAAAAGGTCCAGTAAGAAGAAAGAGAAGCAGCAGTCAGCATCGAGTAGAAGCTGACAGAGCTCCTGAACCAAAAGAGCTGGAAAAAAGCGCCAAACAACAAGAATAATTGGAAGCAAAAGGAACCCTAACAGAAACGCCAAAGTGTCGAGATGAAACTATAATGAATATTTAGGGTTTACATTTTATAATAAAGTCATCTTAGTGATTTAGGGTTTGTACTAAAATGTGTTTAGTTAATCTTGTGTTAGTTGATGGGAATCAGTTTTTGATAGAGTAGTTTGGCAGAAGCTATACAGGAATTCAATGCTTTATAAATATTTACACAATACATTGTAAATTGTTGAATGAATAATAATATCATTCACATATTTTATTATTATCCTTGAAAACAATATAATTTAAGTTTTACAAATCACACTCAGCAGAGAAATGATCCTGAAGCCATTAATGCTTGAACAGAGACACGACAAGGGCCATTATGACAAGTAGAAGCTGCAAAGTAAATGATCCCAGAAGCATAAAATAACCAGAGAGAATCAAGAGTGGAGTGGAGATCCCTATCTGAAACAAAAATAGAGTGTAGGCCACCAATGTATTAAGGATAATAAAGATTGTCTAGAAAATGATAGAATGTTTCTAGAAGTTTTCCATAAGCTAGAACATTCCTGGAACTATTCTAGAAAAGAATATTCTAAGAGTTGTTGTAAAAAAGAACATACCAAGTTTAAGAATTTTCTAGAAAGGTAGAAGCTTCGAGGCTTCAAAGGTTTTGTAGCTATATATATGTGATTGTAGAGAGTTGTTGGATACGACATCTGGATTGCTACTAGACACAGCATTTTGGATGTGATGTAATGCAAGCTAGATAAATATATCTCTTGGTTATTCAACTCTGCTTTGCCTTATCTTCTCTCTGTTTATTACTGTTGTTATGTTTTTATTATTTTTGGGCCTATTTTTACATGGTATCAGAGCCAGATTCAGCTAGAATATTTTCCAGATTCAGCTAGAAATATATTGCTGGAGTGATTTGTTTGCACGGCAAATATAATGCTGGAGTGATCTGTTTGCAGGGCTGGTATATTGTTAGAGTTATGTTTGTTTGTAGGGCTGTTATATTGCTGGAATTGAAAGATTGCGGTCGAGAATGCTTTTAGAGAAAAGGCTAGATGGAGGATAGTGAATAAGGAATTTGGAAAACCCCAAAATGAAAATGAAAAGGAGCTATGGAAATACAAGTTGGAACAAGCTAGAGGTATTATTGGTAGTGATGATGAAGAATATGACTTTTCAGCTAGACAAAAGACAACTAGTGTTGAAGAAATAGGCAAGGATCCAAGGAAGGCATGGTAGTGCTCTTATGACCAAAGTATTGCATCCAATCTCATATGAGCAAGCTAGAGGAAAGAAAGAATGGGAGCAAGCCATGAAAGAGGAATATGCTAGAAGAATGCTTGGTATGCTAGAGGTGAACATTAAGGAGGGATAGTAGTATAATGTTCCCCTCTCCTTTGTATTTCCCATCTTCTTTGTATTACCCTAGCCAATCTTAAGGGGGGATGTTAAGGATAATTCAGATTGTCTAGAAAATGATAGAATGTTTCTAAAAGTCTTCCATAAGCTAGAGCATTCCTACAATTGTTCTAGAAAAGAATATTCTAAGAGCTGTTGTAAAAAAGAACATTCCAAGTTTAAGAATTTTCTAGAAAGTTAGAAGCTTTCAGGCTTCAAAGATTTTGTAGATATATATATGTGATTGTAGAGAGTTGCTGAATATAGCATCTAGATTGCTGTTAGACATAACATTTTGGATGTGATGTAATGCAAGCTATATAAATATATCTCTTGATTATTCAACTCTATTTATTGTTGTTGTTCTGTTTTTTATTGTTTTTGGGACTGTTTTTATACACTGCAACAAATTTGAAGTTACCAGCAAACCCCAAACCACAAAAAAATCCATGATAGTGAGCAACAGCATGAAACAAAAACAATCCCCACCTGTTACACATAGAAACACAGAGACTATTTATGGCGTGAAACCCAGTTATTAGTTAATAGATCACTCAACCCTTTGCCACTGAAGATGATTATCAGAGATTAGGTTACTCCCATTAACCAGAGAATCGGTTCCGTAATTAGAAAGAAGATCAGCAGAACGGTTTATCTCTCCGTAGAAGTGACTAAAAGTAACATATCCCAGTAGGTGATCTAGCAGATTAGACAATCTTTAGAGAGTTTTACTAAATAACACATCCGAGTAAATATTTGAACAAATGTATGTTAAACGATGAGTGTAGATAAGTATTTTCTAATTACATGTGAAAATTCTGAACTGTGGACAGATCTGTTATCAAAATCCAAACAAAATAAAATATAAAATAAAAATGAAATGTCCGATTTGTGTCGCTTCGGGAGTCGGGACTTATTCCATTCTTTCGAACATAAATTATTGTGAAATAATATATAAATTTATTTCGTAAAAAACAACAACAAAATGCTAAAACAGTGGTAAAGAATAGATATGTAACCTCCTTCAATTAATTAGTAAAGCATGGTTGGTTAGGGTTATGTTACCTTGTATACAGAGCCAAATCCTCCCTCTCCAAGCTTGTTCTCGTCATCAAAATTTCTAGTTGCGGCCTTGATATTTTCTAAGTTAAAAGATTATTTCATTCTCCTGGCTGATCGCTGAGTCTACCTCTGTATCTAGATTCTCTGGATAAGAAATGCACCGGAGGAAAAAATTACAATTTTGAATCTAACTAGAATGATTATTACAATTTTGAATCTAACTAGAATGATTGTTTTTCTGACCACAATTTGATGATAATGAAATGAAAAATTTCTTAAATCTGTTCTAATACCCTTAATTGAAAGAAATTTTGTTGATACAAATGCAGCACACAGATTCAATAAAGTTTCACCGCAAAACTACCTTCCGTTAAGATATGTGGCATCCATAATACTGCAACTTGAATTTCTTTCTGATGGCAAACAGGCATAACAGTAAGATGGCCAACAAGCCGCCGACAATACCCAAAACAATACTTATTTTGATTGGAAACTTCTCTGCAAAGGAGATTAATTTGAGTCCTTAGTCATGTAAAAGGGTAGGTACGTTCACTTCACAAAGCAAAATAAACCATATATTGGTTATTTAAACAATATCAAAGAATAATTAAAATGAGCCAGAGACAGCATTTCTAGCAGCCATAATATTTACGAGATCCATCGGCATGACTTATTAAATCCATCGGCATGACTTATGGTTGATTTATGAAGATAAATCCTTTATTAAATATTGTCATCATATTCCTCTTCTATGGAATTCATCAGCATACGAAAATAATTAAAATTAGCTTATAAGGTAATTGATGTGCATATTACTCGGTGTTGGAGGTGATAATGGTGGCTGCTGAATCGGTGGTGGAGAAAGAGATTGGAGGGGAGACGGAGGTGGTGGAGGGGCAGCAGTAAAGAATGGGTACGTTTCGTAACGAGCAATGCAACTCGGGGACATAGCCACTCCTCCCTGAAAAGTTCCATCGTCTCTGAAGGTCGCATCCAACAGTTTACGAATTGCATTTGTTAAGCATTTTTCGCAGTCCCCAACAGAAGTTGAATCCATCCAACACTGAACCCGACTGTATATGTTATAAAATGTAGAGGTAGTTGTTGATCCAACCAAAAATGTAGTTGGAGATCGAAGGGCTTCCCTTGACAGATTTGAGAAAAACTCCCTAACATCCGTCCTAAACACGGCAGGCTCATCTGTGACCTTCCCTGTATTGTAAACAACTGATGTATTGGTATCTAGTTTTCCGAAGAAGGAATACTCATCGTACCGTATGAAGCACTTGTCCAGAAATGCCATACCGCCTGTGGCATTTCGACAACCACGAATGCTGCTATTTGCCTCTTGTGAACAGCTGAAGCATTCTTCCACGGTAGCGCCTCCATAACATTGGAGGAGACCATAAACTATGTCTGGACTTTGGCCGTAGACAGAGGTATTGAAACCATTTGATGATGATGATGTATTCTTTACAAGATTATTAAGAACCATGTTCAAATTACTCTCGAATTTAGCGCTTGTATAGTTCTTGCTGTTGCATGTTTGTGCTGCGTTGCAAGCAATACATAATAAGAGCACAACACAGACCAACTGTGGATATTTGGCATTGTAGGCGATCTGCATGTCGTCTTCCCTTTCAGAACTTTCAGAAACCAGGTTTCTTACAGGAATGTGAAGGTGATATTTCATTGATTTCTTCACCTTTTTAAGATGGAAGAGATGTTACCTGTTGGGGAAGAGATGTTACCTGTTGGACCACGCGGAGTTTTGTAAAGTAGGTGTTCATGTACATTTAGTCAAGGCTGTGAATCATAGCTTAGCGACTGTTTAACAGGAATTGCGGGAGAAAAACAAGCTTAGATTTAATTCGAGCTCGTCTTAGCTAGAAAGTAGCAAACGTGTTACGTAGAAAGTAGCAATTGAATAGAAAGTGGAACATGGATAGTCAAACCGGCATTATTGAATAGAAATGTAATTGACGAAACACATACATGTTTTTGCCGTTCAGTGGAAGAGGCTATTCTTAAATATCATCCACTTTAACAGTCAAAGGTTAATTTGGACCACTAAAAATAGGATAAATATTTACCACTTTTTATTGTGAATGAGGTGTAAAATTGCTATTAAGAGTTTGACCATTTAAATGGATGATATTTAAGTAGAGTGGTGGAGGACCAAGCAATTACCTTAGCATGTCTATACTTAGCCTTGAACATGTGATTTAAGGAAAATAATAAATGGATGGAACTCATTATTCTTCTCTTTAGTTTTTTCTTTCTTTCTTTTTTTAGGTTCTAAGAATGCATTTAAATATTATAATTAAATTGTATTGTGAGAAATTCATTTATAATTAAAATTGTTTAGTAACCATTAAACTATTTAGTTGTATAATGTTATGTTTAATCTGTATTAACTTATATAATGGATAAGGGTTTTTAGGAATATTTTATTTAAGAGTATGAATAATTTATCTAATAATTGTTCTTATAAAGAAAACAAACATTTTAAGATTTAGTTTAGGTTAGTTTAATAATATGTATACATATAAGTATAATTAATTTAGATTAATCAATGTGATAATCTATAAGTGATTGATATTCTCAAAATAGTAAAATGTTAGAAGTATATAAATTAATGTAATGAATAATGATATTTTAATTCTAATGAAAATTTCAAAATCAATGATGACTCAAGATTAGAGGCATAATATGTTAGTCTATCATTCACCTTATGATTAGAATGTAATTTTTGCTATGTATAGGGTTGCATTCACAATTGTGAAAATGCCATGTACTTGGACGTGATGTGGCTATCTATCAAATTCTCCTATTTTATTCACTCCATTTATGTTTGGTCGTTCTCCATTTTTGGTATCTAAAGACTAGTGTTGTTTAAGAATACCTTGGTAGGGATACCATTATGTTGTTATGGAACATGTTGCCCTAGGCCAACCCATGGAAATATCTGTACAAGATTTAAAAACAACACACTTGAGACATGCATATGCTTCTTGAATACTTGTCTAAATATACATTCCTTTCAATTCATTAATTGAAGTGTTGCAATGCCTTAGGATGAGAGAGGAGTTGTGAATTCTAAATGATATGTGTGGACGTAAAATAAATACTAATTAATGCCATTAAGTATGAGGACATAGCACCAAATTATGCAAAATGTGTACTTAGTCAAACCACTATGGAAAAATGAAGCGAGATAGTTAGCCAAAATTTGAATTCAAATTTTACAAAGGAAAGGGTCTGTTTTGTGACCATAGAGGAAAATGATCATATCCAAGTGAATAATGACTATATCTAGATAGGTGTAATAAATGCTTGAATAACATGAATGTATTGGAGTATGTGCATATATGAATAAGGTGGAAACTGAATATGTGAGAATATGTGTGTAAAGGGATGGATAAAAGCTAGAGGAATGAGCCCAACATTCTACAAGATTGTGCCATTTGGCAAAATATAATTGTATCAAGACATTTCCTTAAAATGGGCACAAATCTAAATGGGAAATGACATAGGTATGTAAATTTCACCTTTATATTTTTCCTCCAGTTATAGGTGAATGTGAATCCTAAAATGATCATGCATGTCAAAGTATTTAGAACTATAAACTTGCACATAAAATAAATATTGAGGCATAAAGGTTATCATGGTGTTCCGTATAAAGAAATGCACTGTACATGATGTCATCACTTAAGGTCCTCTTGTTGGATCTCAAAATTGTAACTCTAACCCCCTAGATAAGACATGCAATACCCAAGCAAGGGGGAGCAAGACAACATAGGAAAAGAGGTAAAACTTGTCCTTAAATCGAGTACATATTTGGGCCAATTGATAGGCGAGAGTATCTCCTCTTATTCTTCAAGCTCTTCTAAAATAGGGAGGGTGTTTCCCTAGGGTCATATAGGACAATTAAGATGAAATAAAGAAATATAACCTATGCCATGACCAACTGCGCCCTCTACTGGAAAGACCTCTATCAATTGAGGCATCTTGTAACATTGTTGATCAAGCAATGGAAAGTTTATGAATGTTATAGAATTCCAAGTTTGAGAAATTTTTTTGTTTCCCATGTTGTTGTGTTGTGTGATTATGCACCTCCATCCACAACCATCATAGTTGTATTAGAGCTTAGGTCATTTTAAGATCGAGGGTTTGTTGAAGACAAACTACCATTGTTAAAGGAAATATTGGCATAATCAAGGAAGATTGAAGGTAGATGAAAAGATCATGGGTGCTAGAAAAGGAGTAGAAGTCATAGATTTTTAAGTCTTTTTTGTTGAATTTCATAGTTAGAAAGAAGTGAAATAAATCACTCAAGACAAAGAAAGTTGTAAATGCCAAAGAAGATTGGAGATTCTTGGAGGAAATAAAGGAATCATTTCTTTAAGATATGGATTTTTTAGTTGTAGAGAAAGGAGATCGTGAGCTCTATAAGGCAACTTGAGGAGAATATCCAAAATAAAAGATCAATCCACTAGAAGAGAAGAAAAAGTTGTTGCTACCAAAAGAATACAAGTGTAAAGGAAGTCATTCTAGTTTGCAAGAAAATAGTCACCTAAGACTGAAGTTTGACTACCATCAACCATGCACATTCTAATGCATGAATAACAAAGGTTGTGACAAAGGAATCATATTCATATTGGGAGGACTTCTTAGACTAATCATCAAAATCTCTCTTTTTCTCCTCCCTGTAGTCTCTTCCTAAATGACTATTCTTTCCATAGCTCTAACATTTAGCCTTGGACTTACTAGGAGATTTGGATCTCCATTGAAATTTATATCTAGACTCATCTTTTTTCGTGTCATTACCTTTCTATTTCTTTCTACCATGAATAACAAGGGCCTCCTTCTTAAATTTAGAAGGATTTATTTTCATTTCTTTAAAAATCAACGATTACAACACCTCATCCATTTTCAACTTGGTGGTAGTGCTTCAAATAGCCATAAAAATGTGATCACATAAAAATGGCCAAGAACAAGGCTAAACCATACACCAATCCTCTTCCTCCATATTTACTACAATAGAGTGCAACTAGATCACTATCATGTTGAAAGCATTTAGATGTTCAATCATAGATCCACCATTCTCCATCCTGAGGGTATACAACTTATTTCTCAAGAAAATATTGTTTACTATGGATCTATCTTGATAAATCTCTACTTACTTATTCCAAAGGTTCATTATGGTAGTCTCTTTATGCACATTCAATAATACTAAATTAGCCAAATTGATTCTAATGACACCCTTTTCTTTTTTATCTATTTTGTCATAGTCTTCTTGTGATATAGCTTTAGGTTTTGATCCAAATATTGCAACTCATAGATCTTTATCTATGAACATATCCTCCATTTTGAGCTTCCACAACTCAATATTTGTGTTTGAGAACTTCTCCATCTCTATTATTTGACGTGCTTTCCATTTTTCTTATAACAAGATCATTTTGTGCAAACTCCCACTCAATCTAAGATTAGTACACAATACATGTGTCCCTAACACCTAGAATCTGAGGTGTGATCAAACTTTGATACCAAATTAAAGGAAGATAAGGTCTAGATTTCAATTCCTATATTAATCTATGAGAGGAGATATGTGAAAAATTAAACAAATCATATAGTTAGAAATAAATAAACATAAAACCAATTTACCATAACAGAGCTATATAGATGGGGAAAACCATTTCAAGAGAAAAACCCCACACATTAAAGAAACTCAATGTATATCAATAAACAAAAGGTTACAATAGACTTGTATAGTTTAATCCTTTATAGGAGTATCACTAGCTAGATATCTAAAGGAACTATGGAAGAAAAACAATACCTACAATGTTATGGGACTTTTTCCCAAAAATACAAAATAAGGTTATTTAATGAATAACCCTTTAAAATTACAAAAGAATAAAGTTTATTTAAAAGGAGATAGAACAATAAAGGATATTATGATCCTTTGGTTAAAATGGAGATAAAAAAGAATATTTATAAAAGCCTATTTAAAAGGGAGGAATTGTTATGTTTATTAAATAATTATTTATGACAAACTGTGTGAAAGAGTGTGATGGTTTAGAACCACCCCTTAAAAGGTTATATAAGGAATTTATGTGAGACTTAGGAAAGGCATGGAGAACACTCAAGGAAGAAGGAGGTGGTTTTGGTGGGTTATGGGCATTAGGAGAAGGGACACATAGTGTGTGTCCAACTCAGGGTACAATGTACACTGGAGATTGTCTTGGCTAGGCCTTGTGTGCTTGGAAAGCACATAGTTGGCTCTAAATAAGAACTAGTTCATCATGGAATGTACCATAGCTATGAGGGCCAAGACCACTAAAATCTTCCTAGGGTGAGAGTGGTCAATCCAAGTGCTTAGTGATTTAGATAAATACTAACTTATTGCTAATAAAAGATATTAGAATTATTATATATGTGGGTTTTGATGTTAATATGATTATGTGATTATGTTATCCAATTTTATTTGTTAATGATTTACTTTAGAATTCTTATTAAATTATCACATGTTGCATTTTACATTAGAAGTAATACTCTTGCATACTTTAAATTGTATAATTCTACTATTAACTTTATTTAAATCGGTTGCAAATAATTAAATAATTAAATAACATTTTGGTATCAGAGCTAAACATAGATTAGAGCAATACAACACAAAGGTCTAGATTAACAATGAATAATTAAATTTTGAAGAGGTACATGCATTCACACCTAAGACATTTCTTTTTTTTACTCTAACTCATATATATCTATATATATTAATATATGATACCAAATAGTATATCTCATTGTATATTCACATATTATCTATACTTCTCCTATACATAAATTCATTCTTATACTTTTCTCTTAGCATATCCTATTAACATATGCCAAACTATATCCTATCATGTTGTATCATCATGCATTACTCGATATTTTACTATGAGACATCTATTGTGCCTTTATACATAAATAACTCAAAAGACATATCTCTAAGACATGTTGATCCTAAAGAGATGCCTTTGAGACCATGAGGTGTGTGGCATTTTCTATAGAATCTTTTGAGACTATTGGGCTCCAAGTGAAGTCTTTGGTGGAACCTTTTAGCACCAATGGAACTTGCCTATCTGTAGCAATGCCTCAACTTTGCTAGAATAAGCAAGCATAAGCTCATTTGTTGTTGCCTTGTCATCTATGTTTTTTGCCTTGCACAATCTCAATATTGTTTATGTAGTAGGTGATAGTGCCTTGCTAATCTTGTTTCTTGAAGCACTTGTTGCCTTCGCTTCTTTCCTCTTCTAAATCCAATACCTCAAAACCTTGTTGCTTTCTCACCAAGTTGTGATACCTCATTTCCACAACACAATTAAATGTTACATCTATTTCCTTCAATCCTTTTATTAAAAATATAAACAACATTATATTTTGATGTATAGTTATTACTGCTAGTAAATCAAATACTTGTTTTTCATTGTTCTTGATCTCTTATAGATATCATTAACAAATAATCAATTTAGGTTGTATTGATATTGCATGAACCTCTACAAATCCTAGACACTTGGTTGAGAATATTCCTATCCACGAACCCATAGAATATTGGATGTAAGATCAGTCGCATTACACTTGAAAGTCATATTACATTTTCAATAATTCTAATCACATGACATTTTGATCACACCTTTCCAAGTATTAAAACTAATAAAATCACTACTTAGCATATCCTTCAATAAGAGATTCATTACTTCGTACAAAAAAGAGGAAAGTACGCTCAAGAAAAAAATCACTAAGGGAAGTATTTAAGGTTGATGTTATTGTAGCTGCAGGAGATTTACCTAGGCCGACTGAATGAAAAGTCACATATGAAGAGAGACCAAAGCATATGAAGAGACACTAAAGCATATGAAGAGTCACCTTGATTTGTAGATATACATCAATTCAATCACTTCATTCATCTCTCAAGTAGCAGATCTTCATTTCCATTAGCACCAGACTAATCTTCAAGAAGAAACATATTCATTTGTATCTTTGCATCTAGAAGAGGTGCTATTATTCATTGTATCAAATTCAGCCTTGTGTTGGGCCTGAGTTGTAAGCAGATTTCTGCTCTTATTCCTTCAATATATAAGAGATATATTTGTTGGGTTTTTCTACCTCGAGTAGGAGGGTTTTCCCAGGGTACCTGCTGAGAAAACTGTAAAAGTTTTTTTTTTATTGATTCATTCGATGGACAACAGAACATTTATACAAGGATAAAAGTGGTTCTAAAACTACATAACTGTAGCATAATAACTGGTAACCACTGACTACATAACTGTAGCGTAAGAACTGGTAATCATAAGAACTGGTAACCATTGTCCTGCTATCTGAGTAGATAAACAATGTAATATCACTATTATGCTAGCATTCCCCCCTTTATTACATTGTTCCTGCAATAGTACCAAGGGACCCCCCTTGAATGTTAAAAAACTCAACACAGCTGATTACATAATATGAATACATATTTGATAGAAAATCTTCTCCCAAAGAACAAATCCTAAACCAAGTGAGGCTCCATCATGCTGTCTCGTCTACCCTCAGAAAGGCATCGCTTCGAGCTGTGTTCTTGAGCTCTTTAGTCCCAAGCTCTCAAATCATAGTCTTGAATTATTTGACAATGGCCCCTAAGAGATACAACAGATCTCTGCCATGTTATCTAGTGATCGTGAAAGGGTATAATTCAAGATCATATACTCTTTGAAGCTCACTGGACAACAATCCATATTGAGCTCAACACCAAACCCTAAACTTGTCTCCAAAATAAAATCTTCACAAAACATACATTCTTCAAATCTGTTAGCTCCGTCAGCAAAAATAAAACAACCAAAACCAAAAATGCTTCTCATGCAAAGCATCATCTCAAAGCGAGAAGCTAACTTGAGATGATGGAAAATCCTCCATCCTCCGATGCCGCCTGCCTCCAATATGACCTTGCTTAAAGTGCATATCCACAGAAATTAATAGCCCCATCTAGTGGATCCTCATCTTCAATATCTGGTGGATCCTTATCATCTTCAATGGAAGCAAGATTTCCTTCATTTTTGAACTTTCCTTTAAGAACATCACTCACTCGAGTTCTATAATCCCAAGCTATGTGACCATTTTTCTTACAATAAAAACATTTGATTCTCTCCGATCTCTTGTAATTGCTTCTTGAAAATAATGCTTTCTCCTGAGGATCGTCTTCTGAATCTTTTGTTGTTCTCTTCTCTTCTGATAGAAGAGCAGAAATCATACCTTCCAGAGTTTGTGAAGATATTTGACTGAGAGTAAAAACAACATTGTTGTATTTTGAAGGCAAGCTATTTAATAGGATGGCCCTAGCATCATCATCATCTACTATAATCTTAACCTCTGCTAACTGTCTAATGAGAGACTGCAAGTTACTTATATGATTTGACATTGTGATTCCATCTTCCATCTTAAATTGAAATAATTGAAGTTTTAGAGAAAATTTTGCATTAACAGCTTTTGCTCCAAACAATTTATTCAGATTATCCCAAATTATGGCTGATGATTTATCCAAATCAATATGGTGCAATTTGGTGTCAGAAAGAGCAAGACCAATTATAGCCTTGGTTTTATCATCTCTACTACTCCAATCTAATAACTTATTTGCATCTGTAGGTGCTTTTTCCTTTCCACTTACTATTGCCCATAAATTTTTATTCATTAGTTGCATTTGAATTTTCATTCTCCAAGTATGAAAATTGGAACCAGAATACTTGTCTAATGGGATCTCCATTTTAGATAATACTAAAAAAAAAATTAACTTCTTACTCAGACTTAAATATATTTGCTTATAAAGTTTGCACTTCATACACACTTCAATACATACTAGTTTGAGATGATAATGGATATCCACTTCTCTTTGATTGCCGGGTTTTGTAGATTATATCTTTAAACCATAAGTATCCTTGTTTTTGATTTGGAACAGCTCCTCTGCAAATTGTTTCATGCCCTCAAATGGCTTCAGCCGTCACACTCCATCGGCTCTCCTCTACACCGGCAACTCCACTCATCTCTCATGCATAGGCATAGAGTTAACAATTTGTTTATATTGCACGGAGGATCAAAACCTTGATTGTAAACACCATCCGTACGCTGGTTTATCTGGGCCTTCTGACTATTATAGCAATCTATTGTTGATGGAGATGCTTGACCTTTTTAATCCTTTCTATAGGAGCATCCCGACAGTTTGCATCATGATCACCATGTATAAATCTGACATAGCGATTTCAGAAAATTTCTTTTCCTTATGCGCGCTCTCCGCAGTTCTTTTCAACAGCTTCCTTCTGACACTTTTCCTCCCACGGTCATCTTGCTACATTCTACAATCTGCGTCAACCTTTAGAATCCTCACACTCTGATACCAAATGAGAAAACTGTAAAAGTTTTTTTTTTATTGATTCATTCGATGGACAACAAAACATTTATACAAGGATAAAAGCGGTTCTAAAACTACATAACTATAGCGTAATAACTGGTAACCACTGACTACATAATTGTAGCGTAAGAACTGGTAACCGTAAGAACTAGTAACCACTGTCCTGCTGTCTAAGTAGATAAACAATGTAATATCACTATTATGCTAACACCTGCTGTGTTTATTGTCTTATGTGTTGCATTTTCTGATTGCTTACATTTTTAATCCTAAAAACTAACATGGTATTAGAGCGGGTCTAAGAAAAGATTTGATCAGATTTGTTTAAGTAGTCAAATCAACTTTTCATCTAGCGCAGATCTTGAAGGCAAAGTATTGCAGATCTAAGGTTGTGGCTAGAGGCTAATGTTGTTCTTGGCAAAGTAAAGCAAGGTCTTTTAGTTTGTGGATGCAAGTGTTCTGATTGTCTTCGGAGGTGTGTGTTGGAGAAAGGGCATAGTGACAACCATTCTTGCATGGGGAGTCATTCATGCACAGAATGTTGCAGTTATTGTGCTCGAGAAGGAGACAACTTAAACCTATGCAAGGATTTGGCAGGGTACGAAGGCTCTCACGATTGCAAAGAGAAAAATCACACTTGCAGCGATATCTATTTCTTATTTGAGATGTCTTCAAATTGTAATGAGTTATGTGCTCTGAGGCCTGGGCACTCAGGCCAGCACAAGTGCAATTCCAGTCAAAGATCATTTCCACAATTTGGATTCAAATGTAGAGCATTTGTGTGGGGATGAGCATGCCTGTCTTGATGAATGTGAAATGCTAGGAAAAATTACAACTTCCAGAGCATAAAATTTTAAGCCTCTGCAATAAGCTTGTGCTCACTTCTGCTTTCTTAGGAAACCCACCAAGAATCCAGATTGATTTCGACAAATTAAATCAGCAGTACTTTTTTGCTGTGGGAATGTATAGTGACAAGAAGATGATGATACATAATTTCCGAATGAAAAGCTTGGTGGAGGAGTCAATTGTGGCTCAACTAGAGAGTGGAAACTTTGAGGCGGAACTTTACATCATTGTTCCTCAATAGTCAGCTAGCACTGTGGTTGCTTTCTACTAGCATGAAGGCGAGCATTTCAGGGAGGCATCTAGGAAGGATGTTTCCTACAATTTCATCCGATATTTGGTTGAGCTTTGTGATTTTATGTATGTTTGTGTGGAAGGGAGCTACAATTTTTAGACCCTGGCTACTTCTATGGCAATCTTGCACTCCAAAGCTATGCGTACACAAAGGGTTCATGTATAGATGCTGCTCCATGAATAACAAAACCTCACAATGCTCAGTCAGAATAAGGATGATGTACTTAATTGTAACAGAATTGTCGTATTCTGTGAAGGATATCGACTCTATAGTTTCATGACAACGGAGCTTAAGGAGAAGGAGAAGCTTGTATGGAAAGTATGCGATCTATCCCCAATGAAGAAAGACTTGAAGGTATTGACTAGCAATTCTAGACCTACAATTGTTCTGGCCTACAGTGAGGCAGTGGAATTAGTAGTTGTGAATCCTGAGTGTGAAAGTTTATATAGGATTTTTTAAGGTTAAAGGGGATCATTCGAGTATGAGCTTGTGTCGGAGCAAAATGATCTGCACAAAGGTTGTTGCATTCCCATTCCTCCTTATGAAAGAAATCATCAAGGTCCACATGTTCATACAAGAAATGCAAATTTTGTGCACTATTGCGATACCAAATGCAATTTTGTGGTTACTTCTACCAGCTCCCAATGGATTGTAGTTTGCAATGAAGTTCTGCTGGTTGAGGTAGTATGGATTCACTTCATGGTGAGTATTCCCATGATTTTTTCATTGGTTAGTCATTTATTGATGATGGATCACAACAATAGTATTTTGCCCAAGAAGTATGGAAAAGTAATGGGCGAGCATTACAAAATATTTTGAAATTGAAGATTTCTGGAAAAGGTATTTGCTTGAGTTGAAAGATGGCCATAAAAGCCACAGAGAAATGGGCGACAACTATCTTAAAATATTGATCCTAAAGCAAGAGACGAAGAGAATGATACAGTGCTCAAAGAACATCAGCTTCAAGTTAGTGAAATCAAGAAATTGAAGAGTGACAAGGAAACGGGAAACAATCAGTCCTCCTCGTTTCCGGCTTTGGCATTGTTCCCTAATGTTTTTGTTAAATGTTTGTTTTCATCAAGATGGCCACACATACTTTATGTGATGTTTCCAAGAGAGATTATTATCTTTGATTTGCAATATGGAACAATGCTCTCAGTCACTGCATTACCCCATGGAAAGCTCAGTGTGTGGAAGAGAAAGGAAGGGAAGTAGACTTATATATTATGTATGCTGGAAACATTAATGCCCTTGATGAGCACATCAGTGCCATCACCAACAATACTTGTTGTTTCTTATTGCTCTTTAGAACTTGAGATAGAGAAAGCTCACAGAAATTGAGCTACCTACCTATGCAGAATAGGCCACTTCTTCCATGTTATTGGGTCATTCTACTCTTGTCCTGGAGACAACTTTTATCTCTATTTCTGATGATGACAAAGTGTGGAAATGGTTGTTAACTCCAGAGGAGGTCTTCATAGGTGTGAAACCTAAGGCAAGAAAGGAATGTTTGTGGGATACAGTGACACTTCCAAGTGCCTAACTAGATCTATAGAATTGACTCACATAAAGAGATAAGTATTTCATGTTTGAATAATGTTCATGAATTTTTATGCAGTTAATAATTCATGCACTAACATTGAGAATAGTGAATCATGTATGCTTCTAGCATTGGTTTGGATATTTCTCTTTGGGGTAGTTTGATTCTACGAACTATTAGTAATCTCTCTAAAATGCTTCTAGGATGGATCGATGAGCAAAAGGATGATGAGAGACTGCATAAGGAATTCAAAGGGACGAAGAGCTTGAGGCAACCTGTGAGGAAGGCATGCTGGCTGGAGAAATAAACATTCATGGAGTCATAGCTTGCAGCCATGGGACTAAGTTGGTCGCATATAACTTCATTAGAGACATCTCTCGAGGGCACAAGGTTGGGTCAACCTTGGATGAGGAATTTGCATCAGCAAAGAAGATTGAGAAAGATGAAGACACTAAACAATAGAAAACCCTTTCAGATTGTCATTGCGATCAGCTACTTCAACGAGGAGGAAATGACATTCAGAGGGAGTTAAATTATGAGAATTCAAGGCATGAGTTGAGAGCATGTCCGGGAAAAGGACTAAGGCTCTAAGATCAGTCAATGGAGGAGAGTTCACTTCCATAGGATTTCCTTGCAATCTCTGAGGTAGGGATCAAGAGAGAGTTCTGTGACTCACTGAGAAAAGGTGAAGGTTGTAGTGCTTGGAAGACCTGTTCAGCTGCTGAGAACAGAATTGAACAAGATTGTCAATTTGAATTTGACATTGGTAGCTCCGCAAACCTATTCAGAATAGGGTGATCTAGGATGAGATCGAGGAAGACAGTCCTGAACTCTCACAAGTCAGTAGTGCCCGAGGCATGCATTGAAAACCATTCCTCTAAGGCAACCATTGCATGCAATCTTAGACAAGGAGGTTAGAAGGTTGATGCAAGTACTTGGAGCTTCAGAGGGAGTCACATCATCATGAAGATTTGTTGCAATGTATATTTCTCTGTGACAGAGAAATATGAGGTGAAAGCCCTTGTAGTGTATATTTCTCTATGACAAAGAAATATGAGGTGTAAGCCCTTGTCCATCTCTAAGATGGAGATGTGATTCTTTCCACCCTCTAGGAGTGGCCATGGTGGATGTCATGTTGAGTGACTCCATGACGATGTATTTTTTCCACTAATGGGAGTAGCCATTGTGGACATCACATTGAGAGACTCTGTGATGATTCTCTTGTACTTGTGTTTATCCACCCTCTGGGAGTAGCCATGGTGGATGTCACGTTGAGAGACTCCATGACGACATCACGTCGAGTGACTCCGTGATGGACACTTGTACACATGTTTCTTTCCACCCTCTGGGAGTAGCCATGGTGGACGTCATGTTGAGAGACTCCATGATGACATCATGTTGAGTGACTCCGTGATGGGCACTTGTGCACATGTTCCTTTCCACACATGGGAGTAGCCATGGTGAACATCATGCTGAGTTACTCTATGACGATATCACATTGAGTGATTCCATGATAAATTTTTCTCACTAATGGGTGTAGCCATTGTGGATGTCATGTTGAGAGACTCCATGACAGGGATATCTAGAAAGATATCTCCCTAGCTAAGAGGGAGTGTTGATGTTATTGTAGCTGTGGGAGATTTACCCAAGTTGACTCAATCAAAAGTCACATATGAAGAGACACCAAAGCATATGAAGAGACACTAAAGCATATGAAGAGACCTGACGCATATGAAGAGTCACCTTGATTTGTATATATACATCAATTCGATCACTTCATTCATCTCTCGAGTAGCAGATCTTCATTTGCATTAGCAGCAGACTGATCTTCAAGAAGAAACATATTCATTTGTATCTTTGCATCTAGAAGAGGTGCTACTATTCATTGTATCAAATTTGGTCTTGTGTTGGGCCTGAGTTGTAAGCAGATTTCTGCTCTTATTCCTTCAATATATAAGAGATATATTTGCTGGGTTTTTCTACCTAAAGTAGGAGGGTTTTCCCAGGGTACCTGCTATGTTTATTGTCTTATGTGTTGCGTTTTCTGATTGCTTACATTTCTGATCCTAAAAACTAACATTTAACACCTTAGTAAAAACTACACCACATGAATATAAGAAAGAATAAGAATACGTAAGGATAATATCCAATAGAAACCGATAAGATAATTAAGGACCATAAAATGCCAAATGTTGAATCTATTGTATTTGTGTGATCATTACAACTAAGACTTCATGAATTTCCTTGGATTTTTGTTTAAGCCCCCTTAAATGGAATAACCAAATTGCCTATCAAATAAGTCATTCAAGTTCCTTTAGAGCCAATAATATTGCATTGAAGATTCTTGGGGATAGCAACCTTTCAAGTAGGGGAATGATTTGTCCCAATGTGTCTGACATGTTAAAACATGCCAAAACAAGCATCTTTATTGTTCCATCTTCCATCTACGCTCACAATTGTGAATATCTTCATGTCTGTATTATGCCCAAAGATGGGTCCCTTGTGGGTTCCTAATAAGTACGCATGGTTTCCCTAGTTCTTTCATCTATTTTACTTCTAATTCAATAATCCCTTTTTTTGCAATTTTCCTTTGAATGCCTTAATTTCTTGTAGTTTTCACAAACCATTGATGTCCCCTCTACTTCCACCCTTGAATCCATGATCTTGGAACACATGTTAGTTCAAATACTTTTGGTAGAGTACTGACATGGTCTAACTAGATGTTCATCCTCACATATACACTTATGTCTCCTTCAAATACATTCCCAATGACCTTGATGAAAGGGCCAATCGAATTATTAATATTTGCAAGTATTCTCATGTCCTAGTATTTCAAGGGAAGATTGTAGAAGTGAATCCACATCAGAGTTTTGGAAATTATGTCTTTTTGGATCAAAATTTGGTTCCCAATCTTTTAGATACATTCCCACAATGCCCATCATCTAAGGCATGCCCTCCATTAAATCTATCTTTTTTCTCCTTATTTAGGCATTCAATCAAACACAAACCTTTGGGGGTCTATATTTCACATTATATCCCTAATTCTTTTGGTTTCCAATCTTTTAAATACATTCTCACTCTGCTCATCATCTAAATTTTGCCCTCCATTAACTCTATCCTTTTTCTCCTTATTTAGGCATTCAATAAAATAGAAACCTTTAGGAGGTGGTCTATATTTCATATTATTTCCCATATTCTTTTGGTTCCTAATCTTTTAGATACATTCCCACTTTTCCCATCATCTAAAGTCTACCCTCCATTAAATACAATGATTTTCTCCTTGTTGAGACATTCAATCAAATAGAAAACTTTGGGAAGTGGTCTATATTTCATATTATTTCCCTATTTCTTTTAGATCCATGCATGAAATGATTAACTATTTTAGTAAAGAAGGCACATTCTTTGACATGAAGGGAATCACCCTCTCATTATCACACTAATTAATCTAAATTAATTGTACTTATATTTATACATATTATTGGATTAACCTACACTACATCTAAAAAAGTTTATTTCTCTTTAAAATAATAAAATATTAAATGAATCTTTCATATTCTTAAATAAAATATTCTTGTAATTCTTACTATCATATAAATCACTATAAATTAATGTGAAATTACAAGTATGTAATAATTATTAAATAACTTCAACTATAAATAAAAAGTTTACTATACAATTTAATTATAAATTATAAATGTGATATTGGATCCAATTATTAGTCCCACAAAACATGTATTATTTTTTTCCCATAAAAATTAAATTATTGTTATTTCCCTTAATATCATATCAGAGAGTTGATTATTTTGTGGTACTAATTTTCCACATTTAGAAAAGGTAAGTCAACATTCACATTAAAATATTTATCCTTTTTTCTTAATCAAAATTAACCTTTAACTTTTGAAGTGGATGATATTTAAGAATGACCTTAACTTAAGGGACACGGTATCCTTGAATCATGCTTTGAATAAAGCTACTCATTATAACCTTAACCTAAGGGACACGTTGTACTTGAATCACGATTAGAATAAAGCGTACTAGTTATAACCGTAACCTAAGGGACACGGTTTCCTTGAATCACAATTAGAAAAAAGAGTACTCGTTTCTATTTAACATCAGTCATTTGAAATGGAAGAAAGGCTATGATTAATGCTGGTTGACCATCCATGTTCCAGTTTCAATTCTTACTTTCTAGCCAACACACGGCTTGAATTAAGTCTAAGCTTTGTTTTTCTTCCCCCCCTCCAAAAAAAGCCTGTTGAACAGTCCCAAGGCTATGATTCACATAGTAATGAAGCCCTATTTTACGAAACTGGTCAAAGGATGGAGTTTTATTTGATGATTCCTAACACGGTTTGGACCAAAAGAAAGTGTTGAAAAATATTTATGTAGACTAGTAGGGCTACCCACACTATGCAAACAATTACCGCCTGGACTAAAAGTAAGCGAAGACTTATACTATCTTAACGAGATCTCTTCGCTCACAAAACATGCATTACAAACTGCATTAGCTCTGATCACACCCTCTATTTAAGCCCAACAACTACTCAACTAAATTAACATATAACTTCAGCCTTTTTTTGCAATTTTCGAATGGCATTAAATGTGCGGACAAATTAGACTCCGCGTGATCAATAGGTAACATCATCATCTTAAAAATTGAAGAAATCAACGAAGTATCACCATCACATTACCTTAGGTAGCCTGGTATCTGAAAGAATTTTTAAGTGAAGAACAACATGCAGATCGCCTACAGTACAAAATATCCACAGTTGTTCTGTGTCGTGCTCTTATTATGCATTGTTCGCAACGCAGCGATAGATCTGTTTTTATGCAACAAAAATAACAATACAAACGCTAAATTCGAGAGTAATTTGAACATAGTTCTCAATAATCTTGTAAACAATATATCATCATCAAACGGTTTAAGTACCTCTGTCTCCGGCCAAAGTTCAGACAGTGTTTATGGTCTCCTCCATTGTTATGGAGGCGCAACCGTGGAGGAATGCCTCAGATGTTCACAAGAGACAAACAACAGCATTCGCCAGCTTTGCGGAAATGCCTTAGGCGGTAGAACTTGGCGGAGCAAGTACTTCATACGCTACGAGAGTTATTCCTTCATCGGAATACTAGATACCAATACAAAGATTGTTTACAATACAGGGAAGGTCACAGATGAGCCTGATGTGTTTAGTACGGCAATTAAGGCGCTTTTCACAAATCTATCAGATGAAGCCCTTCAATCCCCAATTCGATATTCTTCTGGATCAACAGCTACCTCTACTTTCTATCCAATATACAGTCTGGTTCAATGTTGGAGGGATTTAGCTTCTGTTGAGGACTGCAAAACATGCTTGATAAATGCAATTCGTGACCTGTTAGATGTGACGGTGACGAACAACGGAACTTTTAGGGTAGGAATGGCCGGCTCCGGAAGTTGCGTTGCTCATTACGAAACGTACTCATTCTTTAATACTGCTCCTCCACGGCCTCCACCTCCCCCCCAACTGCTTTCTACACCACCAATTCAGCAGCCATCGTCATCACCTCCAACACTGAGTAATATTCATATCAATTTCCTTTTTAAACTAGTATTAATTATCCCAGGAATTGTGATGAATTGCATAGAAGAGGAATGTGATAACAATAGTTAATAGAAGATCTATCCGTATAAACTATGAGAAGCCCAAATCAACCATAGGTCATGCCGATAGATCCCATAAATATTATGGCTGCTATAGATGCTGTTACTAGTTCATTTTAATTTTTCCTTGATATATTTTAAATAGCCAGAATAGGGTTTGTTTTGATTTGTGAAGTTAACATTTCTAGCATTTATATGACTAAGCATTCAAATTAATCTCCTGTGCAGAGAAGTCTTCAAACAAAACAGTTATATATCTGGGCATTGCCGGCGGCTTGTTGGTGATGTTACTGTTATGCCTATTTGCAATCCGAAGAAAATTCAAGTCTGTAGTATTATGGAAGCCAGCCCTCTTAAGGAAAGGTATTTTTGGGACGAAATTTTATTGAATTTGTCCTATATTTTTATCAACAAAATTCCTTGCTAGTTACAGAATCCAGAAATCCAGTAAAACAGAATCCAGAAAATTTTCTCTTTGTTATCCTCAAATTGTGAATAGAAAAACATTTTTCTAGTTAGATACAAAATTGTAATTTTTGGCCCTGTGCATTACTTATCCAGAGAATCTGGATACAGAGGTGAACTCAGCGACCGGCCAAGAACATGAAATAATCTTCAACTTGGAAAATATCAAGGCTGCAACTAGAAATTTTCATGATGATAACAAGCTTGGAGAAGGGGGATTTGGCGCTGTATGCAAGGTAAAATAACCTTAAGTGACCATGTTCTCTTGTTTTAGACACCGATATGAAATGTGCTATTAAATTGAACAAGAAGATCACCATGGATCCAACTCAGACTAAGGTAGTCTGGTGTAGTGCAACTGTAGCTGGTTTTTTGTTTTTTCTTTACTACTGTCCGCTGGAGGTTCCTACCCTTCTGTTGTATGGTCCAGGTTATGAACCTGGTTTTTGTAATGCACCTTTATTTAGGTGCACCGCCACTTTTCTTTTTAAAAAATAATAATAATAAAGAGGTTTTATAAGGAGCAAGTTTTAAGATGCATTCATTTGGATCTTTTATGTATACAAACAAACATATCACTTCACCCACCAATGACCAGTGCATATGCAATGCTTTTAGACCTTTATGTGAACAACTTACAGCTAGCTAGATCTTACAAAAGCCTTCTTATCTTAATGTTACACAAAGAAAATGTTTCACTACATACATCTATATCTATAGTTATAACTACAGTCACAACTTCATCTACTACATCTTACATCTTCTAGTCATTTGGTTTACCCATCTACTAATGATGCACTAGTAACAAATTCAAGTTCCAAATAATGAGCTTGTATATTTAAGTGTAACATATAAACCAAAGTTTTGGTCATATATTTAATTGAATGAAAAAAAGAATAAGACACACTTTATAATATTTATAGTTGTGATTGAATAATTAATTGTAATTTTTTCTTTAAAAATTAAGAATATAAAAAGGTATGGATCGAGGGTGATTCATTGCTAGTCATAAATGCAATTAAAGGAAGAGGTATAGACAACTGGAAGCTCAACTATATTCTCCAGCAGGCGGTCTCTCTTCTAAGTAAGTTAGATAATTATCTCATCTCTCATACATATAGAGAAGGTAACAAGGTGGCGGACATGTTAGCTAACATTGCGGTTTATCTTGAAAGTCCACACGTGGTGTTTTCATCAGACAATCAATTCTTTTCAAATTCTCTGGCTAGCCTTCTGTCAAAGGAGATGGAAAAGGTGGCGGTTGGTAGTGTGGCTTGATGTTTTGCCAGACGGTGTATGCCAGGTGCTATTTATTTGAAAATCCCTCCCACGAAGGTGTGCTGATTAGATGACTCATTTATGGTCATCTTCCCTGGGTCGAGGGTAGAAAGGAATGTAAGGATTCAAACTATGCAGAGTCCATTTGCTCTAGCCTCACCTACTGACATGGAGGTCATCTTTTTAATTGAGGATTTCTTTAGTTGATGTCCTTTTTGACGGAGTACAAAGATAATGACCACTAGAGTTAATGAGAGAAGATGAATCAAGCCTGTTTTTGATCTTTCAGCATTAATGAGGGTAGGTGGGGATTGCGTATTTCTTTTGTCTCTTGCTGCTTCAAGTGGAGGTGACTTGATCTATCTTCCTGGGGTTAAAGGTTCTTTTGAAGACATCATGGCTAGCATTTATTTGATGGGGCGGCCTTAGTGTGAGCAAGCTGTAAAATCTTTCCGGCAGTGATATGGCAATGTACTATATATCTTGCCTAGTATTTATT
This sequence comes from Cunninghamia lanceolata, assembly GCA_027924645.1. Classification (NCBI taxonomy): domain Eukaryota; kingdom Viridiplantae; phylum Streptophyta; class Pinopsida; order Cupressales; family Cupressaceae; genus Cunninghamia; species Cunninghamia lanceolata. The sequence goes on from BSBN01000530.1 coordinate 6,508,379, forward strand.
TGATGGGGCGGCCTTGGTGTGAGCAAGCTGTAAAATCTTTCAGGCAGTGATATGGCAATGTACTATATATCTTGCCTCTCACATCTGTGGACACATTGACATTATGTATGTCTTTAACCGACATAAGGGCCTTCTGGTTAGAATATATACTATTTGTAGGTGCCATTGGGATGGACAAAGGAATTTTGCTCTGGCTTTTATGAAGATAGTCCTCATAGATCCACATATCATCTTCTCACCCTATTTTTGCGGTGCCCATCACATCCTTGCCCTATCTACACCATAAGGACAGCTTGCATGGCGGATATACGTCTCAATCAATGAATGTTTTTTCCAGCCTTGGACTGGGAACCAGAGATAAGAGGGCAGGTAAAGTTGTTAGATTTGATGGCTTTGCTTGACAAGGACTGCACCCTCACCCAGATTGCCATTCGAAACATAGTGGGGCATGCATGGTTAAGAGCCTATGAGGGGCGTGTGCTTAATTTTTCAGATGTGGTGTCACAGCTCCTTTCCAACATTATGGACTTGGTGATGGATGGCAATTTCGTTCATGCTCTGGTAGCTGGGTTGTTTCTCAAAAACATTTACTCTGTGGATAGATGGGAAGCGGTGGTCTCTACCTATCGTATGGATCAGGGAGATGCTCTCATTGGTGGCCTATTTAACCTAGTAGTTTTATGCACTTCTCCTCCACATCAAGTGATTTATAGGGCTTTACAAGAAAGTATCCTATCCCTGAGCAGCGGTGATATAAATGTCGAGCTGAGGTCTCATTATTTTCTACTCACAAAGAAGAAATCCAAAAGAATAAAGGATGTATTTACTACTATCCGTTTCCTCCGGATCCACGCTACTGATCTCGCCCCAAGCATGCCGAGGTATGAATTGGTGGATCCTGACGAAGGCAATCAGGCGGCTACAGAAGTGGAGTTGGATGTGTTTGGCCTTCCAGTTGTTCCAGCTATAGTGTGAGGTGGGGGCGGTGGGTTTTGGTGTTGTCATCTCGTGGGAGTTTCTGGGGGACTTCTGGTGAATAGGTGCCTGGGGTGGATGGCTGGAATGCCTCCTTTGTGTCTGTCTTAGCAGCGGTTGTGGGTGTTGTTTTTGGGCTTCCCTCTGGGACGTTCCTATGATTGGTTTGCACGAAGGCTCATTAGCGGTGGACGATCAGGTGAAATTTTTTTGTTTCCATTTTTTTGTGTTTTATGTTGCTACGCCTGGTGCTATTGTTGACCAGTTTGATTCTGGCTTGTTTTATTTCTCTGGCCTGGCTTTAGACCTTTTGTTTTGTATTTTGTTATATCTTTTAATCTATGGGTGCCCTCTCCATTTTTCTATTTTAAAAAAAAAAAAATTAAGAATATGGTAGTTGTTACTTTTATTTCTATAAAAAGTAATAGAGGAATTCATAGTGCTATCTTTTAAGAGAATAGTAGTTAGGTAAGTCCCAAGACTTATTACTTATTTGGAACCTCAATTTTCTTATATTTAATGAAATGTGGTTTATGAATGAATAATATTTTTTATTTTTTATTTTAGAAAGTTAGACATTAAAATTATAAGTGAGGAGTTGTAGACCTATAAATTGTCATTATAAAGTTCAAATGTTGTCTAAAGCATTAATATAATGAGGAAGTGAGTTATGAAAAAATTACTTTATTATAACATATTATATTGTAATCACTATAAAATGAGGGCCTTGGATGTAATATTTGTATATGGAATGCTAGAATTTACACAATGCTAGAATTTACACACCTATGTCAATTCACATTTAGTTTTGAGTCTATTTGGATAAAATGATTTAATAAAATTACATATATAACAAATGATGCAATCTTTTGTGAATTTGGGTTCATTTGTCAATCCATTACCTCTCTCCATTTAAACACATTTCTATACATTTAACCCTATCTTATATTTATCTACACATATTACTATACCTTAACCACCTATACACATATGCATTGATTATCCACCTTGATATTTAAACCTTTGTATCTAAGGTAAATCCCATAACATGTAAGATTGGTCCTACAACACATAATTAATTGTCAAATTTGAAAAAATAAAATTTAAATTTTACCAAATTCCAACTATTTAATTCTCACATTAAATTGTCTTGGTACAAACTTTATGTAAATTATCTCTATATATTGTCACAACCATTTTATACCTAGCTATATACATAATACACAGACATATTATTGAGTTGTTATGCAGGGGATATATGTTATATTAAAAATTTGGTTAACTGTTCCTTATATAATTTAGAATGGATTTTAATATGTTTTAAATAGCATGAATTCATGAATATAAAAAGATATGTCTATACATTATTATGGATGATGATGACTAACTACAATGGGTTTCTAAGTGCAATAGGATTCCTTGAAATCATTTACAAAGGGAGAGTATCACAGAGGAGAGGGACCTAGCTATTCTAAGGTTGTCATGTAGAAAAATGCATATAGAATCTGTTATGGTTAGAGTAGTTAGCCGTATGAGCATTGATTATGAATCCACTTGGGTCATCATCTTGGTTAATGAATCCATTAATTAATAACTGAAAACAAAGAAGTAATATATTATAAATTATATATCATGTTGTAAACAATTAGTTTTTATTATTAAACTATTTTTTTAATTGGTAAATTGCAGTCTTGGGGACTGCTCCCTTTGAATTAAAATAGCCAAAGTTTAACATACATAATTAATTATTGTAGCTCAGCTATAAGTGTTGGAGAAAAACAATGACCAGGTGGCTAATCCAAACTTGGAATAAAACTATCTATGCCTATCTTCCTAAAATGCATCAGACCCATAAATAGGGGTGCAACAAATTAATTTCCACTAATCATATAACTTTTGAAGAGGCCAAAAAAGGCCCATATTATTTGGTACTTCTCCATGATCTGTAGATGATTTTGTTCCGCATCTGGAGTGGGAGTGAAGGTGCATATTGAACAACACTTCCTATTTCTTTCTTTTACTTTGCACCACTATCCAATTTCCTTCTGGCACCCCCGCTCCATCCGCCTAATCTAATTTCTCTAAATGATTTTGTTTACCCCCAAGAGACAAAATTTCTGAACTCTTCATCTGAACACCCTACTTCTCATTTGACATAGGATCTAAAGAATATTTAATACTGACCCTTCTATTAGGAGATGATCCCACAGTGTCTCTCAATCTATCCTGTAAATCATTTGCTACATCCCTGTGCTTGCCTACTTCAGCGCTCGAACCTACAAGGGCTTAATCAAACTGGTGAGAAACTTCTTTCTCCACTGAATAGTGATGAGGGGAGACATTTTTCCACCAAGTATCCTGACTATCCATTCTATGCTTTGAATAATAAGCAACAATGTGGCCAGTATTGAAGCATCTACAACATCGAAAGGGTAAACCCTCAAAATCTAGAATCTAGCTCCAACACCCATCAGCAATTTTCAGGGAGATATCTGCTTGAAGATCTTTAGTAAATCCAAATCCACCAAGATACAAGTGTAGGTGGTGTGCAGATAGTTGGAAGAGCCCTTATCCACCCCCAAAAACTTCCCCAGTGAGTTACCTATAGCTTCAAAGTAGGAAGAAACCAGAATTGTAATGGAAGATTTAGGAGTCTTACCCAGATTGGAGTAACATCAAAAGATTCGAAGGTAGGGTTGAAAGAAGGGTGCCATGGTTTCAGCATAAGTGGGAAATTTTCATAAAACCACTAGAAGTCACATAAAAGTTTGTTTTTGTCCCTAACATTGTCGAATACTACTACAAAAAAACCTCGCGCATAGGGGTAGATCTGAGTATCCCCCTCCAAAAGGGGGTCCTAGGTGGCTTTTATCCCTTGATGTAGCTCAGAAAGACTCAACCAAAAACCTCTAAATCTCCCAACCAAACCCATCTTCACAAAATATGCTTCATTCTTAGCCACTTCTCTGTAAATTTCCTCTCCAAAAATTACAGAGGGTGAAGATTTGGGGCATTGGAGGGACCAGGTTGCAGAGGCCCACACACCAGTACCCTCTTGCTAATTCTAATTTGCAACCTTCCCCATCGGCCCTAACATAGGGCAGTCTCCATGCCCTTGGCCATCTGCTTTCAACTGGAAACCCCCAGTGTAACGTTTGTCTATTCACCACCCGCCAGAAGAAGCCCTACCCTATGTGGCATCACAAAATTTAGCAAGAGGTTTTTTACCATCTGATCCATTTCTGAAAAAGTTGCACTGGAGATGCTAATGCCCTTCCCATATCTATCGTCTACCACACATCTTGTATCCTTGCCCTCATTCGCCGCCATAATTTCTTTGAAAGATTTGAATGCCGAAGCTTCTAAAACATCCGTTGTCTTTTAAGACACCAAACTACGTGCTTGAGGAGGCCTAACAATCCTAGTGACCACATATTTCAAGGAAGGAAAGCATGCAGAAATAGTTGCCGAAGCAAAGGAGGGTTTTACTAAAAGGTACAGAAGGGCTTCTGAATGGTACAGGCTCAGGAGCTACATTCCTTAATTAATCCTTTATTATTATTATTAAACTATTTTATTAAATATTTTACACTATATATTTTCATGTGTAATATTATTTAAATATCACAATATGAACATAATATTATTATTTTTACTACCAACAAAATGGTAAAGAGTAAATAACCATGTTGTCTTCTGTCAATAATTTGATAATAGAAATGAAATATATTATTTCCTTTCCATTTGAAGGAAAGAGAAAATAATTAAATAAACAATATTATTCTTCCTAACGGTTGCCAGAGAAAGGTATAAATAAATATACAACATTATTTTATCGGACGAATGACAAAGGAACCAAATGAATTATTTTTTCCTTATAGTTGTAACACTTGCATGCAATAGTTGTGAGTTGCTCAGGAATGTTGCATGCAGGTATTGGGTCGAAGGCCACATGCAATCCAAATCTATAATATTTGTGATTAATTTTTGAGATAAAACAACAACTAGAATTTTGGGAAAAGTGACGGGAAAGGAATTGAAAAGGGGAAATTTGGAAAAAGAAGAGGAGAAAGGGGAGGAGGCATGGAGAATTAGGAAGGAACTATTAAATTGCTTATTCTAAATGGGTATGTTTAGTTTTCCATTCATTACTTTGTAATATTACAAATATGTCAAATTGAGAATCATATATAAACATTAAAATTATGGAAATGTACTATATGACTGCAACCTGTGAGACAAATAATTGTCTTTTCTACCTACAACTATGATTTGTGGCAAAGTATAATAGATTTAAATTGAAAGTTTTCCTAAATTAGAAAAACTCATAAAATGATATACTCCATTTCTGAAATGATATACTTCTTTCTCGAGTCGCAACTACATCAACCTTTTGTAGTAGCCAAACTAAGATGAAAACAAATAAATGAGATAAATAATTGAGGCTAATTTAGGTGCTCATGTTAGCTCCTACCGAATAGCAAAATTTTCCAATGAGAATTGGAAGGAATGGAAGGCAGGCATAGGCGCCATGGCCAGAGAGACATGCCTTATGCCTGGCCACCCCATTCCATACCCTGTAACTTTTATTATGGTTTTTACTATAGTAGTTTTGTAGAAAATATGATCCAATCAAGGCACCCATAGAGAACTTGAAAATGAAATTGATATATATATATATATATATATATATATATATATATATATATATATATATATATAATTCTTAACCAGAAATAAACCGTGGCACTACCTGTAGTAGGCAATTCCTTTACCAAGGAAATGAGAATATTTCTCTAAGGAAGGGTGCCCAAATCTGTTGGAAACCTGCAAGAAAAAATCAATAGAACATAGCTGAAATTGCCTTCTAAAGGCACCTTATAGCGAAGAGATCTCTGGACAAAGAAATGAAGGTGTTAGCCTATGCTAGGTCGTGCCTTGTATGTAGCATTAAGAGAGCTTCTAGAACCTTAAAATTTTATATTCTTGTATTCTTAAGATATGGTATCATTATATAGAATCTTTTGTTTTCTTTCACCGAGAAGGATTGGAAAGAAAATAGATAATTAAATAGAGGTAAAACAATAGTTAAAACTATATGTTAACAGTGATGTAATATGGATTTAAGTTAATGTTGTATTACTTCTAAATAATTAAATGTGTAGATTACCACATTTAAAGGCTATAGTGGTTAAATTAATTATGACTTAGTAATTAAGTGTGTAATAGCAACATGTTTAAATACTATGGTGTTTTATACAAATAATATTATACCAAAGCATGCATGTCGTAGTGTTATTGAAATGATTCCAAGCAGAGTTTTCTGGAGATTGGAATCACTCATTGTGTCATTAGATGGATTTATGATTTGCTTTCTATAGGTTTGCATTGGGCATTGGGTAGAATTGTAATAGTTAAATCCAACACACTATCATGCATGATGGCCTTGAAGAGCTAGCTTCTTCGAGATTGGTTAGGCTATCATGTGGGTAGCATAGGAAAGCCTTCAGCTTCATGGTAGGGTGGAAGTTGTCTCTATGATGCTCTTTGCTTCAGGCTATGAAGGAGGAACAAAGGTGAGAGATTGCACCAAGATGCCACAAGAATATATAAGAATTTGATTCTTCCAAATGAAATTATGTATTGG